>OZ024813.1:72326671-73551817 GCA_964017055.1 Chloromyia formosa | reverse complement strand
AGCATATTTTATTTTTGGCATTTACTTTGAATTTGAAGAAAGAGGAACCGTGAGGAAGGAGAAAGTATTAGATCGTAATTTGTCTCCCCCCCCCCCCCCCTCCACCTTGCATTTCGAGACCGTTACACTTAGAAAAATGAAAACTTTCTGGAAGGTGGGTTCCGAATAGCATATAAAGCGGGAAATAATGGAATTTTTATATCTCCTCAAAATAGGTTAATAATAGTTTATTTCCATAGTTACAGTTAGCGCACCCCTGCATCCCTTAAACACGTCCGAGATCAAAAGTACTGATGGCCAAGTATAACCAACACTATAGGCAATGATATGTTCTAAGTTTCATTATAATCACGTAATATGAATGGGCATGTAAGATATTATACATTTTTATTATCATTTTTTTATCCATCTAAGTGGTGCCAAGAAAAGCAAGGAGCCGATACTTATAAACCAAAATAAGTGCATGCTACAAAACCCTCGGATTGCGGGCGTAGCCCTCTATATTCCGGTTTCATTTATTTGTTGGCATACAATTGTTTCGGAAGCAACGTACTTCCTTCTTCAGTGCTTACCTAATTTGAGGTATAAAGTATGTATAAACCTAGTTTTTTAATTTACCTTAAGATGTTTTTTATAATTTTTTCTGTGCGTTTGAGCATGCATAACATGAAAACCTCTAATCCAATTGAAAAAAAAAGTTTACTGTAGTAATACTGCTTAAGTAGCAGTAACATTTATATTTACCGTTCAAAAGGTATCCCGATTTGAAGGTTTTCAAAATGGAATTTTAATCTTAATGCCATTCATAAATTGTTCGATGAATTCTCAACCTTGAACGGTACAAAAAAAACACAAATGCGCCTAAGAGCGAACGCGGTAGAAGCGAAACGTTAATAGCCCACGTATACTATGCAATCTGACGATATTGTGATCGTCAGATCGATCGCACGTTTATGTGCCAAAGTTGGCGATTTTTTTTGGCAGTTCCAAATAATTTTGATCGTAAAATAATTTGTGGCGATCCATCGTCAGATCGATCTGACGACGGATCGTACAGTCTATGGCAGGTATAAACCTAGAGCTTGTACAATAGAAATCCGAGGCGATATAAGTCTAATTTTGATAATTTGGGAGTGTTGCCTTTACAGAGTGACTGACGACATGAATTACACGTGAGATCATTAAGATCGATAAATTCTTAAATTTCTGTCGAATAAGCTCTATATAGGTATTTTGAATGAATATAGGCTTTAAATCACTCTAGATTTATCCTGTCACATGCACAATACGACATAGGAAAGTCATTTGTCTACTCGTTGGAACCTGTCCATAGGTGCCAGATGTATTGCACTTGATGTTTGACCATTATCCATTCGGGATGCATGAAAAAGCTAAGTACCACCTCTGATGCTCCTCTCCCTATTGTCATGTTCAATTTCAGTTCTATTCTTTCTTCCTATATCGATTGTCACCATTCTGATGGCTCACGCGGTTTCCTTTTACGCTACTTTCTTACAAGCCCTACACATTGCCGGCAGAAGCATAGCAGCAGCATTGTCAGTGTCTTGAGTAATGTGCTTTCTTACACCTGCCCCACATGAGCATAAATTTTGTTCAAAAATTTATAGAATACTTTGCTCATGTGAGGTAGGTATAAAAGCACATTACTCAAGACACATTTGATACCGGTGATGCTGTCATGCTTCTGTCAGTAATGAAATTCTCGCATTGATCAGCCATACACATTCCTGGCAGAAGCAAAATAGCGGCAGCAGCATCGTCTGTGTCTTGGGTAATGAACTTTCCTACACCTACCCCACATGGGCAAAGGTTTTGTTCAAATATTTGTAGAAAATTTTGCTCATGTGCGGAAGTCAATGCTTAATGTAATGTAATCATCTTTATTGCAATTTAAATTCTACATATTTTGTACACTTGTAAACTATTAATTAAGCTATTGCAACTCACAAAAGCCAGAAGGGCTTGAGCATGAGAGCTGAAATGTAGTAGTTATTTTAAAAATTCAGTTGTTTACTTCAAAATGCATTAAATTTAAAATTTTAGTTTAAACTGATATTTACAATAAAGGAAAAAAAAAACAGAAAATATGTATAAATATATATATAAAAACATAAAAAATTAAACAGGTAATTTAAAAAAACGAGCACAATTCATTTAGTTATTTTACAATATTTGTAATTTCCCTAAATATGTCTGGTTTAGCCAAGACCAATTCCTTTAATATTATTTTGTAATTTTGAGCTGTTAGACTATTTTTAATACTAGGCTGCAATAAATTAAATGTTTTGGGACCTAACGTACTAGCATGTGTTTGCATAATAGCTTTTTTGCATTTTTTCATTGGTAATTTATTTTGATTTTGACCACGATTAAAGTATCCCGTGCAATTTACAGCAAATCTTGAATGATTTTGGAACATGTATTTATATTATGAAAATGTGAATAGTTGCCTAGTGTTCATAACATTTAAACTAGCAAATGCCTGTGTTGTAGATGAAAACTTTGTTCTTCTCAAACATTATTTCACAATTCTACTTTGTAGATTGTTAAGAGGCGAAAGTGCAGATGTATAAGTTGACCCCCATGCGATTATACCGTATTGTGCGACACTTTGAAAAATTGCAAAATATACATTTCTAGTTACTTGGAGATTTACCACATCGCGCAACAAATAAAACATGTACAAGGTTTTCCTTAACTTTTTGCATATAAAATAGATATAATGTGGAGATCCCACTTTAAAACGTAATCAATTATTACTCCTAAATATTTTATATTTCTTACGTTTTCCAAAGTTATGCCTTTTATAGCAACCTTGCAGTTACCCCTATCAGTTTCCATTAAAGCAGAATTCGTGAACTGTATATACTTAGTTTTTTCCAGATTTAAATACAATTTTTGTTTGACTAGCCAGTTGTCTACCATTAATAAACCGTTGATCGCCTTTTTAATAGTTTCCTTCCAATTTGAACTTTTGAAAAGCAATACGGTGTCGTCAGCAAATGACACAATGTTTTGGATTTGGTTTTCCATATTGCACAAATCATTAATATACATATATAAGGAAAAGTATGGGTCCCAAAACTGTTCCCTGAGGAACACCGCAGTTGACTGTCTGTGTGGAGCTTATTGTATCCTCAATTTTAACAACTTGAGTTCTGTTACATAAATTGGATCTAAAAAGTGCCAGCGCTTTATTTGTAACTCCCAGCCTTTCCAGTTTCACCAACAACAAATCATGATTTACCGTATCGAATGCTTTCTTTAAATCTAGAAAGATAACTAAAGGATTTTCCTTTTTATTCAGTGCCGAAGCAACGAACTCAGTGACATCATAGAGCGCATCGGAGGTATTCGACCCGGAAGTAAATCCATATTGATTGGAAGCGAGAATATTATTTTCCCGAAGAAATCTTTCAAGTCGGGACTTAAGACACTTTTCAAATAATTTCGCAATAATTGACAGTAAAGAAATTGGTCGATAGTTATTGGGTTCAGAAATATCACCATTTTTATGCAAGGGGATAACTATTGCACTCTTCAACTTACTTGGAAAGATACCTTGCCTTATACAACAGTGAATAAGTAAACCAGGGGTATTGCAATATGATTCGCAATGGTTTTTAAAAACCTAGCACTGTATCCATCAATGCCTGCGGATTTATTACAATCTAAATCTTTTATGTGACAAAGTATCTCATTTGCTGTTATAGGGAAAATGTTAAATGAAGTTGCACTGGATATAGTGGCAAGATTGGGGATGGAATTATAACAGCCAGTTGGATCAGAGTTCTTTGACAGTTAATCGCCAACAGTACTAAAATAATTATTCACTGCATCAGCTATTTCTTTTTTATCATTAGTTAACGATCTGTTTTCCTTATAAACATTCACGAATTTATGATTGGGTTCATTTCTATTCCGGGAAGTTATTTCGTTGATTTTCTCCCACAATTTTTTGCTATTTCCTAAAACTTTATTGATTTAATTTGAAAAGTAAGCATTTTTAGCTGACCTGATGATGTCTGTTGATTTGTTTCTGTAAGACTTGTATTTTGCTAATAATTCTTCGTTGTATGGATGCTTTTTGGCCATCCTTGCGAGCTTGTCCCTTCGTCTTATAGAAGCTACAATACTTTGTGTTGCCCAATTTTTAAGTGGTCGTAATATTGGACTAACAGTCTTTTTAGAAATAACAGAAGAAGATTTAACTAAGACTTCATTAAGAATATTGAAAAGGATCTCACAGCCGATTTCTCCATCATTAGAATTCATTAATGGAGCCCAATTTACCTTATTTATATTGTCTGCAACTTTTAGGTAATCAATTTTTCGACTTGCAACGACCTCAACTGCCGGATTGCATTTGTAGTCGGATGCCGGAATTTTAATTTTAGCTAATGTGCTGAAATGATCAGTTACAAATGTTTCATATACAGCCGGCAAAAAAAAAGAAAGTCTGAATCGGTTTTCCAAAAAATGTGGTCTAAGCATGTTAATTTACCATGCCCTGTTGTTCGCGTGTTTCCTTCTAAGTATTCTACGAATCCATAGCTTATCATGGTATCAAGATAATCATTTCCTGTTGAAGTCATTCTACTTTTTAAAATGTCTATATTCAAGTCTCCTACTATAAGGTGGTTTTTGTGTCTACGTTTCATGCTCAAAAACGTGTTTAGTGAATGTAGAAAAATATTAGGATTTCGATCGGTAAATCCCTGTAATGCCATACTTCAATTTTCTCATTAGTTATTAATAGGTCGATTATATTAGCATCGTCGATCTGGTGGTCAAATTTTTCTACGCTATATTTGTTGTTAATTTAGACAACAACGCCATCACATTTATTGTATTTTGCAAAACCGTTGAACATTTGGTAACCTTTAATATTGAAACAATGTGTTTCAGTTAGCCAGGTTTCGGATAAGACTAAAACGTCGAATTGAGAATTTAGATCACCTACCAATAAGCTTAGCTCATTAAAATGTTTTGAAAGACTTCTAATATTCATATGAAAAATTTTAAATGTGTCACAATCATTCAAGAACTGTCTGCAATTGCCCGCATTGCGCAAAATATACGTTGTCGTATTTGTTGGACTATTCAAAAAATCGTTAATTTCCATCATTGATAAAAAACAAAAACAAACAAATTTACAGAAACTAAGCAAGCTTACAATTGTTTGGAAACATCCTCTTTTGTTTATATTAGCGTCGCTCTAGAATTTTCATCTTTCTTCGAATATACTCTGCCATCCTTCGTCCAGATAAACTTAAATCCTTTGGGTTTCAGTATAGTTTTAGCCTCATGCAATAGCTGAGCAGCAGCTGACGCTAAATGTTCATTTACGTATATTTTACTCGAATCCATATTTGCACTACCCGCTCCGCTATAAGTTGTCCGTGCATAAATCCTATATTGTTTCAGAAAACGGTCTCGAATAACTTTCCGGGTAAATTTGCAAATGAGAGTACTCGTATGAACATTAGTTGAAGTTGAAGGTAATGATGTTGTTGATCTACGCAACTGCCTGTAGGCATGGCTGATGTCGCTTTCATCCAACTCACAATCGATTTTATTTGCAATGTCTTTTATTACGTCCAGTAGATTTTCAGATGGAAATTCTTTCACTCCAGCAATACACAAATTGGTAGAACGAAGCTCTTGCTGTAGAGAATTATTTTGTTCATTTAGTTGGCGAACCTCTTGTTTAAGCGCAGTATTTTCTTGCGTAATTGTCTTCTCTGCGTAATTGTTTGATTTCATCTAAAATCGCCTTCATTTCATCAAATTGACCCGACATGAATTGAACTGCCGTTGAAAGCTCTTGAAATTGATGTTTGAAATCACTTTTCAGATCGTTCAGATCAACTTTTAGTTTATTGTACATGGATTCACCATTAGATTCACCGCTATCACACTGTTTAAACTGTTTTTATGAATCACATTTCCAATGAACTCGTTTTTGTCCCAATTTTCGCAAATTGGTTTCATTTTTTAAACTAGTGCATCTCAAATGGTAATAATTTTCACAAATGGTACACATTATTACATCTTTAATATTAGTAAACTGTTCTTTGCACGAATCGCACGAATTGGACATTTTTAAACTATTAATTAAAATTTATTAGGATGAGCACTATTAGCCGGGTAACCACTTCAGTTCAGCTCAGCGGAGATTGTTGTTGTGAGAAAGCTGATTACACAAGACATACCATAATTGACGCCGCTAGTATGCTTCTGCCGGCAATGAAAGTCCAGAATAAAGCTTAAATTACAATGATGGCTTCACGATTTCTGCCGTCGCGAGTTTAACCACATGCAAAATGTATTAGATAGAGTGAGCCAATCTAGACGAGGGAGTAATTTACTCCCTCAGATTGCATGCCAACGGATGTCCGCGACAAGCTGTTTGTGTCTCTCTCTGGCAAATGTGCATGAGATTTCACAGAGAAGGACGGAAACACCTCATTATGACGACTGATCCAACAGTCCGAACGCTCGTCGGGTGAGGAGAACCATACGAAATTGTGCGATGATCACTACGACGAAATGATTGTCGGTGTGGCTTGCTTCAAGTGCATGAATGAAAAGTGTGTGATGAAAAAAATTGAAACTGAATGTTTATGGCTGCAAACTAGCCAAATGTAATTACTGATTACATTTTTCATCACAATTATACTGGAATTGAAACGATTTATTTGTTAAAATTTTACTGACTTTTATCAAAGCCTCCTAGCACCTTCGACATATTAGAAAAAATCATCTTACATCATAATTCATATATCATATACCATAAATGAAATGAAATCATAAACCACACAGCACGTTTTTTTCTTTCCGCACATCCTAAGAGGCAGCCGTAAACATTCAGTTTCAATTTTTCCATCACACACTTTTCAACCATGCATTTGCAAGCCACGCCCACCCGAAGTGATCATCCCGCAATTTCGTATGGTTCTCCTCACAACGCAACGCATAATTTCGTACGGACTGTTGAAAAGTGCGTGATGAAAAAATTGAAACTGAATGTTTATGGCTGCATCTTAGGATGTCGAGAAAGGAAAACACATGCTGTGTGGTATGTATATGATTTCATTTCATTTATGGTATATGCGATATGAATTATGATGTAAGATGATTTTTTCTAATATGTCGAAGGTGCTAGGAGGCTTTTATAAAAGTCAGTAAAATTTTACAAATAAATCGTTTCAATATAAAATAATTGTGATGGGGGGCAAAGACCTTTTCCATAGTCCTCCGCGTGGGCGCCCCCTGGTAACGGCAGTGTATCAATTCGCTGACGGCCAATGTCTTAGCGATAAGACAGTTCGGAAAAGGCAGATAGCTGTAGCCTGAATGGCTGACGAACACCTAAGCGTCTCAGGTCTAGTAGGATGGAATGTTTTGCGCAGTTGGACCTGCTACATAGTTGTGTGAACTCCAGCACGTTTATTAAACCATCTGAAGCAGCTATCTCCGAGGCCATCCGCTGAATGGGGCTAAGCGACGTGCTGACAACTTGTCCTTGTAAAAACCACTCCATGTCAAGAAGCCTGGAACAAAAGCCTCGGATTGGACGGATCAACAACGACGACCACGCAAACGACTAAAGGATTATTCTTTCGGATCCTGGAATGTACGCTCCCTGAACAAACCCGGGGCCGAAAAGGCCCTCCTTCAACAGGTCGAAAAGTACAAACTGAGCATAACTGCAGTCCAGGAAACAAATTGGCTTGGCAGCGAGATTAATGACAAGAAATCGCACACAATTTTCACAAGTGGCAAACCATCGGGCCGCAAGGAGTTTGGAGTAGCATTTATAGTGAACAATCACCTCAAACCGCATATTACTGACTTCAAGCCCATAAATGAACGGCTGTGTGCGATTCGCATCAAGACTCGATTCTTCAATTTCTGGCTCATCAATGTGCATGCCCCCACTGAAGTTAAAGAAGACGCAGTAAAAGACGAGTTCTACGCCCGCCTTGAAGCTCTCTTCGACTCACTTCCAACAAACGACGTCAAATTGCTGCTGGGAGACTTTAACGCGATAGTCGGAAAAGAAAGTTGGCACCGGGGGACCACTGGAGGCCACAGCCTCCATGAAGAATGTAACGATAACGGCCAGCGACTTATCGACTTCGCCTGCAGCAGAAATCTAGTCGTAAGCTCTACGTGTTTCCCGCATCGACGCATTCACAAGCAGACCTGGAAATCTAAAAGACGCACATACCATCAATCAAATTGACCACGTCCTCATTTGCAGAAGATGGGCGTCTAGTGTCATGGATGTCCGCTCCTATCGAGGAGCAAACTGCGACTCAGATCATCACTTGGTGAAGACGACCTACAGATGTAGAATTTCTTCAGTACACCAATCAAGAATCAGCCCTTCCAAAATCTTTGCGGTTGATAAGCTTTTGAGTGATGCAACAGCGGTGGCGTATACTACCGCACTTGAGGAAAAACTATCACCTATGCTACACAACATCAGCAACACGGGTCTCCATGGGTTCTGAGAAGAACTCAAGGGTACCATCAAGGATGTCACAGAGAAGGTCGTGGGATATAAAGCCCGGCGAGCGCGAAATGACTGGTTCGACGAAGAATGCAAAAATTCACTTGACGCGAAAAACGAGGCGTACAGACAATGGATTCAACGAGGAACCAGAGCCAGAAGAGAAAAATATGACGAGCTACGGCGAATATCGAATAGAATAATTTGACGTAAGAAACGTAAATACTTTGACGAGCAGTTGCTGAACATAAACGAAAACTTAGCTAATAGGAACACCAGACAAGCGTACAAACTAATAAATACAATTAAGAACGGCTACCGACCCAGGACTAGCCTTTGTAAGGACAAGGATGGAAACATCATCAGCGACACCGATGGCATTAACAAACGATGCGCCTATTATTTTGAAGAGCTTCTGAACCTGCCATCTAACATCCCCACACAGGAAGCTCTCGACGATATTGTTGATCTAGGCCCACCCATTCAACCACCGACAGTAGAGGAAGTTGATCTCGCGTTGCGGTCACTAAAACGAAATAAAGCGCCGGGCGCTGACGAGATTTCAGCTGAACTGCTAAAATTCGGTGGAACGAGTCTAGTTGATGCCATACATCAATTACTCCTGCGAGTATGGGAGAACGAGCAGATCCCAGACGGTTGGCGCAGAAGCATCATCTGTCCAATTCATAAAAAGGGAGATAAACTGCGGTGTGAGAATTACAGGGGCATCTCACTAGTTTGTACGTCCTATAAAATTTTGACGAAAATTCTGGAAAATAGAATAAAACCGTACGCAGAACGAGTCATTGGCGAATATCAAAGCGGTTTCAGACCTGGTCGCTCAACAACCGATCAGCTCTTCTCAGTCAAACTGATACTCCAGAGGTGCTGGGAATACAACGTAAACGTATACCAAATCTTTGTCGACTTCAAGCAGGCATACGACAGTATCGATCGTGGAGTACTGTACAACATCATGCTGCTATTTGGTATACCGGCCAAATTAGTGCGACTGACAAAGATGACGATGACCAACTCCGTCCCACAAGTCAGGATCCAGAATAGACTTACTGATCTATTTGAAACACGCACTGGTTTGAAACAGGGCGATGGACTGGCACCGACGACGCTCTTCAACCTAGCACTGGAATACGTTGTTCGGTCCATGAATATGGACAACAGCAAGACGCTACTCATCAAGTCGACACAATTAGCAGCGGACGCCGACGACATCAACATCATGTCTCGAAGATTGGCTAACGCAGAAGAACTTCTGCATACGCTCGATACCGCTGCAAAGGAAGTTGGATTACGTATTAACGAGGGTAAAACTAAAATAATGATGCAATCGGTGACAAGGACACCTGCACAACCGAGCATCAATGTGGGGGACCTCAACATCGAGTTCGTGAACAACTTCATTTACCTGGGCTGCAACCTGTCAAGGGACGCCAACGAAACTGACGAAATCAAGCGACGGATACAGTTAGCTAATAAGACTTTTTTCTCGGTTCTCCCCATAATGAAATCGAAGCATGTGCACAGAAACACGAAGCTCCGCGTGTACAAAACCATTATACGACCAGTGCTATGCTATGGCTGCGAAGCATGGACCCTAACTCAAGCCTCCGAAAACATGCTAGACACTTTTGAACGTAAGGTTCTACGGCGAATTTTCGGGGCTGTTTGCGATCGAGATGGATGGCGCATCCGGTACAACCATGAGTTGTATGAAATGTACGATGAGCTGCAAGTCTCGAAAATCGTCAAACTACAACGACTTCAATGGGCAGGGCATGTACAAAGAATGGACGATGATCACATGCCTAAGAGAGTAATGAATGCAGAACGAGTCGACGGAGCGATACTGCGAGGACGACCGAGATCTCGTTGGGAGAGCTCAGTAGGTGTGGACGCCGCGCAGCTACTGGGCTCCCAAAATTGGAGGACGCGGTCACGTGACCGAGATAATTGGAGGACAATGATCCAGGCGGCCAAGGCCCGACGTCGGGCTGTCGCACCACGATGATGATGATGATAATTGTGATGCAAAATGTAATCAGTAATTACATACATTTGGCTAGTTTGCAACCATAAAGATTCAGTTTCTGATTTTTCATCACACACTTTTCATTCACACACTTGCCATAAGCCACACCCACAACGATGAGCGCGTCATGATCATTGTTCAATTTCGCATGGTTCCCCTTATCCGACGAGCGCACGGTCGACGTCGTTTTTCACTTTACCAGCCATCACGTACATTTGCCAGAGAGAGCCAGAGATAGATGCATCAGCTTTTCTTTGGCCGTTGGCATGCGATGATCTCAATAGCCGTTTTCGATTCACTCGTCTCATATCAGACTGAATCGAACGTCACGGATCTGCGACGAGCGAACTTGAACAGCCACCATACAAATACTTCGCCGCGTGAACTACTCAGTATACATTTAGATACGGGTGAAACAAGCTGACGTTCAATCAATTCACTTTCAACTTATATCCGATGAGGTCATACGAGACCTGGATCTGTCGTTTTCTATGAATATGGATCTGAGGCCGGCTGAAACGAAAACGGCTATTCATAACGAAATGGATTCGTCGTCATAATTACGTGTTTGCGTCCTTCTCTGTGAAATCTCTTGCACATTTGCCAGAGAGAGACACAAACAGCTTGTCGTGGACATCCGTTGGCATGCGATCTGAGTGAGTAAATTACTCCCTCGTCAAGATTGGCTTAGTTAGTGCACTTTCTCACGAAGAGCCGCACGGCTCTCGCTCGCGAATGAGAGCAGGGCGCCTAAGATTGAAATGCAAAGAATACACTGCAGCTTTCACACGGCGAGCGCAAGCTTTTACGTCGCGCGAGTGAGACCCGGTACAGCTCGTGCATCTGGAGCCGTGCGTCGCGGCTTTTGATATAAATGCAAAGCGAGGAGTGCCGGCATTCACATGGGAAGAGCGCCAAAGGCTCTCGAGCTCTGTTCAGTCGCAAAATACGCGTTGCAGACGTGTTGTGACTACGTATCTTCTTTACCGTCGACGCCATCTTCGAAGACAAGAACTTCAACGTTCCAAAGCGTATTGGGTCCATCCTAGCGGATAGCGGGGACTGAGGAGCGAGAGCCTTTGTCGCTCTTCCCGTGTGAATAGCGATACTTCTCGCTCTGCATTTAGACCAAGTGGCGCGACGCGACGGCTCGAGATGCACGGCTCTCACTCGCGCGACGGAAAAGCTCGTGTTCCCCGTGTGAAAGTAGAAGTGTATTCTTTGCATTTCAGTCTTACGCGCCTCGCTCCCATTCACGAGCGAGAGCCGTACGGCTCTTCTTGTGAATGAATGGAAGGTGGGACCGGAAAAAGCTCTCACTCGCAAGCGAGAGCCGTGCGGCTCTTCGTGTGAAAGTGCACTTAATGTACGCGCACGTTCTTGCAGCTTTTGGTCGGCCGCAAAGTTTTATAGAACTCAAAACTTTGCCGCTTTTCTAGCGATGATAGCTTCCGTTTCCATTTGTTCTATGGGCAATCGGGAATTTGACCACACATAATGCACAGCATAGTAAAATATTTTTTTTTTAAGTGTAAATTCAAAGTGTAGTCAAGTGAAATCTCGCTTTCACATACATATTTCGTGCCACTCTTTGTGAAATTTCGTTTGGCGTCGGTTACTTACGTACACGCAGTAGATTTTACTAAATATATTTTACAATACATCCATATGTGGCATTCGAACGAAAGAGCCAACATAGAAAAATCTAACACAGTTCTACAGATGATCACATTTGAACAGTGTACATATGTCAGTAATTCACAGAATGCCGCTGCCACGTTCATAACGCGGGATTTTGCCGGCAGAAACAACAGCAGCTGCATTGGCATCGCTTGTGTCTTGGGTAATTAGATTGGTTTAGCAACAGCGGCAGCAGCAGCTTCGGCAGATCTGTTTTTGCATCCAAAATTAAATGAAACCGGAATATAGAGGGCTACGCCCGCAATCCGAGGGTTTTGTAGCAAGCGCTTATTTTGGTATATAAATATCGGCTCCTTGCTCTTCTTGATATCACTCAGATGGATAGAAAAAACGTAATTAAAATGTCTTACCCACTTACATTTTACATGCTAATTCATATTACGTGATTGTAACGAAACTTGGAACATATTATTGCTTAAGGTGTTGGTTATCGTTGGCCATCAGTACTTTTGACCTCGAACGTGTTTAAGGCGGGCAAGGGTGTGCTATCTGTAACTATACAAATAAACTATAAATATTATTGACCTATTCTGAGAAGATATACAAATTCCACTATTTTCCATTTTATATGTTTTTCGAAACCCACTTCCTGTAAGTTTTCATAATTCTAAGTATAACGGTCTCAAAATGCAGGCAAGGGGGGGGGGGGGTCAAATTACGAACTAATATTTTCTCCTCCCCCACTGTTCCCCTTTCTGTAAATTTCGAGAAAATGCAAGAAAATGGAATATACTCATCATTACCTTTCTCACGACACCTCATTTGCTTATATCAGTCGATAAAAAATGTGTCTCTATGTGGACCCCCCCCCCCCCCCCTTCCTTCTACACGGTAAAGTTGGCCAATTAAGACACAGCGCCCCCAACCAATCTTTACCCTTTAAAAAATGATTAATTAAATAACTGCAATTCGCACTACGAAAAACAACATGAAAGTAGTACTCACACCTATGAGGCCGGTTGGTGTATTTTTTGTGTGGATAGTGTCAAAATGCCGAACTTTAAATGAATGTACTATTATTAAATATTATGTGATTATAATGAAACTTAGAGGTATTATTGCCTATGATGTTGGTTATCATTGGCCATCAATATTTTTGACCTCGGCTACGCGTAAGGGGTGCAGGGTTGTGCTAACTGAAACTATAGAAATGTACTATTATTAACCTTTTCTGATGAAATTTCAAAATTCGAGAAATCTAGGTTTTCTACACTAGTAAAATGGCGCTTTTCTGTAAATTTTCATATTTCTAAGTATAACGGTCTCGAAATGCAAGGGGGGGGGGGGGACAAACTCGGATGACATATTTTCCCCTCTTCCTCTTTTCCCGTTTCTTCAAATTTGAAAAAAAATTTCAAAAATGGAATGTACTCGACGGTACCTTTCTTATGATACCCCACTTGCCTGTACCAAAAGAAAAAAAAATTTCGACCTTCATTTCCCCTCTATGGGGACCTCCCCTTAAAGTTGACCTATTACGACGATTCGCTTTCTCCGGCGAATTATAGTAATTCTACACATTCCTACAAAATTTCATGTATGTAGCTTCAGCCGTTCCTGAGATATTCCATGGACAGACGGACAGACAGACATTTGACCGATTTCATAAGGGTTTTGTTTTACTACAAAACCCTAAAAATGCTGCTTTAGTGGCGGGATCCATCGGTATGCTGGGGAAACTTTTGAAATGTCAAAAAGAAACAACCAGATTTTAGGCATTAAGGTATCAATCGAAAGCTTCGTTTTGTTGTTAAAAATTATAAAACATTTTTGACATTCACAACAACTATTTCTTGTTTTTGCAAAACAATGAGAAAAATCGTAATTAACGTGTTGGCGGAGACGTTATAGCATTTCGTGCTGCCATAGTTGCGGCTTTCAATGTGAGTCACAATGCAGATTAGTCAAGACGCAGCCGGTTCTGCTGCTGCCGCCGCTGCAACTGCTTCTACCGACAATGAAATTCCCGCATTATGACACTAAGTGTCACCATACACTGTCGAACTCGAACAGGAACCTAGTACAAGTGGACTGGTTTTCTTCACATCTATGTGAAGTGTGTGTGTGTGTCAGAGGACATTTGTACCGGGTTCGAGTTCCAGTTCGAATTCAACAGTGTATGGTGACACTTAGAGTTTGCAATTGGCGTTCCATGACGCAGGATCTCAGCGTGAATGCGTGAAGCTATCATTGCAATTTCTGCTTAATGCGAGCGGGATTTCATCGCCGGCAGCAGCAACAGCATCGTCGGTGTCTAGGGTAAGTGTGCTTTCTTACACCTACCTCGCACCTAGGAAATTTTCGTACAAATCTTAAGCTTTTTGATCAGAAAATCTGCCAGATGCGAGGTAGGTGTAAGAAAGTACACTTACCCAAGCCACTGGCGATGCTTTATTTCCGCCGGCATTGAAATTAATTCAATTTTCGTCAAGCAACATTTGATAAGTTTCATTAATCCAAGACAACTGCAAAAATCTCTTTGCGTTGTCGTCAATAATCAAATACATACAAAGGTGGCTCGCCCTATAGCTGATACTACAATGATGGCCTCACGTCGTTTTTGCCGTCGTGCGTAACGTAAGTAACCAACGCCAATCGAAATGTCGCATAAAGTGGCACAAAACATGTTTGTGAAAGTGGCATTTCATTTGAGTACGCTTTGGAATTTTACACTTCTAAAAAAAATTCTTCACTAGTCTCTGCATTATGTATTGTCGAATTCTCGACTGCCCATAGAACAAATGGAAATGGAATCTGTCATCGCTAGAAAAGCGACAAAGTTTTGAGTTTCATAAAACTTTGCGGTTGACTAGAAGCGGCAAACACGCAATGGTGGCTTTACGATTGACGTCGTGCAACGAGTTTAAACACATGCAAAATGTATTGGATAGAGCCATAGATATACATGGAACAGATTGGTAATAGTACTACCCCTACTCAGTACTTCTGGTTATTTTCGAACAAATTCACGAATGCGCACTGCTACCCATTTGCACGCGAACGCTATATGTTCGGTAAATGTGACGCTATCGGCCACTCAGCCACAATTTTGACATTTACGAAGGATTTGGCCCCTCGCTCCTCGGGTCCCTCGGCCATATGTTAATACGTGTTTCACTGCGCAGACGGGAGTAAGTCAACAATAACTCGATATTCAAATTTTTACCCCCACTCTGTGCCTACTTCCTATCTGTTTAATGTATATTTATGGATAGAGCTAATGTGGTTGAGTAGGCGGGGAACAAATTTTATGTATGTGTTACAAATAAACTGAGATTAGTGTCAAATTGTGAGCGAAGCGAGTTCTCGCAGCTAGTATGTATTAGACCATAAAATGGTAAATTATATCCTAGATCATAAAATAAAACCGGAGTCCTAGGCGTATATACCCTAGACTTGTACAAATCTAGTGGTGATACCAAAAGTACCAATTGGCAGCAACCATTTGCACTAAAAGTGAGTTTCATATATGACCAGTTTATAGGGGAGGTTGGCACTCATTCAGGAGGATGTTGACCATTCTCAAAATCAATTAACTAACCCATTCTACAAATATTTGTCGAGTTTTTCAAGTCATTAGGTTAATCTTATCGAAAGTTATCGCTTAGTTGAAGTTTCATTTGTAGGGGAGGTAGAAGTTCCTTGGGTCAGATCTTGCCCATCATAGCCACCAACCAATTAGATCATGCTATGAACATTTAAGCAAAATTTCAAATCTCTAGCTTCATCCTATCGAAAGTTATCGCTTATTTGAAGTTTCATTTGTAAGGGAAGTAGGGGTTTCGTTGGTCGGATTTTACGTATTTTCAATATCAGAAAGCTGAATCTTACTACAAACATGTAACCAAAATTTCAAGTCGCAAGCTTTATTTTATCGTAAGTTATTGCTTATTTCTAGTTTCGTTTGTAAGGGAGGTAGGGGTTCCTTTGGTCCGATCTGGCTTATCTTTAATACCAACTAACTCAATCTTATTTTAAACATTTGACCAAAGTTTCAAGTTGCTGTCTTCATTCTATCAAAAGTTATCGCTTATTTGAATTTTTCATTTGTAGGGGAGGTAAGGGTTCCTTGGGTCGGATCTTGCCCATTTTCAATGCCAACTAAGTAGATCTTACTAGCAACATTTTACAAAGTTTTCCACTTGCTAGTCTCATTCTATCGAAAGTTATCTTATTTAAGGGAATATTTAATTTTTTGAAATTTGTAGGGGAGGTAGGCGTTCCTTTGATCTGATTATGCCCAACTTACTAAAACTTAAGCAGCTTCTCACTTCAGGGTTACTTGCCAAAAATCAGGTGTCTACGTCAATTGATTCAAGAGTAATAGACAAAAAACCTGAAAAGTAGGGTAGTACGGGGCTCTTTGTAAGAAAATTACCGTTAGTTTTCAACTGATCGATTTTATTTTTCAGGAGAGTAGAAGATTATCCTCACAAGCAATCTGTCAAAGCTAGAGCTTTTTATGTTTATTTAGTCGGGAGTTATAGATACATTTAATTATTTTACATAGGGGAGGTAGTCATTCTCTTGGCTTGATCATGCCCATTTTCAATATCAACCAACTAGATCATACTGATCTATCTATCAAAATTTGACCAAAATTGCAAAGCTCTAGCTTCATTCTATCGGAAGTTATCGTGCGAACGGCAGACAGACAGACAGACAGACGGACAGACAGACATGGCTAAATCGAATCAGGAGGTGACCCTGATCATTTATATATATACATTGCGATACCTCCGGAGCCTCCTTTAAGGTGTTACATACATATTTTCGTCATGACAAAAACAATATACCCTATACTATAAATCTAGGATATAATCACGTCCGTTAGGCTGGCATCCCATTAAGAAAAATCGATGCGACTTATCGCATAATTAGGTGCTATTTAAGTGCGCCTCTCAAAAATTTAGTGCTCCAGCCGAATTGCCACAATTGAGTATCTTATATGGGGTGCTAGCTTAACGTTACGCTAGCACCCCCACTTCTTTATACAACGGAGAATCGAGATGAAACAAATCGCAAAATTAGGTGCTAATTAGCTGCTCTGAATATAAACGAAAACTTAGCTAATAGGAATACCAGACAAGCGTACAAATTAGTAAATACAATTAAGAACGGCTACCAACCCAGGACTAGCCTTTGTAGGGACAAGGATGGAAACACCATTAGCGACACCGATGGCACTAACAAACGATGGGCCTCTTATTTTGAAGAGCTTCTGAACCTACCATCTAACATCCCCACACAGGAAGCTCTCGACGATATTGTTGATCTAGGCCCACCCATACAACCCCCGACAGTAGAGGAAGTCGATCTCGCCTTGCGGTCACTAAAACGAAATAAAGCGCCGGGCGCTGACGAGATTCCAGCTGAACTGCTAAAATTCGGTGGAAGGAGTCTAGTTGATGCCATACATCAATTACTCCTGCGAGTATGGGAGGACGAGGAGATCCCAGACGATTGGCGCAGAAGCATCATCTGTCCAATTCACAAAAAGGGAGATAAACTGCGGTGTGAGAATTACAGGGGCATATCACTAGTTTGTATAGGTACGTCATATAAAACTTTGACGAAAATTCTGAAAAATAGAATAAAACCGTACGCAGAACGAATCATTGGCGAATATCAAAGCGGTTTCAGACCTGGTCGCTCCACAACCGATCAGCTCTTCACAGTCAAACTGATACTCCAGAAGTGCTGGTAATACAACGTAAACGTATACCAAATCTTTGTCGACTTCAAGCAGGCATACGACAGTATCGATCGTGGAGTACTGTACAACATCATGCTACGATTTGGTATACCGGCCAAATTAGTGCGACAGACTAAGATGACGATGACCAACTCCGTCTCACAAGTCAGGATCCATAATAGACTTACTGATCTATTTAAAACACGCATTGGTTTGAAACAGGTCGATGGACTGGCACCGACGCTCTTCAACCTAGCACTGGAATACGTTATTCGGGCCATGAATTTGGACAACAGCAAGACGCTACTCATGAAGTCGACACAATTAGCAGCGTACGCCGACGACATCAACATCATGTCCCGAAGATTGGCCGACGCAGAAGAACTTCTGCATACGCTCGATACCGCTGCAAAGGAAGTTGGATTACGTATTAACGAGGGTAAAACTAAAATAATGATGCAATCGACGACAAGGACACCTGCACAACCGAGCATCAATGTGGGGGACCTCAACATCGAGTTCGTGAACAACTTCATTTACCTGGGTTGCAACTGGTCAAGGGACGCCAACGAAACTGACGAAATCAAGCGACGGATACAGTTAGCTAATAAAACTTTTTTCTTGGTTCTTGGCTTCTTTCCCATAATGAAATCGAAGCATGTGCACAGAAACTCGAAGCTCCGCGTGTACAAAACCATTATACGACCAGTGCTATGCTATGGCTGCGAAGCATGGACCCTAACTCAAGCCTCCGAAAATATGCTAGACACTTTTGAACGTAAGGTTCTACGGCGAATTTTCGGGGCTGTTTGCGATCGAGATGGATGGCGCATCCGGTACAACCATGAGTTGTATGAAATTTACGATGAGCTGCAAGTCAATGGGCAGGGCATGTACAAAGAATGGACGATGATCACATGCCTAAGAGAGTAATGAATGCAGAACGAGTCGACGGAGCGAGACTACGAGGACGATCGAGATCTCGTTGGGAGAGCTCAGTAGGTGTGGACGCCGTGCAGCTACTGGGCTTCTAAACTGGGAGGACGCGATCACGTGACCGAGATAATTGGAGGACAATGATCCAGGCGGCCAAGGCCCGACGTCGGGCTGTCGCGCCACGATGATGATGAATTCGCTGCTGTACTCAAACATTTAGTACTCCAGCTGAATCTTCACAATTGGTTATCTTATATGGGGGTGCTGGCTTGACGTTACGCTAGCACCAATATTTTCTTAAACCGCATGTATCAACTTCCAAATAAGCGTACAATAAAAGTTTTAATTAAATGCAAATTTGGCGCTCTATCCCCGAATTAAGTGCTCCTCCCGAATTGCCCGAAATTATATGTTTTATTTGGGGATGGGCTTGACGTCACGCTAGCCTCCCATTTTCTTCAACTCCATATATCAACTATTATAAAAATGTCTTTTCATCGTGGCACAACAGCCCGACGCCGGGCCCTGGCCGCCTGGATCTAGGTCAAGTGACCGCGTCCTCCAATTTTGGACGCCCAGCAGTTATTCGGCGTCCCCATTTACTGAGTCTAACGAGCTATCGGTTTCCTCGCAGCTCTGTCGACGCGCCGTCCATTGAATATTTTCTTAGACATGCGATCATCATCCATTTGTTGTATATGTCCTAGTCCTACCCATTGTAGACGTTGTAGTTTGCCGATTCTCGAAACTTCCAGCTCATAATAGTACTACTCCTTTCGCAGCCATAGCATAGCGCAGATTGTCTGATGGTTTTGTATTATCCGGAGCTTAGTATGTATTGTATTTGCGTGTACATGCTTCAGTTTCACTATGGGGAGGACCGAGAAGAAAGTCTTATTTGCCAGCTGTGTCCGTCGCTTGGTTTCGTCAGTTTCATTGGGCTTCTTGACAGGCTTACTGCCCAGGTATATGAAGTCGTCTACGAATTCGATGCTGATGTCCCCGACGTTGATGTTCGGTAGTTATGGCGTCCTTGTTCTTGATTGCGTCATTACTTTTGTTTTATCCTGGATAATGCGTAGTTCAACTACTTTTGCAGCAGTTTTTAGATTATTTAGAAGTTCTCCTGCGTCGGGCTGGTTTCGGGACATTCAGTACCGGTCCAAGTCTAATTTAAGGCACAGGCAAGGATATTTTGGCGCCCCTCACATTTTTTCATTTTATTTAAACTAGAATGATGCATAGCTTCAAATATTGTTTGTTAGTATTTTTCATGTATTTGGAATGATTAGGCGCCTTCTTTTGTACTCCAGTCTAGGTAAATTTGGGTTGGTAACATGCAATTACAACATTGTGTTAATCTGAACTAACTTGGAGAGCAGGACGGGCTAATAGACCTACACTGGATAGATATGTCAAGAGATGTCGATCGCTTTGCTAGATGGGGAATTTATTATGGAAAATCAGAAATTTTCATAGTTTGATTTGATTTTTGATAGCAAGTTCATTTTTTTAATCTCATGAACACAATCAAAATGATTAAAACTAAATTGACGCTAGGGGTCCAGTGCACTTCGACACTTAACCGAGTAATTGATCCGGAACGTTTTTTTGCACAGCGCTTAAGGTCAAATTACATTGGTAGCTTCACAATTTTACGCCGATTACAATAGCTAGTGAACGGGCAGCGGCATTTTGCAGAGTAGCGGCGTATACTGTCACTACGCTATGCATTATGTATTGTCAAAATCCCCGATCGTCCGTAGAACAAATGGAATCGAAATCTGTCATCGCGCAGAATCGCGGCAAAGTTTTCACTTTCATACAAATTTCCGGCCGCTTAAAAGCGGAAAAAAACGCATTCGTAGATTATCTCTATCCAATACATTTTGCATGTGTTTAAAATCGTTTTGCACAGCCGCAAAAATCGTGGAGCTATCACTGCATTTTCAGCTTTAACCTTCACCTGAATTAACCTCCATCCTAGTTTAAAAGAACGCGCATTGTTGCATAATTTTTTCAAGAGCCACTTTTGTCCAAGAAATTTCGCTTTTTACTAATATCGAGGTGACTTGGAGAAAAGTGGTTGTGAGGGCGCCACTTGTGTCTGGGCGATTTTGCTTGGCACTAATTGTTATCGTCAATGCTCGCCTCGCCACAGACGATTGACCCAAACGACTACCACGCAACTACGTCAACTTCATAGAACGTGTAGATGTGTAGAAAATTCTCCTCGTTTCCACATCGTTTCGCGAACCATTTGGTTCAAAGTGTAATTTGAGGTTGAATTACACTCTCACTCGAAAATGAAGCCCAAGATTGGAAATTGAATCGTTCGCTCGCAAAAAAATTGAAATGGAACCACTTTCAATCCAATAAATTGCGAAATATTTATAACTGAATTGGATTAAATTAAAATTCAGCTTTAAATTGAAAAAAAATTCACTCTCGAACTTGGCTTACTCTTGGCGTCCTTTCAGAGTTTCCCAGTTTCGCCTTAGCCTTTAACCGGCCCTGGGGACATGATATTGATGTCGTTAGCGTACGCTATCAACTGCATCGACTTGAAGAGCAGTGTGCTGCTGTGGTCCGGATTCACTACCCGGATGGCGTGTTCAAGTGTCAGGTTGAAAAGCGTCGCAACCGCAGCCAATTCAACGCCTTACTTCAGTGCAGTACGTGTTTCAAAGAGATCAGTCAGCCTGTTCTGGATCCTGACTTGTGAGATGGAGTTGGTCATCGTCATTTTTATTAATCGTACTAATTTTACTGGTATACCAGATTGCAGCATGACATTGTACAGTACTCCACGATCGATACTGTCGTATGCTTGTTTAAAATCAACAAAGATTTAGTACTCGTACACGTCAACATTGTACTCCTAGCACTTTCCCACGGTCTGCTTGACCGTGAAAAGGTGATCGGTTGTAGATCGACCTGGTCTGAAACCGTGATCGGTTGTAGATCGGCCTGGTCTGAAACCGCCTCGATATTTTTCAATGATTCATTTAGCGCACGGCTTTATTCTATTTTCCAAAATTTTTGACAGTATTTTGTATGACGTACAGACTGGTGAGATACCTCTGTAATTCTCGCATCGCGTGGGTGCCCCCTGCAATGATATTGGTCACTGACCATTGCTAACCAATGTCAAGCCGCCAGTGATGGCACTGCGATGATTTGGTTGAGGTAACTCTTCCCCCTGTTGTGTGGGGCGTAAAATAATACCACGACCTTTCCCTTTGACGGCCTGTTGTTAAAGCCGACAAACAAAGGACAGGGTGTGTATGCCAGCAACTTGCACTATCCGAAATCTTCTATATGCTAACGAAACGTCAACTCTGACTTGAATAAGGACTGACTGAACGGTTACGACTTTTGGCTATCGTACAATGACAAAGATTGGAATCTGGAATGTGCGTACTCTCCTGGACAATGGATCAGAAGGTCCGCAGAACGCACGATTTCTTCAATTAGAGATTGAATTTCTGACGTATAACTTAAACATCTTAGGAGTTAGCGAGATAAGATGGTGGAATTGCGGAGAATTTATCTCTCCAATGGGTAGCACTGTAATGTTGTACTCCGGTAGAGCTACTGGTAGTGGTCGTCAGTCAGGTATGGGGTTCCTTTTAACCAGAGCCACACGAAACTTTTTCTTATCCTGGGAACCGGTCTCCGACTGAATCATGACCGCCAGGTTTCGGACAAAAATGAGGAACATCTCAATTATACAATGTTACGCTCGAACTGAGCCCGACAATGTCTTGGCAAAAGACTCCTTCTACGAAGAACTAACAATAATAATAATAATAATAATTTATTCCATGTAGTAGTAATTGTGTGTTACACTTTGGTACAATTCAAATTTCAAAAATATTTCATTTAATGTAACGATTTGTAACCATATCTAAAAATTAAAATTTTGTGTGAGATATGGAAAGAAAATACATTTAATTTCAATTTCAATTTAAAACTCAGTGCAATAGTTCCAAATTAATAATTTAAATGAAACCGGAATATAGAAGGCTACGCCCGCAATCCGAATGTTTTGAAGCAAACGCTTATTTTGGTATATACATAAATATCGGCTTCTTGCTCTTCTTGATACTACTCTACGAGTATCTTGCCCACTAACATCTTACATGCCAATTCGTATTACGTGATTGTAACGAAACTTAAACATATTATTGCCTAAGGTGTTGGTTATCGTTGGCCATCAGTACTTTTGACCTCGAACGTGTGTAAGGTATGCAGAGGCGTGCTAATTGTAACTATAGAAATAAATTATTATTAATCCATTCTGAGGACATATACAAATTCCATTATTTTCCATGTTATATGCTATTTGGAACCTACCTTCCTGTAAGTTTTCATAATTCTAAGTATAACGGTCTCGAAATGCAAGGAGGGTAGGACAAATTTCGAACTAATATTTTCTCCTCCCACACTGTTCCCCTTTCTCCAAATTCCAAGAAAATGCGAAAAGTGGAATGTACTCAATATTACCTTTCTCACGACACCTCACTTGCCTATTCCAGTCGATAAAAAAAATGACCTTAATTTCGCCTCTATACTTGAATCACATATTTTTCCCTCTCCCTCTTTTCTCCTTTCTTCAAATTTGAAGAAAATTCCAAAAATGAAATGTACTCGACGGCATCTTTCTTACGATACCCCACTTGTCTATACCAAACGAAAAAAAAATGTCGACCTTCATTTCCCCTCTATGGGGATCCCCCCTTAAAGTCGACCTAATACAACGCGTCGCTTACTCCAGCGAATTATAGTACGGATACTTCTACATATTTCCACCAAATTTCATGCATGTAGCTTTGGCGGTTCGTGAGATATTTCATGGACAGACAGACGGACAGACGGACACATGAACGATTTCATAAGGGTTTTGTTTTTACTACAAAACCATAAAAATAGTAGTGATAAAAAAATGAATGAATTTATATTATAAGTTTTATGAAAAAATATTAATTTGTGTCTGCTCTTTTTGTATGATAGTGGTCACGTTTTTACCGTGGAACTAAAAGGCGATTTAACTAAATCGTTTTAGTGTTAGTACTTTTTCTTGCCCGTGATCACGCACTGCTTTCCTGGAATTGCAAACAAAACAAACGCCGAACAAAAAAAAAACGACAACAAAGGAAACGTCAGCCACTGCGTCAACATTGGCGATGACAGCGACATAGTCCCAATTTTTTTAGTCCAGTTCCGCATTGCAAGTGGAGATAAGCCAAGTCCAAAACTAATTAAACCGATACGTTTATATCGTCGAGAGTTAGATCGATTTAGTTAGATCTCGAAGATAATTCCGCGATATAAACGTAGTGAATGTTTCTTCAGGCATTTGTTGAATGTGGTCATATTTCGCGCAATGGTGATTTCCTGTGGAAGTCTGTTGTATAGTTGTAGACCACTTATTGTATTTAGTTGCGTTCAATCTTCTGTTAGTTCGAGGAATATCGTACGTGTACTTATTTTTATTTCTCGTATTATAATTGTGCTTGTCGAGGTTTTTCTTTCAAATAAATTCAGTGTTTAAGTCTTTATTTTGACATGGATATGTCTTATAGCTGGGGGTCATCCTAAAAATCTGTCCGTCACACGAAATATCTGTTTTTCTACTCGGGGGTCAGAAGAGGAAACAAGCCCATTGAAAATTTTTCTTTTCTGGTTGTGCATGTCGTTTGACTGAAGTGGTCATTGTGCATGGCTGTTGCTTGTAGATCCGCGCGGGCGCGCGCTTGCGGGGATCCTGTGTGTACATGTTGGGATGTTGATTTGATAGCGATAAAGGTTGACGTTGTGGACGGCAAGAAATAACATAGTGTACGGGTGAACAGGCGCTCTCTGTGCTCTCTGTCCCATGCTCTCAGTCAACGCGACGCCATAATCAAAACTCCTGCATACACACCATACCATACATTCAAAATCCTCAAAAATATAGAGTACGCTCCGTACTACCTAACTTGACTAGGCCCCCAGAACACGTCGCAAGAAGTCGTCTGCTCTCCTCGCTCGACATGCTCACACGCAATTTATGGTCTCTGAATGTATGCGAAATTTTGCTCAGGGCAGCGGACCTCCTCCTCTCATTCATTCATATCATTCTCATTCTCACCATTTCATTAAATAAATTGTGCACTCCCGACATGCACATGCATAGACCCAATCTGAGGTCACACTGAATGAAATTCCATTTTTACTCATTATTTAGGTCAAGGACTTCCAAGGACTTTCAATGACCTTCAATTTCCGCCAATTCCCATTCATCATTTAATAAAATAGCCCGTGTTGTACTATCTGAATCACTAGGGTCCCAGAAAAAGTAGCAAGTAGTCAGTTCGACTAACATTCGGACATGCGCAGACGCAATTTGAGAGTGTGTACACAGTTCCCGCCCCCCGAAGATGAGCGAGAGCGGATGAAGTTCATTTGCATGCATTTGCAATGGCGGCGATTTGAGGTCTGATTGGTCCGTAATGTGGGCCCCCACCACACGTGCAATAAACATATAGAACAAAATGGCGGATTTATACTAGGCGAGTTAGGATCTCTCAAGCCCCGAAATAAAGAAATATTCGTCGCAGGATGTTGTATGTTATGATGTATAGGTACATTCAGAGGTCTGCAGAAGATCAAATGCCCCCCTTCCGCGAAAATTCCAAAATGTTTTAAATGGCTGAAATCCAAACAAATAAAATAGCGCGCGTTGTACTACATATCTGAATCAATAGGGTCCCAGAAAAAGTAGCAAGTAGTCAGTTCGACTAACATTTGGACATGCGCAGACGCAATTTGAGAGTGTGTACATTACATAGTTCCCGCCCCCCGAAGATAGTGAGCGAGAACCATCGCGGATGAAGTTCGTTCTATCCAAATCGGGTGATCCAGCAACTGTGGTTGTGCCTTTGCAATGGCGACGATTTGAGGTCTGACTGGCCCACGATGTGGGCCCCCACCACACGTGCAATAAACATATCATAAAACAAAATGGCGGATTCGTACTGCGCGAGTTAAAATCTCCCAAGCCCCGAAATAGAGAAACATTCGTCGCAGTATGTTATAGTTCCGGGCAGCTCATCGTGACATGATGTACATTCAGAGGTCTGCAGAAGATCAAATGCCCCCCTTCTGCAATAATTCCACAATTTTTCTTATGCATTCTCTTTGTGCGTGTGTTGGAATGTTTTCTTTACTTTTGTTGGTTTCCCTTTCTGTTTGCCGGACACAATCGCATAGAGTCGCACGCGTTACTTGAGAAACGGATTGTGTGTGCCGGACCCGGACTGTTGATTAAAGGGGCGGGATGAGGCGGATAGTGTAGGAGCGATTTTGCAATAGATACACAAACATAATACTACACGTCCGATTGGGAAAAGATGGTGGGAAGCGTGATTGCGATTAGCAGAAACTTACTCAGAGAAATGTCGATAGGCTGCAGTCTGCAAACTGTACCGAACGGGTAGATGGAACATGTAGATGGAACAGGGTGCACGAGAGGAGGTGAATATTGCACACACGCGATGCAAACGAAAACGAAACGATCCCGCGAGAGAAAGGAGCCCGAGCGGACAGGACAAAGCAAAGCAAAATTTATGACGAGTATCTACACTGCCACCGGATACATCGGTACATGGATATGTCTTATGCCTACCGAAAGCGTGGGACGTGTTTTTTTTTTCGAATGATTTCATCCAGTATAACTATACTGGAATCTTTATAAAACTTACGTCAACACAACAGGTTCCACGCAGTCGGTAGTCATAGACATATCCATGTTCCGATGTATCTGCATGCAGTGTAGATACTTTGTATTTTTTATTTTATGTATTACTTTTAGTTTCTCCATTTCTAAATATTTCGTAGTTATTAAATTTGTTAGTAAGAGTATATACTTCTTTAGTAGCTGTGATCCGATTGAATCCAAAAAATATCTTAATGGAACGTGTCATTAATTTTCCAACATCGTCTAATAATCCTTTTGTGCATTGTCCCCAGGTTATTATATTATATTTAATCCTCGATAGTATATATGCATTGTAAATCAAATTCGCGATGTTAGCGTTGATTCGGCCATGTTGTTTGATTGCCAGTAGTAGACCGTATGTTTTTTGCTTAATAGTTTGTGTATGCTTGTCCCATTTTAAGTTTTCGTCGACTGTTAATCCTTGATACTTAGTAAACTGCGTCCGATTTATACGATTATTTTCAATTGTAATATTTATGTTGAAGTTACTCCTTTGTGATGTGCTGAATATCATATACATTGTTTTGTCCAAATTCATTATTAAGCCTCTCTCTTTCGTCCACTCGTAGTACTTATTTATATCTCTATTCATTATTTCCTCTAATTCTGATTCGGTCTTTGCATGATAAATAACTAATACTTGTGTCATCGGCATATATTATATACTAGCTGCGACGGCTCGCTTCGCTCGCGTTGTTGCCTATGTGAAGAGCGAAAATGTGAAAACATGGATTTTCCAAATTAACACCACACACATTCAGCGACTGTCTTTGTGCTTTGTTCACTGTCATCGCAAACGCAAGACGCACAGGGAATTGCAATCGTTTGAATTCGAATGGCATATCAATAGAAATCATTGGAATTCGTGGAATCAACACGCATTCACCTTTGAATTTTCCTTTGAGGATTGAAGCTTGTATGAGATTAGGCAACAACTGTTTGACAGCAAGTCTGGTGCCATTGCATAGCTTAGGCTGATTCAAATTTCGAAGCATTATAACAACTGAGCCTATCTTCAATTCCAGTTTATGTGGGGGAATCCTGGCACATCCAGTGAATTCAAAAATTCGGTTGGGTAGTTGACGACATCTTCATTGTTGGTGATAGTGTCCACCGATTTGTACGTCATGAGTTCGCCAGGAACTTTCATTTGAACATGGACATTCAGTTGGTGCAAATCGACATTCGTTGCTGCTAAAAAAGCACGTTCTGTCAACCATTCATGATTGTTGTAATTGGCCACGATGTTGAAAAAACTTTGTCAATGAGTTGCTCCTTAGACTCGGTGAATTGACAAAAGTTAATTGGAAATTCAATCAAACCAGTTGTCTCATCAACTGGAATACTTCCATTGCCGATATCCAACAATTGCTTAGCATTTCCATAAATAGTGTTATTAAAACCACACGTTTCGGCAAAGTGAACGATATAAAATTTATTACAATAGTAGTTCAAATAATTCATACAGGTGGCATTATAAACGTCTAGGGGTTTTTGTATTAATTCACAATAGACATATTTTAATATTTTTCAACACCCCCAATTATTAAAATATTCTTTATAAACTATTAAGTATCTATCTATGTATGATACATTACATATTACATTTATGTACTTGATGGATACCAAGTAATTCCAAAAAATAATAATGTTTTTGAGCATTCAACCCTTTCGTTAACATGTCGACAGGCATAGCAGCCGTTTGCAAATACATCAATTTAATTACTTCAGCTTTAATATAATCTCTGAAAAAATGGTATCGTATATCAATATGTTTTGTTCTCTTATTAACAACAGGATTATTCGACAATTTCTGTGCTCCTTGATTACTACTCTCCCATGAGATCACACAACCAGACAAAAAACAGTGTAAGACCTTCTGTCTAATTTGTTTGTACCCCAGTCAGAATCAACATACCCTATTAACTCAGAATTTCCTTCAGCTGTATACTTCAATCCAAAATTTTTAGTTTTCTTCAAATATCTTAAAATTCTTTTCGCATAGGACCAATGTTTATCATTATAAGAGTTATTAAATTGACTAAGGAAACTCACTGAGCATGAAATATCCGGTCTTGTCATGACGGCTAAATACATTAAACTCCCTATTAATCTTTGATATGGTAAATCCATTTTACATTAATCAGTTTTCTCAATGTTTAATTTACTGTCGATAGGAGTATCAGAAGTTTTACAGTCCTTCATATTGAATTTGCACAATATCTGTTCAATATAATCTGTTTGATCTAAAGTAACAAATTTATTTTTCTTGTCTATCTGAACTCTCATTCCTAAACATTGCTTTATATAACCCAAATATTTTAATTTAAATTTTGAAGCTAGTACAGTTTTTAATTTATCAGTTTCATTTTTGTCATTTGGAAAAATGAAAAAATCATCAACATAAACAGCTACAATAGTTTTGCTACCATTTTTTGACTTGATGTACAAACAAGGCTCTAACTTAGATTTTTCATAATTTATTGAAATTAGACAATCATCAACTCTCTCATACCATGCTCTAGAAGACTGTTTGAGTCCATAAATTGCTCGTTTTAACTTGAGTACTTTATTTTCTGAATTCAAGCTATTAAAACCTTCAGGCATTTCCATATATAAATCTTCTTTTAAATAACCGTTTAAAAAGGCTGTAGTTACATCGAGATGAGTGATATTGAAATTTAATTTTACGGATAAAGCAAACAACATTCTTAAAGTAGTGTGTTTTATGACTGGAGAGAAAGTTTCCTTATAATCAACCCCTTCTTTCTGCGTATACCCTTTAGCTACTAACCTTGCTCGATACCGGATATTACCTTCGCTGTCAAATTTTTTCTTCAAGACCCATTTGGACTGCACGACTGAGCCATTACTAGGTGTATTTACGACTTCCCATGCGTTACAATTCTCAAAGCTCTGCAACTCTTCAGCTACTGCTAGCTGCCACTGTTTTTTCTCAGGTCCCTTGAGAGCATCCTCTAACGAAATTCCGGTAACGTCGTCCTGTATATTGTCACCAACACATACATTAACAACGCCAAATCGATCTGGTTTCTTTACAAGCCTTACTGGCCTTGAGTTTTCCGTTTTATTGTTTTGAGTGTTATCAACGCTGCTTTCACTATCGTCGCTGGCCGTTTCACTGTCACTTGGAACATAGGTATCATCGACATCATCCATAAGTGACCCTTCTGTAAAGGATTCGTAAAATTCTTCAGAATTTTGATCCCCCACTGAGTCTGAACAACCATCTTTTTCAGTGTTAACTTCAGGATCCACAATTGGTATTGATGCGCTACATCCGTTTAAGGGTTCCTCCTCCATTACAACTACATCTCGGCTCGTTGTAATACGTTTTGTTCTAGGGTTATATATCCTGTAGCCTTTAACTGTATCTGAGTAACCCACTAGTATGCACGGTTCGGACTTCTTATCCCATTTTTTCCTTTTGTCTTTAGGAATAAGCACCATCACCTTGCTCCCAAATATTCTCAAATGACTTATGTCAGGCTTTCTACCAGACCACACTTCAATCGGAGTTTTTTCCATGTAGACTAGACAAAGCTGTTCTATTCTGCAGGTAAACAACTGTACTTGCTGCCTCTGCCCAAAATTCCTTTCCTAATTTCCCATCGAATAGTAAGCACCGTCCCTTCTCAACAATTGTGCGATTGAACCTCTCACACAATCCATTTTGTTCTGGCGTGTAGGGATTTGTTCGTTGATGAACTATACCACAATTCTTCAGCAATGTACCAAATTCCTCATTGCAGAATTCAAGCCCGTTGTCGCTTCTCATAATCTTTATATTGCTACCAATCTGGTTTTCAACCATAACCTTAGAATCTTGAAAACACCTGACTGCTTCATTTTTTGCCTTCAGAAAATATTGTAGATAAATGTCATGCGACTACAATCATCTACCAATAGCATAAAATACCTTGATCCTCCGAGAGATTTTACCTCCATAGGTTCGCAGATGTCGACATGAATAAGATGCAGTAAGTCACTACTTCTACTCCCTACGTGCTTAAACGGCAAGCGGCTCTGCTTTCCTTCGCAACACACAGTACACGCGGACTTGCTGATGGTGGCTTTTGCGTTCAGACTGATTCCTTCAGCTGCAGTTTCCATTTGATTTAGATAGGTACTATTAATGTGTCCTAATCTGCGATGCCAAATATCCACCGATGTTATCGTAGCTGCTAAGATGTTTTTCGATGTGTGCAACTTGTAAACTCCATTTACCAATTCCGCTGACCCGACTAACTCGTTCCTTCGGTTAAGAATATTACATCCGTTGTCAGTAAATATCACTTTGCTGCCATTTTCGATCAATTTGCTTACTGACAGGAGATTCGTTGTTAAACTTGGCACACACAACACACCTTCCACTTTAACGTTGAAGTCGCAACTTTTGGTTGTTGTGGTAATATGCACTTCGCCAGAACATAAAACAGGAACTTTGCAATTAAAGGCCACAGTGATTTCGTTGTTATTGTCGTATGATGCATTTTTAACCCAATTTTCATTTGCGGTTAGATGTACACTCGCACCTGAGTCTATGTACAATTCATTTCTATCGAAATTACCGCTTAAAAATACAACACTAAAAGCGTTTGTTTGTTTACGCGTTTCTTTAGTGTTCGAAGAACTATTATTCAATTCCGGGCACTGATTGCGATAATGTCCGATTTGTTTACATTTATAACATCGCACATTTTTGACAGTTTTTGTAGCATGGCTGCTGTCTTTGTTAGAATTTTTCAACTTTTTATTGTTTTTATATTGGCGACCTTTAGTTGCAAATGCGCCATTTTCGATTTCGTTTACATTTTCTGGTATGCTTGATTCGATATCCAACAATTTTGTTTTTATCGCATCTGTAGTTATTAACATACCTGAATGTTCAATTGCCATAATCATTGGAGAATATTTTTCTGGCAAACCGGCCAATAATAGTGAGCCAATCCATTCGTCGTTAATATTAAATCCTGTGCCACTTAACTTTGGCCCGGTTTCCACAATTTGCGTCACATACGATGTCATCGAATTACAATTTTCCAATCTAATTGAAATTAAGTTTCGTAGCAAACTGATCCGTCTAGTGAAACCGCAATCATTGAATAATGACTTCAATTTCTTCCATAAATCGTGGGTGGTACCAGCTGACTTCACGTGGACATACAAACTCGAATCGATCGTCAATATCAATTTCGCTTTAGTTTTCGCGTCTTCAGCAGCTTGCACTAGATTTCCTTGTTCTGGTTTTATGCACTTTACCAATCCCTCCAATATTAGAAAATTCTCTGCTGCAAATGCCCACTCGTCGTAGTTTTCGCGCCCTTTCAACTTGGGCACATTCACGACGTAGCTGGAAGTCATCCTTCTTCGTTCAGGTTCCTTTTAATTTTGACTGCAAATTTAATAATTTAATGCCAATATAATATATTCCTACTTTGATGGACAAAAAATATTTATAATTTTGGCAAACTAATTAAAATTGCAAAATTAAATATGAGCTGGGCCCATAACCTGTTATTAAAACCACACGTTTCGGCAAAGTGAACGATATAAAATTTATTACAATAGTAGTTCAAATAATTCATCCAGGTGGCATTACAAACGTCTAGGGGTTTTTGTATTAATTCACAATAGACATATTTTAATATTTTTCAACAAATAGGATGATTTTAAGGAGGCATTAAGTTGATCCGCAGTTGTTGATCGGTAAATACTGGCACGACTTGAAATGTATGAAAATTGTATATCATGTATGGAAATTTCATATAAAGCATTTCCTTTTTATGAGAGACCAGTGGAAACAACAAAAAACATATTGCATTGAAGAAATGTATAAAGTACATGCAACGACTGGATATATTTGCACCAAGGACATCAGGTCGTCCTTTTTCCCAAGAGGTTGTCCTTGTGGGATACAATCAAGACGCTGGTTTAATGACGACTAAATGATTTATTTAACAAATAATGTGTGCTAATATTCTTTAATTATGTACAGTCCTCTTTTGGGAATCTGGGCTCGGTAAGAATGCACGTTGACCAGAAAAGAGCACAACAGAAAAAATTTGAAGCAAATCGGATGTAGAATAATTGAAGTGGAAGGAAAAACATTTCTTCATACAAAGTCGTCCTTTTTTTTAGAGTTTGAGCTGGGTATGGGGATAATTGAAGTAGAAGGAAAAACATTTCTTCATACAAAGTCGTCCTTTTTTTGATCAGGTCGTCCTTTTTTTGGAGTTTGAGCTGGATATGGATCCAAGTTGAGCGTAAAGAGATAGAACAAAAAAAAGTTTCAGTCAAATCGGACACAGGGCAATTTTAATTTCAGGCAAGAAGTCGTCCTTTTTAGGAGAGACCATGGGAAAAAAAATTAATTGCATTGAGAACATGTGTAAGGTACATGCAACGTACTGGATATGTTTCCTCGAAGGACACCAGAATGTCCTTTATTGTCAGCAGGTCGTCCTTTTTTTGGACTTTGGGCTCGGTGAACATGTAAGTTGAGCGTGAAGGATCAAAAGGGAATAAATTTCAGGCAAATCGTATGTAGGGCTAGGGAAATAGAAGGGAAAACATGTCTCCATACAAAATGTATGGGGAAGTGGAATTTCCCGAATTTCCTAATTTCCCGGGAAAATTTCCAATTTTTAATGATGTTCATAATTATCAACGTGCACCACCCTCCACCTACTCAGCAGCACAACCTGTCTAATCACATGAAAAATTTTCCAGCGCAATGCCTTACTCACCCAGATGAATGGGATGGAAAATTGCAATATTGCGCGAGTGCGTGAGGGAGCAATTCGGCGTTTTATATGAAAAATCGATTTCGAGCAAGCAAATATTGCCGCCGAGTCAAATGTATGGGAATTGAATTTCATATGGAGCATACTGAACGTGTGCCGTCACACCAAAAAATTTGCATACGGATGCCTTGCACACTCAGATGAATGGGACGGAAGATTGCAAAATTGCGAGAGTGCGAGAGGGAGCAATTCGGCGTTTTATATGAAAAGTCCATTTCGAGCGAAGCATTTCCTTTTTATGAGAGACCAGTGGAAACAACAAAAAACACATTGCATTGAGGAAATGTATCAAGTACATGCAACGACTGGATATATTTGCACGAAGGACACCAGGTCGTCCTTTTTCCCAAGAGGTCGTCCTTTTTTGGGAATTCGGGCTCAAAAAGAATGCACGTTGAGCGGAAAGGAGCACAACAGAGAAGCAAATCGGATATACGATAATTGAAGTGGAAGGAAAAACATTTCTTCATACAAGGTCGTCCTTTTTTTGGCCAGGTCGTCATTTTTTTGGAGTTTGAGCTAGATATGGATCCAAGTTGAGCGTAAAGAGACAGAACAAAAAAAAAATTCAGGCAAATCGGACACAAGGAAATTTCCATTTCAGGCAAGAGGTCGTCGTCCTTTTTATTAGAGACCATGGGAAACCAAAAAAAATTAATTGCATTGAGAACATGTGTAAAGTACATGCAACGTACTGGATATGTTTCCTCGAAGAACACCAGAATGTTCTTTATTGTCAGCAGGTCGTCCTTTTTTTGGACTCTGGGCTCGGTGAACATGTAAGTTGAGCGTGAAGGATCAAAAGGGGAAAAATTTCAGGCAAATCGTATGTAGGGTTGGGGAGATAGAAGGGAAAACATGTCTCCATACAAAATGTATGAGAAAATGGAATTTCCCGAATTTCCCAATTTCCCGGGAAAATTTCCAATTTTCGATGATATTTGGTTTCAAGTGGAGCGTAAAGAAACCGATTGCAAAAAATTTGAAGCAAATCGGATAAAGGATAACGACGCCAACTCCGTATATACGTAGACGACTTTCTTTTATATATAAAATTTGGGTTGTAGATTTGTTAGTCCCAAATTTTGAATGAAGAGGATGTACAGTTTTGGCCCTAATATAGAGCCTTGTGGTACACCTATATTAATAAATTCTTCTTCACTTATATGTCTGTTACATTTTGTCTGTATTATTCTATTCTGTAGGTGAGTTTCGATCAATTTTCCGGTTTTTCCTCTTATTCCTAATTTTTCAAGTGATTCTAATAATATTGTGTGGTTTACCGTGTCAAACGCTTTTTTTAGGTCAATGGAAACCGCAGCGACGATAGATCCATGGTCCATAATTGCAGTGATTTCTTCCATCATTTTAAATATTGCCGAATCTGTACATCCCTTGTCAATAAATCCATGCTGATGTTTGTCAAATCCGATTGTAGTCCTAATAAATTCTGTGATCCTTTTGTCAATGACTTTCTCGTACACTTTACTGATTGCATTTAGAATTGATATTGGCCTATAATTGTTCACATCGTCACGGGCTCCTTGCTTAAACAGTGGTACAATAATGGCTTTTTTCAAGCAGTCTGGAAACATTCCTGAAGTCAGCGTCTTGTTGATCTCTCAAGCGAGAACGTCCTTAATTTCATTTGCGATTGATTGGAGGGCCTAAACACTTATCTCGTCGTATCCATCGGCTGCATCCTTTTATTAATGAATTGATTATTGTCATTATCTCGTTGGGATCTGTTGGGTTGAAAAATATTGTCTTGTTATTGTAATTATTTCTTGATCTCGAGTTCGGTCTAGTCATATTACTAGTTAGATTTGTCCCAATGCTGGCGAAATGGTGATTGAAAAATTTTTCCACATTTTTAGTATTCACTCCATTTAGTTTCAAGCTTGCCGTTGGTTTTGTCAGTAATGGAGGTTTTCAAATGTCTCCCATTTTTCTGGAATCATTTCTTCCTTTTTCTATGCCAGAATTAAAGTGTCTATCTTTAACTGCAGTCACAAGCAAGAGTACTCGTACTTTTTCTTTTTATGAAAAAATTGAGTTATTTTTAATGGATCATTTGGGTCTGCCTTTTTTCGTTTAAATAAGGTTTGCCGTTTCTGCATTTGCTTAATAATATTGTCTGTAATCCATGTGTTGTTTCTCGTTCTTATGGTTTGTAAATTTGTATTGTTCATTTTACAAGTTTGAATTATTTCTATAAGCTTGCCAACATCAGCGTCCTGGTTTAATTGCAGTTCAAGTTTAATTTCATCCTTAAACTTTTCAAACATTTAACTTTTTTATTGTCGTTTTTGTCATTTTAACTTTTGGTTTAATTGTTAATATGGCGTCTTTATGAAATATTTTGTGGTCAGAGATATCAGTATGTTCTGTTTTTACTTGAAAATTATGTTTAGTATAATTGCTGGCTATAATGTGGTCAATGCCTTGATGTTTCCAGTATCCCTAGTTGATTGGTCTCTATTTAAAATATCATATCCGTTGGCTGCAACCATGTCATAATATCTTTCGGTAATATAATTTTTAGCGTTAAGCAAATTAATGTTGGCATCAACGATCATCACTATATCCTTATATTTGTCAAGTTTTTCGTCCATGTATTCTATGAATTGTTTGCTGCATTCGTTAGGTGCCTTATCAAATATTCCAATTGTAATTTTGGGGTTAATGTTCTCCAGTCTGATTACCAAAAAGTTTTAGTTGGTTTTAGATTCTGTAATTGGTTTAATTGTTAATATGGCGTCTTTATGAAATATTTTGTGGTCAGAGATATCAGTATGTTCTGTTTTTACTTGAAAATTATGTTTAGTTTAATTGCTGGCTATAATGTGGTCAATGCCTTGATGTTTCCAGTATCCCTAGTTGATTGGTCTCTATTTAAAATATCATATCCGTTGGCTGCAACCATGTCATAATATCTTTCGGCAATATAATTTTTAGCGTTAAGCAAATTAATGTTGGCATCAACGATCATCACTATATCCTTATATTTGTCAAGTTTTTCGTCCATGTATTCTATGAATTGTTTGCTGCATTCGTTAGGTGCCTTATAAAATATTCAAATTGTAATTTTGGGGTTAATGTTCTCCAGTCTGATTACCAAAAAGTTTTAGTTGGTTTTAGATTCTGTAATTTTAAAATCCAGTCCATGTTTTACGAAAATGCACATTCCACCTTCTGTTTTGGTTTCTCGGCAGTTGTAAGCAGCTTGATAATTTCTTAGGGTTACGGTTGAGGTGTCGTATGGAGAAAGCCAAGTTTCAGTTAAACCTGTAATGTCTTAGACTGCGAATGTTCATGTACATCATTTTCAAACCATGAATAGATTTATATATCTGATTATTTCATATTTCGTCGTAATTAGTCCTGTTGTGAATTTCGTCCAATTTTTTTCGATGAATCGGGCACTCCATGGATCCTGCTCTGTGGTCTATTTGAACATTGAAACCATGATCCTTCATTCGGATACAATTGATGCATTTGAAGTTATCCGTTTCTTTGCATATGAGAGGCGAGTGATTTTCGGCACATTTTGAGCATCTTTCTTCGTTTGCGTCGGAACATTTCTCAGCTTTATGATGGTATCGTTGGCATCGATAGCAACGTAGTACATTGTTGTCATCCCTGACAGTATACATGTCTTAATCTAAACACACTTCTTTGTCAATTATCTTTTTGTATGTCTTGCCAGTTATCTCTAAAATTACTTATATATTTTAGAGATAACTGGCATTGTTTGTTTGTTTGTTTCTTGTTATTGTTCTGGTATGTAATAATTTCAAATGATCGCCTTCATCAAATGTATAATTCAGGCTAACCAATTCTTTTTATGTACCTATATATCCTTCACGGATGTGATAGGGTATATTAACTTTGTCGTGAAGTTTGCAACGCACAGAAGTAGGCATTTCCGACCATATAAACTATATATATATATTCTTAGTCCGTATGATGAGACGAGTCGATTAAGCTTTGTCCATCTGGTTCTATGCAAACTAGTCCCTCAGTTTTAAAGCTATCAAGCTGAAATTTTGCACAAAACCTTCTTTCTATTGCACGCTGTAAATATGTTGGAACCAATGGAATCGGTCCACTACGTCATATAGCTGCGATAGGAACGACCGGTCCAAAAATTCGTCTTTGTTAGAAAAACTTTTCTATTTATAAAGATATCTTTTTCAAATTCTACACTAATCAATAGTATCTTTAGTTAAATCACATTCCTGAATTCGGTTGAAATCGGACAATTCTATCATATAGCTGTCATAGGAACAACCGTTCCAAAAGCAAGTTTTTGTTAGAAAATTTTTTATATTTCTGAAGATATCTTTACCAAAATTCATACTATTCAATCATATTGACTGTCAAACTATGTTCCCACTATTTCATATACCTCTCATAGGAACAGTGAAATCGGAAGAAGTTTTACTACTAATTGCAAAGTGGCAAATGCACCATAAGTCACAACGAAGATATGAAATCCTTCACGCGAAGCCGAAGGCTAGCTTGTTTTAATTCATTTTGAGTGTATTTATTTCGAACACCATTTAAAACAACTCTCCGTAACAAGGTTTTAGGCACCGTGATCTCATAATCGCCACTTAATTTTTCCTTTGCCTGCTCCACAAATGCTTTGTGACCTTTTTCCTCTGTAGTGTGAATGATGATTCCTCGTTTTGAAATTTGTTTAACGCCAGCAATTCCAGACTTGGCTTCAACGATGTCGATTTTAGTTTTTACCTCTTTTTTTGTTTCTTCACAAGATTTTTCAGTTCTAGGTATAATTATTATCGCAATTTTGGACTTCGGTTTATCAGTACTGCTTTTAATGGCCTCAGAATATGACATTACTTGAGACTTCTGTTCCAATTCATTTGTTATAATTTTAGCCGCCTCTTTTATGGCTTTGCTCGCTTCTAGGACATCCACATAATGTGACCCGCCTTTTTTGAATTTATTCCATTTTTTCTTGTCAGCATCGCACAACCACATTAAGTTTCTTGTGTTTTTTGCTAGTTTAAGAAGTTCGTACTCATGCTTTGAAAGATTGAGTGTATTGTGGTACCATGAGTTGCAAAACCCATCGCAACATATACTTTTTTGATCATCATCAATTTTCGTTTTACATTTGATGCAGTCGTGAAAGTCGTCATCATTCCCCATTATGAGTTCAAATTAATAACTATACAAATGGATTGACTTACCAAAAAAAAAAAACCGTTAACTATCACCTCCAGGTCGACCCGGAAAAGCAACGCTTTTATAATATTCCACGAAAAAACGAATAAGCCAAGTCAGTTGGGAAATTCAAATAGGGTATAACACTGCAGATGACAGATATCAAAATCACTCAATCACTTCTTGCTCAAGAGATTTACTCAATCTTCCAAACACACTCTAGTGTAAGATGAAGGAGAAAAGAAATAAGTCCAGTATGTATGTAGATTTCTGAATTTTGGCGGCTGTCACCCGGTAGTGATTTTCCAGAATTTTGCTAATATGGCTCAACGCATTCGAATTTGCTACGGATTCCACTGCAGACTTAAGAAGGACGAACAAAGGAAGCACTTGGTAAATAATTCAACGATTGTATCAACGATTTGAATTATTAATTGTGAAACATGTCAATGATCGAATTGGCTCGCGATTTACGCAATTGACAGTTGACAGATATCCTACCTAAACGCCGTTCAGAGCAGAACACCTAAAGGTGACATCATAATGGTTATGGGAGATTTGAATGCAAACGTTGGCGCTGATATCTACGGGCTCAGACATGTGATGGGGAGACACGGTCTTGGTGATCGTAACGACAACGGTGAAAGATTTCTGCAGCTTTCACAGTCTCTTCATCGGTGGTACTATGATTGAGAATAAGGACCACTACAAAATCAGTTGATCCTCTGCTGATCGGCGCAGAACACAAAATCGGATCGACCGCTTTGCCATTAGTAAAAGATTCAAGAGTTGCCTCCTGGACGTGCGAAACAAGAAGGGTGCCGATATTGAGATGGAGAGACCTTATGATCGTTAATACTACTTTGCCTTAACCCCTAGCGGGGCATAGCGCGTCAACTACTCCTGCGCGCCATCGTACTCTGTTCTGGGCAATGGACGCAACTCCCCAAAAGACTTACCCAGTGCCTGACACTCCTTTGCCACAGATCGACGCCATGTGATTCGAGGACCCCCTCTTGGTCGGCCTTGGTTGGAAATGGGGTTCCACTTCATGGCATGCAAAGCAATGCAGTTATCACTCTTCCGCAATGTGTGACCTATCCACTGCCATTTTCGCCTGCGCATCAATTCGTCGATTGGCATCTGACCCGTACGCCGACTTAGCTCTTCATTTGATATTGTTTCGGGTCAGAAAATTCTTAAAATTCGACGAAGACATGAGTTGACGAAAACTTGCAGTTTTCTGGTAACTCCTACGGAAACTTTCCATGTACTGCTCCCATACAAAAGCACTGATAGTACCAGGGAGCGAAACAGGCCCAGCTTGGTCTTGATGCTGAGATAACGCCTCTGCCAGATTTTGGACAGCATGTCGTATGCGCGTTTAGCCTGGTTGATACGACGAGCGATGTCCTGCTCAGTACCACCATTTTCGGCAACAATGCTACCTGTAGACGAAGTTGTCCACCTTCTCTACAGGCTGCCCATTAATATTGATGGCAATAGGTGTCGGATTTCTTTTTCGCAACGGCGGGCTAAGAACCTTTGTCTTGTTGGTATTAATCTTTAGCCCAACCTTGCTTGCCTCCCTCTCGAGATCTAACGCCATTGCGGACAGATCCATGATTTTGTGGGAGAGTATGTCGTCAGCGTAGTCAAGATGTTGTAGATAAGATGTCAAAGTCCATTGAATTCCTCTGTCGAGTCCGGATAGGGCTGCATGCAACACGTCGCCGATCACTATGAGGAATAGGATCGGTGAGGGGATGCACCCCTGCCGAACTCCACTGCGAATCTCAAAGTCCCCCGACACCTTACCTTTATGCAAAACGCGACATTTCGCGCCGTCATAGGTTGCCTTAATAATAGCCACAAGCTTCTCAGGGATGCCTCTCCTGCGCAAGGCCACCCATATAGATTCCCGGTTCACACTATCGAAAGCCTTTTCGAAATCGATGAAAAGCAAGTGAAGCGGAGAATCGTATTCAGCGCATTGCAAGGTGTTAATGTGATCGACACAGGAGAATCCGGATCGAAAACCAGCCTGCTCTTCATTAATTGTGCTTTCTAAGTGGGCCATTAGTCTTTCCAGGACGATTTTAGCTATTATCTTGGCAACGGCAGGAAGCACACAAATGCCTCTCCAATTATTACAGTCTGTGAGGCTACTCTTCTTCGGAAGTTTGATGATCAAACCTTCCTTCCACTCAGTGGGAAAGGTCTCTGTATTCCACGCTTTTTCAACAAGTGGGTGCAGCAAATCGGCAGTTACGCTTGACGCTGCTTGATAGAGTTCGGCACGGACACCGTCAAGTCCGGCGGCCTTTCATCGTTTTAGTGCAATAATTGCAGTGACTATTTCCTCTTTAGTCGGAGCAGTGGACCGTATGCGCACATTTTGATGGTTAGCTAAATTATCTATATGAGGGGAACTTCACCAAAGGTTACACGGTTCATGACCGCGGCGAAGTGTTCTTTCCACCGCCTCATTTGATCTTCTTCCAAGATAAGTAGCTTTCCATCACTATCTTTCACCGGATGTTGGCAGGAGTTACGACCACCTGTAAACTCCTTGTTGACACCATATACGGCGTTTAAGTTGTTACTTCTTGCGGCTTCTTCTGCTGAGGCTAGAAGAGAATTCGCATAAACTCTTTTATCGCGTTGCACACTACGCTGAACTTCTCGAGCTTTCTGACGGTAAAGGAGTTCGATGGTGCTTCGATTGTCGTCTGATGCTGCAGCCAAACGAACTTTCAAGTCCTTTCTTTCAACAATCCGCTGCCATGAAGCGTCGGACATCCAGGGCTTATTCCGGCAATCCACAATGCGGCCAAGGATGGTATTTGCGCTATCAATGTACGCATTTTTTATGGCATCCCAGTTTTCGTTTATGTCACTATCTGGGTGACTAGTTATCTCAGCTGCTTTTTGCGCAAGATGGTCATTATACCTATATTGTTGTAAGACAGCTGGATTTTTTAATCGAGCGGTGTTGAATTTACGGCGCCTGGATCTTTCGTCGTTGGGGCGGCGCACGGCTGCAATACGCAATCGAACATTAGCGATCATAAGATAATGGTCTCTTGCTATCTCAATATCAGCACCCTTCTTGTTTCGCACGTCCAGGAGGCAACTCTTGAATCTTTTACTAATGGCAAAATGGTCGATATGATTTTGTGTTCTGCGCCGATCAACAGAGGAGCAACTGATTTTGTGGTGGTCCTTATGCTCAAACATAGTACCACCGATGAAGAGACTGTGAAAGTTGCAGAACTCTACAAATCTTTCACCGTTGTCGTTACGATCACCAAGACCGTGTCTCCCCATCACATGTCTGAGCCCATAGTTATCAGCGCAAACTTTCGCATTCAAATCACCCATAACCATTATAATGTCACCTTTCGGTGTTCTGCTCTGAACGGCGTTTAGTTCTTCGTAGAAGGAGTCTTTTGTCAAGACATTGTCGCGTTCAGTAGGGACATAACATTGTATAATTGAGATGTTCCTCATTTTGGTCTGGAACCTGGCGGTCAAGACTCTGTCAGAGACCGGCTCCCAGGATAAGAGACAGTTTCGCGCGGCTCTGGTTAAAAGGAGCCCCACACCTGACACACGACGACTACCGGTAGCTTTACCGGAGTACAACATTACAGTGCTGCCCGTTGGAGAGATAAATTCTCCGCTGTTCCACCATCTTACTCACTAACTCCTAAGATATTTAATTTGTACCTCAGAAATTCACTCTCTAATTGAAGAAATCGTGCGTTTTGGGGACCTTCTGATCCATTGTCCAGGAGAGTACGCACATTCCAAAATCCAATCTTTGTCATTGTACGATAGCCAAAAGTCGTAACCGTTGAGTCAGTCCTTATCCGAGGCATAGTTGACGTTTCGTTAGCATATAAAGATTTCGGATAGTGCAAGTTGCTGGCATACACATCCTGTCCTTTGATTGTCGGTTTTAACGACAGGCCCTCAAAGGGAAAGCCCGTGGTATTTTTTTTTACACCCCACACCACAGGAGTACCGCAACCAAATCATCGCACCGCCATCATTGGCGGCTTGACGTTGGTTGGCAATGGTCAGTGACCACTGCCGTTCCAAGGGCGCCCACGCGGAGGACTATGGAAGAGGAGGTTTTGCCCCCCAGTTAATGATCGTGAATGTTCGATTGCGTATTGAAGCCGTGCGCCGTCCTAGCGACGATAAGCCCAGGCGCCGCAAATTCAACACCGGTCGACTAAAAAAACCAACTGTCTTACAACAATATAATGACCATCTGCCGCAAAAAGCAGCTGAGATAACTAGTCACCCAGATAGTGACATAAATGAAAACTGGGATGTCGTAAAAAATGCGTACATTGACAGAGCAGATACGATCCTTGTCACAAACCCGGATTGCCAGAATAAGCCCTGGATGTCCGACGCTTCATGGCAGCGGATTGTTGGATCAAAAGAACTGAAGGTTCGTTTGGCTGCAGCATCAGACGGCAAAGATAGTGATGGGAAGCTACTTATCTTGGAAAATCGAAAGAGACGGTGGAAAGAACCCTTCGCCGCGGTCTTGAACCGTGTAACCTCTGGTGAAGTTCCCCCTCATATAGATAATTTAGCTAACCATCAAAATGTGCGTATACGGTCCACTGCCCCGACTAAAGAGGAAATAGTCACCGCAATTATTGCACTAAAACGATGAAAGGCCGCCGGACTCGACGGTTTCTCTGCCGAACTCTATCCAGCAGCGCCAAGCGTAACTGCCGATTTGCTGCAACCACTTATTGATAAAGCGTGGAATACAGAGACATTTGCCACTGAAAGGAAAGTAGGTTTGATCATCAAACTTCCGCAGAAAGGTGGCCTCACAGACTGTAATAATTGGAGAGGCATTTGTGTGCTTCCTGAAGTTGCCAAGATGATAGCTAAAATCGTCCTCGAAGGACTGAAGGCTCGCTTAGAAAGCACAATTGATGAAGAGCAGGCTGGCTTTGGATCCGGATTCTCCTGTGTCGATCACATTAACACCTTGCAAATTATGGTCGAGCAATGCGCTGAGTACGATTCTCCGCTTCACTTGCTTTTCATTGATTTCGAGGAGGCTTTCGATGGTTGAAACAGGATTCACAGAGGCATCCCTGAAAAACTTGTGGCTGTTATTAAGGCAACCTATGACGGCGCAAAATGTCGCGTTTTGCATAAAGGTAAGGTATCGTGGGACTTTGAGATTCGCAGTGGACTTTGACATCTTATCTATAACAGCTTGACTACGCTGACGACAAATGACTACTCCTCCACAAAAGCATGGATCTGTCCGGAATGGCGTTAGATCCCGGGAGGGAGGTAAGCAAGGTTGGGCTAAAGATTCATACTAACAAGACCAGGGTTTTTAGCCCGCCATTGCGAAAAAGAAATCCGACACCTATTACTATCAATATTAATGGGCAGCCTGTGGGAAAGGTGAACAACTTTGTCTACCTGGGTAGCATTGTTGCCGAAAATGGTGGTACCGAGCAAGACATCGCTCGTCGTATCAACCAGGCTAAATGAGCATACGGCATGTTGTCCAAAATCTGGAAAAGCCGTTATCTCAGCATCAAGACCAAGCTTGGCCTGTCGCTCCCTGGTACTGTCTGTGGTTTTGAATGGGAGGAGTACATGGAAAGTTTCCGTAAGAGTTACTAGAAAGCTGCAGGTTTTCGTCAAGTCATGTCTTCGTCGTATTCTAGTGCAAGCCATAGACTCACGTACTAGTCCGTCGGATTGGTCGGAAGTCAACCACTAATACGCGAACCGTATTCATACAATTGTACTCGAGAAAAGTAGTCAAACAAGTTATTCTCTATCGCCGCGACGCGCTCCGCATAAGTGTACAGCGACAGCCCGCGCGACTACCTTTTCTGACCCTATATTGTAGTTGCTGTCCGGGTTGGCTCTGAGTTCGTGTCGAGCTCGATGCTCAACACAACGAACCCGACTCCGACCCAGACCCGACACAACAACAATTTCAATATAGAGTCCAACCGGTATTTAAATAGGCGAATTGCTGTGAATGAACGATTACGGTGTCTGTCGAAATACAATATGGTCTGCTTATTGACGAATTTTTCAATGCGGAATTTATAGGCACGATATTATATACGTATGCATGCACGTACATATGGATGTGAGTATTATAGAAGTCTCTTTGTGCTTGTTTGAAATTTATTGCACATTATCATTATTTGTCCGTGTAGGGACAATATTGTGCATCTTAGCGTACGTTTACACGTGAACATTTCGCCGAATTTGAACATTACCGCGGTAATGTTCTTGAACATTAGGACTAATATACCAACAACTACCAAGTAAATTTCGTTGCCGACACACACGGAAGGCATGAAGAATGATGGGTTGCTAGAAAGATACATATTTGTCCATGGACCCGTAAACAGAAAATCACCCTTCGTCTGTTTGTTGTCATCTGGTAATAATATGCGTATTGTTGATTCGTATTGTTGTTGTTTTAGTTATCGGACATTTTTTTTGAAAGCATTGTCTTTATTGAAGATATCAGTAGATATCGGGTATGCATTTTTCTACCGCAAGTACATACATATTACTGGGTTAGGGCCTTTGACTTGTTATTGTTTTGCATTGGGAAATCAATTTGATAATGAAATTATTGATGAAAGCAATGATCACACGAAAGCGAAGTTTAATTTAGATTGTTTGGAATTCTATCTAAATGCTTTATGTAGTAAATCAATTAATTTATACGTATGTCACGTACATTGTATGGATTTTTTTTTTATTTTAGTTTAAGTGAATAAAGTACAAGTAATATGCAAATATATTTATTACATATAAATATGTACCAACATGGAATTGTAGTTTTGTGAACGAATACATTCTATGCAGCCTAGAATTATAGGTACGTACATACATACATCCACATTTTTGTGTAGTGGGGAAAACTTCTTGTTTATGGCCCGTCCCATATAAAATTAGATTAGACGGGAATAAAGTGCGATGCATGTTGTTTCTTCAGTGTTGAGACAAATGAAACAGACTACTATTGAAGGCATTTTGAGTCTTTGTATCTACCTGTTTCTCAATAGATACTTTATCTGTTGCTCAATAGGGGCTGTATCTTTTGGTCAATAGATAATGAGTCTGTTGCTCAGTATATACTGTGTCTGTTAGCCAGTACATATATATTGCATCTGTCGCTCAGTAGATACTGTATCTGTTAATCAGTAGATAGAAAATGAGAGACCAGTTTTGATCCAGGTCTTGTATGGGATCACATCTGCATCAGAGTTGAAAGTGAATTAGCTGAAATAAACTTCTTTCTCCGCCATCCGCCTCTAAACTTTTCTAAACTGAGCCCGTAATTCGGCCCCATGCGGCGAAGTGTCTGTATGATGGCTGTTTAAGTTCGCTCGTCGCAGATCCGTGTCGTTTTTTTCATCTGACACCGAAATCAAAATGACTCCAAAATGAATACACATACATACATTGCCTAGGTTCAGGATTCTCAACGTTGCAATTACGTTTCAAGTATTTAGCAAATGCATGTCAAACGATAAAAAGGGAAATCAACCAGAACAATTTTCTGATTCATTTCATTATTTTGTATTTTACATGCCATCTCCACCTGAAATTGAACTGAGTTCAAAGCAACTTGGAACGTTTAGGGTTTTCACGGAACGCACCCATTCAAAATATTGATCATACGGCAGAGATTAATAAGATCTTTTTTGTAGTAAAATTTTACGTTTTAGAATCAATTGCCTACCTAAATTTATACATCGATAAGCAAATTATGCGAAAATATGGGTTAAATAATATACCTGCATCTTTATACTCTTATGTATAGGTATATCTATCTAATATACCTACATAGCTCAAACAGTTACCTTTTAATCAATCAGACTTACATCTGATTGCATTTCGATCTAACACCTCACAAAAAAATATCCATTTGTCCTTATTTCATTATTTTCTGACCTGGTGTCCTAAAATCGAAAACAAACCAAAAAAACTCAAGCAACAAACAACAACTCAACTCAAGTTACCCATCGTCTACCTGCTGGCAATTTTCGTGAAACGCAAGACGATTGAAATAGATTCGTAGCATATACATTTTCTCTCAATGGTTGACCCTCGTTTGAAAACATACCTCCATATGAAAAGGTACATTTCCATTAAATTCGGCGAACATTTTCGCCCGTTCCCATTCCTCATGGGAACAGCTCCGAACATATTCGCCGAATGCACCTTTTGTCTTCTTAATGCTTTTTCCATAAGACGCGCAGCAATATTCGGCGAAAAATTTCTCGGGAAATGGATGGATGGGAACATTGCCTGTTCCGTTCGGCGAATATAATGCTATTGTTATTGTATTCACATTCAAATTCGGCGAGATGTTCACGTGTAAACGCAGCATTAGATTTGTTTCAAGACACTCAGTGACGAAGGAAATTGAGTACCGGGAATTTAAATGAAATGTTTTGCTGCATTCGTGCGTAGAAAATGTACATTTTACATGATTCTCGAAAACGAAATCAGTCTCATAATACCATTCTCATGAGAAGGTCTATTTAAGCATACAACACACATACAACAGTCCCCCATTGCACTACCACAGCATCATATCTATCTAGGGACGCGGGAGCGTTCCGCCCCGCCAAAGAAAAACGAAAAAATCGGAAAAAAAAAATTGAATAGCGACCAAGACTATGTTTACGCGACACAACAAGTACGGGTTTTCGGACCTCTGTAGCTCCGGCCCCGGATGCTTGTTCGGGCTCAAATTTGGTATGGTCATTGTCTCCGGTCATCTTACGAAGTGCTGCAAATTTGATTCCGATACAAGGAAAAACACCCGAGAGATGATAATTTGAAAATGGCTATTTTTCAAATTTTTCTTGTTCTTGTTGTTCTTTGACAGGGCTACAGCCTCGTAGGGAGCGTATCCAGGTCCGCTTTCTTTTCTCACGGATTGCCTGTGTCCAAGGGTGTGCATAGGCTATCATTTGCTCTGATCCGTGCAGTAGATATAAAGATACATCCAAAAATGTGAAATTTTATAGTAGAGTTTCTGGCTTAAGTCTTTTTGATAATTTGAATGCGACACAGGAAATCACTCGCAGAGATCGCATGCCGACGGGGAGAGACGCAAACACTTGATTATGTGAGTAGAGACGACGACGGATGCAAAAGTCCGTGCGCTCGTCGGGGGAGGAGAACCATACGAGTTCTTTGTGTGTTGGCGTGGTTTGTGGCAAGTGCATGAATGAAAAGTGTAGTGTTTCATGAAAAAATTGACACTGAATGCTTATGGCTGCACCTTAAGCTGTATTTTGCTAGACAGCGACTGGGCGATTTGCGACTGCGACCCGAGAGCAATTGATTCATTATTCAATGTCGGGGTTTTGTATGAAAATAGTACTATGTAGTATGTTGGTCAGGTTATCTATGCAATCAAGGATTTTTATATGTACGTGAGGAGGATGGATGGAAAGAGACGAATGTACTGTAGATGTAGAGTCCTTCGGTGGCAGCAAGGACATTCGAAAAAGGATATTTTTGGCAGTGAAGCGAAATATGGGGAATATGGGTCTCATATGAACCGGGATGAAGAGGCGAGTGTCAAGGATTAGTGTAGATGGCATTTCGAGTCCTTCGGTGGTGAAAAGGACATTCACGAAAGTCAAGTGAAAAATGGGCAATATGGTTGTCATGCGAACCAGGGTGTAGAGGCGAATGTCCAGGAGTACTATGGATGGCATTTCGAGTTTTTCGGTGGCGAAAAGGACATTCATGAAAGTCAATTGAAATATAGGCAATATGGGTGTCATATGAACCGGGGTGAAGAGGCGAATGCCTAGGAGTACTATGGATGGCATTTCGAGTTTTTCGGTGGCAACAAGGACATTCGAAAAAGGATATTTTTGACAGTGAAGCGAAATACGGTCAATATGGGTGTCATATGAACCGGGATGGACACCCGAATATCCAGGAGTAGTGTAGATGGCATTTCGAGTCCTTTGGAGCGAAAAGAACATTCTTGGAAGTCAAGTGAAAAATGGGCAATATGGGTGTCATATGAATTGTGGTGAAGAGGCGAATGCCTAGGAGTACTATGGATGGCATTTTGAGTCCTTCGGTGTCGATAAGGATATTCGAAAAAAGGATACTTTTGGCAGTGAAGCGAAATACGGTCAATATGGGTGTCATATGAATCGGGGTGGACACCCGAATATCCCGGAGTATTGCGGATGGCATTTCGAGTCCTTCGGTGGTTAAAAGGACATTCAAGAAAGTCAATTGAAAAATGGGCAATATGGGTGTCATATGAACCGGGGTGAAGAGGCGAATGTCCAGGAGTACTGTAGATGGCATTCCGGATCCTTCGGTGGCGACAAGGACATTCGAAAAAAAATGTTTTTGGCAGTGAAGCGAAATACGGTCAGTATGGGTGTCATATGAATCGGGGTGGACACTCGAATATCCAGGAGTAGTGCGGATGGCGTTTCGAGTCCTTCGGTGGCGAAAAGGACCTTCAAGAAAGTCAATTAAAATATGGGTAATATGGGTGTCATATGAACCGGGGTGAAGAGGCGAATGCCTAGGAGTACTATGGATGGCATTTCGAGTTTTCCGGTGGCAACAAGGACATTTGAAAAAGGATATGACACCCATATTGACCGTATTTCGCTTCACTGCCAAAAGTATCCTTTTTCGAATGTCCTTGTCACCACCGAAGGATCCGGAATGCCATCTACACTACTCCTGGACACTCGCCTCTTCATCCCGGTTCATATGAGACCCATATTCCCCATATTTCGCTTCACTGCCAAAAATATCCTTTTTCGAATGTCCTTGCTGCCACCGAAGGACTCTACATCTACAGTACATTCGTCTCTTTCCATCCATCCTCCTCACGTACATATAAAAATCCTTGATTGCATAGATAACCTGACCAACATACTATATAGTACTATTTTCATACAAAACCCCGAAATGAATCAATTGCTCTCGAGTCGCAGTCGCAAATCGCCCAGTCGCTGTCTAGCAAAACACAGCTTGGGATGCCGGGAAAGAAAAAAACATGCTGTGTGGTATATGATTTAGGTAGTTTCATTTATGGCATATGAGATACGAATTATGATGTAAGATGATTTTTTCAATGTGTGGAAGATGGGAAGCGATGTCTAGGCAAGATGGGTATGACTGGAGGTGATGTGGCGAATGCAGTAGACTGTTAAAGGTATTTTGAGTTCTTTGGGCAGGAAAAAAGATGTTCTTGGCAAGGAAGCGATATCTAGGCAAGATGAGAATTATATTATCGGGGGTGATGAGGCGAATGCAGTAAACTACTGTTAAAGGCACTTTGAGTCCTTTGAACTAGAAAAATGATATTCTTGGCAAGAAAACTATTTACCACAAATGGGTAACCTGAGTGGACCCATAGTCCGGCACGTAAATCCCCTTTTTTATCGAAGACTACCGCATTCAGTAGGAATCAAACCGGAGCCCAATGTATAGAAGGCGAACGTGGTTACCGTTGCGCCATCTGGATTACTACTACTACTATGCAAAAAGATGTGATATCTCTCAAAAACAACCCTGTTGTAAAAAAATCCCCGCCAAGAAAAACTCCTCAGCCGTAAAAAGGATTTATATGAACACAATACCGCCAGTACTCGTAGCTTCGCGCCTCGCTCTAGGGTTGGCATATTGAACGCTGATTGCATTTGTTCATTTCTTTCAACGCGGATTGGCGGGGAGCTTCCATTAAACAAAACAAGTTAAACAATCTGAAGAAGAACGCAGTAGAAAATAGTCTATTAATCACTTCTGGCCTGAAGTGCATTTTTAGTCGTTTGAAAAGCGGGGGTTTTATAACGAGATCCGGGCGAAAGCCAATAATACTTGGCAGAAGAGCTTACAGCATGATCCGCACGCAACTACTTATCCATAATTTTGTCAGAGCGACATCGTTGTCATTATCACTGTCATTTTGTCATTAAATCCGTTAGGCGGTGAGTCTTTAGGCTACGAAGCTCCCCGCCAATCAGCTTCGAAAGAAATGAACTAATGCAATCAGCGTTCAATATGCCAACCCTAGAGCGAGGCGCGAAGCTACGAGTACTTTGGCGGTATTGTGTTCATATCAATCCTTTTTACGGCTGAGGAGTTTTTCTTGGCGGGGATTTTTTCACAACAGGGTTGTTTTTGAGAGATATTATCTATGTACATACCAAAATTCTACATTGCGTATGATCCCGCCAATACTTTGACCCCGTGCTCAATCTGAAATTTCTACGAATCCATATCCGACTTTATTGAAAGTTGAAGGTGTTGCATATACGTAGTGACCGTGACCGTCTAGGGGCCACTTTAATAACGCAGCAAATTGAATACCGTTAGATGTGATGGCTTGTTAATTGCACTGTTGCGTTTGCGGTTCAGAAAAAGTCAACATGGCAAAGCGGTGAGTGCTAAATTTCAAGTCTTCGAAATTGCGCCCTGTTGCCAAGAAACGCAGCGTTGTTTTTAAACGCTCTTTTGGTGAAGTAGATTTTCTCATCACTGTATTTTGTTTAACAATTAATGGTGATATCATTTCCAATAACTCATTAAATGTTTCACCTGTCATCCTTAAATAATTATAAAAGTCCGTCGGTTCGTTTAACTTTAATTCGCGCAACAAATTATTATCACTAAACTGACTTCGTTTCAAATACCACTCTTTTGACCAACGACGCCGCCGTCGTTTTCGTTCTTTACTAGCAAAATATAAAATAATTGCCAAACAAGCTTTTCGTTTCGACATGTTAATGAATCCAACGTCTGCTTCAAACTACAAAGTATGGCACATAAATTGAGTCGTCTGCTATGCAAATATTTCGCAATATAGTATTGCGCAATATATGGTGTACATATTCACCAAAATTACATTGCGCCATATATGGTACAATATTATATTGCTCAATATATTGACCGTCTAGGGGCCACTTAATGCCAGGCTGAGGGTATATTTGTGGGTCGTCCTGAGTATTAGGCGGCTTTCACACGGAACGCACGATACACGATATTCCAGCAGAAAGTATCAGTGGCGAGCGAGTTTTCTATACGAATGTAATTTTAAATTAATCGTCGCACACACACAGCCCGCTCGTCACTGGTGCTTTTAGCTAGAATCTCGTGTGTCGTTCGTTCCATGTGAAAGCCACCTTACTGGGCCGATGTAGATGAAAATTTCACGGTTTAATCGAATTAGCCCTCCGAGGGTTTTGATGGTGGCTTACAAAAAAAAGTAAATGGAAAACATACCATTTAAAGAAAACACAAGGAGAAACTAAACACTTATCAACTTATCTCATAACTTCGAACTTCGAACAGTTGGTTTTATCTCAAGGGATTTGCCGTGCAACTGACTGTAGTTTGCGGTGCATGTTATGCCGGAACCAGATTGAACGCAGAAAGGAGCAGCAGCAGCGACAACAACAGGCAGATCTGCTTTCGCCGCTGTCGCTGCCACTGCGTTCAATCTAGGTGGCTTACAGCGTTTTCCCACTTGCCGACATTTTCCCGGGATGTTGGCCGACATTCTTAAGCTGGAAACGCACAGTGTACGCAGAAAGCTTAAGACGGGGAAGCTCCGTACACCAATAATACACGATACGACGATCGTGTATCGGGGACAATTTAATTTCCCCACGGTGTCTCTGAACGATTTTGTGCGAAGCTTTCTTTGTAAACGAAAGTTCTGCACATGTACATTAACGTTCAAAATTATTTAGATAAGGCAAATTCTCTTCAAAAATTGAAATGACGTCCGAATAATAAATTTTACTCAGACCCTATTTGCTAAGTCTCAAATCATTAAACTAAATAAGAGTCAAAACACCTTCGCTTTGCCCTTTGCTATGGGCAAATATTTGAAAAGTAGTTGGCAAGGTGAAGTCAGTTGCAAGATCATTTGCATACGAGGATCATAATGCAGACGAAATTTGAAACATAGGTACATACATGTAACAAGGAAAATGATTATTCTTCTGCACTGTCGGAACATCTTCAGTTATTCCTGCAAATGAAAGGGCTCCTAACAACCTGTGTTTTGTCGTGAAAGCTCAATGCACCATATTGTGCTCGTATTTCGGGGAAAAGTAAATTTCCCAATTCCAATCACCAAAACGTTTTGCAACTTTTCTCTGCATTCGGCTGGACTTTGATTCTGATGAGTTAATTTTCGATAGTGGGTTTTTAGAACAGGTCAATATGGACAGTTACAGGAGAATATATCTTCTTTATTTATTACATTTAAGACGTAAAAAAAGATGTGTGAAAAGACGATTCTGGGTTACCCTCTTAACAAATTAAGGCGCTCAGAAGGGGCTTTTTGTACGTTGTTCTTAAAATTAAAAAATGATTCGAAAAAGTTTTGTGATTACTTGCGAATGAACAAAAGTACATTCATATAAATTCTTCAACATTTAAAGAATCACATAAGGAGACCCGCATGAGATCATGCATATCCCCCGAAGAAATGCTGGTAATTACATTAAGGTAATCACAAACGATTAAATTTTTTTTCCGTTCAGAGTCGATAGACATATGGGATTTATTTAATTCAAAACTTGACGCCCGGTCTCCACCGAGCCGTTTTAGGCCCAATTTTACTCGTTTTTTTTAACGATAGAAATTAGTATTTATTTTGGATCGCAAGCGTATATTTCAACGCAATCTTTGAAACGCTTGCTTCCGCAAGCGTTTTTCTATTTGATCGAACTTATGAGAGTTTCGTTTTTACTACGAAACCCTAAAAAAAACAAAGAAACACAAAAGTAAACATTTATTTCAATACAAAAAAAATCAATTTCAAAGATGTGTTGATTTAAAAAAAAATTTTTTTCAACTTATTGTGTAGTATATTATTATTTCTTATTATTTTTATTTCGCTGTTGTCCATAAACGTCAGAAGATAAATCAACTGCGCAGGTTGCTTCCTCAGAAGATGGTGACGGATCCGAAAGATACGCATAGTTGTCAATTGTTGACAGCAGTGAACAGATTGACGGTGACGGTGATGTGGTGTTTCTTTGACACCGTCTTTGTTTTATATTTTTAATGGATTTTATAAGGTCCATGTGCAGATCTAGTTTCTCGCATTCCGCCATATCTTTCAAATAAGGGGCGAAGGAAGAAAAAAATACATCTTCTTCCTTCGGTGCACTTTTGGAAGGCTCAGTTTTCCTCTTCTTCAAATCTCTGAGCTCTTCGATAATTTCGTTCTCAATGAAATCTAGCGTTCGTTTTTTCGCAACTTTTTGTAGAGGTTCGATGTTTTCTGAATATTCTTCCTCGTTGGTGTTTTCTTCAGCGAAACTCGACCTCGTATCGGAATTTTCCTGAATATTCAATAAAAATTGAAGATTCTTAGCAGCGTAATATGGCTTTTTAGCTGCTTGTCCGCTTTTGGCCTTCAGACTTCGAAAGAATGAATCCCTTACATTCTCCCACTTCCTTACAAGAATATCTTCTGAAAAAAAATATACTGATGATTTGTTTGTTTTTCTTTTAGATATCTTGCAAAAGGCTGCACATTTTCTGACCTACACTACATCTTCAGAATTGGAATCTAAACGACAAGCAAGATTGTAAAATTAGTCTGCAAGGGAATATGGGACGTGTTTTACAAAAAGCACTTGCCAGAACCAACGCTACAAACTTGGAAAAGTATTGTAGAAAATTTTAAGAAAAATGCACAATTTCCAATGCGTATTGGTGCAATTGATGACAAACACATTAGAATTGAAAAGTTTCCTAATACCGGATCAATGTATCATAATTATAAGCAATACTTTTCCATAGTTCTCTTAGCTGTAGTTGACTCCAACTTACTTACTTAATTTACTTACGTTAATATTGGGGGTTATGGTAAGAATTGCGATTCTTCAATTCTAAAACAAACAAATTTTTGGAAGTTGCTTAACGAGGGCAAGCTACAGATTCCAGCTACGAAGGCTATTCCACCACATTTTCTCAAGGTGCCTTACGTGTTTGTTGCTGACGACGCTTTTCCTATTAACGAACGTATTATGAGAGGGTTTTCTGGGCCTAATTTAACTCTGAAACAACGGATTTTCAACTATAGGCTTTCTAGAGCTAGACGGTACGTCGAATGCGCTTTCGGAATTTTAGCAAACAAGTGGAGGGTATTCCACAGGCCGCTCAATGTTTCTATGATAACTGCAAAGTATATTGTGCTGGCATGCGCTGTTCTTCACAATATCATTCGAGAAAAGGTTACCGAGATCAAGATTTAATAGCTTGCCCTAATTCAAACCTTCAAAACCTAAGAAATGTTACACAAACTACGAACAAAACTGGCTTAGGAATACGTACAACTGTCTGTAATTATTTCATGAGCGAAGAAGGCTCCTTACCGTGGCAGTGGAATAAGATTTAATAATGAAATTTTCAGCCGTTTTTGTATGTGATTCATACAATGCCCCTTCACAAAAAAAATTAAACATATCTTAAGAAACACAGATTAATATAAATCATAAATGGGGAGATGAACCATACCATTTATTCGGATGTGTTAAGCTAAAGAAGCGAATTGATAAAGTTTCGAAAGATTTTTTTTGCATATTTAATTTAGTATTTTGTTCTCAAATATGTAACTTCAAAAGGATTGCAGCCTGTTAATTTTTGTGTTTTCTTTTTCCGTTAATAAATTTTTATTTATCATATTATTACATCTTACTTACTACTTTTATTTTTTTCATCAGATGATAAATTTTCGTAACTATCGTCCATGAATCGGCAACTATCTTGCCAGGACTTTTCTTTTAAAATTTAATTTTTAAAGAGATTACTTCTCTTGTCCCATAAACATGGCTTCGTTTCTACTATTTCTATCAAAGTTATAATGTCGAACTTGAACGAAGACATTTTCACTTTTATTTTTACCGGAACAAACACAGAAATTCTTTTAAGGACCAAAGCTAAAACTATCTTTAATTAAGTTTCGTTTACTTACAAAGCTTCGAGTAAAATCGGGGAATCTAAAATTATTGTCCTCATCAGCGTGTATTGAGCTTTCCCAACAAAACACAGGCTGTTCGGAGCCCCTTCATTTGCAGGAATAATTGAAGATGTTTCGACAGTGCAGAAGAATAATCATTTTCCCTGTTACATGTACCTATGTTTTAAATTTCGTCTGCATTATGATCCTCGTATGCAAATGATCTTGCAACTGACTTCACCTTGCCAACTACTTTTCAAATATTTGCCCATAGCCAAGGGCAAAGCGAAGGTGTTTTGACTCTTATTTAGTTTAATGATTTGAGACTTAGCAAATAGGATCTGAGTAAAATTTATTATTCGGACGTCATTTCAATTTTTAAAGAGAATTTGCCACGATGCCGAGGATTTCGGCTTGTCATTAATAGATGATATTTACCGAAAAGAAAAATTGTGGTTCAATTTTCATATTCATGGTTTCATGAATTTGAACCGAAAATATAAGCGCTTACTTAAAAAAAAACATTTTAAAGGCACGCAATGTAAACATAATTGGCTTCGGGTATCGCACATAGGTCGCGCAGCGCAGCACACCGTGGCACTCGAGTGGTTTGGTGGACTTGGTTCGGGTTTTTAGTCAGACCGAAAACTTATGCCTGCTACAGACAATGGCCCAGTCCCGGCCATTCGAGGCCATCGCCATTGTGTGGAAGGGCGGATGGCGTTCAGTGGCCAATGCCGCGTAACCGTAATTTCTGTCAACAGCGATGGGCCATCGAATGGCCACAAATGGCTTCGAGAGCCATTTTCCTCCACGCGATGGCCCATCGTGTACGCAGCTAACAACTTTAAACAGCTGACTTAAGTTGACAGGCAACTACACACGGATGATTGTGCGGTCGTTTTGTCCGGTAAATGGAAAAAATCTGTGTAGTCAAGTGGCTAGCGCATTGTGAACAGCCAAACACCATGCGTCTTTCCCATCCAGCGATTCATCGAGTGGACGAGTGCAACGAATGCCGAGCCCTCTCCATATCCATACGCTGGGGATATTTCGAACAAACACCAAACAATTTGTCCGCTCTATGAATCGGTGGACGGGGGAGACTCATGGTGCTTGGTTGTGCACAGCGAGCTAGCCACTTCGATCGTGACTCGGGGAGTTGAGTCACGTCTATATGTTCAAATATGGAAATAGTAATCTGAAGTGACGGTTTTGAGCGCATGTGTGAATCTTGACCCGCTTGTTTTGTTTATAACTGTCGTGATACACAGAGCGACAGCTCTTAATTTCAATGGCCCACTATGCAAAATTTCCTGATGACCCATCGAAGACCATTGTGTGGACGGACGATGTTTAAAAACTTTTGAATTGACATTTGGTGCGTAATGGCGGCCATCAAAGTGACCATCGCGATGGGCCATTGTCTGTAGCAGGCTTTACGTGGATAATGCAAGAACACACAGTGAATTTTGGTTGCCGTGAATTTCCACTTTTAGAACCACCGCATATTGCGCTCAGCGAGTCCGGCTAGATCACTTAATTTCAAACTCATATTTGTATGTGTATGATATTTTCAAATCAAGTAATCCGGCCAGATCAAGAATTTGGGTTGCAAGTGTTAGGCCGGCCGCATCTTGGACGTAGGCAGGACAGCACAGCGCAGCGCGCACATAGCATTGTTGTTGTAACAATTGTCAAAATCTAATTTTACAACAACAATGCCATGTGCGCGCTGCGCTGTGCTGCCCTGCCTACGTCCAAGATGCGGCCGGCCATAGGCGGCTATTACACTATAAAAGTTCTTTTACAAATATCTTTTATGAAAGACATTTTCAAAGGACTTTTATAGTGTAATAGCCGCCTGAGAAAAGATTTGCGACATGAACGTTGCTTGTTTCAAGTTCTTTTAAAATATCGTACTTCAAAGATATTTGTAAAAGAACTTTTATAGTGTAATAGCCGCCTTATAGACATGCGGTCTATCTGATGGGTGCTATTGTAACATACGCGTTTGACAACTTTGATAGGTTTATTCCCACAATGCTCTATGCAAGTGGTTGCTCTAAAACATATTAAAATTAAATGAATTGTCGTTTAATAACTTAACACTTTTTTTTTTAAATTTAACTTCGTTACATAATCTTTATTTAAAATATACAGGGTCGAAATGGTTTGGGAAATATTTATGTATGGGCATCAGGAGACGGCGGTGAAGAAGATGACTGCAACTGTGATGGGTACGCTGCCTCTATGTGGACCATATCAATAAATAGTGCGATTAATGATGGCCAAAATGCTCATTACGACGAAAGCTGTAGTTCAACTTTAGCAAGCACTTTTAGTAATGGTGCGAAGGACCCAAACACGGGAGTCGCAACTACGGATTTGTATGGAAAATGTACGACCACCCATTCTGGAACCAGTGCTGCAGCACCCGAGGCCGCGGGAGTCTTCGCTTTGGCGCTTGAAGCAAAGTGAGTTTATTTCTTAAACTATATCATGTAATCATCCATAAATCCATGTATTTTACTTTTTGTTTTTGGCTTGTGTTCCTGGGCCAACTCGTTGGCCACGATGTTGGCGCAATGTTTCCTCATTCATATTCAGGAATGTTTTCCAAACGCTGAACCGCTTGCTGTGTTCTTCCTGGTCCATGAAATAAATTTGTAAAAACTTGTAGTCTTGGTAGGGGAAAGAAAGAAATGAGCCCCCTTGATTGAATATCTGACACTGTACTTTAAACGTTGGCATGAATCTACCCTCGTTATACCCCTAGACCTTATAAGGTATAGGGTATATTGTTTTTGTCAAGACGAACATATGCAACACCTTAAAGGAGGCTCCTTAGGTATGGCAATGTATATATATATAAATGATCTGGGTCACCTCCTGATTCGATTCAGCCATTTCGGTCTGCCTGTCCGTCAGTCTATCAGTCCGTTCGCACGATAACTTTCGATAGAATGAAGCTAGAGCCTTGAAATTTTTGACAAATATTCATAGTATGGACTTGTTGGTTGAGATTGACAATGGCGTTGATCCGACCAAGGTAACACCTACCTCTCCTACATACATATGTAAAATATTTAAATGTATCTATAACACCCGATCGTATAAACGTGAAAAGCTCTAACTTTGGTAGATGTCTCGAGAGGGTAATTCGATACTCACTTGTGAAAATGAGATTGATCAATTGGAAGCTAATGGTACTCTTCTTACAAAGAGCCCTGTATATTATCCTACTTTCCATGTTTTTTTTTTGTCTATAACTCTTGAACTAATGGACGTAAAGAGCTTCAGTTGATGGGCATAATCAAACCATAGGAACTCACACGAACGCTTCATTCTATCGAAAGTTATATCATATTCAAAGTATCATTTGTAGGTACAAATGATACCTTAAACATGAGATAACTCGTAGGCTCGGCGGGGAACTTCTGTTCAAACTGACGAAATAGGAAACACATTGTTGGTAAATCTTCTGTTAAATCTCCTGAAATAACTCCCATCACAAGAAATGAGACTCCATACGAATTAAGAGTGCCTCCCTAGTAGTTGCATATGTGTTGGATTCCATCAGTATACGAAGGGGTATTGCTGAATAGCAAGTATGTTACTCATACGATGAAACGTACTAGGCAGTTGGCATTTGAAGAGCTTTTTAAAATATTGCTGTCCCTATCCCTCTAAAGGCAACTTTCATTTGATTATTTGCGTATCAACTGGCAATGCGCTTTTGCTTAAATCGTATGAAGTGCCACCCCCTGCCCATCACCATGTAATTTCGGATCTATTCTTTCGAAGGAAAAGATTATATGGGCTATAGCCAGTTTTGACTCTTTCAAATCTGCTGGCCCTGATGATATCATTTTTGCGAACCTACAACATATGCTAAACGTAGTATACCCGTGGATTGAATCGATTTTCAAAGCTTGGATATTATATATTGACATGGATATGTCTTACAGCTGGGGGTCATCCTAAAAATCTGTCCGGCACACGAAATGTCTGTTTTTCTACTCGGGGGTCAGAAGAGGAAACAAGCCCATTGCAAATTTTTCCGAGTTATTTGAATGTAGTGGCCGATCCTCAGTCAATCCGAGTCAGTCATCAAAGGGAGCTCACGAAAATCGAAAAACATCGCGTCATGAACTGACTAAACAACCAGGCACCCATAACGCAAGTCAACATCATTCAACTGCCATCCCCTCGTGATTCAAATCTGCTCACAACACCAGCCACATCCAGACAACCTGTCTCCCTCACTCGTGCACAGCGCTATGGCTTCTCCTTCACACCAATCCTTTTGTTTTCATCAATTACGTTACTAACCTGACTCAATAAGAAAATCGTTGGGGTAGGTCGGGAAATAGTTTCAACTTCACACACACACACACATATACACACACACTCGTATGCACGCAATGGAGAGACGGTTGAGACCAAGAAGTTCAATGGATGGGTGTTGCTTCGTCATCGGCGACAGTGTGAAAGAGATGCTTGCTCCACGGACCTTAGACTACACTTCCGCGGCGGATCCACCCCTTTCTTGTGATGGCCAATCCCACCCAGCCGACTGAAATCAGTGTCACCAAGGTCACCAACGTGTTTTTTCCCGTGAGATGTAAGGAACTTACAACCGTACTTGTATCGCGCATACCGCGTACTATCACGATCGATGATATATCAACTAGCAGTGCACAATTCTGATTTAGTGAGGAGAATAGTGCAAACGATGCAGTTTGTGCAGCGCGGATAACGTAAACGTTAATGCAATAAAATTGTGTTGTCGCGCTTACTGTCTTTAGACTTAGACAAGTACTATCTAAGTATCTAATAGTAAGTGTGTTTAGCTAGACCGCGGCTTGACGCGATCGATCGCGGATTTACGTACTAACGAAGCACAGGCGCATATACAATATGTAGAGTGTATGATCGCTTGATCCACACACGGGGCAACGGTTGGGTTAATTTGTATTCTCCTGTACACTATGCGGGACGGTATGTCTTGAAAATGATACAAAGTATACACTGCATGCAGATACATCGGTACATGGATATGTCTTATGCCTACCGAAAGCGTGGGACGTGTTTTGTCGAATGATTTCATCCAGTATAACTATACTGAGATCTTTATAAAACTTACGTCGCTATCTTCAACACAACAGGTTCCACGCAGTCGGTAGCCAAAGACATATCCATGTTCCGATGTATCTGCATGCAGTGTAGATATTTTGTATCATTTATATTATCCCAAAAGCGGGTAAAAGCTCTCACGCACGTCCGAAAGACCTTCGATCCATCAGCAGTCTATCACAAACATTGCTGAAGGTGTTGGAGCGTTTGATCGCCACACACTTGCGGTGAACTATTAAATCGTATCTTCTATCCACCTCCCAGCGAGCCTAGTGGAAGGGCCGATCAGTGGACACTGCCATGCAACCTCTGGTAGGCTACCTCGAAAGATACGCTGGTTGCATTTCTGGATACCGAGGGTGTTTTCAACAATGTTCAACCTGAGGCTAGTATTGCTGCCCTCTTAACTCTGTGCGAGGATGAGTCGCTTTACAAGTTCCTTCATCTGATGCTTGTGTCTCAGGTGATATTTACTAATCTCGGCACATCATCTCTACACAGGAGCGTAAGCTGGGGTACCCCTCAAGGTGGTGTTCTCTCTCCCCTTCTCTGGAATCTGGTGGTCAACAGACTGCTTCTAAAAACATTGGGGAACGTGTGACAAAGGTAACTGTTGCACTATACTCGTGCAAGAAGGCTATAGGCAGGAAATTAAACTTACATCCAAGAGTGCTTTACTGGCTCTACGTATCGCGTCCCATAATGATGCATAGGATCATCGTCTGGTAGACAGCACTCACCATCCTGCCGTACGGAACTCTGTTGGAGAATGTCCAAAGGCTGGCATGTGTTGCGATCACAGGGGCTCTAAGGACAACACCGACCGCTGCTTTAAGCGTATTATTAAATTTGCTCCCCTTTACTCCCTTATGATTGGACACTGTTTAATCGGGGAGCATGCCAGAAGACTTCGACTCCGGCACAATGATTACTGTAGGAGCTGCGGGGATGAGGAGGAAAGTTGCCATCACATTTTGTGCACTTTCCCTGCTATAGCGGAACGAAGAAGTGACATCCTTGGGTTCTACTTTTTTGTCGATCTGGACAACCTAAAAAAGGTTAGTTTCGGTCGACTTCATCGTTTCATTGCCAGCTCTGGCTGGTTTAACGAATTGGATAGGCTTAGGTATGCTGAATCTAGGGGGTATCACAACTGACCTAGTGGTGGTCTAAGTTCGCCTTGCTCTTCAAGGCAGCCCATTCAACCTATAACCTAGCCTATTATTATTGGTACAGTTTGCATGTTTTTACTAAATAAACGCTAAACCTGGGGTGATGGTATTTTGTGGAAATATGGAAAATATCTATGTTATATACATATCTATCTACAGTATAGCTTCTCGTTTTAAAATTTTTACTCTAAGAGGTGAGAGATGGTATCCATGCAAATGGTTTTTTTTTTAAGAATTAACATGTAGGATACTAAATCGTGAGTAGGAGATATTTTAATTATAGTGTTATTATCCATTCAAAAGGAGTAAGGAGCCGATATTTACATCCCGAAATAGGCGCTCGCCTACAACACCCTCCAATGGCGGGCGCAGCCCTCTATATTCCGGTTTCATTTTAGACGTCAATGTATTTTTGTTTTAAATTCTTAAAAAATAAGATAGCCAGTAAATTTTTTTCTATTTGTAATAATATAACTAAACGTTTAAAATGAAATAGTAAAGAAATTGAAAAAGTCAGTAAAAATTCAGTAGAAATTCATAATTTTAAAAGTGTGCGCCTGTGAGACTTATGGTTATGCCCAACACAACTTCCAATATGGTTATCTTTCTATGGTTAAAGGAAGCAGTATCAGAGCAATAGAGACAGTGAGAGAAAATCTGCTTCAATTGATTCTTTTTGCAAAGCCGACACTGATTATTTTAAAAGGGGTATTATTTTTAATTATGCAAAAAAAAAAAAATAAAAAAAAATACATAAATTCTTAAAAAACATTCATAAATATTTGAAATCGTCGGGAAATATGGGACATTCTGTATAGTTATAGTATATATATATAGTATATATATATAGTATATATATAGTTATTGATCCTGGGCCCAGATTTTCCCTCAGCGGCTCTCTATAACGGACGAAAAAACTGCCATTCTGCCTGTCCGTTATAGAGAGGTTTTAATGTTGCGTTACTGTTATTAACTTCTCATTTGTAAACCCACGTATTTTAGAACTTCCCCATTTTTCTTTATAGCCCTCAACTAACTTGGCGTGATGTACAACATTTAACTGTCTTAACTTCGAAAAGAAATTCATTATTTGATGCGAAAAATCGGTTTCACTGGACCATGAATGGGGTTGGACTGGAATTCAATCATCTTTTCGGCTTTGGAGTTTTAGATGCAGGAGCTATGGTAACACTTGCTAAACAATGGCGTTCTGTTCCCGCTCGATATCACTGCGAGGCGGGGTCTATTGTAGATCAGCAGTAAATATACTTTCTTTATAAAGGATTTTCGTCATAACTACATCGTTCCTTTTTAGTCCAATACTGTCTGGAAAGTCGTTATTCCTTGAAATTAAAACAAATGCATGCAAGGGTACAGAAACTGAAGTTAATTACTTGGAACACGTTCAGGCGGTTATAACTGCGAATGCTAGTAGACGAGGAGATCTGGAGTTATTCCTTACCTCCCCAATGGGCACAAGGTGAAACATAACTTAGAAAATTTTTAATTTTGCATTAGTAATTGTTGATTTTCAGCAGATCTATGATATTAAGTCGACGGGCGAATGATGACGATCATAGGGACGGATTTACAAAATGGCCATTTATGACAACACATACGTGGGGAGAGTACCCACAAGGGACATGGAAGCTTGAGGTAAGTGCATTGAAATTTGCCACAGCTATTATCTTGGTGAATGTATAAATACCCACATACTGGCGAATATAGAACTTTTCAGATGTTTCGCACTCCGCAGTAAAGGCTGGTTGACATTATTTGTCTGGACGTGTATTCATCAGACAGAAAACAATTCGCTATTAAATTCTGCTTGGCTTTTTTGGGTTTGCGTTACACTCGATTTGTTTTTCCAAATTAGGGATGAAGATTCTTTGTGCTAGTTACGCCCTAGGCCTAGACTTAATGATGATTTTAAACTATAAAGCGCTGGTCCGATTTCAAAACCATCTAAGTCTGTTTAGAGAGATTTTAAAAGTACAATGAGGTTTGAAGCATGGGCGCTTGAGCCTGATGAGACAAACGTTTATTTTTGAGCAAAAATATTCGTAGTATTTGGAGCATTTAAGTATACGTATACATGGACTTTTTTCCAAAATATTGACTCTTTAGCTACAACATTCAGCATTTACATTTTTTTAAATTGCTTGATTCACGTCACTAAATGCACGATCGAAAACCTAGCTAGAACATTCAGGAAAAATGCTTAACACAGCTAATACTCTCCTCTGATATTTAAAACTTATTCAATAAAAACCAGATAAACGGTTCTGCTCTTTAAGGTTAACATTTTTGTTTAATATTTTTTTCGTATCACCTTTTTCTTGAATATTTCCATACATAATTTACTTGTCCTGTCTCAGAAATATATTCCTTATTCTCTCATGATCAAATCTTGTTAACATCATTTCATCCTAATTTCTAAATTTCGAGCTGTTCCAGCTCTTTGAATGCTGAAAAACTGGGTTTTTTTCGTGCATTGGAACATTTATACTAGGTACGTCAATCTTATAGGTACATTACTAAAATGTAATAATTACTAATAATTCGAAAACTATGCAAGTTAGGATTGTCAAATAAACGGAAAATCTCAGCTATTATTTTAAACTTAATTCAAAATTGAAACCAAAACAAGCTAGCCTTCGGCTAGCTTGCCCAGTTTTGATTTGTGGTGTATTTGCTACTTTAAAACTAGTAGTTAAACTTGTTCCGATTTCACTGTTCCTATCAGAGGTATATGAAATACTGGGCCGATTTCAACCAAAGTTAAGAGTGTGATTTCATAGTAAATATGATTAAATAATATGAAATTCGGTAAAGATATCTTTAGAAATAAAAAAGTTTTTCTAACAAAAACTTAATTTTGGAACGGTCGTTCTTATGGCAGCCATTTGACGTAGTAGTCCGATTCCAATGGTTCCGATATGTTTACAGCGTGCAATAGAAAGAAGGCTTTGTGCAAAATTTGAGAAAGATATCTTTAGAAATAAAAAAGTTTTTCTCTCAAAGACCGACTTTTGGGCCAGTCGTTCCTATGAAAGCCATATGACGTAGTGGTCCGATTCCATTGGTTCCGACATATTTACAGCGTGGAATAGCAAGAAGGCTTTGTTCAAAATTTCAACTCGATAGCTTTAAAACTGAGGGACTAGTTTACATAGAACCAGACAGACGGACAAAGCTTAATCGACTCGACTCATCATACTGACCAAGAATATATGTATATAGTTTATATGGTCGGAGATGATTCCTTCTGTGCGTTGCAAACTTCATGACAAAGTTAATATACCCTATCACATCCGTGAAGGGTATTAAAATCAGAGAAAGAGCTTGCGGATTATGTTTCTTTAAATTGCAAATTTTTGAAAATCATGTAGCTTCGTTAATTTTACTCCACAGTTTCTTGCTATCTCCTAAAACCTACTAACTTCACTAGAGTAGTATAAATTTTTTGCAGATCGAATCACGTTGGTTAGTTTGTTTCGTTATATGTTATAACGAATTTTCAGTTGGGATATTTTTTTCAACTATTCGTCCAAGCTTATCTTTTCTCTTAATGGAGACAACTATACCCCTTGATGCCCATGATTTGACTGTTCGAAGTTTTGATTTAACAGTCTTTTCAGCTAATATTTTCGACGAGTTTTCGATTAGCTCACCAAGAATATCAAAGAATATATTTGTGCAACTTTCTTCATCGAAAGTTTGCATTAAAGGAGTCCAATTTACTTTAGTAATATTGTAGGCAACTTTTGCGAAGTCGAATATCCTTTTATGTTTTTTAATATCCTGTTTTGTATTATTTAAATGGTCCATCTCTTTTAATTGAAGTTTCGCTACGGTACTGTAATTATCTGTTACATAAGTTTTAAAAATAGCTGGAGTGAATTGAAAATGTTTGTCTGATTTCCAAAAAAGATGATCTAGACATGTCGATTTAACGAGCCCCGTTCTAGTCTTTCCTTCTTAATACTCTGTAAAGCCATAACTCATTAAAGTGTCTAAACATTCATTTCCTGTAGGAGTTAATCTGTTTCGCAAAATATCGATACTTAGGTCTCCTATAATAAGATGGTTTTTGCAACTGCGCTTAGTGTTTAAGAATCTGCCAAGCGAAGATATAAACGTACTAGGGTTGAGGCTTGGTGATCTATAAATTCCAGTAACATATGTACATTACGACAGTATTGTCCGAGATTTCTAAATCTATAATGTTCGCGTCGAGGATTTGATTATCCGGCCATTTGACGTCATATTTATACCCTTCACGGATGTAATAGGGTATATTAACTTTGTCATGAAGTTTGCAACGCACAGAAGGAAGCATCTCCGACCATAAAAAACTATATATATTCTTGGTTAGTATGATGAGACGAGTCGATTAAGCTTTGTCCGTCTGTCCGTCTGTCTGTCTGTCTGTCTGTCTCCAACAAGCTAGCCTTCGGTTTTCCTTAACATAAACAACCACACCGTCACATTTGTTATGTTTTTCACACACATTAAACATTTTATATCCTTCTATATCAAAGCAGTTAGTATCCCACAACCACGTTTCAGTTAATACTATAACATCAAATTTGATTTTTCAATCATTTAATATGAGACACAGCTCATCATAATTTCTAGATAAACTTCCAATGTTCATATGAAAGACGTTGAAATTACTTTTATCACCAAAAAATATTCTGCATTGTGTTTTTATAATTTTCTAGAATATTGCTAGTTCCTATCAATAAAAAAGTATTATTATGGTTTAACAGCAGCTTTGCCGCGGTACTCAAAAGTGTATCGCTGCAATACCCCAACTTCGCCGCAGTATACCGCGTGTGCAGTGAGAACTCTCAACTCTCATATACCGCCATGTAAATTTGTACCGCTGTAACGTACCGCTACCGCGTACCGCGCTGGTTTGTGGAGAGCTTAAATGTACAAATCACTGCGACGCTCGTCTGAATCCTGTTCGAGTTAGTTGGTGTAGATGCCACTGACCTACGAAACTGCCTATATACGGTACGGTGTAAGTCGATATCAATTTTGTTTGCAATTGCTGTTATCATGGTCGGTAGATTTTCGGATTGCGTTTCCCAGACGTTCACACTTCATCGAGTTTGGTGGTGGGCTTCTCGCACCAAATTAGAATTAATTTCGCTCCACCAATGGTTATTGTGGAAGTTAAAAAGTGAAAAGACACTCGTCCGTAAACAAAATGTTTTTTTTTTCGAAGTTTCGATCTTGTCCTTTTCATTCCTGAGCCCATTCACAGAAAGTTGCTCGTTTGTGTGTGCTGCGTAATCCTGCGGATGAAGTTTTTGAACTCTCTTAAAATGAAAAGGAAGCATTCTTTGCAGTGTCATCCTTCCAACATCCAATTGTCGACTAATTTGCCCAAAGCGGAAAATAGACGGTGTAACATGTTACAGGACACTCCGCTCCGCCCACTGGTTTTCAAATAAATTTTGATTTCCATGCGATATGGTGGCTTTGATACACAAAGCTAGACACGAAGCAACATACACATTTCCACGACGCAGAAGTTTCTGATACATGTTACACCGTCTATTTGGCGCTTATGCTGCAAGTCGGATTTCGTATAACGAAACTCAGCACAGTTTGCTCATTCGTGGCATTTGTTAACGAAGGCCGACCCACGATTGTTTTTACGACTTTGCGTTAAATGTCCTGTCTCTCGTCCTTGAATCTCTAACCTTCCGAACACGTTTGGATCGGGATGTCTTCAGCTGGGAAATCTTCGCCTGTATTCAGAAGCTGTTCTGCCACAATTATGCCCCAAGAACTAAAACCATATCAAAATATTCGCTGGCTGGCCGCGTTTAGAAGGCAGTACAAGTGGTTTGAGCAGTGGTCACCGCTGTGTATGTGTGGGAAAGTTAAAATTTCCAAGCAAAAAAGGAATTTCTTTTCCTCTTTGTCAATGTTCTGTGTTGCATTATTGTACTATAGTTTTGAGAGGAAACTCCAACGATAGGAAATTTGAAAGTTATTGGAACTCAAGCAGGAGTAAAATTGTGTGTTCAAACTTACGAGGTTGCATTGTAAACACGTTTCGCGTGCTTTTTACTTAGCATTGCTCTCGCGCCACAATCATCTACTTTTGTGTTGGTTGCCCAATGTGATGTGCCGGATGCGCCGTATGCGGTTCACACTGCTTACCTGGTTCATCCTATTCTGCGGTTCATGCTTCAATGTAAATTAAGCCTTGCAGGCCGTCGAGAGAAAATCCGGGCCCGGTATTCAACTTTTGTAGGGCCCCCATATATATATGCCGACCGGTAGCTCAATGAACAAAAAAACAAAAAAAAGGTCAAAGCGTACGTTTATTTTTTTTTTTGTTGTTGTAGGGGACCCATATATGGGGCGACCGGTAGCTCAGTGCGTCAGAGTGGTATGAAAGGGCAAGGAGCAAACAAAAACAAAAAACCAGACCCGGAGTCCGAATCGTATATACCCTAGACTTGTACAGACCTAGTGATGATACTAAAAGTACCAATTGGTAACGACCATATGCATTAAAAGTGAGTTTCCTATATGACCAGTTTATAGAAGAGGTTGGCAATCATTCAGGAGGATCTTGACCATTATCAAATATCAATGAACTAACCCATTCTACAAATATTTGTCGAATTTTTCAAGTCGCTAGCTTCATTCTATCAAAAGTTATTGCTTATTTGAAGTTTCACTTGTAGGGGAGGTAGGGGTTCCTTGGGTCGGATCTTGCTCATCATTGCCACCAACTAATTAGATCACCCTACAAACATTTAAACAAAATTTCAAGTCTCTAGCTTCACTCTATCGAAAGTTATCGCTTATTTGAAGTTTCATTTGTAGGGGAAGTAGGGGTTTTGTTAGTCGGATTTTACGTATTTTCAATATTAGCCGACAGAATCCTATTGCAAATATTTGACCAAAATTTTAAGTCGCTAGCATTATTTTGTCGTAAGTTGTCGCTTATTTTAAGTTTCATTTCAAGGGGAGGTAGGGGTTCCTTAGGTCGTATCTAACCCATCTTCAATTATAAAGCAAGTTTTTTTGCCGGGCGACAGCCATCGACGCCATGCAACTTACATGGCACTTAGCATGCCGTCGCCCTTCTCAGTCCAGAGTGGGACTACACTTATTCATACTTTTTTTTTTTTTGTTGAGAATAATTAACTCCCCGAAGGGAGCCCAAATCGTGTTGGTTCGCCGGTTTCGACCGCTGGTGCGAAGCGCGTCTCATCAGACGCCTCTGCTTCGCGCTCGCACCAGTGGGAGAGGCGTGACCGGGAACGACCAAGTCAGATGTTGGTTTGCCTTATATAGGCCGACCAACACGACATGGGAGCGAATTCTATCGAATGCAAATAACAACGTGCTACCTGCCGATATGGAATTCTACCCAACTGTTCTGGCTTAGCGCCAGTGGCTAAACTATAAAGCAAGTTTTTTTGCCGGGCGACAGCCATCGACGCCATGCAACTTACATGGCACTTAGCATGCCGTCGCCCTTCTCAGTCCAGAGTGGGACTAAACTTATTCATACTTTTTTTTTTTTTGTTGAGAATAATTAACTCCCCGAAGGGAGCCCAAATCGTGTTGGCTCGCCGGTTTCGACCGCTGGTGCGAACCGCGTCTCATCAGACGCCTCTGCTTCGCGCTCGCACCAGTGGGAGAGGCGTGACCGGGAACGACCAAGTCAGATGTTGGTTTGCCTTATATAGGCCGACCAACACGACATGGGAGCGAATTCTATCGAATGCAAATAACAACGTGCTACCTGCCGATATGGAATTCTACCCAACTGTTCTGGCTTAGCGCCAGTGGCTAAACTATAAAGCAAGTTACAAATTTACAAATTTCAAAAAATTTGACTTGAAATTTTGGTCAAATGTTCGAAGTGAGATTGAGTTAGTTGGCATTAAAGATGGGTAATATCTGACCTAAGGATCCCCTACCTCCCCTAGAAATGAAACTTAAAATAAGCGATAACATACGACAAAATAAAGCTAGCGACTTGAAATTTTGGTCAAATGTTTGTAGTAGGATCCAGTTGGCTAATATTGAAAATACGTAAAATCCGACCAACGAAACCCCTACTTCCCCTACAAATGAAACTTCAAATAAGCGATAACTTTCGATAGAGTGAAGCTAGAGACTTGAAATTTTGTTTAAATGTTTGTAGGGTGATCTAATTAGTTGGTGGCAATGATGAGCAAGATCCGACCCAAGGAACTCCTACCTCCCCTACAAGTGAAATTTCAAATAAGCAATAATTTTCGATAGAATGAAGCTAGCGACTTGAAAAATTCGACAAATATTTGTAGAATGGGTTAGTTAGTTAATTGATTTTGAGAATGGTCAAGATCCTACTGAATGAGTGCCAACCTCCCCTATGTACTGGCCCTATAGGAGACCCATTCTTAATGCATGTGGTCGTTGCCAATTGGTACTTTTGGTATCACCACTAGGTCTGTACAAGTCTAGGGTATATACGCTTCGGACTGGTTTCTCTTTGTTTTTTCAATTTTTCGGGCCCCCGAGGAAAACACGGGCCCGGGGCGTTTCGCCCCTTCCGCCCCCCTCTCGACGGCCCTGCTTATATGGTCGAAGATGCTTTTTTAAGTGCGTTGCAAGCTTTATGACATAGTTAATTTACCCTATCACATTCGTGATGTAAATGGGTGTGTTTTCGAAACAAAACAGTGTCGACACTGTTGCGCGACTCCCTCACTCACTAACGGGTACACAACATTTTACATCTCTATCACACATGCAACAGTGTCGACACTGTTTCGTTTTGAAAACACACCCTTTGTATAGCTCCAATCATAATCAGACGATAATTCTCCGATTTGCCGGTGTAACTTATTGCAGTCAAGTTGTAAAATGGAACTCGCAACGGCTGGTGCAGGTTGTAACGAGTCGCCTTTCTTGCGGTACGTACTATAATTGAAGATCAGCCTCCTCAGTTGAACTTCAACTTCAATATTGCTGGACGGCGCACGCTTGACATCTAGCTCAGCGATTGTGAATAAGAGATAGATTTGTTTGGCAATATTAAAGCTTCTATGTACATTAAAAAAAATTTCATGTGATATTGCCATTAACCTTAACCAGTAGGTTGACCTAAGCACCACCAATATTTTATAGGAATACGAAAAAAACATCATTCCTAGATAAAGTTATAAATCTCACAAAAAAAAAAATGCACTGCTGAGAAAGGGACCTCAGATGTCAGAGGGGTCCCAGCGCATTTCCCGACCTATCCCTGGATTAGGAGGTGCACTTAATTATTTTCTTCCTAATTCCCTTACTTGACTCTTCAATACTTTAAATTACCATACCCATACTAATTTCCACCTTTAAGGGAGAAAACGATAATTGATTCTCAATCTTTTTAAGTATTCTTCATCTTCATGATGCGCATTTATGTTTCATCTCGATTTTGCGTGACGTTAAGCTAGCACCCCCATATTAGATACTCAATTGTGGCGATTCGGCTGGAGTACTCAATTTTTGAGTTGAACCTCAAATTAGCACCTAATTATGCAACACTTCGATTTTTTTTGTGGGGGTGCCAGCTTAACGGACGTCAAAACAAGCGTATTTTTAATTTCAACGGTGCACATAGATTCATTTAGTATTGAGTTTATTGGCGATCTTTTATTTATTTGTTAGGTATTTATTGTATACTTTATTTTTACATGGTTTCTTTTATTTTTATTATTAATAAGTCTGAACGTTTTTGTAGAAAATTTACCCTGAAGATGGGCAACGGTGTATTGCAATGAATACCAGCGACTGTGGGCGTGAGCGAGAGGGCTCCCTGGCGCGGCGTCGTCATCGTCCTTCAATAGCGTCCACAACAAAAATATAGTTGCGGTTGAGAGATGACGACGTGTGTTTTACGGAACGGGGTGATGAGAAAAGTCCTCTGGACATAAAAACATAAAGAACGTAACACCTTTGACACACGATGCACGCAAATTATTATTCCCATTCAAATGATTATTCGACTTTATGTGTGTCCTTGCGAATGCTCATTCGAACATATTCCGAATTATAATTCGCGAATTACAATTTGCAGAGCAAACGTAATTCCTTCTTTGTGTATGCAGTGCCACTTAACGGACAAATTGCCAGTGAGTAGCAATAATAGGTGTATTCTTTTTGTACAGAGCCGATTAGAGTAGGAAAAGCGACAAAAAAACGCTACAGAGCAGATCAGTGTGTCTTGGTTCAGTAAGCATCCAAATGTCAACACAAATTTCGAGGGGAAACTTAAATCTTTAGTACAGTACAATCAGACAAATTTCCTTTAGGCAGCAAAATCTTCTTGTATGTTTACTATTCCATTTAGTTACACAAAACGAACATTTTATTGACAGGAAATGAATTTTGAGGTGCTTCCCGAACTGTAAACTGCACGAAAATTTAGACACCTGCGCCGCCTGCATTTCAAAGCGTGAAAATGTTAACGGAGCAGCATTCTTGCACCAACCTTCTGTCCAGAGCAGCTGAGATCAAATTGTCAGTGTAATTGTGTGATGTTGACCTAGTTTGCTCTGTATGGCTGTTATCAAACGCCGCTACTAACGGAGCAGCATTCTTGCACTAACCATCTATCCAGAGCACAGATTAAATTGTTAGTGAATTCACTGGTATTGTCCCACTCTACCCTGATCGGCTGTTAAAAGAAAACGCGTCTAATATTCACTCACCTCCGTTTTTCGTGCGAAATGTCATGCAAAAACTGTCAAAAATCCGGTAGGCACGAACATTATCGCTCTTCTCAGTACTCAGTTCTTCGCACGAAAATCCCATACACAAACAAAAGTCTTCACACTATTGTGGGCAATTTCCACGCGAAAACAATTACTTTGCATTTTATTTCGTGTGGAAACCGGTCATTACAGTGGTGATCGCTCTCTTTTGAGTGAGAAGGGGAGATTCAAGCGTAGTGTAGAGAGCCGCAGATATGTGCTGTGGGCTAATCTACGCTGTCACTTTTTCGTGGGAGAGATAAGTGCAACATTTTCGCACGAAGAGGTTAGTAACAGCCTTAGGCGGCTATTACACTATAAATGTTCTTTTACAAATATCTGTGACTCACGATACTAAAAAAAAAACTTTTATGAATGATATTAGCCGCCTAAGGGGGAAGGTGTGCCAACATGTAAGAAAAGTACTTGAAACAAGCAACGTTCATGTCGCAAATCTTTTCTTAGGCGGCTATTGCATTTTACGGGGGACGTAGGACCGCCTCCTATACGTCAGAGCCAGACCTCGAATGTGCAAGGTCCGGTGAGACAATGTATACCAGCGCCCTTCCAGGGACTAGTCGATTGGAAGATCCGTCAAGGATTTCCTCGCCTCGTGCTGGTCCGACGAGACATAGCTCCGTGCCAGAGACTAGCCAACTGGAAGACCCGTCAAGGGCTTTCTCACCTCGTGCTGGTCCGACGAGACGTGCGAACACTAGTGCGTCACTTGGAACTAGTCGCCAAGAAGTCCCGTCAAGGGTTTCTTCTCTTCGGAGGGCAGATGGATCCTGGACGTCTTCGAGTAAGGAAACTATCGAGTGTCTGCTTGACACACATTTTCTTGGCAGCTCGATTGATGCCTCATCTGAGCAATCCTTCATCTGTTGCTCAGCGCCATGTGATAGTGCATCTATCCTTTCTCGAGAGAAGATTATGTGGGCGATTTCTACACGGAGAGAAATGAATTCGTCAAATTAAACGAAAAAATATATCAAGTCAAACGGTTTTTCGTTTAAAATGGCGCCAATGGCGAAAACTGTCATTCCAACACTAATGATATGTTTAATTCAAACGCGTAAGAAATAAACGCGAAAATATTAATATTGAATTATTTTCGCGTTCATTCTGAAACCTTTTATGTTAAACTTTGAACGTTTTCCCGGTCGTTTCGAATCTGCTTTACGATCAAAACCAATGGAATAAACGTTTGAAACAACAACATTTAACCCTCAATCTGAAGATTTTAACTATCAGAACAATCAATCATTGCGTGTTCAAAACGAACAAAATAAATTTAATTTGAAAGTCATAGACGTTCATTCCTAGATAATCAAATTGAACATTAAGTTTATTGATTGAAACGCGTTTGCGTTAAAATAATATTTTCGTTTTTGCGTTCAGAATGAACATTTTAAATGTTCAAAATAAAAGAGATAAATTTCAGTTTAAAATCTGTTTATTTTAAATTCATTATTAATAAACATTTTTAAGTAATTAATTAAATAATTGTTAGGAAACTCAAAATATTCGAAAATATTGAAGTGCCTCAAAGATTTGATATTTTTTTTAATATTATTATTAACGGTTTTCTAATTGCGGGACAAAATCAATAAACATACATACATATCTATATTTTTTGAATATTTTTCTTTTTTTGTTGTTGGAATATCCGATGAAATTATTAAATTGGTTATGTAGAATCCGAACATTGTAGATAAAGATGTACTTAATTAATTGCAAAGTCTAATGAATGTGCAAAGTTGATGCCTTTGCATGGCAGATTTCATACAAAAAGGTAGAAATTTCGCAAATGGATAATTAGGTTATGGACATGTGAAATCGAATGTACTAATCCAAACAAAAAACTTAATTATATTCAGTTACATGCTTTTAAGTAACAGATCATTAATCAAGTAGAAGGCGGGCATTATAGTAGTTAGTAGTAGTATAAATCTTAAATTCGATTTTTGCTTAATTTTATATATGGAAAATATATTTGCACAATGTAAATATATATTATTAATACTATAAGGTTTTATCCCGTATGAAAGATTTTCCATTTGATAAAGGGTATATATGAATCGGAGGGCTCGTAAAAAAGGTTATGTTATAAATTTCAAAAATATTTTTACTACTTCCTACTTCGTAAGACTGAAAATGATTATTAAATTCTTTAATATTAATTTCACAGCAAATTATAAATATATCCAAAACAGAATCTATAATAATGTGAGATATTTTGTATAGACTTAAGCTATCTTTTGGTTTTGAAGTCAAATATAAATGTCTCCTGTATTCAGTTCCACGATATGTTATTTTTTCCAATAAACTCACTAATGCACGATTTATAGAAGCCGGAAATTCAACAAATGAGTACTGATGATTGTCAGAAACATTCACCGGCTCTACTTTCTCATACACAAGTTCATACGGAAAGCCGAGATTGTCCTTAATAAAATGTGTAAATTGGAGAGACGCTTTAATTGAAAGTGAATATGCAATATTTAACCTCGAAGCTATTGTGTGAGCATATTTTTTTAAGTCCTTGTGTTTGGCTTCGAAGCGGAAGCACCATAGATACTTTGGAGGTCCACTCTTTCGGATTATTGAAGGATAATGCACCAAAAAATGATGCTTTGGTTTTAAATTACCAAAAAGCTTTATGTAAAGTTTGTGATGTTCTTGTATTGTTTTTTCTAATACCAATATATCTGTCTCCGTGAAACTGCTATCTAAAGAAAAATCAATAATTTTGATTAATAAGCAAATAAGTTGCCAATGTTTACTTGTAACTGCTATAAGGTCACCTACTATAAGAGGCAAATAATGGATAAAATTCCACATCTCACGCGCAGACATTTTTAGATTGTTATGTTTCAGTCGATTCAACTGGATAGGGCCAGATAGATTTTTAGCTTCAGTAATGCCATAATGAAACATAGATTTTCTGTAATTTAAAGTTTCCAAGTTTAAAACTTCACCCTCAATAAGATACAGTAAGACTTGACAAAGGTCATAATTACATATACCTTCAAAAAGGTCATGCATCATGTCAACTGAAAAATTATCAGTTACATGAAAAGAAGGAATGCTATTGAATATGCTTGGTTCCTTAATACCAGTTAACTTGAGGTTGTTTCTGTGTAAATCAGAATCATAAGAATTGGTATTCCTAACTGCAGAGGAGTATTCAATATAATCTTGTCTCAGGTTATTTTTGTCCCTATTGCAAATGCGACAATACCTTAAAGTATTAAACGATTTCCCGAATCCTTATAGGCTTTTAACACCCAGGTTATCACCTAAAACCAGGCCGAGAACGAAGTAAAGTTTATACACTTTACCTTGTAAAGTCACTTCTAGTCCATTCGTTTCTAGCGATTTGATTTGATCAACAAGGTAATAAAATGAAGAGTCATTACCGAATTCTGAGATATAGCAACTTTTTATGAAACCGGCAACAAAAATATAATTTAAGTTCGAAAGATAATGATTGGGAATAACAGGGAAACTGTAGTAAATTGCACAGAGATTATCTTGAACCGAATGAGATCCTAGAGGGTTGTTGACTTCAAAATCGTCTGTGTAGAAAAAATAGGGAATGACAATTTTATCATTTCCTATTATCATTTTTTTCTTTTTAAATAAATCGCAAGTAATGAAATTTTGAATTCTATTTGATTTCTCTAAACTTTCAATATTTTTTAACGTCTCATCAAGAACTCCAGGCAACTCAAAAAAAGTTTTAATTTGAAATTCTAGTGATAAAAAATACCCTTTAGATGATGCCTCGTCCAATGTAGGCTTTCCATTCCGCGTCGTTTCTCGAATTTCATTATTAATTGTGTGGCTTATAGGATATTTAAACAGATCCTTTTGTAACATAAACTGCATATATAAATATTCAGACCTTATTGATTTAAATGGATCTGAAAGGTGATTAATAATTTCTTCGGATTTAGAATTTAAATTTAACATATCCAAATTTTTCAAAGTATCCATGATGGTTTGTGTAATAACAGAGACATTCTTTTGGATTGTGATTACATCTTTTCGGCTGATATTCGATTTTGCAAACAGTTCAGAGGAAAAATTAACTACCGTATTATTCAACTTTTCCACCGATTCTTTTCGTAGGCTTTGTGAGTCATCAATCAAACTATATAAAGGAAATTCTTCTTGTAAAATTTTGCTACATGGAGCAGATAATGATTCTTTGAATTCCGATGTAATATTATGGTTGAGATTAATTTTTACGTCACCGTCATTTTTATGAGTAACCTGCAAGTGTTTTTTAAATGATTTTCGATTAGTGAAAAATTGGTGGCACATTTGTTGGCCACATTTGTAGGTGTGAAAATTGGGAATTTTATGGTCGTCCTTTAAATGACATATTAAATCAGTTACTTGAATACAATTAATTTTACACACGTAGCAAGTGTACATTTTACAATTATTATTTTTTGTTCACTTTTCAGTTTCAATACTGTTTAGAAATGATATCAAGCCAGAAACTTGCGGAAATGGTTTTTCGTTTGCACACACGAAATCGAAGAAATATCTTTGAATCAAAATCCAAACACCTTTGCAAAAATCTGGATATTCGACATTGAACACATGGAATATTTTGAAACAAGCGTCTAGTGCGGATACAAATGAGGAACATTTAAACTTAACATTATCAAAATAAACATAAAACTCGTCTAAGGCACATAGATCTTGACCTACGACAATTAAGAAGGGTTGCAATGTTATCTTATTTTAAAAAAAACGCGTTCTAATTTCCCCCAACGTTGGTTCGAATAAATTTATATTCTTGATGTGTATTACCAGACAATCTTGGGCATCCTTTATCGTTACTTTGGCTCTTTTGCTGGGTATTTTTTCTTTTGTTGCAGTTCTCGAGGTAGGCTGACTGACTGATAACCGTGTTCAATAGCAATGATATCAAGCAGTCGCGTGAGTCTAAAGTTAACAGAGAGAATAATCAAGTTGAAATAATCCGGAATCTGTAAATTTGAGTTGTCTGCGTACTCACATAAAACACAAAAAATACTTACTTTCAGATACTTCTCCACATAGCTTTGATAACAATTCTTGAGATCCTTTGTCTTTAACAGAATCTTTGAAATAAGGGATGAGTTTCCTCACAAATTCATTCCAATTTCGAAAAATCGCATCCGTTTTTCCTGGATATAAAATTTCGAATTCCGCTTGAATCTATAATGAATATGAAGTTAATTGACCGCCGATAAATTATATAATATATACAATAACATACCAGTTGAACTCCAACTCTGGCATTTGTTATCCGAATGGCCTTTGTAGGCCATTCGGATAACAACTGTGATAACAAAACGTCAGCGTTTAATAATTCCCTACGTCGAAATTCAAAGGTAAGCTTCCACTTGCTGACTATCTCCTCTAATGGACTGTCATTATATCGTAGCCACTACTTAATAGACTTGCAAACAGATTCATCTATTTCAGGATCAGTTGTACACGATGGCTCATTAATTACTTCTTGTTGAGCTCGTTTTTTGTTCAATCTAGTTTTACTATTGAAGTATCGATCGTGCAATTTGCCAGTAGGGTGTTTATTAATTTTTGTCCTCGGAGTGTAATATGTTAGCTAACGAGGTAAGTTGTTATTAGAAAAACATTATATATTCACTAATCTTGAGATGATTTTAATAGTCCAAGAAGGGAAGTCCGAAAAACCTCGAAGGAAAAATAAATCCTGCAGTTTTAAATTTTGCACAATTGTTTGGCACAGTCTGCTGAATATATGCTCAAAAGTCCTAGATGATTGAGGGCCTTGAAGTGTAGGAGAGAGGGGGTCCAAGTCCTTTTTTTTTTCAGTTTTCCTTAAATATTTTGAAAACTAAAGATTCTAAAAAAAAAAATACCCAAGACGCAAGACCGAATAAAAGTACATAAAATTTCCTACAAAATGATACATCATACTAGACTAGACCATTAAATAGTATAAAGTATATTGATTTCCTCTCAAGAAAAACTGGCACGGCAGCCCTCGATAGAGTACAGTTCGCGACATGAGAATTTGAATCAAATATAAATATATATATATGATTTAATTGGCTGGCACCGCAAATGGGCACGATCTGACCAAAAGTGCGCCTTCCTCTAATACAAATATTATTTTTGCAAACATGCCAACAACGCCCCACCGAATTAAAGTAGGCAGGCAAGGTAGACCTAAGGTAGGACCTTGCTATACTCCACTGCAAAAATTAGTTCAATCGGATGGAAACCCAAGCTAAATTCCTTACCTTGGTTTTCATCCCATTGAACTAATTTTTATAGAGAAGTGTAGATAGGTCCTAGGCAGTCAACCACCCGAATTTGACCCGTTTACTTTTATTCGGTGGAGCGTTATTGGCATATTTGCAAAAATAATATAAAATATGTAGTGGAGCTAGGCGTACCTTTGCTCAGCTCGTGCCCATTTGCGGTACCAGCCAATTAGATCTTAATCAATCTGTCAGATTGTCCCCAACAGCTGTGCAAAATTTCAAAACTCCACGATATATTTTCCCTTATTTTTCATTCATAGCCTGGGCTATAATATTAATGTGACTCAAGATGAGTAGTTTTTGAGTTACGTCACTATTATTCACAGCAGGCGTTTGCTAAGAAGGTATGGACAGATTGCTTAAAGAATTTGAGAACAATAATAAGCGATGAAAGAATGAGTACTTACTGGATTTTCACAAGGAAATGTTTCAGAAACTTTTTCGCTTAGCTTTTTCAGGTCGGAAGTAGAAAGCCTATCATTCTTTGTTGTAAGCGAATCAATCAAACAATTACTTATAATTTGCTGATGGAAGGGTTTCAAACTATTCGTTTGGTCGTAATGGTCTATAACTGATTTACCCTTCACAGTTTGTTCGAGAATTTCACGAATATTAACCTTTGTAATGAATAGCAAATACACACATTGATTACAAACAAAATAGGTACTTATATAAAATTATCGAACTTACATCAATACTGCTTTTATTTCCAATAGATGAAACAGTTGATGGACTTGCTGGCGATTGATTAATCCATTTTACCACATCCAAGCAGAGTGAATTTTCTACGTTGGACTCGAATTTCTCTTTGTGCCATACTTTCCATTTAGCCTGAAATTTGGCTTTTATCCCAATTGAGGAGTAGTTAGGAAATATTTCAGCAATATGTGATTCCGTGATGTACTCTAACTCTTCTAATCCCACCCCTGCCTCTAGAATAAATAAAATAATATGTGTGTCTTTTTAGAATATAAAAGCAGAATTCCCTATTCAAATGGACCAAATTTGTACGTGCTTTTTTCGGTGCATCAACTTGAAGTTAATTTAACATAACTGAAAGGAGCAGTAAATTAAAGCTCGTTACTGACGATCGAACCAAACCGTTCGTGGCCACTGTTGAATCACATCAACTTTATAGAACTGTGGAAATGAGGAGGATGTTTCCACACGTTCCGTGAAAATGACGTGGTTCGATGGAGGTCACGCAATCGTCTGTGGCAACGTTAACCTTTCATAATGGAAACTAAGTTTTGTCCTCTAAATGGAAGCACCAGAGATTCTGAGTAAAATTCTCGTTGCGGTAATCTCTATTTAATTGGCTGGGATTGTACATAAAAATATTTCTTAGAGCCCGTGTACCCGCCAAAATTTTTAATTCGTAGAAAAACTAAATAGTGTAGTCAGGAAAATAGAACACAGGGCGGTTTATGAGACCGCGCACACAGCAAACTAAACTATTTAGTTACCGCTGTGTGCGCGGTCTCATAAACCACCGTGTGTTCTTTTTTTCTAACTAAACTATTTAGTTTTTCTGGTATCTAAGAAATTTGCAGTGTGCACGGGCTCTCAACGGCAGCAGATGATCATTAAAATTGAAGCTCCAAATGTTAGCCGGCTCCCCTCAATTCACCGTAATCAAAATTCACATAAATGTCCATCCATATCCTTCAATACGCATCATATTAATGGGAATTGATGAGAAATTTAAGAGTAAAGTATGAAAAGACAAACCTTTAAGTTGTGGAAACACACATTCTAGATCCCACTGCTTTAACAATTCTAATAGCTGGTTATCCTTCTCCGTTGACACTATATTTTGGACTAACACGACTTCAATTGTATTGTTTTCCATTGCAAACAAACGACTTCTCCAGTAATTCAAATTTTACCTAGCAAAATAACTAAACTTCTTCCCGCGGCCTAATTTCACGCAACACACATTATGACCTGAACTCATTTAACGTTTGGATAGAGGATACTGAGCATTCTTAACTGTAAAATTGAACGTACATGCAGAACAAACTAAACGCATGCACTTTCAGATCAAATAGACTGAACGTTCGGTTATCGGAAAGTGAATATTTGACTTGGTCAAATTGACTTTCCACGCTTTCAGATCAAACGATTAAACGTTCAAAATTAAATTTCTAAATTATTCGCCATTTTGATTGGGGAAAACATTTACTATGACTGTTTAAATGTTCAAATTGAACGAAAATACATTTAATCAAATATTATTGGACTGAACGTTATTTTTGAACGCATGGACTTTTGCACATTTCTGTAAATGTGTTTGGATTGAAAACTTTTCCGTTCAATTAGAACAAAAAGTATTCATATTGAACGAAGTTTAAAGAACGCGCACTTTGAACGTGGCTCGCGTTTAATATGAATATTGTTTTTTCTCTCCGTGTAGCTTTGAATCTTTTAAATCTGCTGGACCCGACGGCATCATTCCGGCGGACTTGCAGCAATGTTCGGATATTTTATATCCTTGGATAGAGGGTATCTTAAAGGCCTGCCTCGAGTTGGTCTGTGTCCCTCGAGTCTGGATGGAAGTCCGGGTTGTTTTTATCCCGAAAGCGGGTAGAAGTTCGCATGCGCGCCCGAATGGCCTCGGACCCATTAGTCTTTATTCGACACTGCGGAAACTTCTGGAAAGATTGATTCATATCTATCTGCAGAGCACCATTCCGTTACGCTCTTTATCTGCGTCACAGCATGCGTATTGGAAGGGTAGATCGGTAGATACGGCTCTGCACTCTCTGGTTGGTTTTATTGAGAAATCCCTTGATCAATAGGAATACGCCATGGTTGTTTTCCTGGATATCGAGGGCGCTTTCAATAACATCAAACCTAGCGAGATCATTGGAGCACTTTTGAGTCTGCAGGTTGATGAGTCGCTCTGTATGCTCATTAACACACTGCTAAGATCAAGGTTGATTCATACTACCCTAGGCACATCTTCTATGTGCAGACGTGTCTGCAAGGAAGCCCCCCAGGCGTACTGTCTCCCCTTCTCTGGAATCTAGCGGTCAATGGACTGCTGTTGAATCTGGGGAAGATTGGGTGTAAAGTCATTGCGTATGCAGATGATATCGCGATTGCAGTCATGGGTAAGTTTCCTGATACCCTCAGCGGTGTGCTGCAAAATGCCCTATCCATTCTAACCAAGTGGGCTAATCGGTGCGGTCTTAGAGCTAACCCGGACAAAACCGGAGCTTCTGCTCTTCACTAGAAGGCACACAATCCCTCCAATCGAACCCCCCATCCTGGAGGGCACAAGACTGGCCTTCACAGATAAAGCAAAATTTGTAGGTCTCATCTTTGACAGGAAATTAAAGTGGAAGCTTAATGTTGAAGAACGGGTGAAAAAGGCTACTACTGGCAATAACTGGGGTCTGCAGCCGAAAGCTATATATTGGTTATATGCAGCTGTGGTACGCCTTATATTATTGTATGGTAATAGTATGTGGTGTACTACACTCAGAATAGCGGCCTACTGTAATACGCTAGGAAAGGTTCAAAGGCTGGCTGCGCTGGCCACGACGGGGGCTTTTAGAACCACTCCATCAGTCGGATTAGATATGATATTCGGCTTACTCCCGTTGGATATAATTGGCGAACAACTGGCGGCAAACACGGCTCTACGCCCTCGTGAGGCAGGCCAGTGGCTTGCGCTGAGTGTGGGACACTCCACTGTACTTGACAATCTGAATCTCCCAAAGGAGACGGACTACATTTCTCCCAAATACCAATTTGGCAAGGACTACACTAGTCTCATTCCATCGAGGAGTCAATGGTTGGGAGACGCGGCCTCCACCACCGAACCCATGGCCATCTATACAGATGGTTCTAAGACCGACGACGTTGTCGGGATAGGCATATACTTGGAGGGACTGGGGATTAACCTATAACTGGGTCTCCCGTACTTTTGCAGTATCCTACAGGCGGAGGTTTCGGCTATCTCGGAAGCTCTGTCTTGGCTAGGCAGTCACGCCATTACTGTGGAGGACATTACTATTTATACGAATAGTCAGGCGATTCACTCACTCGAACCCGTTTTGACGACATCCAAAACTATCGGGAACTGTCGCCTAGCCCTCGCAGAAATGGCTGTCTTCTTCAATATTACCCTCTGTTGGATTCAGTGGCTTTGTAGGTAACTGCAAGGCAGATGAGTTGGCCCGAAAGGGGACAACTGGAGCGGTGGATGAAAGCAGCAAAGACATAAGGGTGCCATTTACCCTGTGCAAGTTGGCGATTAAGACCGCTGCCGTAGATAGGGCTAATGTTAGATGGCTCTGCGGCCATACGTGCCAAACGGCAAGGATAATTTGGAAAAAAATTGATGCCCGCCATTCTGTCACACTACTGTCGTTGAACAGGAAGCACATTGGCAGCGTAGTAGGAGTTATCACAGGGCACTGCCCAATAGGGGAGCATGCCAGGAGACTACATTTTCCTCAGCATGACTTCTGTAGGAGTTGTGGCGATGTGGAGGTGGAGGACATCTTCTCTGTCATTGCCCGGCCTTGGCTGGTAGGAGAAGAATGTTTCATGGCTCACGGGTTTTCTACGATCTGGATGACCTTAAGGATATGACCGCCACACGGCTCAATCGTTACATTGCCAGCACAGGCTGGTTTGATACGTAGGTTCAAGTGAAAGTGATAGCGGTGGTACCACAATGGACCCAATGTTGGTCTAAGTGTGCCGTGACACATCACGGCAGCCCCTGTACATAACCTAACTTAACCTACATTTTAAAAGTTCTATCTTTTATAAAAGATATTTGTAAAAAAAAAAACAAATCAGTGCTATATCGTTTTCGCAGTAACAGTTGGAATGACGTTCACATTAATGTGTGTACGTCCAATTCGTCAACAATTTATCATTCGCCGAATGATCATTCAGGCACAACGTGTGTCCAAGGTATACGGGATATAATGTGCGTTCTTTTTGTACAGAGCAGAGTAAAGCAGGATAAGCGGCAAAAAAAATGCTACAGAACAAATCAGAATAGTTAGTTTTCAAACGTCAACTCAAATTTCAAGGGGAAACTTTAATCCTTAGTACAGTACAACCGGACAAATTTGCTTTTGGCAGCAAAATCACTTTGTATGTTTACTTTTCCATATAATCAACACAAAACGAACATTTAATTGGCAGGAAATGAATTCTGAGTGATTTCCAAACTCTCAACTGCCCGACAACTTCGACTTCTGCGTCGCCTGTATCTCAAAATGTCGAAATACTAACGAAGTAGCATTATGCCGGAACCAGAATGAACGCAGAAAGCAGCAGCAGCAACTACAACAACATGCCGATCCGCTTTCGTCACTGTCGCTGCGTTCAATCTAGGTCGCGTCTGGGAAATGCTTGTTTTCTAATTTGACATTTCGCAACCGCTGCCGCTGCTGCATTCTGCGTTCAGTTTTGTTCGGGCATTAGGCGCGTTTTTTAAGAGCCATGCAGAGCAGAGTAGGTTAACACCATAATTACACTAAAAATTTGAGTTAAGCTGCTCTGGATGGAAGGTTAGTGCAAGAAATCTACTGCGTTAAGTAGTCTGCGTTTTGAATTGCAGGCGGCGCAGATATCGAAGTTTTTGGACAGTTTACAGTTTGGGAAGCACATAAAATTAATTTCCTGTCACTAAGATGTTCATTTGGTGTAATTATATGAAATGGTAAATATACACAATTAATTTGCTGCCTAAAGGAAATTCGTCCGATTGTATCTGTATCAAGGATTTAAGTTTCCTCTGGAAATTTGAGTTGACGTTTGAATGTTAAACTACACCAAAACCAACTCCCAGCGACGTTCTCGTTTTCGGTACTCTAATCTGCTCTGTAGCGTTTTTTGCCGTTTACTCTGCTCTGTACAAAAAAAAACGCAGCTATTCTTGCACTAACCTTCTATAACCTGCTATCCAGAGCAGCTCAGATCAAATTGTTAGTGTAATTTTGTGATGTTAACATGCTCTGCTCTGCATGGCTGTTAGAGAAACATCGCGCCTATTGTGGACATGAATGGCATAAAGGATTCAAAATTATTTGAAAGGTGCATTGGCTATGAGAAAGCGCATCCAAAGATCTATAGACACAGACAGATAGCAAATCGACCATGAGTGTTCACATGAGACGGGCCTAAAGTGCCAATCAACATCGCTACTTTCTATGTCAATTTCGACTACCAAAGTTGCTTGTTGCTACAAGCTGGACGAAATGATGAAATTAAACACAATTCAAATAAATTGTTCTCAAAGTACTAATTATAAAATGTTCAATCGTTTGCTTACATTCAACTCAAGTTAGAAAGTCGACTTCTAAGAGGTTTTTACTTAAAAATTTTTGCTAGTAGGCACATTTGGGACTGTTTTCATTTTCAGGTATTATTATTGAAATTAAATGGTTGTAGCTGTCCGAAATTAAAAAAAAATAGGATAAATTGATGTTAACATAAATTTTTAAAACATTATGTATCAAACAGGGGTTTTTCTTTGTGTTAAAATTAATAATTATGACTTACTGGTAAAAATTCGAGAAAAATAAGAAAATAGAATTCAACTGTAATTTTATAAAGCTTCATGTGTCTAGTATCCAATTTATCTTGTTTTATGGGCAAAATTTTAGGGTAAAGCAGTAGACGTGATACATTTTTTATTGCAATGCACTACCTGCCGTAGTTTTCGAGTAATTGTCATTCAAGGTGCCTGTGGCAGCTAAACGGTTAAGAATATAGCATTCTTGGCTTAGAATTGCATGTGAAATCGAGCTTAAATTTAGTTATGATGTACACGTTTTAGCTATTCGTTTTAATAATTTATTTTAATAATATTGTTATTTAATTCACACTATATTTTTATTTTATACATATTTACTTATATTAAATTAATTATTATAAAGTATACATTTTGTACATGAAAAGAATTGGCAACTAACAAAAATATTTTAATTTATAATTATTGCAAGTTACAGCCAACTATAATGTTTGATGCAAAGAAGGCTGCTAGATTTATTTTTAGTTAATCACACTGTGCTGCCACAATACAAGGAGTATTGTGTATCCCAAGTGGGAACACACGATAAAATAGGCAGGCGGATGAGTGGCACTGATGTGTGAAAGCTAAGACACGTGGATAAGGCAGATCCAATTGAAGCACATCGAAGTGTGCAGTCGATTTTACATTACTAAAAAACGCAATAGCTGGAGAACTACGTAAGAAGTAACTCCCAAATAAACTTTTAATCTCAGCCAATATTTTACCCTTACTCTTAAAATTAATCCCATTAAATTCAGGGCAACTGTTTAGTGTGTGTGCCTCCAAAAAATGAAAATGTTTGTTTTAATTTAAAATGAAACCGGAATATAGAGGGCTACGCCCGCAATTCGAAATATTGGCTCCCTGCTCTTCTTGGTACCACTCAGCTGAATAAAAACACCATAATTAAATGTTTTACCCATGATATAGTATCTTACATGCCAATTCACAAAAAGACTGCATCTGTCACCTCTCAAAGTAATAGTTTTAATACGAGAAGCTGTAGATAGATATGTATGTATACGAGATAAACTGTCCCACTCTTCGAGATGCTTAACCATTCATATTAAGACGACATTGCAAATTGCAAACTTGTGTAACGGCTTCGAAATTCAGGGCGGCTGGGACAAATTACAGTCTAATATTTTTTCCTCCTCCACTGTTTCCCTTTCTACAAATCTCAAGAAAATGCCAAAAATGGAATGTACTCAACATTACCTTTCTCACGACACCCCACTTGGCTATACCAGTGGATAAAAAAAAATGACCTTAATTTCGCCTCTATGTGGACCCCCCCCCCCTCTTAAAGTTGGCCAATTACACCCCAACGCTATCCCCAGAAAATTATAGCATTTCTACACATTCTCGCCGAATTATGTGTGCAGCTTCAGCCGTTCGTAAGATATTCTATTAACAGACGAACAGACAGGTATTTGGCCGATTTTGTAAGATTTAAGACACAAAACCCTAAAAAAATTTGTGTGAATAGTTATTGTTAGGATCGCCAATCACCAATCTTCACCCTTCCAAAGTTGGTTCATTAAATAACTGCAATTCGCCCTGCGAAAAACAACATGCAAGTAGTACACGCATATCTATGCGTGTGGCCGGTAGGTGTATTATTGCCTATGATGTTGGTTATCATTAGCCATCAATATTTTTGACCTCAGGTGTGCTTGAGGGGTGCAGGGGTGTGCTAACTGCAACTATAGAAATGTACTATTATTAACCTTTTTGGATGAGATTTAAAAATTCTATTATTTTCGGTTTTCTATGCTAGTGAAATGCCGCTTTTCTGTAAATTTTCATATGTCTAGCTATAACGGTCTCGAAATGCAAGGGGGGGGGGGGGACAAACTCGGATCACATATTTTCCCCTCTCCCTCTTTTCTCCTTTCTTCAAATTTGAAAAAAATTCCAAAAATGAAATGTACTCGACGGTACCTTTCTTACGATACCCCACTTGCCTATACCAAACGAAAAAAAAATTTCGACCTTCATTTCCCCTCTATGGGGACCCCCCCTTAAAGTTGACCTACTACAACGCATCGGTTTCTCCAGAGAATTATAGTATTTCTGCATATTTCCACCAAATTTCATGCATGTAGCTTCAGCGGTTCGTGAGATATTTCATGGACAGACAGACTGACAGACAGACGGACAGACGGACGCATGACCGATTTCATAAGGGTTTTGTTTTTATACAAAACCCTAAAAAACTAGGGTTTCTATCACTTTTCCCTAAATTTTCGTTTTCATAATGTAAAAATTTTATTTTAATGTACCCGTGGGGTGACGGGCTTAGAATATGCAGCCCTCGCTGAGTCCTACTTGATCGTACGAGGCGACTATTAGGAGAGATCACGTGCAGGTAACAACAACACCTCTAGATGAGCCTGCGGCACTGTTAAACATCTTTAGAACCTCCCACAGGTCAGTGTGTGTGAGTGGGTTGCTGGGTCTGGAGACCACCGCTGGATGTAAAAGGAAAGTCCATTCAAATTTATTTTCCAGACAGATGTAAAAGAATGGATGTAAGGTCTTATGGTAGAACACGCTAGAAGCACTACCCCGCTGGGCACTACTTCTGATGCGCAGTTGAGTGATCCCAGGGCGAACATTGTTCGTGCCAGAGCTCGACGGTTTCCGGGGGCGAGCGCTATGAGGTACTCCAATTACACTAAAGAGAAACTGAGTGTTGCAAGTTGAAATGTCGGATCCATGACGGGAAAGAGCGAAGAGCTGGAGGACGTCATGAATCGGAGAAGGATAGACATTATGTGCGTGCAGGAGACCAAGTGGTAAAATGGCCAGGTCGACCGAGCTCGTTTTTTGACGAATTCCAAAAAGTACAAAATTTACTACTATGGAAACTCGAATGATAGAAACGGGGTTGGCGTTATTCTGGCATCGGCTTTACTTGGCAGCATCGTGAGTATCTCGAAGATAAGCGACCGCTTGATGAGTATCAAATTGGTTATCTTCGGAACAGTGTGGAACGTAATAAGTGCCAAGAGGCATTTTTGAGGGACGTTGACACACTGCTTCAAAGAGTATACCAAATACGGTGCAGGTTTTTTTCGGAGGGGATTTCAATTGCCATGTAGGAGAATCGAATTATGATTACGAGGATTGCCACTGTGGGAAGGGTAGCCAGCCAGAAATGATGAAGGTGAGGCTATCCTGACTATGTGCAGATCACACGGTCTGGTCATCCTCAACACATGGTTCATTAAGAACCAAAGGCACCTGATCACATATAGCAGTGGAGCTCATTCGACGCAGATAGACTATCATCTGTGTCTAAATAACTTGGGTGAATTTGCGGTCACCCAGCACCGTTTACTTCTGACAGAATTTATTTTGAAAGGAGGAAGAAGACCTCAAGCCATCCCCAAGCCAGTCGAGAAAATCAAGTGGGATAATCTCAACAACGAACGCTTTGAATCTGTTGTAACTCCACTCATTGTTAAAATGAAAGAGTGGCTTCAATACAACACCAACTGCGACGAGCAAAATCCAACACAAATGTGGAATGCTTTGGATGAAATGTTAATAGGTGAGACTGAAAAGACACTGGCAGTTTCGAAAGGCCCACTCCACACGAACAAGGACACGTGGTGGTGGAATAACGAAACTAAAGAAGCAGTACAGGCCAAATCGAACGCATTCAAGGCTTGGACAACATGCAAGACAAGCAGTGAAGCCGAGAAGGCTCAATTTCGGGAGAAATATGATAAATGCGCGAGGGAAGTAAAGCGGAAGGTGGCTCACGCAAAGGCGATTGTAGCCGAGAAGTTCTATCAGGAACTACAAGATCTGACTGCGGATAAGACATCGCCATTGCAAGAGAAACCTAAAGACAATGCCAGAATTTATAAGGTCGCAGCCCAAAGGAGAAGAAGCGCTCGAGAGATTCAGGCGCCAAGGTACATTGAAGACTCACAAGGAGTGCTACTGGTTGAAGACACAGCAATCTGTAGCAGAATGCGTGAGTACTTTGACGAACTTTTGAATGAAGAATTTTCGTGAGAAGCTTTTCAAGCTATGGAGCCAAACACCACTGATATCGCTGATTTTTCAGTGGAGGAGGTGATGAAGGCAATGATGCAGATGATACGCGGAAAGGTAGTTGGATCGGACAAAATACCCTTGAATTTTGGTTGAAGATAGATCATGTGGGGCTTAGATGGCTCACAGTTCTTTTCAACAAAATTAAAAGAGGGTAGCCGATGCCTGACGCTTTCAGAAAAAGCTTCCTTCTCCCGTTTTATAAGAAGAAGGGTGACTCACGCAAGCTCAACAACTATATTGCAATCAAGTTGACATCTCACACATTGAAGACTTACGAGCGAGTTGTCTGCAATCGATTGAAAGAGATTGTGCGGTTGGGTGACAATCAATGCGGCTTTGTGGAGGGTCGGTCCACAATCGATGCTATTCAGTGCATACGTGTTACGATGGAAACGGACGGACTTGCACTTTGTGGTCATCGATTTGGAAAAAGCCTTCGACAGAGTTCCTCCTGATCTGATATGGGTGACCCTAAGAGCACTTAAGGTCCCCGAGGCATATGTCAAGATGATACAAGACATGTATGATGGGGCAACCACGAAAGTAAGATGCACAGCTGGTGAGTCTGAAAAATTTCCGGTTAAAGTTGGAGTTCACCATGGCAGTGTATTGAGTATTGCTCTTCAATATCATCATACTCTATTTATTAACACTTATCTCTGATGACCTGGAAATATCCCTTCTCTCTCTTCGCCGATGACTTGTACTGGGTAGCAAAGACATCGTGGCTTTGCAGGCTGCACTGACCAAGTGGTGTAAAATACTGGAGGAACATGGACTGAGGGTTAGCATACCAAAGAAAGATGATCTTTGCTGTCCTTTCTCAGATCCAGAGAGACCCATTCCAGATATTTACTTTAAAGGAGAGCAGCTGAAGTCCTGTACAAGGTTCAAGTACCTGGGATCGATGATGACATCAAACATCGCGTCAGTATCGGTTGGATGAAGTGGCGAAGAAACTCTGGAGTTTTCTGCGACAAGAAGATGCCACGAAAGATAAGGGCAAGTTGTACAAAACGGTCGTACGTCCCGCAGTAAATTGACTGCGACTGAGATGAAAATGCTACGAATGTCAGCTGGTGTGACCAAAAAGGATCATATCAAAAGTACCTGCATCCGAGGCAGCTTGTTTATTGAACAACCGATCAATGGAAAACTCGAAGATCGTCGTATGGATTGGTATTGCCATATATTCTAAGGCGTCCGCCTGAGAACCCTGTCTTGAAGGCACTGTCAATGAATGTTCCATTTGCTGGACCCAAACCCCGAGGCAGACGAAAACACACGTGGATCGATCACGATGAAGAAGCAACAACAACGCATTAATCTCGGCGATGATACGATCCAAGACCGAGCTGCCGATTATACCGCCAGAATGGGCGAAGTACCAACACCACAGGCAGAGTGGTATGAAAAGGCAATGAAGAAGAAGACACATTTTATTTTAAAAATCCAATCTCTATTTTTTTTGTAGTCAAATCGTACTAAGATCATTTCGCCTTAGCTTTTTAATTTCTGGCAGTTGTGAAATCATTTAAGTCGAAATATTACCTTTTCTATTAAAAATTTCGTTCTTAATTTTTTATGCGTTACATATTATAACATATGTCGGATTTTAAAATTGAAATATTTTGAATGAGAAATGAAAGATAATTAAATTTTTATCTTTTGTTTATTTTGTTTTAGAATAAGTGTAAGAAAATGAAACATGTATCTGGTGACACTACAAGACGAATGGTGGGATGGGCTGTATGTAGTTTTCCAAAGAGAGCACGATATTGTTTAAGGTTGGAAGGTAGTCATTTTGAACACTTATTATAAAATGAAGTAAACAAGAAACATGCAAAATGAGATTGTCATCCATTTTATTGTGCTTGCCGCTTGTGTAAAACATGGAGGGAACAGGATGACTATTTGATTCACTATAATAATTCATTGGTCATGAAACGTTACAATACATTTACAAATATAAAAGAGAGTTACATGTGTATATTATTTCACAAGAAAGTAAGTGTTGCCAACATCCCCCCCCCCCCCCTTGCCAAAAGTCAGTCAGAAGGATTGTATCGCTCAGGTTGTTTTCTATTCCTTGTAGGTCGATTGATGGCGATCAGTACATAATTCAGATTGTTCGGTGTCGGGATTTAGATATGATGTCTCTTCTGTAGTCGGGACTGCAATGTCGAATTCTTCTAGCAGTTGAGAAAGCGGAAGAGATAATTCCTTTTTACTTGATGATGGTGATGAGTGTGTCGAGGTCTCATTTGGTGTGCATGTGGTCGAATCAAGCTATGTAGATGGTCCAACAAAACATTAGCTCACTTTACCTCGCTGATTACTTTGCCTGATGACCATGCAGCCTTGTTGAATTGCCTGATGAAGACGTGATCACCATTGTTGAATAACTTTAGTTTAGCCCCATGCTTGCAGTTGAAGCTTTCGCTTTGGCGAGTGTTAGATTTACTTGCTGTAGGTCCAGGTGGCTTCAGTAGATCTAACGTATGTAGTGCGAATCCGTCTTCCAAACATGAGCTCTGCAGGTGTTTTGTTGTTAATAACTTTGTTAAGAGTTGTTCTATAAGTAAATAAGAAAATATTTAGTATTTCCTCTGTTGTTTCCTCCCCTTCCATCTTTTTCAAAGCATTTTTAAATATCATTGCTGTCTTCTCTGCTTGTCCATTTGATTGGGGATGATATAGCGCAGTCTTTAAATGTGTAATTCCATTTTTATTACAAAATTCCAAAAATTTCTGACTGACGAATTGAGAACCATTACCTGATACGATTGTCTCAGGTAATCCGAATCTTGCGAAAACAGTTGATAAGATATTAATTATTACTTCCGCAGTGATAGATTTTGTCGGTATGATCTCCGGCCATTTTGAAAATGCATCAAAAATTATTAAATACCAGGTATTGTTAATAGAACCAGCCAAGTCGATGTGCATTCGTTGCCAGGGCCTGTCCGTAAATAGACCAATCAATGAGTGCTCAAAAATGGGGTGTAGGGTGCATGGGATAGGCGATAATTTTTGACTTCAGGACTTCGTTAGGAATAGTTAGGAGGTAAACATACTAAAAGTCCCCGCCCCTGGGATTTGAGCTAACGGTGGGAGGGGTGGGGGAAGGTCCCATTTTTGGGTTTTTTGATTATATCTCGAAAACGGTGGACTCTAGAAAAATGTGTTCTAAGCAAAAATGAAAGCTTACTAAATTTCCTATTTTGTATTCATATTGCCGAATTTCTAACGGTTTACGAGATATACCTTATTAAAACTCGATAATTTTCAAAGAAATCATTTTTCGAAGAAATCATTTGCTTCTAGTGCCTACCACGATCTTTTCTCAGAAAACTAGCCTGAGACGAAGTTGTAGAGATTAAATTTCTTTCAATTTGATATACAGTTTTGTAACCCTATCTTCAACCAGTCAAAAGGTATAGAATTTCTAACATATACAGTCATTTTCAAAATATTAAAGCTAATTACATTTCCTATGCAATAAACTCCATATGTATCTCTGGCACTCCCAACGGTTTTCGAGTTATATAAGTAATGAAAATCGATAATTTTTGAAAACGTTAAGTCAGTTAAATAATATTATTAAAACGTCTGTACAGTTGACTGGACGGTCGTCGGTCTTAATCTTCAGTTTCAGTTCATTTCAAACGTTCATGCATCGTAGATTTGAACAATTATATGCAGTTTAAATTGGCTTCCTATAGTTGGGACGCTAAGCGACATAAATTGACTCCACCTTGCAAAATATGATAGAGAAATGCCGTTTGGTATTATTGTTAATGATCCCCATACATTCATTTTAAGCGATGGAGCCATCTTGTACCCCGCGGCAGAGCGGCTGTGCGGGCGAAAAATCGCGAAATTCGAGCCCTTTTTTTAATATTCTCCTCATAATTTGTAAACGGTGCCTCGGATCAAAAAACTTAATAGGATGTAAATTAAAAAGCGTCAAATTCTACATCCAATGCATCGCTCAAAGTTGAAATTTGGTTTAGTAGTATAATAAAAATCGATAGTCGAAAAACGTCACTTTTTGAGGCTTTGCAGAAAAATCACACTATATCGCTTTTCAAGCTCACATATCTCTGAAACCAATGCTACAAATGGAAAAACTTAGTAGTGAATAGTTGAAGATACTTCTATTTCAAGTTCAACTAGCCCAATACTTTTCAAATTGGCCCGTTTTTAGTGTAGTTGTGAGTGAAAATGCAGACATGACTTTTTAGCGATTTGAGCCTGAATAGCTATATCTGGATAAATATAACAGCGAAAAGTTTTGGTTTAGCCTCAATTCGTAGATATTTTTACCTTATTTATAAATGTTTTGCTAAAAAAAAGCTTTTTACTTTTAACTTATTTAATAAAAAAATCTTTTTTAATTAATAACAAAATCTGGAGAAATGTGAATATCTTTTGAACTAATGATCGTTCGGAATTGCGGTTGATTTCATTCGACTCAGAATGACCGAACACATTAAGAGTTAACCTAGAAGTGGAATAAAAACTTTTTATTTTGAACTTATTTAGTAAAAAATGTATTTAACTAATAAAAAAAAATCTGAAAAAATGTGAATATCTTTTGAACTAATGATTGTATGGAATTGCCTTTAGTTTCATTCGACTCAAAATGACCAAATACATTAGGAAGAAGCCTAAAACTGGCATCAAAGCTTTTTATTATCAACTTATTTAATAATAAAGCTTATTTAACTAATAAAAAAATCTGGAAAAATGTGAATATCTTTTGAACTAATTGTTGTATGGAATCACGGTTGTTTTTATTCTACTTAGAATGGCCAAATACATTAAGAATCGACCTAAAACTGGCATAAAAGCCTTTTATTTTTAACTTACTTCACAAAAAAGCTCATTTAATGAATTAAACAATCTGGAAAAATGTGAATATCTTTTGAACTAATGATCGTTTCGAATTGTGGTTGGTTTCATTCGACTCAGAATGACCAAATACATTAAGAACCAACCTAAAACTGGCATAAAAGCCTTTTATTTTCAACTTTCTTATCAAAAAAGCCCATTTAACTAATAAAACAATCTGGAAAAATGTGTATATTTTTTGAACTAGTGATCGTATGGAATTGCGGTTAATTTCATTCGACTAAAAATGACCAAATACTTTAGGAATCAGCCTAAAATGTCATATAAGTTGCTTGAACTTTGAAATTACGGAGGAAATAAAACAACTTTTCCCTACTGAGTTTTTCCATGTGTAGCATCGGTTTCCGAGATATGTGAGCTTGAAAAGCGATATAGTGTGATTTTTCTCCAAAGCCTCAAAAAGTGACGTTTTTCGACTATCGATTTTGATTATACTATTAAACCGAATTTAACTTTGAGCAATGTTTTTGTTATAGAATTTAACGCTCTTTAATTTACATCCTATTAAGTTTTTTGATCCGAGGCACCGTTTACAAATTATGAGGACAATATTAATAAAAGGGCTCAAATTTCGCGGTTTTTCGCCCGCACAGCCTGTCTGCCGCGGGGCTCAAGATGGCTCTATCTCTTAAAATGAATTTACGGGGACCACCAACAATCATACCAAATGGTATTTCTCTATCATATTTTGCAAGGTCAAATCGCTTAGCGTCCCAACTACTACTCCTTGGTATTATTTAACGAATGTGGAGTAAGGAAGTGCTGAAAGTCAGCACTATACCTACACATTTTTTAACGAAGTTGATAAGAACGTTGATTTAACTACCTTTGAATTTGTTGTTGATGGGGGTTTCCAAGTCCACAAAGTTGTTTGGCAAAATAGACAAGTGTATCAACCATTTGTGATGGTTACGTAAAATTTTTGAGGACCCATTATAATGGGAGAGGTTGTGACAGACACATCAGAGAGCACAAAAGCAGCGGAACAGAGTTGACGATATCGGCTCAGGAGATGTGCGGACATCATTATCAGTTTGGAAAATGAAATTAAAGTCAAACAAAAGGATTTCCTTTCAAACTTTCAGTCAGTTGATAGACCTCCTGATGATGCATAGATAAATATGCTCCAAGCTTCAGGTAATGCTGACGTTGATATTGTGAGGACAGCTATCAACAGATCGCAAAATTGCTCGCTAGCTGTTGTTGGAGAGGACATTGACTTGATTGTTCTCTTGGTAGCCAAAACCCCATCAGATCGTTACATTCTGCTGGAAAAACCTGGAAGAGGAAAGGTTAAGACTACTGTGTATTCCTCACATCAGCTGCAGCAGGAGTTGAAAATGAAGGCTGTGACTCAACATCCGCAAGAGTAAAGTAGGTTTTGTCACATCGTATAAGAAGTCCAAAATCATTCAACGTGCAGCTGAGGTATTTGCCAGCGGTTCTTCTTCTCCTGACTACATAGATAAAGGGGGGTCATGAGTATTCTCTCATGGTATGGCGCTCCAGCCACAGAAAAATCCCTCAACGAGTTCCGCTACAAATCATTCATCAAAGCAACTGCAAACTTGAAGCCCGATCTCTCAACTCTCCCTCCAACTGAAGGAGCTGTTAAGCAGCATGCATTCCGGACCTATCACCAAGTACACCTGTGGTTAGGGGAGGAATCTAATGGTGAGGCGTCGACTTGGGGTTGGAAGTGGAGGAATGACCAAATACTTCCGAAACTCTCAGAGTTGGATGCTTCTCCCGATGAAATATTGAGGATGATTTTTTGCCGATGCACGAAAGGATGTGACAGTGGCAGGTGTGGTTGTAGAAAAGCATGGATGAACTGTTCTGTCGCATACCCGAATTACAAGAGCAGTTGCAATAACGGAGTCGGAATAGTAATTCAAGAAGAAGGTGACGACGATATCATCGATACACTACCAATCTCTTTTGAAAACGTTTTCACTGCTGACGAAGATGAATGAGCCTCAATTCTTCCGTCACAGAAAAACCACGATGTCACCTTGAATGCTTATTTTGTAGGGTTTTGCAGAAAATCAAAACCCTTATAAAATCGCTCAAATGTCTGTCCTTTCATCCGTCCGTCTGTCCCACTGTGCGTTTGTCTGTCTGTCCATGAAATATCTCGTGAACTGTTGAAGCTACTGAAATGCTAATACATATTAATCATCATGGTAGCGTCAACATACTCATTTCTAGAGAAACATCGAAATTGAACGTATATTTTAGAAATTCTATAACTATTGATTGGCTAAAGTAGCAAAAGTTAGGGAAATTTAATGTTCTACAACTTCGTCTCAGACTGGTTTCCTAAAAGATCGTGGTAGGCACTCATAGCAAATAATTTCATCGTAAAATGGTTTCTTTGAAAATTATCGATTTTCAATAAGGTATATCTCGTAAACCATTAGAAATTCGGCAAATATTATAGGAAATTTAGTAAGCTTTTCTAGAGTCCACCGTTTCCGAGATATGTATAATCGAAAAACCTAGAAATGGGACCTTCCCCCACCCCTCCCACCGTTAGCTCACCTCCCAGGGGTGGGGACTTTTAGTATGTTTACCTCCTAACTACTCCTAACGTAGTCCTGAAGTCAAAAATTATCGCCTATCCCATGCACTCTACAAAGTGTTCTTTGATTAGTCTATAAAGGCCATGATACCAAGGTGACTTTCTTTGCTGAATTGGCAACCTGCTGACAATTAGTACATTGCTTTACGTACGCGGTTACGTCCTTGTCAATCCCAGGCCAGTATACATAGCTGCGAGCATTCGTTCCACGCCAGAGTTCCGTGGTGCAGTTGCTTTAAAATTCGTTTCCGTAGCACTGTAGGTATAATAATTCTTTCATTTAATAGTAAGCAATTCTAAAGGTCGCCACCCACGAACGAGCACAACCACGACCAAACTTCCATCGAACCATCAAATATCATAGAACGGTGGAAATAGGGGGAATTTTTTTCCACACGTTCTATCAAATTGATGGTTCGATGGAAGTTTGGCCTTGGTTGTGCTCGTTCATTGGTGGCGACCTTAAGAAATCATAATTGCTTCTCTTCTGTTGAAATATTGTTGAAAATTAAGTGGAACCTGCTTTGGCCACCCTTTTATTACATAATTCATTATAGCGCTCAGCTCCTCTGATTTCCTAGTCTCTTTGAAAATGTCTGCATTCTCAAAGCATTCATAAGCCTAGATAGAATATCTGCGTTCCCAATTTCGTTCGTTTTAACGTATTTCATTTTGAAATCATAGTTTTGAAGTTTAAGTGCCCAACGTTGTAAACGATTGCTTGTGGTGGCAGAAATTTCCTTTTTCTGATGATAAATAGCTAGCATTGGCTTGTGGTCAGTTTCCAAAATAAATTGCCGTCCGTATAACTTTCGTTGGAACTTGGTAACATCATAAATTACGGCTAAACCTTCCTTTTCGATCTGACTGTAGTGACGTTCTCGTGAAGTTAGAGTCCTGAAAGCATGATGGACCGCTTTTTCTGTTCCGTCCGGTAGCTGATGTGAGATAACAGCACCTATACCATTGTTTGATGTGTCCGTTGATATAGGCAACTTTGGGTTGTAGTGTGTAAGTGCGAGATCTGATTGTAGGATACTTTTGAGTTCATCGAATGCGGCGGAACATTTAGAAGTCCATGACCATTTTTCTCCTTTAGGTAGCAGCTGATCTAACGACCCACGAAGTTGGCTCATTCTAGGAATATACTTCCCATAATAATCTATCGCTCCCAGAAAAGATCGTAATTGCACCAGTGAAGTTGGTGGTGGCATTTCCTTTATTGCTTAAACTTTCCGTGGATCAGGCTTCAATCCATTTTCATTTAGAATGTGCCCCAAGGACTTCGTTGTGTTTCTCGGTCGTTTCTCCGGATATCAGAAAATCGTCTATGTATGCTGAAGCTCGGTTCATACCAGATTAAATCATATTTACGAGGGTTTGGAAATGTCCTGGACCGGTTTTAATACCTGGTGGCATTCTATTCCATTCAAAAAGTCCCAAATGAGTATTTATTGTTAGATACTTCTTCGATTCTACGTCGACTGCTATACTCAAATAAGCATCAGAAAGATCGATATGTAAAACTTACTTCCAACGTGCTTTGATAATATTTCCTCAGGTGTGGACAGTGAACCCTGATGACTTTGTAGAGCATCATTTAAGTGTGACGAATAGTCCGGACAGATTCGTAGGCTATTATTCGGTTTTTGAGCTGCCACTATGGATGCAGCCCATTCAGAATATTCCACTGGTGAAATTAACCCTGAGTGCTATAATCGATGCAGTTCCTGTTCGATTGCTCCCATTTTTGCATATGAAACTGGACTTTTTTCGCGATATACGAGCACGGCATTATTCTTCAACGTCAGCTTTAGTTTTGAACCAACTGAACATCCTAATTCTCAACTGGAATATTTATTTGATTTCCTTGCGCATCATTAATGACACTATTATCTTTAATTAGTTGTGGACAGTTTAACTTTTGCCAACTTTGTTTTGAAATAATAGAAATATCAGAAGCTGTGTCTATTTGAAGCTTAATAGTTATGTCATTAATTTTGACATTGATAAATTTTCTGTTAACTGTCTTTTTGACATTGTATTTTATGATGTTAATTTTGCTTCCAGCTGTCTTTTCCAATTTCTTTTTAGTATAATGTGTGTTTTGTTTTTGTTGTTTGTTTACGAAACAGCTGCAATAGCCTTTTTTATGTCCAACTTTTTGACATTTGGTACATTTGTGTGTTTCTAACCGGTATTCTCTGTAGAACTGAATTCCTCCACATCCCCAACACGGTATTTTTGGTGTATGTGCGTCTGTCCACGGTTTCGGTGAATTCGAATTCTTTCGAAAGTTTAGGTAAAATAAAGTTATTATGCTCCACAGGTCCAAGTTTCCTCAGCAGCAGTCGTACTTTGGCTGCATCTTCCAAGTTTTTCGCATCTGCTTCGAACAAATCGGCATATCTCTGGTACCACGCATTGAATGTTACGCTGGTCTCTGGATCGTACTTTATGCTCTGGGTCAACACTTCGATGGTGAATTCCTGCGATGCTTGAGCTGGTTGTTGCTTGTCAACTTCGCTTTTCAGCATTTTAGTCGCCATTGTAGAAATGAGGTGTGCTTGCTGCTCCATGATTTTCTTCAAGTCGACTAAAATATGGAATATGCTCTTTCGCCATTTTAAGTTTTCCTCGTCGCCACTGTTATGCTTGCCTTAGGAGAGATGTGTGAAACTCGGAGGGCACTGGATGACTATTTTATTCACTATAATAATTCATTTGTCATGAAACGTTACAATACATATACGTACAGGGTGGGCCAAATACAAGTTTTTTTTTTTAAATGCAATAAAATGAACAAAATTATTTTTTTTTCATATATTATGGCTTCATTAGTAAGAGCAAACATTCCCATTAATGATGAAATGCAACATCGTTCAAGCGGCTGCCTCGGCTGGCTTCGCAGTAGCGCATTCTGTTATTCCAATTTTCCAAGACCATGTCGATGGTTTCGGGCTATAGCTCACGGATTGCTTGGATGATATTGGCCTTAAGTGCTTGAATCGTTTCTGGATTGTTGGCATAATATCGGTCCTTCAAGGTTCCCCAGAGAAAAAAAGTCCAAAGGGGTCAAATCGCAGCTCCGCGGCGGCCAATTGACATCGCCAAGACGGCTGATAACATGATTTGGGAATTTGGTGCGTAAAAGTTTGATTGTCGCATGGGCTGTGCCTGTGTGGCATGGCGCGCTATCCTGCATGAACCAGAGGTCGTCCAAATCCATGTCTTCAATTTCAATAAGAAAAAAGTCGGATAACATGGCTCTGTAACGTTCATCGTTGACCGAAACTTCGTTTCCAGCCTCATTTTCGAAGAAAAATGGTCCAATGATGCCACCACTCCCAAATCCGCACCAAACTGTCACTCTCTGTGGGATGCATTGGCTTCTCAACAATAACGTGCGGGTTTTACGAGCCCCGGATGCGGCAATTTTGTTTGTTAACGTAGCCTCCGAGATGAAAATGCGCCTTGTCAGAAAAGATGATTTTGACATGGATATGTCTTATAGCTGGGGGTCATCCTAAAAATCTGTCCGTCACACGAAATGTCTGTTTTTCTGAAAATTTTTCTTTTTTGGTTGTGCATGTCGTTTGAGTGAAGTGGTCATTGTGCATGGCTGTTGCTTGTAGATCCGCGCGGGCGGTGCGCTTGCGGGGATCCTGTGTGTACATGTTGGGATGTTGATTTGATAGCGATAAAGGTTGACGTTGGGGACGGCAAGAAATAACATAGTGTACGGGTGAACGGGCGGACTTTCAATGACCTTCAATTTCCGCCAATTCCCATTCATCATTTAATAAAATAGCCCGTGTTGTACTATCTGAATCACTAGGGTCCCAGAAAAGGTAGCAAGTAGTCAGTTCGACTAACATTTGGACATGCGCAGACGCAATTTGAGAGAGTGTACATAGTTCCCGCCCACCGAAGATGAGCGAGAGCGGATGAAGTTCATTCGAGCCAAATCGGGTGATGCAGCGACTGTGTTTGTGCATTTGCAATGGCGGCGATTTGAGGTCTGACTGGTCCACAATGTGGGCCCCCACCACACGTGCAATAAACAGATAGAACAAAATGGCGGATTTATACTAGGCGAGTTAGAATCTCTCAAGTCCCGAAATAAAGAAATATTCGTCGCAGGATCTTATATGTTATGATGTACATTCAGAGGTCTGCAGAAGATCAAATGCCCCCCTTCCGCAAAAATTCCAAAATGTTCAAAATGACTGGAATCCAAACAAATAAAATAGCGTGCGTTGTACTACATATCTGAATCAATAGGGTCCCAGAAAAAGTAGCAAGTAGTCAGTTCGACTAACATTTCGACATGCGCAGACGCAATTTGAGAGTGTGTACATTACATAGTTCCCGCCCCCCCCCGAAGATAGAGAGCGAGAGCCATCGCGGATGAAGTTCATTCTATCCAAATGGTTGTGCATTTGCAATGGCGGCGATTTGAGGTCTGACTGGCCTGTTTGCCGGACACAATCGCATAGAGTCGCACGCGTTACTTGAGAAACGGATTGTGTGTGCCGGACCCGGACTGTTGATTAAAGGGGCGGGATGAGGCGGATAGTGTGGGAGCGATTTTGCAATAGATACACAAACAATACACGTCCGATTGGGGAAAGATGGTGGGAAGCGTGATTGCGATTAGCAGAAACGTACTCAGAGAAATGTCGATTGGCTGCAGTCTGCAAACTGTACCGAACGGGTAGATGGAACAGGTAGATGGAACAGGGTGCACGAGAGGAGGTGAATATTGCACACACGCGATGCAAACGAAAACGAAACGATCCCGCGAGAGAAAGGAGCCCAAGCGGACAGGACAAAGCAAAGCAGAATTTATGACGAGTATCTACACTGCCACCAGATACATGGGTACATGGATTTGTATTATGCCTACCGAAAGCGTGGGACGTGTTTTTTCGAATGATTTCATCCAGTATAACTATACTGGGATCTTTATAAAACTTACGTTGATATCGTCAACACAACAGGTTCCACGCAGTCGGTAGTCACAGACATATCCATGTTCCGATGTATTTGCATGCAGTGTAGATACTTTGTATCTTTTTCATCCAAAATCGTTGTCCAATTCAAGCTGCTCGAAGGCCCAAACTGCGAAGCGATAACGAATCGGATGATCGTGCGCCTTCAATTGCTGAGTCAATTGGACCTTGTAAAGCAAATAATCCGAGATCTTTGTGCAGAATTCTCCTCAGGCTAGTGCGTGAAATGTTGAGCTGTTGAGATCGATGGCGAGTAGATGTTCGTGGAGTGAGTCTCATACTCTCGGCTACAGCAGCCACATTCTCGTCTGTGCGCACCGTACGACGACGGGGATCATGAGTGTTGTCCACTAGCATGCCAGTCTCGCGAACTTTTTGCGAACTTGCGCACAGCAGGCCATTTCGGCCAAAACTTCTTTTCAAAAAACCCACTGTTTGGGCTACACAGCACTCACTTTGGAAATAAGTTTTCAATATTTCCCAATGCTGTTCAAGTGTTAAGCGACTCATTTCGTTCTGCGGAGGTATGATACTGACTTTCTGTCAAGATTTCGAGCGGGAAACAACTTTCACTGTCAAAATAACCTATGATTTAAAAAGAAACCACTAGATTGCCCACCCTGTATATAAAAGAGAGTTACATATGCAAATGTTTAGATAAGAAAGATAGTGTTGCCAACAATTTTTTTCATTCAAAATAATTTATTATTAACACTCTTTAAAGCTGTTGTGCTTTGGAAATCTAAATATTTAATGAAAAGGTGAATTTTCGACATAAACGATTTTCTTAAACGGGTCAGGAACTGCCAGAAATTAATAATTTATTATAAAATGATCTGAATACGATTTGTCCATAAGAAAGCGGAGATTTGATTTTTTTTAATAAAACTTGTATTGTATGCATTCGAATATTCGGGAAAAAGTGATAAAATATAAGATGTTCGGAATAGTCGCACTTAATTCACATCAAATGGACTCTGACGTCATTGCATGGAAATCTGCCGGTCCACACTCCATCAAATTTAAGATCTGACTCTCTCTCGCTGTAGCTGCCGACTAGGCAACATCAAATTTATCTGCCGACTAGGCAATTAGACTTAGAAAACTAAATCTACACAAAACCTACCTATTGTTGTGAAACTCAATTGTTAAAACCTGAGGTATAGTATTGTGAACACAGATTTGCTAAATAAAGACTATTATAACGTTATAAAACATTTGGTCCGTCGAGCCGGATCCGCTCGATCCGGTATAACAAAATTCGGCTACTATTTAGTATATTTTTCTACAAATCATTTGGATGTGCATAATTAAATGGATCATAAGTGCTTCAGTGTACTTCACAAACTAATAAACTAACAATCAAATTAGTGCATCGTGCTTGAGACTTAACCTTAACTCGTTTGACCACTTTATCAGGTCATAATTCCAGAACGTGAATATTCGAACGTCAGTGACATGGGTAACTGGAAAAGGAGGTTAACTTCTGCGGCTGAACGTATTGAGAAGTTCGAAGCAAACTCAAATAAAACCGGTAAGGCAAGTCGGACGACATTTATTAATTCCCGAATGAATCTATTGGATAGCTACTGGAGTAACTACCTAAAGGCTTATCAGGAAGCCCAAGAGGAAGCAACGGATGAGGAGATAGCATCTGACAACTATTTTGTCCAAGACATATTCGACGATGTTGAAAATGCGTATTTGTCAGCTCGAATCTGGTTGCTGGATCATTTACCTGGGGAACGTATGCAAGGGCAATCTGGAGCGAATAAAAGTCAGCCGTTGGCCACAATAATACATACGGTAAATTCTACATTAAAATTGCCGAAAATTAGTGTGCCGACTTTTAGTGGCTTGCATTTAGAGTGGCCTTCATTTCACGACACTTATGTTTCGTTGATACATACTAATGTGACATTAAGTAACGTTGAAAAGATGCACTATTTAAATTCAGCATTCACTGGTGATGCATCCAAGCTATTCAGCCATTTGCATATAAATAGTGCTAATTACGATTGCGCCTGGCAAATAATCTCCAACCGTTATGACAACAAAAGAATGCTAGTCAACGTATATTTACAGAACCTAATATCGTTGTCAGCTATGAACTCAGAATTGTATACGAAATACGTCGAGTGTTAGACAACTTCAAATCTTTCAAGACCTGTCAGTGAATGGGATGGTTGGCTAGTGTATTTTTTAAGTAGCAAGTTGGATATAACCACGCGAAAAGATTGGGAAACGTCATTCAACAGTTTGACTAGCTTCTTGGATTCTCGGCTGCAAGCACTCAGTGCTATAAATGGCAACAAATCTGCCAACAATACCTCTAAACAAAACTCTAAACAGCAAGATAGACCAGTTAAAAAACCGACAGCATCTCGTTCATACCAGTCATCATTGTCCACGTCCAAACCACAGTGTAAAGGTTGTGCTGGCAACCATTTACTATGGTTTTGTCCTGAATTTCGGGCGAAAGCTGTAAGTGAACGTATAGAGTTTCTTCGGACACATAACGTGTGCAACAACTGCCTGCGACCTAACCATAAAGCATCTGAATACTTTTCTAAGAAACGGTGCCAGTTGTGTAGCCAACCACATCATACGATGATGCATCAACCGACTACTGGGGCTAGCAAGTCTCCCGCTTTTACTCCTAACAGCCAACCTACAGATTCGACCAGTGTTCAAATAACAGTTTCAAGGGGGGATCCGCGTTACTAGCTACAGTGATGGTATATGTTAAATCGCCAAATGGTCGTTCAATTAAAGTACGAGCTTTATTGGACCCCGGATCTGAGTCCAACTTTATAACTGAATCGCTGGCATCTTCTCTACGACTACCAAGACACAAGGTGAATATTGCTGTGGTAGGTGTTGGGCAATGTGAGGCCGGCGTTGCTCGAGCCATTGCTTCACACGACATAATTTCTACAGTGGATCCATCCTGTCGACTCACTGTAAACGCTCTAATATTACCTGCTCTTACACATCTGCTTCCATCCAAATCGATTACGATAAGAAATCGTTGGAATACAGCTTGCAGATCCCGACTTCGATAAAACTGCACCCATCGACCTGATTCTTGGTGTTGCAGTTTATACAAAAATTATACTTGGCGAAATTAGACGAGGTAAAGAGGAAACTCCCGTCGCGCAAGCTACTCTATTTGGCTGGATATTGTCTGGTCATGTCGATGAAGTTCCTGACAGCTCGATTTAAACTGTAACTCTACACGCAACTACAAACGATTTAGATAGTTTACTTCCGAAATTTTGGGAATTGGAAGAGATACCTACAGCAACGCGTCTATCTCCTGAGGAACAACAATGTGAAGACTTCTTTAAGGACACGTATCGAGGGAATCACGATGGTAGATACATTGTAAAGCTCCCGAGAAAATCTGAACAACTAACAACACTGGGTTGTAGTAAAAATGCAGCCAGGACAATGCTGCATCGCTTAGAAAATAAATTTGCTCGGGACTCGGATACTTTTTTGGAATACTCAGCCTTCATCGCAGAATACCTTAGATTACAACATATGGAAATTGTACCAGAGAAGGAAGAGGACAAGGAAGAGACTTACTACCTGCCACATCACGCTGTTCTGAAACCCGATAGCACAACAACAAAACTGCGTGTTGTGTTTAATGCATCACAAAAAACCTCAACAGGCGTTTCACTGAATGATACTCTGCATATTGGACCTAAGCTACAAAGTGATGTCGTCTGTATCCTGCTCAACTGGCGCTTCTTTCCTTACGTTTTGACATGGATATGTCTTATAGCTGGGGGTCATCCTAAAAATCTGTCCGTCACACGAAATGTCTGTTTTTCTACTCGGGGGTCAGAAGAGGAAACAAGCCCATTGAAAATTTTTCTTTTTTGGTTGTGCATGTCGTTTGAGTGAAGTGGTCATTGTGCATGGCTGTTGCTTGTAGATCCGCGCGGGCGGTGCGCTTGCGGGGATCCTGTGTGTACATGTTGGGATGTTGATTTGATAGCGATAAAGGTTGACGTTGGGGACGGCAAGAAATAACATAGTGTACGGGTGAACGGGCGGACTTTCAATGACCTTCAATTTCCGCCAATTCCCATTCATCATTTAATAAAATAGCCCGTGTTGTACTATCTGAATCACTAGGGTCCCAGAAAAGGTAGCAAGTAGTCAGTTCGACTAACATTTGGACATGCGCAGACGCAATTTGAGAGAGTGTACATAGTTCCCGCCCACCGAAGATGAGCGAGAGCGGATGAAGTTCATTCGAGCCAAATCGGGTGATGCAGCGACTGTGTTTGTGCATTTGCAATGGCGGCGATTTGAGGTCTGACTGGTCCACAATGTGGGCCCCCACCACACGTGCAATAAACAGATAGAACAAAATGGCGGATTTATACTAGGCGAGTTAGAATCTCTCAAGTCCCGAAATAAAGAAATATTCGTCGCAGGATCTTATATGTTATGATGTACATTCAGAGGTCTGCAGAAGATCAAATGCCCCCTTCCGCAAAAATTCCAAAATGTTCAAAATGGCTGGAATCCAAACAAATAAAATAGCGTGCGTTGTACTACATATCTGAATCAATAGGGTCCCAGAAAAAGTAGCAAGTAGTCAGTTCGACTAACATTTCGACATGCGCAGACGCAATTTGAGAGTGTGTACATTACATAGTTCCCGCCCCCCCGAAGATAGAGAGCGAGAGCCATCGCGGATGAAGTTCATTCTATCCAAATGGTTGTGCATTTGCAATGGCGGCGATTTGAGGTCTGACTGGCCTGTTTGCCGGACACAATCGCATAGAGTCGCACGCGTTACTTGAGAAACGGATTGTGTGTGCCGGACCCGGACTGTTGATTAAAGGGGCGGGATGAGGCGGATAGTGTGGGAGCGATTTTGCAATAGATACACAAACAATACACGTCCGATTGGGGAAAGATGGTGGGAAGCGTGATTGCGATTAGCAGAAACGTACTCAGAGAAATGTCGATTGGCTGTAGTCTGCAAACTGTACCGAACGGGTAGATGGAACAGGTAGATGGAACAGGTAGATGGAACAGGGTGCACGAGAGGAGGTGAATATTGCACACACGCGATGCAAACGAAAACGAAACGATCCCGCGAGAGAAAGGAGCCCAAGCGTACAGGACAAAGCAAAGCAGAATTTATGACGAGTATCTACACTGCCACCAGATACATGGGTACATGGATTTGTATTATGCCTACCGAAAGCGTGGGACGTGTTTTTTCGAATGATTTCATCCAGTATAACTATACTGGGATCTTTATAAAACTTACGTTGATATCGTCAACACAACAGGTTCCACGCAGTCGGTAGTCACAGACATATCCATGTTCCGATGTATCTGCATGCAGTGTAGATACTTTGTATCTTTTTACATCGGATGTAGAGAAAATGTTCAGGCAGATCTTGGTTGATATGACCGATGCGGATCTGTAAAGAATCTTATGGCGTTTTCTCAATTCTGAACCCATTCGCAGTTATCGTCTATTGACCGTCACCTATGGTACCGCTTGTGCTCCTTATTTGGCTTGTCGGGCTCTTCAACAACTTGCTGAAGATTACATTGACAAATAACCAAATGGGGCTAGAGTCATTCGTGAGAATTTCTACGTTGATGATGCTCTATTTGGAGCATACGATTTTAACTCAGCTGGTCAACTTCGAGACGAATTGCGTTCGCTGCTACAAGAAGGTGGATTTAAATTGCGCAAGTGGATGGCTAATGACCCACAACTCTTATCTGGAATATCACAGGATGATATTGAGAAAGACAATTCAACCAAACACTTGGCATTGTCTGGAGTCCTGGAACGGATGCGTTTAGCTTCCGCATAAAACTATCAGATAAGTCAAGTTCTTCAATATCAAAACGCTCTATTCTGGCCGATATTAGTCGAATCTATGACCCACTTGGATATCTGTATGCAGTTACTATTTTTGGGAAAGTTTTTATACAGAAGTTGTGGAAGATCAAAGTTGATTGGGATGAGTATTTACCGATAGAGGTGACAGAAGATTAGATTGAATACAAATCTAATCTAGCTACAGTGATGGTATATGTTAAATCGCCAAATGGTCGTTCAATTAAAGTACGAGCTTTATTGGACCCCGGATCTGAGTCCAACTTTATAACTGAATCGCTGGCATCTTCTCTACGACTACCAAGACACAAGGTGAATATTGCTGTGGTAGGTGTTGGGCAATGTGAGGCCGGCGTTGCTCGAGCCATTGCTTCACACGACATAATTTCTACAGTGGATCCATCCTGTCGACTCACTGTAAACGCTCTAATATTACCTGCTCTTACACATCTGCTTCCATCCAAATCGATTACGATAAGAAATCGTTGGAATACAGCTTGCAGATCCCGACTTCGATAAAACTGCACCCATCGACCTGATTCTTGGTGTTGCAGTTTATACAAAAATTATACTTGGCGAAATTAGACGAGGTAAAGAGGAAACTCCCGTCGCGCAAGCTACTCTATTTGGCTGGATATTGTCTGGTCATGTCGATGAAGTTCCTGACAGCTCGATTTAAACTGTAACTCTACACGCAACTACAAACGATTTAGATAGTTTACTTCCGAAATTTTGGGAATTGGAAGAGATACCTACAGCAACGCGTCTATCTCCTGAGGAACAACAATGTGAAGACTTCTTTAAGGACACGTATCGAGGGAATCACGATGGTAGATACATTGTAAAGCTCCCGAGAAAATCTGAACAACTAACAACACTGGGTTGTAGTAAAAATGCAGCCAGGACAATGCTGCATCGCTTAGAAAATAAATTTGCTCGGGACTCGGATACTTTTTTGGAATACTCAGCCTTCATCGCAGAATACCTTAGATTACAACATATGGAAATTGTACCAGAGAAGGAAGAGGACAAGGAAGAGACTTACTACCTGCCACATCACGCTGTTCTGAAACCCGATAGCACAACAACAAAACTGCGTGTTGTGTTTAATGCATCACAAAAAACCTCAACAGGCGTTTCACTGAATGATACTCTGCATATTGGACCTAAGCTACAAAGTGATGTCGTCTGTATCCTGCTCAACTGGCGCTTCTTTCCTTACGTTTTGACATGGATATGTCTTATAGCTGGGGGTCATCCTAAAAATCTGTCCGTCACACGAAATGTCTGTTTTTCTACTCGGGGGTCAGAAGAGGAAACAAGCCCATTGAAAATTTTTCTTTTTTGGTTGTGCATGTCGTTTGAGTGAAGTGGTCATTGTGCATGGCTGTTGCTTGTAGATCCGCGCGGGCGGTGCGCTTGCGGGGATCCTGTGTGTACATGTTGGGATGTTGATTTGATAGCGATAAAGGTTGACGTTGGGGACGGCAAGAAATAACATAGTGTACGGGTGAACGGGCGGACTTTCAATGACCTTCAATTTCCGCCAATTCCCATTCATCATTTAATAAAATAGCCCGTGTTGTACTATCTGAATCACTAGGGTCCCAGAAAAGGTAGCAAGTAGTCAGTTCGACTAACATTTGGACATGCGCAGACGCAATTTGAGAGAGTGTACATAGTTCCCGCCCACCGAAGATGAGCGAGAGCGGATGAAGTTCATTCGAGCCAAATCGGGTGATGCAGCGACTGTGTTTGTGCATTTGCAATGGCGGCGATTTGAGGTCTGACTGGTCCACAATGTGGGCCCCCACCACACGTGCAATAAACAGATAGAACAAAATGGCGGATTTATACTAGGCGAGTTAGAATCTCTCAAGTCCCGAAATAAAGAAATATTCGTCGCAGGATCTTATATGTTATGATGTACATTCAGAGGTCTGCAGAAGATCAAATGCCCCCTTCCGCAAAAATTCCAAAATGTTCAAAATGGCTGGAATCCAAACAAATAAAATAGCGTGCGTTGTACTACATATCTGAATCAATAGGGTCCCAGAAAAAGTAGCAAGTAGTCAGTTCGACTAACATTTCGACATGCGCAGACGCAATTTGAGAGTGTGTACATTACATAGTTCCCGCCCCCCCGAAGATAGAGAGCGAGAGCCATCGCGGATGAAGTTCATTCTATCCAAATGGTTGTGCATTTGCAATGGCGGCGATTTGAGGTCTGACTGGCCTGTTTGCCGGACACAATCGCATAGAGTCGCACGCGTTACTTGAGAAACGGATTGTGTGTGCCGGACCCGGACTGTTGATTAAAGGGGCGGGATGAGGCGGATAGTGTGGGAGCGATTTTGCAATAGATACACAAACAATACACGTCCGATTGGGGAAAGATGGTGGGAAGCGTGATTGCGATTAGCAGAAACGTACTCAGAGAAATGTCGATTGGCTGTAGTCTGCAAACTGTACCGAACGGGTAGATGGAACAGGTAGATGGAACAGGTAGATGGAACAGGGTGCACGAGAGGAGGTGAATATTGCACACACGCGATGCAAACGAAAACGAAACGATCCCGCGAGAGAAAGGAGCCCAAGCGTACAGGACAAAGCAAAGCAGAATTTATGACGAGTATCTACACTGCCACCAGATACATGGGTACATGGATTTGTATTATGCCTACCGAAAGCGTGGGACGTGTTTTTTCGAATGATTTCATCCAGTATAACTATACTGGGATCTTTATAAAACTTACGTTGATATCGTCAACACAACAGGTTCCACGCAGTCGGTAGTCACAGACATATCCATGTTCCGATGTATCTGCATGCAGTGTAGATACTTTGTATCTTTTTACATCGGATGTAGAGAAAATGTTCAGGCAGATCTTGGTTGATATGACCGATGCGGATCTGTAAAGAATCTTATGGCGTTTTCTCAATTCTGAACCCATTCGCAGTTATCGTCTATTGACCGTCACCTATGGTACCGCTTGTGCTCCTTATTTGGCTTGTCGGGCTCTTCAACAACTTGCTGAAGATTACATTGACAAATAACCAAATGGGGCTAGAGTCATTCGTGAGAATTTCTACGTTGATGATGCTCTATTTGGAGCATACGATTTTAACTCAGCTGGTCAACTTCGAGACGAATTGCGTTCGCTGCTACAAGAAGGTGGATTTAAATTGCGCAAGTGGATGGCTAATGACCCACAACTCTTATCTGGAATATCACAGGATGATATTGAGAAAGACAATTCAACCAAACACTTGGCATTGTCTGGAGTCCTGGAACGGATGCGTTTAGCTTCCGCATAAAACTATCAGATAAGTCAAGTTCTTCAATATCAAAACGCTCTATTCTGGCCGATATTAGTCGAATCTATGACCCACTTGGATATCTGTATGCAGTTACTATTTTTGGGAAAGTTTTTATACAGAAGTTGTGGAAGATCAAAGTTGATTGGGATGAGTATTTACCGATAGAGGTGACAGAAGATTAGATTGAATACAAATCTACAATACCATTGAACCAAATCAAAATTGATCGCTGGTTAGGAACGACAAATTCGTCACTCGGCCTTGAACTTCATGGATTTAGTGACGCTTCACTCTCAGCATATGGGGCCGTGATATACATCAGGATTCTTCATAACTTCGACGAGATCCAAACAACGTTTGTTTATGCAAAGACACGAGTGAGTCCAGTCAATACCATCTCGATACCCCGCCTCGAACTTTGCGGAGCAGCTTTACTCGCTAGACTCATGTCTTATATTCAGCGAAATCTGAATCTCAACCACTTGCCTGTGCATTTATGGACAGACTCAACAACTGTATTTGCATGGCTGCGCGAACACCCATCGAAATGGAAGGTCTTTGTCGCCAACCGCGTAGCTTCCGTACATGAAAAACAACCCAAGGCTACGTGGCATCACGTACCGAAGGATGACAATCCTGCCGACTGCATATCAAGAGGAATTCCAGCCTCTCAGCTCAACAACTTTACACTATGGTGGAATGGGCCACAGTGGTCGAGGTCCCCTTCACAGTTTTGGCCCACACACGCCCCTGCGGCAACCGAAAGTAAAATACAGGAAGATACTCGATGTCTTCATGTCAAACTCGAACCTGATCCGGAATTGGAAATACTAACTCGTTTTTCTAACTTGACACGCCTCTTATGAGTCACCGCATATTGCTTCCGGTTCTGTAATAACTGCCGGAAAAAATCTCAAAACTAAACTCAAGCATTAACCAATCAGGAAATAGCCAGTGCGCTTACGACTTGGGTAAAATTAGTTCAGGATCGATCATTTGCTACAGAAATCAAATGTGTGGCTGCTGAGCAGGACGTACCCCGGAGCAGCTGTTTGAAAAGGCATCACCCAATATTGGACAAAGAACTAATCTTACGCGTTGGTGGTAGAATAAAACACGCAATGCTGACATATGATGAAAAATTCCCCATCATTTTGCCACCGAAGAGTCACTTCACGTCTTTGGTGATTGCTCATTGTCACAAAATCATACTACATGGAGGAGTTCAGGCAACCTTGTATAAAACGCGCTGCAAGTATTGGATCTTGAACGGACGAAGCCTGGTCAGCCAGTATGTTCGGAAATGTGTAACGTTTTGCCGTTTCAAAGCTGCAACCGATCATCAATTAATGGGCGATCTACCTCATCATCGCGTACGTCCATCTAAACCATTCTTGCATAGTGGAGTAGATTATGCGGGACCCTTTTCACTAGTAACGGTCAAAGGACGTGGTCAGAAGACGGTCAAAGCTTACGTAGCAGTCCTTGTGTGCTTCGCCACCCGCGCAGTACATTTAGAGTTGGTAATGGATCTGTCAACCGAAGCATTCATTGCAGCTCTTCATCGCTTTGTGAGCCGGCGCGGACGATGTCAGGACAATGCACGCAATTTCATCAGTGCCGAAAAGGAACTAGCTCGGCATTTACATACATCAACTCCATAGCGCAGACAGCCTTAATCTGATCACTCATCAAGGAATTGAAGGCCACTGCATGCACTCCACGATGACCCTACAGATCTTTCGGTGCTAACACCGGGCCATTTTTTGGTTGGAGAAAGTCTTCTTCCCATTCCATCGCCGAGCACAATAGAAATTCCAACCAACAGATTAAATCGTTGGCAATTACTGCAGCAAATGAATGAAGTCTTTTGGAAACAATGTAAATACTCCTACACACTCTTCAACTCGGCAACAAGTGGCAAAACAAAAGACAAAACATTAACGTTGGTAATCTCGTTCTAAACAAGGAGGATAACCTCCCACCGCAACAGTGGTTGCTCGATCGAATAACTGAAGTTCATCCAGGTAACGATAGATGTGTCCGTGTCGCAACCGTTCAACATAAAAATGGATTTCGCAATGGCCTTTACATATTACCAGTGGACACAATCTAAGAACTCACATAGCTTATAAACAATGGACTTTAAACTTAATCGTTCAACTCTAAAATACAAAAATTTTATCAGATGATTTAACGAACTTTAAATAATTTCGAATTAAATGAAATATCATAATGAATTAAAAGAATAACAGTGAAATTAACTTATTGAAATAATTACAACATTTAATACGAACTAACGACATTGGAAAATCGACCATTACAATATATTTTCGAATTTTTACTTATTTTCAATGTCTTCATTTCTTTAGTGAGAATCTTTTGTGGATCGTACCTAACTATGTACCTCATGACGGGCGGACAGTGGCATCGTGTTCTCACGAGACGGGCGGAATATTCAGAATAGTCGCACTTAATCCACATCAAACGGACTCTGATGTCGTTGGAAATCTGCCTGACACACTCCATCAAATTTAGGATCTGACTCTCTCTCGCTGTAGCTGCCGACTAGGCAACATCAGTAGCGCGTTTACCTATGGGCTTATTGGGCTCAAGCCCCAGGGCGCCGCAGCGAAAGGGGCGCCACAGACGGCGAAAGAAAAAAAAAATTAAAAAAAAAAAAAGAAAAAAAAAAATAAAGTAAACTAAGTTTAAATAAGCGTACGCAATAAAAGTTATAACGAGATAATTTGATACGAAGGTCTCCTTTGCAATGAGTTTTGTAAAATAAGAAAATTATTTTTTGAAATGTATAATCGTGGTACTCGATAATGTCGATTGTACGATTATATCAATTGAGTTGTGTTTAATTTGAATAATCATCGAATAATCTGTTAAGGTTCCATCAAAGAACATAGATAAGAAGATTTATTCAAGTAAAATACAAAACGGTTGATGATATTCTACTTATTTTATGGTGTTTTCAACTAGTCGCAAAATTTGTACCGAATTCGCACTGAATGTATCTCTGTATGTTTACCATGAAGTAAGACTATTCTTACATTATGATGTTTACTAATACAGTATAAGTTCACTTACTTTACATCCACTTATTTTACGCACCACTTATTTTACGGAAATCCACCCACTTAATCTACGAGATTTCCCCCCTCTTTACCGCAATGTCAGCGGCATCGCTACTACCCGTAGTTCCCTGACGCTAAGAACAAACCTAAGTCTGGCATTACACTTTGCGTTTTTCTACGGGAAAAACAATCCCGCAAAAAAAAAACGAATTGTTGCAGGAAAAGAGGAACGTGTACATTTAAATGGAACGCTTTACACTATGTGTTACGAAAACGCTGCAGTTTTCTGCAGGAACAGGGAATCGTTTTGCAGCAGCAAGTTCAACGACAGCGGGAGACTTATCCCGCAAAAAAACGCAGTAAGAAAGATGAACATCCGATGGTATATGAAACGCATTACACCTTCCGACTTTTGTTGCAACGATTTACTAGAAACGCATGCACCCAATGACGAAATTCATGCAGTACATCCATTGAGGATTGGGTTGCAATTGTATCGACATCACAACTTCTGCCTACAATATTGCCACAAAAATAAAAACACCGATATCCCCGCTGGGAACGTTTTGTTTCTTCTCAAGCTTCTCCCGCAGAAACGCGCAATCTGTAAATATCGAGTCCTCTGCTTTTACGAGAATGCATTTTTTTACGGGATTGCTTTTCCCACAGAAGCCACAAGATATTTTTTATTTTTAGAAAATACATATATATTTTTTTCTGAATCGTCAGCGAGTAGGAGATTCTAAAAAAACACTTAACTATGTCGAATGCAAAACTAGTACCAAAAAAATTAAGTGACACGCGTTGGTCTGCTAGGGCGGATGCTACAAAGGCTCTATCTCAAGGATATAGCTGCTTTCGAACTGCCTTAGAAGAACTTATAACTGATGATAGTCAGAAACAAATAACTAGGATTGAAGCAGAATCCTCAGTTAATTCATTGAACATGTTAGACATTGCAATTATTTCTGAAATTTGGAATCATATTTTACAAAAATTTAACGCAACAAATAAGAGTTTGCAGAATGTTAATATCGATTTAGAAACAGTGGTGAATTTATATAATAGTTTATGCGAAGAACTCAAGAATCTACGAACTGAAGAAAGCTTTAAGGAATTTGAGAAAAGAGGCAAAGAAAAATCTGGTTGTGAGGAGTATGATAATTCTAAACGCAGTCAAAAAAGGAACCGGCAATTTAATGAAAATGGACAAGCTGACACTGTCTTTGAGGCCACAGATGCGATGAGGATCAAAATATTTTTTTCCCATTTTGGATAATCTTTTAAATGCTCTTGAGAAAAGAGCAGTGTGTTATAATGAACAATCGCATACGTTCGGATTTTTACACAAATTGCAACTCAAATTTGTTTTCGGAAATGAAGAACTAAGACTGAAAAAGATACAAAGTATCTACACTGCATGCAGATACATCGGAACATGGATATGTCTGTGACTACCGACTGCGTGGAACCTGTTGTGTTGACGATATCAACGTAAGTTTTATAAAGATCCCAGTATAGTTATACTGGATGAAATCATTCGAAAAAACACGTCCCACGCTTTCGGTAGGCATAATACAAATCCATGTACCCATGTATCTGGTGGCAGTGTAGATACTCGTCATAAATTCTGCTTTGCTTTGTCCTGTACGCTTGGGCTCCTTTCTCTCGCGGGATCGTTTCGTTTTCGTTTGCATCGCGTGTGTGCAATATTCACCTCCTCTCGTGCACCCTGTTCCATCTACCTGTTCCATCTACCTGTTCCATCTACCCGTTCGGTACAGTTTGCAGACTACAGCCAATCGACATTTCTCTGAGTACGTTTCTGCTAATCGCAATCACGCTTCCCACCATCTTTCCCCAATCGGACGTGTATTGTTTGTGTATCTATTGCAAAATCGCTCCCACACTATCCGCCTCATCCCGCCCCTTTAATCAACAGTCCGGGTCCGGCACACACAATCCGTTTCTCAAGTAACGCGTGCGACTCTATGCGATTGTGTCCGGCAAACAGGCCAGTCAGACCTCAAATCGCCGCCATTGCAAATGCACAACCATTTGGATAGAATGAACTTCATCCGCGATGGCTCTCGCTCTCTATCTTCGGGGGGGGCGGGAACTATGTAATGTACACACTCTCAAATTGCGTCTGCGCATGTCGAAATGTTAGTCGAACTGACTACTTGCTACTTTTTCTGGGACCCTATTGATTCAGATATGTAGTACAACGCACGCTATTTTATTTGTTTGGATTCCAGCCATTTTGAACATTTTGGAATTTTTGCGGAAGGGGGCATTTGATCTTCTGCAGACCTCTGAATGTACATCATAACATATAAGATCCTGCGACGAATATTTCTTTATTTCGGGACTTGAGAGATTCTAACTCGCCTAGTATAAATCCGCCATTTTGTTCTATCTGTTTATTGCACGTGTGGTGGGGGCCCACATTGTGGACCAGTCAGACCTCAAATCGCCGCCATTGCAAATGCACAAACACAGTCGCTGCATCACCCGATTTGGCTCGAAAGAACTTCATCCGCTCTCGCTCATCTTCGGTGGGCGGGAACTATGTACACTCTCTCAAATTGCGCCTGCGCATGTCCAAATGTTAGTCGAACTGACTACTTGCTACCTTTTCTGGGACCCTAGTGATTCAGATAGTACAACACGGGCTATTTTATTAAATGATGAATGGGAATTGGCGGAAATTGAAGGTCATTGAAAGTCCGCCCGTTCACCCGTACACTATGTTATTTCTTGCCGTCCCCAACGTCAACCTTTATCGCTATCAAATCAACATCCCAACATGTACACACAGGATCCCCGCAAGCGCACCGCCCGCGCGGATCTACAAGCAACAGCCATGCACAATGACCACTTCACTCAAACGACATGCACAACCAAAAAAGAAAAATTTTCAATGGGCTTGTTTCCTCTTCTGACCCCCGAGTAGAAAAACAGACATTTCGTGTGACGGACAGATTTTTAGGATGACCCCCAGCTATAAGACATATCCATGTCAAAATCTATTGAAAATATATAGTTCCGACATGGAAGACGATTTCATTGAAGAAATTATTCAATTCAGATATTTAATTCAAGATGAAAAATTCCCTTCCAATATTTCACTGCCAGTATCATATTTGAAGTTAATATTGAAAAATAAAATTCAAGCAACTTTTCCGAATGTTGAAGTAGCACTGCGAATCTATCTTTCAATTACTTTAACGAACTGCAGTGGTGAACAGTCGTTTTCAGCATAAAAAAGAGTGAAAAATGCACTCAGATCAACGTTAGGTCAAGATAAACTGAACAGCCTATCTATCCTGACGATCGAATCAGAGTATATAAGAAAAATTAATTTTGATGAAATAATTGAAATTTTTTCAAAGAAGAAAAGTCGAAAGGTATCTCTATAAAATATTGTACTTCTGTATTATCTTGCTTTAAAGGTTTTGTAAAAATTAAATAAATTTTTAATAATTCGTTTGTTTTTTTCATTATTATATATATCTTTAATTATGAGAAATTGGTTTTGGAGGGGGAGGGGGGCGCTTCTAATTCTCAAGCCCCTTGGCGCAAATTTTGAAAACGCGGCCCTGGGCAACATCAAATTTATCTGCCGACTAGGCAATTAGACTTAGAAAACTAAATCTACACAAAACCTACCTATTGTTGTGAAACTCAATTGTTAAAACCTGAAGTATATTGTGAACACAGATTTGCTAAATAAAGACTATTATAACGTTATAAAACATAAGATTTAGAAAGATTTAAACAAACATTTTCATTTCGTTTAGGTAAAACCAACAAACTGTTTCTCTGTATTTTATGAAATTAATTTTAGAAGTAAGGGTAAAGTCTTAAGGGGGACTGGGTGTTTATTTGAGAGTTCTAACTTGCGTTCTTCTCGAGCTATTACGTTTTTAGCTATGTAAAATCGGCGTAGTATTCGACTTTGCAACGCACAGAAAGGCTGTTTTCAAGCATCCAAAGCGCTAGAACTTCAAGAAATGAAATAGGATACAATGATTTTAACATAATTTGATAACTATTAAGTAGGGAATTTATTTTTAAAACCGGACAAGTATATTATCCATGGACAAATTTAAGAAAAATGAAACCGGAATATAGAGGGCTACGCCCGCAATCCGAGGGATTTGTAGCAAGTACTTATTTTGGTATGTAAGTATCGGCTCCTTGCTCTTCTTGGTACCACTTAGATGGATAAAAAAAAATAAAATGTCTGACCCATAATATAGTATCTTATATGCCCAATCATATTACGTGATTGTAACGAAACTTAGAACATACGGATATTATTGCCTATGGTGTTGGTTATCCTTTGCCATCGGTACTTTTGATCTCGGACGTGTTTAAGGGATGCAGGGATGCGCTAACTGTAACTATGGAGATAAACTATTATTAACCTATTTTGAGGAGATATACAAATTCCATTATTTCCCATTTTATATACTGTTCGGAACCCACCTTCCTGGAAGTTTTCATTTTTCTAAGTGTAACGGTCTGAAAATGCATGGGGTGGGAGGGGGGCAAATTACGATCTAATAATTTATCCTCCCTCATTGTTCCCCTTTTTTCAAATATAAGTAAAGTAAACTCAACATTACCTTTTTCACAACACCCCACTTGCCTATACCAGTCGATAAACAAAATTTGACCTTAATTTTAACCCTCACCCTCGCCTCCACCGCCCGTTACAGTTGGCCAATTATCACACATCGCCCCCTACCAATCTTTACCCTTTCATAAATGTGATTAACCATAATATGTAATAATAACTGCGATTCGCACTACGAAAAACAACATGCAAGTAGTACTCGCACCTTGTAAGCCGGTAGGTGTATTTTTTGTATGAATAGTGTAAAAATGCCTAACTTTAAGTGAATGTACTATTGTTAAATACTACATGGTTGTAATGAAACGTAGAGGCATTATTGCCTATGGTGTTGGTTATCATTGGCCATCAATATTTTTGACCTCGGGTGTACATAAAGGGTGCAGGGGTGTGCTAACTGAAAAAATAGAAATGTACTATTATTAACCTTTTTTGATGAGATTTTGGAATTCTCTTATTTATAGTTTTCTATGTTAGTAAAATGCCGCTTTTCTGTAAATTTTCACATCTCTAAGTATAACGGTTTCGAAATGCAAGGGGGGGGACAAACTCGGATCACATATTTTCCCCTCTCCCTCTTTTCCCCTTTATTAAAATTTAAAGAAAATTCCAGAAATGAAATGTACTTGACGGTACCTTTCTTACGATACCCCACTTGCCTATACCAAATGAAAAAAAAATTTGGTCCTTCATTTCCCCTCTATGGGGACCCCCCCTCAAAGTTGACCTATAACGATGCATCACTTTCTCCAGAGAATTATAGTACTTCTACATATTTTCACTAAATTTCATACATGTAGCCTCAGCGGTTCGTGAGATATTCCATGGACAGACAGACAGACAGACAGACAGACAGACGGACGCATGACCGATTTCATAAGGGTTTTGTTTTACTACAAAACCCTAAAAAAGGGGGATAGAAAAAAATTTTTTTGGAGCAAAACGGAAATTGTGGATTTAAAATTTTTTAGCAATTGAACCACTTGTCTGATTTTTATCAAATAAATTTTATATTTTGGAGCAATATACTGGCTGCGATTATCCTTTTATTTGAGTGTTCTGGTTATCATAGTTTCCGAGATATTGCATTTTAAGTCGTGTGAGGAGGAGAATTTTCAAGAAAAATGCAAATACCTGTAGCAACCAAAGGGTTAGGATTTTGGCAAAATGCCTCTTATTATTTTTTTTGGAAATTGCATGAGGAATCATGTGACTCTGCCCGTGTGCGGTCATTACGGGACACCCTGTATATAAAAACATTATCATGCTCTATGAAGGTCGCCACACACGACGGCTATTTTGGTCGCGAGCATGCATCGAACCACGTCAAACTCAATAGAAAAAAATCTCCTCATTTCCACCGTTCTATGATATTTAATGGTTCGATTGAAGTTCGGTCGTGGTTGTGCGCGCTCAGGTGTGGCGACCTTAAAGGTAGGGCCTCTGCCATAAAATTCTTTGGATTACCAGCTAATTGCTGGATTTATTTTTAAACCTCAGATGAAGTTATAATAATGTTTTTTTTTTACATTTTTGTGCATGTATGTAATAATATTACACAATAAAATTAAGTCTTGAATCATTTGCAGGCTCGATTCAATTCACAACAACCTCGAACCGGGTGGCTGAAAGAGTGGTCTCTTGTTTTGCATGGAACTAAGGATCCACCCTACCGAGCACTTTCTGCTGCATCACCACATTCAAAGCTAGCTATAGTGAAGAAGGCACATGAGGATCAAAAAGTGAATAAGGATTCATAGGCTGTATAACACAACATAAATAACGTAACATTACTACTTTCGTTCTCTGACTTGATGTTCTGAGTTATAAAAATTGTTTACGTATTTCACTTATTTATGTGTTTGTTGAAATGGCCATAGTTTACACCGGTGTCCATTCTCAATGCATTGAATCTGGCATGTGTTGTAAATTAAACATCATGCTATCATATATTTACAGTTTTATCAATTAAGTTAAAACAAACGCACACTTTCAGCAAATTACAAATTATGAACATATTCCATTGAGCAACTTAACGTCGTACCATATTAGGACATAGAGACAAATATACATACATATATTTTAGAAGCTGTTTTTGTATATTACATAACAAACTTCGATCTTGTAGCTGTCACAAATATTTTATTTCGTGTACTGATGATCGTCTACTTATCGGAATATTATAGGTACTTAAACCAACAGTTTTGCCAATAAATTGTTAGTTTTGTGAAAAAAGATTTTTCTGTTAGTAGTTTGTATTTTCCAGCCAGAAACATTACTTACTAATAAAGAAACTGTAAAAACATAAAAAAAGATTAACTGAAAAAGTATTAAGGTCTCTTGATTCTCGACATTCTGAAATATTTAGTATCAAATATAGTGCAAAACTGATTTAGGTAATGAAGACACCAATTCTATATTCCATATTTAAAAGTGCAACTAAATTTAGAATTGCATTTAATAACACTTATACAGATAAGATTCGTAAATATTATGGACGCGCAAGACAGGATATTGTTTAAAAATGATAAATGTGCGAAAAGTGATTACTATGTGTGGAGTTTATTTTTATCTAGCAAACAATTAAATAGTTAAAGAAGACAAAACACACTTATTATGTAAGATACTACTATAAATATGTAATATGTGAAGTTTAGAAAATTGTAACTATATGTAATAATTCAGTTGAAATATCTTCTTCTATTATATCAATATAAAATACGCATGTATTAAAATAAAAGGATAATATATGTAAACCAAAATATATGAATTTAACCATGAATCAATAATAAAAATAATTTACATATTGAAATTATTAATACATACAGGAAGCAACAATTTCTAATAGATATATCAGTCACTAAAAAATAATTATTTTAATATATGAATTTCGCGGCAGATGAACATTTCAAGAATGAACTACTACTAACATATTATTTAAAGATATATTGAAATATATACATACCATATTTATGCAAAATGAACAAATACAATGTTTTATTGAACCCAGGAATCGATTAAATAATTCCTGAAGTACATTATTTATTAAAAGCTTCAATAACATCTTGGCGCTACAGCTCAACGCCGGGTTTTGGCTCCATTGTCCTCCAATTATCTCGGCGATGTGACCGCGTCCTCCAATTACGGAACCCCGGTAGTTGTTCGGCGTCAGCATCTACTGAGTCTTCCCAACGATCGTCCATTCGTTGGACATACTCTGCCCTTTGCAGTCGTTGTAGTTTGACAATTCTCGAAACTTCCAGCTCAATGTACAGTTCTTACAACTTATTAGTGTACCGGATGCGCCATACGTTTCGGTCCCAAACTGCTCCGAAAATTCGCCGAAGGACCTTCCGTCTAAATGTATTTAGCATGTTTGTTTGTTGAGGCTTGAGTTAGGGTCCAGATTTCGCAGCCATTGAATAGCACAGGTCGTATGATGGTTTTGTATCTTGTAATTTGCTCTCCTTTGCATTTGAGACAGCAATTGTGGCGAATCGGCCACGGGAATATAATTCAAAACACCGACGAGCGACTGAATTTTTGAGCGAGTTGCTCTGGTCGCCGCGTCGTATTTCACTTTGTTTGTGCCGGTTATTTCTCCCGTACACTCTGGAGTGGCTATCACCCACACATAGCATCGGCTTGCATTGCCAAGATTGCGTAACGGTTTAATCCGCCGCACCGGTATATGGCCCGTATTTGCTTAGCAATTCGGGTGCCAATAAATCGACAGCGTGCAAATGCTTGTCTGTTTTGACGGCCTCGACAAAGAGGATTGATATTCTACAAGAGCTATCACTTCATAAAACTTTCCCCTCTGCCAGAAGATTTGTATGTATTGACAAATTGTGTAGACTATACAGTATAGATACACAAGAGAATCAATACATACACAAGAAAGCTGACTCCGCCTCCGTCGGTAGATTTGTATGTATTGATTCTCTTGTGTATCTACACTGTGTAGCTTATACTATTTCTCAGTACATACACATCTTCTGGCAGAGGGGAAAGTTCTATGGAGTGATAGCTCTTATAGAATATCAATTCTCTTTGGCCTCGAGCAGTTCGACTGTTGTAGGAGCATAGAGAAACGAAACAAAGCGCTGGAGCTCACTTCATAATAATATTAAGAGCAGGATGCAGATAATCTCACGCACACAAATAATACTCACCGCTCTAGAAGCAACGGCTACAATTTAAAGTAAACCGACCTTTAGAGTGATAAAAACAATAACACATCAAATTAGCTGTGTTGATTAAAAAGCCGAAGGCTTCTCAGCTGCCATTGTGTGAGTTGCCATTTTCGTTGCCATACACAATTGCATGATCACGAGGAGTTCATCGTTGTGGGCGTGGCTTGTGGCAAGTGCATGAATGAAACGTCTGTGATGAAAAAACGATTTATTTCAAAAATTTTACAAATTTTAAAAACACCCTAATAGCACCTTCTTGGCCCGTGTGCAGAAGTCATCCAAGGGGGGGAGGGGCTTGAACTTTTCTATTGGTGAGTTTTTTTGCGAATCCATCCGGTGTAGGGCAGGCTAATAACACGCGTTACAACAACACACACTTATACGGGTTACTGTCGCTGCCCAAGTGATTAATCTCGTGTAAATTTACCCGGGATGGAACCTAAGCTCAATGATTTTCTTACGGATGTTATTATTTAAATTATGTTTCGCGCCAATCTGGGATTGGACCATCACCTATAATCAAAAGTTTATTACAGTCACAACCCATTTTCTGGGAAATTCAGAAGATACCGTTATGCGGAGTATTTTGGGCTCCTACGAATGAACCCCTCCTCCCCCACTCTTTAGTTCAAATTTTAAACCAGAAATGAAATGCACTCAATGTCTCAATGTTCATATTATTATTATTTTTTTTATTATCGCCATTTTCTTTTTACATTCAATTACTATTACAATATACCTATACAATTTAACCATACAATTCAAGATTAAAGTAGATATAAATCATCTGACGTACTATTGGCCGCCTCACTTAGAACAAAAATATTCCACATGGATATGGCTGAGTTCTATGAAAAAAAAAGTTTGACCTCATTTCATTTCGCCAATGTATAGTAGTTTGCTCATGCGACTCATCCGGTTCATACGGCAAAGTAATTTAAACCTAACTTACATACATACATACTCGTACATACATTCGCGCCTGCGGGTGGCGAGAATATGTCCCCCACATCAGAATGCGGCGACGCACGATGCGTCGCACACGCAATACGCAATACGAAACTCAAACAAACGAAGCGATAATTATCGCTTATATATCGAGTTGTTGTTGCGTGTGTCGCATCGCGTAGCGCATCACTCATGTGTGGGACTGCCTAACAAACAATACCAAACATTTTTCAATCCTCCCCGCAGCCGGACAAAAAGACGATGGGAGTTTTCACGGTAAATGCTTTAGAATTTCCATTTTAATGGGATTCACGCTCCCTGTCGTAAATATCGTATACTTCGTAAACTTCTGTCATCTCCACAGTAAAATGATGGAAGTTTACAACATTACGACAAATACGAGGTTTACGACGTGAGCATGAATCCCCCTATAGACAATGTAATGTTTGTCTTTCGAGCAGTTACACACATTTTTATCTGTACAAGGATTTTTCTTTCGCATTTGCTTTTTTTTTTTTTGTAAACTGGCGAAATTCAAATGTTGTTGTCGTTGCAAATATTCACCTTTTAACCAATAGGAAGACATCGTCTGTGCGGTCGAAAGATTTGCGATCTCAGCCCGCATTGATACCGACTAGCTGAGAATATCAATATTGCGCTAGAATTTTCTATTTGTATCTATACGTGCATGAGTACACTGTGTCGACGGCGACGACTTGTTACTTGTCGTTGAATTTGAATTCTACGTGCATACACATAGATAGGGGCAAAAGCCTTTTCCATAGTCCTCCGCGTGGGTGCCCCCTGGTAACGGCAGTGTATCAAATCGCTGACGGCCAATGTCTTAGCGATAAGACAGTTTGGAAAAGGCAGATAGCTGTAGCCTGAATGGCTGACGAGCACCTAAGCGTCTCAGGTTTAGTAGGATGGAATGACTTGCGTAGTTAGACTTGCAACATAGTTGTGTGAGCTCCAGCACATTTATTAAACCATCTGAAGCAGCTTTCTCCGAGACCATCCCCTGAATGGGGTTAAGCGACGTGCTGACAACTCGTCCTTGTAAAAACCACTCCATGTCAAGAAACCTGGAACAAAAGCCTCGGATTGGACGGATCAACAACGACGACCACGCAAACGAATAAAGGATTATTCTTTCGGATCCTGGAATGTACGCTCCCTGAACAAACCGGGGGCCGAGAAGGCCCTCCTTCAACAGGTCGAAAAGTACAAACTGAGCATTACTGCAGTCCAGGAAACAAATTGGCTTGGCAGCGAGATTAATGACAAGAAATCGCACACAATTTTCACAAGTGGTATACCATCGGGCCGCAAGGAGTTTGGGGTAGCATTTATAGTGAACAATCACCTCAAACCGCATATTACTGACTTCAAACCAATAAATGAACGGCTGTGTGCAATTCGCATCAAGACTCGATTCTTCAATTTCTGGCTCATCAATGTGCATGCCCCCACTGAAGTTAAAGAAGACGCAGTAAAAGACGAGTTCTACGCCCGCCTTGAAGCTCTCTTCGACTCACTTCCAACAAACGACGTCAAATTGCTGCTGGGAGACTTTAACGCGAAAGTCGGAAAAGAAAGTTGGCACCGGGGGACCACTGGAGGCCACAGCCTCCATGAAGAATGTAACGATAACGGCCAGCGACTTATCGACTTCGCCTGCAGCAGGAATTTAGTCGTAAGCTCTACGTGTTTCCCGCATCGACGCATTCACAAGCAGACCTGGAAATCTAAAAGACGCACATACCGTCAACCAAATTGACCACGTCCTCATTTGCAGGAGATGGGCGTCTAGTGTGATAGACGTCCGCTCCTATCGAGGAGCAAACTGCGACTCAGATCATCACTTGGTGAAGACGACCTACAGATGTAGAATTTCCTCAGTGCACCAATCAAGAATCAGCCCTCCCAAAATCTTCGCGGCTGATAAGCTTTTGAGTGATGCTACAGCGGTGGCGTATACTACCGCCCTTGAGGAAAGACTATCACCTATGCTACACAACATCAGCAACACAGGCGTCCATGGGTTCTGGGAAGAACTCAGGGGCACCATCAAGGATGTCGCAGAGAAAGTCGTGGGATATAAAGCCCGGCGAGCGCGAAATGACTGGTGCGACGAAGAATGCAAAAATTCACTTGACGCGAAAAACGAGGCCTACAGACAATGGATTCAACGAGGAACCAGAACCAGAAGAGAAAAAAAATGACGAGCTACGGCGAATTTCGAATAGAATAATTAGACGTAAGAAACGTAAATACTTTGACGAGCAGTTGCTGAACATAAACGAAAACTTAGCTAATAGGAACACCAGACAAGCGTACAAACTAATAAATACAATTAAGAACGGTTACCAACCCAGGACTAGCCTTTGTAAGGACAAGGATGGAAACATCATCAGCGACACCGATGGTATTAACAAACGATGGGCCTCTTATTTTGAGGAGCTTCTAAACCGACCATCTAACATCCCCACACAAGAAGCTCTCGTCGATATTGTTGATCGAGGCCCACCCATTCAACCCCTGACAGTAGAGGAAGTTGACCTCGCCTTGCGGTCACTAAAACGAAATAAAGTGCCGGGCGCTGACGAGATTCCAGCTGAACTGCTAAAATTCGGTGGAATGAGTCTAGTTGATGCCATACATCAGTTACTCCTGCGAGTATAGGAGAACGAGGAGATCCCAGACGATTGGCGCAGAAGCATCATCTGTCCAATTCACAAAAAGGGAGATAAACTGCGGTGTGAGAATTACAGGGGCATCTCACTAGTTTGTACGTTCTATAAAATTTTGACGAAAATTCTGGAAAAAAGAATAAAACCGTACGCAGAACGAGTTATTGGCGAATATCAAAGCGGTTTCAGACCTGGTCGCTCCACAACCGATCAGCTCTTCTCAGTCAAACTGATACTCAAGAGGTGCTGGGAATACAACGTAAACGTATACCAAATCTTTGTCGACTTCAAGCAGGAATACGGCAGTATCGATCGTGGAGTACTGTACAACATCATGCTGCAATTCGGTATACCGGAGAAATTAGTGCGACAGACTAAGATGACGATGACCAACTCCGTCTCACAAATCAGGATACATAATAAACTTACTGATCTATTTAAAACACGCACTGGTTTGAAACAAGGCGATGGACTGGCACCGACGCTCTTCAACCTAGCACTGGAAAACGTTATTCGGGCCATGAATATGGACAACAGCAAGACGCTACTCATCAAGTCGACACAATTAGCAGCGTACGCCGACGACATCAACATCATGTTCCGAAGATTGGCTGACGCAGAAGAACTTCTGCATACGCTCGATACCGCTGCAAAGGAAGTTGGATTACGTATTAACGAGGGTAAAACTAAAATAATGATGCAATCGGTAACAAGGACACCTGCACAACCGAGCATCAACGTGGGGGATCTCAACATCGAGTTCGTGAATAACTTCATTTACCTGGGTTGCAACTGGTCAAGGGACGCCAACGAAACTGACGAAATCAAGCGACGGATACAGTTAGCTAATAAGACTTTTTTCTCGGTTCTCCCCATAATGAAATCGAAGCATGTGCACAGAAACACGAAGCTCCGCGTGTACAAAACCATTAAACGACCAGTGCTATGCTATGGCTGCGAAGCATGGACCCTAACTCAAGCCTCCGAAAATATGCTAGACACTTTTGAACGTAAGGTTCTACGGCGAATTTTCGGGGCTGTTTGCGATCGAGATGGATGGCGTATCCGGTACAACCATGAGTTGTATGAAATGTACGATGAGCTGCAAGTCTCGAAAATCGTCAAACTACAACGACTTCAATGGGCAGGGCATGTACAAAGAATGGACGATGATCGCATGCCTAAGAAAGTAATGAATGCAGAACGAGTCGACGGAGCGAGACTGCGAGGACGACCGAGATCTCGTTGGGAGAGCTCAGTAGGTGTGGACGCCGCGCAGCTGCTGGGCTCCCGAAATTGGAGGACGCGGTCACGTGATCGAGATAATTGGAGGACAATGATCCAGGCGGCCAAGGCCCGACGTCGGGCTGTCGCGCTACGATGACGATGACATATAGATGATATCAATTCAATAGCTGAGTTCTAAATTGGGATGCTAGACTTGGTTGCAAAGGGAGGGGATACTTAACTATCTCTTTGAGGTACTAGTAGTTGGGACGCTAAGCGACATAAATTGACTCCACCTTGCAAAATATGATAGAGAAATGCCGTTTGGTATTATTGTTAATGATCCCCATACATTCATTTTAAGAGATTTAGCCATCTTGTACCCCGCGGCAGAGCGGCTGTGCGGGCGAAAAATCGCGAAATTCGAGCCCTTTTTTTAATATTCTCCTCATAATTTGTAAACGGTGCCTCGGATCAAAAAACTTAATAGGATGTAAATTAAAGAACGTCAAATTCTACATCCAATGCATTGCTCAAAGTTGAAATTAGGTTTAGTAGTATAGTAAAAATCGATAGTCGAAAAACGTCACTTTTTGAGGCTTTGCAGAAAAATCACACTATATCGCTTTTCAAGCTCACATATCTCTGAAACCAATGCTACAAATGGAAAAACTTAGTAGTGAATAGTTGAAGATACTTCTATTTCAAGTTCAACTAGCCCAATACTTTTCAAATTGGCCCGTTTTTAGTGTAGTTGTGAGTGAAAATGCAGACATGACTTTTTAGCGATTTGAGCCTGAATAGCTATATCTGGATAAATATAACAGCTAAAAGTTTTGGTTTAGCCTCAATTCGTAGATATTTTTACCTTATTTATAAAAGTTTTTCTAAAAAATAGCTTTTTCCTTTTAACTTATTTAATAAAAAAAATCTTTTTTAATTAATAACAAAATCTGGAGAAATGTGAATATCTTTTGAACTAATGATCGTTCGGAATTGCGGTTGATTTCATTCGACTCAGAATGACCGAACACATTAAAAGTTAACCTAGAAGTGGAATAAAAACTTTTTATTTTGAACTTATTTAGTAAAAAATGTATTTAACTAATAAAAAAAAATCTGAAAAAATGTGAATATCTTTTGAACTAATGATTGTATGGAATTGCCTTTAGTTTCATTCGACTCAAAATGACCAAATACATTAGGAAGAAGCCTAAAACTGGCATCAAAGCTTTTTATTATCAACTTATTTAATAATAAAGCTTATTTAACTAATAAAAAAATCTGGAAAAATGTGAATATCTTTTGAACTAATTGTCGTATGGAATTGCGGTTAATTTCATTCGACTAAAAATGACCAAATACTTTAGGAATCAGCCTAAAATGTCATATAAGTTGCTTCAACTTTGAAATTACGGAGGAAATAAAACAACTTTTCCCTACTGAGTTTTTCCATGTGTAGCATCGGTTTCCGGGATATGTGAGCTTGAAAAGCGATATAGTTTTTATTCTACTTAGAATGACCAAATACATTAAGAATCGACCTAAAATTGGCATAAAAGCCTTTTATTTTTAACTTACTTCACAAAAAAGCTCATTTAATGAATTAAACAATCTGGAAAGATGTGAATATCTTTTGAACTAATGATCGTTTCGAATTGTGGTTGGTTTCATTCGACTCAGAATGACCAAATACATTAAGAACCAACCTAAAACTGGCATAAAAGCCTTTTATTTTCAACTTTCTTATCAAAAAAGCCCATTTAACTAATAAAACAATCTGGAAAAATGTGTATATTTTTTGAACTAGTGATCGTATGGAATTGCGGTTAATTTCATTCGACTAAAAATGACCAAATACTTTAGGAATCAGCCTAAAATGTCATATAAGTTGCTTGAACTTTGAAATTACGGAGGAAATAAAACAACTTTTCCCTACTGAGTTTTTCCATGTGTAGCATCGGTTTCCGAGATATGTGAGCTTGAAAAGCGATATAGTGTGATTTTTCTCCAAAGCCTCAAAAAGTGACGTTTTTCGACTATCGATTTTGATTATACTATTAAACCGAATTTAACTCTGAGCAATGCTTTTGTTATAGAATTTAACGCTCTTTAATTTACATCCTATTAAGTTTTTTGATCCGAGGCACCGTTTACAAATTATGAGGACAATATTAATAAAAGGGCTCAAATTTCGCGATTTTTCGCCCGCACAGCCGCTCTGCCGCGGGGCTCAAGATGGCTCTATCTCTTAAAATGAATTTACGGGGACCACCAACAACCATATTAAACGGTATTTCTCTATCATATTTTGCAAGGTCAAATCGCTTAGCGTCCCAACTATAGAGCTGGATCGGTTTTTGGCGGGAAGACTTCGTTGTTTTTCTGGGAGAGAAGGATGAAGGGGATTGGGAATTCTCGGTGGAATGGGAAAAATTGGTGGTAGCCAAGGGGATTGAGAAAAAGGCCGTTGAAGTGGCGACAACTAAAGAGCCCGGGTGAAAAATTTTGGTTTTTTGTGGAAGCCGCACAATGGTTTTCCTGAAATTTTTGCCCAAAAACGAGTGTGTAAGGAATTAGTATTAGCAAAGGTGGAAATAAGTGTGACTTAAGTGAACCACGTCCCCAAAGTCCTAAAAGAGAGTTTTCTTATAGTTTTACGAAAAACGTCCGTGTTGAATTCGTATAACTGTTACCAAAAAAAAAACATCCGGAAAATTTTCCCCTTACCCTTTAAAAAGAAACCGGAAAATAGAGGGCTACGCCCGCAATCCGAGGGTTTTGTAGTGTCCTATGCCAATAGGAGATGAACTGTCTTACTCTTGGAGATGCTTAACCATTCATGTTAAGACGATGTTGCAAATTGCAGGTTAGGTTAGGTTAAAAAGGCTGCTGTATAGAACACAGCACACATAGACCACCAATGGGTCCGTTGTGATACCTCAACGCCATAAGAGCCTAGTCGTCAAACCACCCGGATCTATCAATAAAGCGATGTAGATGACCAGCACTAACGTCCTTCAAGTCATCCAGGTCAAGAAAGTAAAAGGAACCTAGAGTGGCCTTTCTTCTACCGGCCAGAGCAGGGCAATAGCACAGGAAGTGAGCTATTGTCTCTTCCTCCTCCTCGTCTCCACAGCTTCTGCAGTGATCATTATACGGAAGCCGAAGACGCCTGGCATGCTCACCTATCAAGCAATGTCCTGTAATGATCCCCTCAACCTTCCTTAGATGCCTTCTCTCTAGCATCTGCAGCCCTAAAGAGCGGCTAGGATTAAAGGCCGGCCAAATTTGTCTTGTAACATTGCATGTAGTTCCATTTAGCCATACGATATTAGCACGGTTTAGTGCGTTTGTCTTGATCACCTTCTTACAAGCTGCCATCGGTATTTTGACGGGGCGAAAACACTCTATGTCCACACTGGTGGTACCCACCCGAGGCTCGTCTGCCCGGCAGTTACCGCTGAAACCACTATGCCCTGGTATCCAGCACAAAGTGATGTTGAAAAAGTCGCTGAGTTCCTTGAGAGCAGAGCGGCACATCACCACGGTTTTCGAAGTAGAAAGTGCAGCGTCCGCCTGACTATCAGTATAGATAGTAATAGTCCTAGCAGATACGACATTGCAGTCCAACCAAGCCAAAACTTCGGTAATTGCAGTGATCTCCGCCTGGATGACACTACAGAATGCTGGAAGACGGAGTGACAAGCCAAAATCCAGTCCCTCTGAAAAGATACCAGCGCCTACACCTTCTTCTGTTTTCGAGCCATCCGTAAAAAAGCTTATAGCTTCCGACTCTGGAGTACTGTTTACGCCCCACTCTTGTCGAGAGGGTATTAGGCTGATATAGCCTTTGTCGAAGGAGTACACTGGAGAGGTGTAATCTGTTTCTTCTGGAATATCAAGATTGTCCACTATAGTCGAGTGGCCAATAGTAGTCATTTTCCACTGTCCCGTTTCCTGAAGACGAATAGCCGTGATTGCAGCCAACTGTTCGGCCAAGATGTTCAAGGGAAGACAAATTAAGCATTACACTAAGAGCAGCAGTTGGTGTGGTCTTGAGAGCACCAGTGATAGCAATACAGGATAATCTTTGAACTTTGTTCAATAGAGTCCTGTAGGACGCCTTGTTGAGTGCAATCCACCAAACTACTACCCCATAAATCAAAGGAGACGCAGCTTTCCCAAACTACAAATTTTATTTATATGTATATATATATTTCGGGAGCGACTTACCCCCTTCTTCAGTACAAAAGCTACTAAATATAATGGCAAGATACAGGTCATAATATACGTTACTAATTACTTACTTTTAAGGACAGGTAGATCAGACCAGAAACTCATTTTATTGCATCACCTATCGGTTTATGGCGCTTCTCTACCTGCTCTTTTACGATTCTTCGCAATTAATCTAACTAATTTTGAAGGGCAGTTTCCTTGGTCCGTATTCAATATTCGCGTCGTGTCTTCTCGAATGATCTCCAAGCTCTCCCAGGGATCTAACGTATTCGTCCGGTTCGTAAATCGCAATAGTTCTAGGTTCTCGCGCTGAACAGTGTGTCCTTCTTCGATGATATGGGCCGCTACTGATGATCGTACTGATGAATTCGCTTTCCGGATGCTGTTAACGGCTTCTCTGATGTGTTCGTTGAATCGCGTCGTTACTAACCGCTTCGTCTGTCCTATATAAACTTTGTCGCAATCGCTACACGTTATCCGATATATGCCGCTTTTCTCCTCGAGTTTTAGTGGGTCCTTCACGCTGCCTAGTATATTCCTCAGGGTGGTGTTTCTGCTCGATCCGACTACCTGTAAATTAAAATGCTTTAATAAGTTTTTAATTTTAGGAAACAAGTGGGAGTTAGGGATACTTATACGCCTTGGAATGTTTTCCATGGGCTGCGTAAACAGCGTTGTATACTTAAACCTGTCATGTTGTCGGGTTTTCCTCCTGATCAGTTTCTCGATGTCATAAGAATCGTATCCATTTTTGATAGCGGTGTCAACAATGAATTCGCGTTCCTTGTTGAATCCGTCTATCGTCAAAGGGTACGTGATCAATCGGTGTACCATACAATTATAGGCCGCCATTTTCTGTGCAAACGTGTGATTCGAGGTGGATGGTATCGTCCGTTGCGTTGTGGTTGGCTTACGGTAGATCTCGAACTCCAATTCGCCGTTGTTTTTCATGATGATAAGGTCCAAGAATGGGATGGCCCCATCTTTTTCCATCTCGATGGTAAACTCGATTCTGTGATGAATCTTATTTATCACGGAGAGGACTCGGTCGATATCATCCCTTCTAACAACCGCGAATATGTCGTCCACATACCTAAACCAAACTTTAGGCATTACTCCCTTAGCTTCAATCTCCTCCTCAATCGACGCCATGAACCGCTCCGTGAGCAGCGGTGAGAGAGGGTTTCCCATCGCTACCCCAGAAGTAGTTTTGTAGAACTTACCCCGGGATGTGAAATAGTTTTCGTTCATACAAAGGCTCGCAAGATTTGTATAAATTCGAACTTTCTTCCTCCATTCCGGGGTAGTTCCCAACTGGTTCAGCCATCGCTCGTACTCGAAAATTGCTTGCTTAACCGGGGTGTTAGGGAATAACGCCTTAACATCAAACGACACCATTACCTCGTCTTCGTTAATCTTCTCAATGGTCTGCAACTTCTCGATCAACTCGTGCGTGTTTTTCACCGAGTGCTTGCTGTTGACGTTTCCTAGGGCCTGGCACTCCTTAATTAGCCACTTGGCGATGTTGTAAGTCGGCGAATTGGAATCTGCTATGATCTCCCGCATCTCGTCTCCTTCCTTGTGGATTTTGGGTTGGCACCGTATTCTGGGTAACGCTGGGTTCGGCATGCGTAGTCGCGAAGCATTTTTGAACACGGTACTGGCTTCCTTCAAGGCACGGTCCACCCTTTTGATCGAATCGGGCAACGGGTCCTTCCTTAACTCGAAGTAGCTACCATTGGAGAGTTTGTTGACCACAGCGTCGTCGTAGGCCTCTCGATCCATCACTACCACGTTGTTTCCTTTGTCGGCTTTGAGGAAATATACTGGCTTCTCCCGTAATTCGCGTAAAACCGTTTTTCCGCGTTGGCTTATTTTTGGCGGCATGCTGTTCCGAATGATTCTACTAACTCCCGATCTGATATCGTCTTTCGTGTCGTTGTCTAAGAATTTGATCCCGGCCTCGATGTTGACGACGGTTTCGTCAAGTATATTTGTCGGCGGAAGTGAAAACGCGAGACCGTTATTTAACATTTCCATTTGAGCATCCGTAAATTCGACCGACGATTTATTAACGACGTAGTTCGGAATGTTTGCGACGTTATTCTTAGTTACCGGTGGGGTATGTTCGTTTTTTAAAGCGGACCATTTTTTGTTTAGGACGCGACGTTTTTTTATTATTTCGCACTCAAATGCTCGATGTAGTTTCGCGGTCAATTGTTCTATTGGAACCCCGTTGACTGTGGCTTCCTTAGCCATTTTTAGGTGCGTACTATAAGCCTTCAAATTAATCGCGGATTGTTTTGCGTGTATTCCATTGATCGTGTTGGTCATATGCGCGGTCTCGAGTTTTAATATTAATTTTTTATTTACACGACATCCCGATTTTAATGTTATGCGATGGGATTTCGGAGTTACGCGGTTTTTAATACATTTACGCAGGAATCTGATATTTTCACTATTTCTTGCAATTATCTTTTTTAGCCTCAACAATTTGTTGAAATCGGACTTATGGTTGGGTTCCATTCTAAATATGTTAGGTGTCGTCCGACGTTTGTAGTTGTCAACTAAATCAAAGGAGACGCGACAGGTTTAAGTATACAACGCTGTTTACGCAGCCCATGGAAAACATTCCAAGGCGTATAAGTATCCCTAACTCCCACTTGTTTCCTAAAATTAAAAACTTATTAAAGCATTTTAATTTACAGGTAGTCGGATCGAGCAGAAACACCACCCTGAGGAATATACTAGGCAGCGTGAAGGACCCACTAAAACTCGAGGAGAAAAGCGGCATATATCGGATAACGTGTAGCGATTGCGACAAAGTTTATATAGGACAGACGAAGCGGTTAGTAACGACGCGATTCAACGAACACATCAGAGAAGCCATTAACAGCATCCGGAAAGCGAATTCATCAGTACGATCATCAGTAGCGGCCCATATCATCGAAGAAGGACACACTGTTCAGCGCGAGAACCTAGAACTATTGCGATATACGAACCGGACGAATACGTTAGATCCCTGGGAGAGCTTGGAGATCATTCGAGAAGACACGACGCGAATATTGAATACGGACCAAGGAAACTGCCCTTCAAAATTAGTTAGATTAATTGCGAAGAATCGTAAAAGAGCAGGTAGAGAAGCGCCATAAACCGATAGGTGATGCAATAAAATGAGTTTCTGGTCTGATCTACCTGTCCTTAAAAGTAAGTAATTAGTAACGTATATTATGACCTGTATCTTGCCATTATATTTAGTAGCTTTTGTACTGAAGAAGGGGGTAAGACGCTCCCGAAATATATATATACATATAAATAAAATTTGTAGTTTGGGAAAGCTGCGTCTCCTTTGATTTAGTTGACAACTACAAACGTCGGACGACACCTAACATACTACCCCATACATTAAAATAGGGCGTACGACTGATACGTACAACCAAAATATCACCTTTGGTCGCATGCCCCATTTCAAGCCAATAGCCTGCCTGCCAGATTACAGAGCAACTGTTGCCTTAACAACTCGCTCCTCGATATTTGCCTTCCAGGAGAGCTTTCTATCTAATATAAGTCCCAGAAATCTGGCTTTTTCGCTAAGGGCCAGTCTGGTCCCCTCCAGCAATGGTGGTATCAATGAAGGTAGAGTGTTCCTTCTGGTGAAAAGAACAAGGTCTGTTTTGGTCGGATTGACCCCTACACCCACTTGCCTAGCCCACTGAGATAGAATATTTAGGGCATTTTGCAGAATTTCACTAAGAACCCCGGGAAACTTTCCCGAGATAGAAATGGCAATATCGTCCGCATACGCAATAACATCACAGCCAATCGCCTCCAAATCCAGAAGCAACTTGTTAACCACCACGTTCCAAAGAAGGGGGGACCAGACACCTCCTTGGGGAGTACCCCTACAAACTTGCCTGCGTTTTTTGGATGAACCCAAACTGGTACTAATGAATCTGGATGTTAGCATCAGACTAATAAGCTCACAGATCGGGCCATCCATACCCAAACTCTAGAGAGCATTCGGAATAGCCGCCGGTTTGACGTTGTTAAAGGCCTCAATATCCAAGAAAGCCACCAATGTATATTCCTTGCAAGTTAGAGATTTCTCAATACATGCTACTAATGAATGCAAAACTGTGTCCACCGATCTCCCCTTCCAGTAGGCATGCTGCGAAGAGGAGAGAAGGTGTAATGGAATAGTGTCCCTTAAGTATATGTCAATAAGACGCTCCAGCATCTTTAGCAAGGTTGACGATAAGCTTATGGGACGAAGGTCTTTCGGACGTGGGTGCGAGCTTCTGCCCGCCCTCGGGATAAAAACCACCTTCACATCCGACCAAGTGCGAGGAATGTGTACCAGCTCCAAGCAGGCCCTGAATATACTTTCAATCCAAGGATACACTAAGTTCATCGTTTTCTGTATATCCGCTGGAATAATGCCATCTGGTCCTGGGGACTTAAACGGGTCGCAACTGTTAATAGCCCATACTATTTCATCATTCGAGAGAATAGAATCATAGTCACAAGGGGCCATTACTGCCCGAGAGCACTCTTGCAAAACATCAGAAGAGCTGTCTGGGAAATGAGTGTCAAACAAAACCTCAATAGTTTCTTCACTAGAGGTTGTCCATGTCCCATCTTGTTTCAGCAAATAGCTTGGTATGGTCGGAGCAGTGGATAAAATTTTCCGTAGTCTGGAAGTCTCGCTGGATTCGTCGACTCGTTCACAGAAACTCCTCCACGACTCCCGCTTAGATCTGCTGATCTCGTTTTTAAAGATTTTTAGATTTTCTTTGTAATTTGACCAATCAGAGTCTAGTCCTGAAGCCTTCGCCACATTGAAAGATCTTCTGCTCACAGTCCTCAAGTCTGCAATCCGAGTGTTCCACCAGGGTGGTTTCCTCTTTCCTTTATGCCTGCTAATTGGGCACGATTTGACAGCAGATCTCCCGAGGGCTGCTGCCAGGGTTTGCGCCATGGCGTCCAGCTCCCGCCTACTACATGGCTGGCATGGTAAGGGGGGTAATGCCTCCTCGAGACAATCCCTGAATTTACACCAGTCGGTTCTTTTTCGATTCCTGAAAACTGAATTATTACGAGTGCAGTCGTCTAATTCAAACTGCAAGTACCGGTGATCAGAGAATGAGTGCTCTGCCGACACCCTCCAATCCCGCAGTAAATGTTTTATGTCCTCCGAAACAAGGGTGAGGTCCAGGACCTCTTGCCTGCCCTTAGTGACAAATGTAGGCAAATTGCAAGTTTGCATAAAAAATATTGAAAATAAATTGTTCCAATAATTATAGAAAGTAGAATCAGCGACCAGCATACCTCTCCCCCCCTGCTCGCTTCCCCTCCCCTCCTCCCTCCCCCTCCCCTCCTTCATGACCAAATCTAAATGAATGTACTCCTATTACGTGATTATTTCGAAACTTGGGGATATTATTGCACGTGGTGTTGATGATCGTTGGCCATCAATATTGTGTATTCCATTGATCGTGTTGGTCATATGCGCGGTCTCGAGTTTTAATATTAATTTTTTATTTACACGACATCCCGATTTTAATGTTATGCGATGGGATTTCGGAGTTACGCGGTTTTTAATACATTTACGCAGGAATCTGATATTTTCACTATTTCTTGCAATTATCTTTTTTAGCCTCAACAATTTGTTGAAATCGGACTTATGGTTGGGTTCCATTCTAAATATGTTAGGTGTCGTCCGACGTTTGTAGTTGTCAACTAAATCAAAGGAGACGCGACAGGTTTAAGTATACAACGCTGTTTACGCAGCCCATGGAAAACATTCCAAGGCGTATAAGTATCCCTAACTCCCACTTGTTTCCTAAAATTAAAAACTTATTAAAGCATTTTAATTTACAGGTAGTCGGATCGAGCAGAAACACCACCCTGAGGAATATACTAGGCAGCGTGAAGGACCCACTAAAACTCGAGGAGAAAAGCGGCATATATCGGATAACGTGTAGCGATTGCGACAAAGTTTATATAGGACAGACGAAGCGGTTAGTAACGACGCGATTCAACGAACACATCAGAGAAGCCATTAACAGCATCCGGAAAGCGAATTCATCAGTACGATCATCAGTAGCGGCCCATATCATCGAAGAAGGACACACTGTTCAGCGCGAGAACCTAGAACTATTGCGATATACGAACCGGACGAATACGTTAGATCCCTGGGAGAGCTTGGAGATCATTCGAGAAGACACGACGCGAATATTGAATACGGACCAAGGAAACTGCCCTTCAAAATTAGTTAGATTAATTGCGAAGAATCGTAAAAGAGCAGGTAGAGAAGCGCCATAAACCGATAGGTGATGCAATAAAATGAGTTTCTGGTCTGATCTACCTGTCCTTAAAAGTAAGTAATTAGTAACGTATATTATGACCTGTATCTTGCCATTATATTTAGTAGCTTTTGTACTGAAGAAGGGGGTAAGACGCTCCCGAAATATATATATACATATAAATAAAATTTGTAGTTTGGGAAAGCTGCGTCTCCTTTGATTTAGTTGACAACTACAAACGTCGGACGACACCTAACATACTACCCCATACATTAAAATAGGGCGTACGACTGATACGTACAACCAAAATATCACCTTTGGTCGCATGCCCCATTTCAAGCCAATAGCCTGCCTGCCAGATTACAGAGCAACTGTTGCCTTAACAACTCGCTCCTCGATATTTGCCTTCCAGGAGAGCTTTCTATCTAATATAAGTCCCAGAAATCTGGCTTTTTCGCTAAGGGCCAGTCTGGTCCCCTCCAGCAATGGTGGTATCAATGAAGGTAGAGTGTTCCTTCTGGTGAAAAGAACAAGGTCTGTTTTGGACGGATTGACCCCTACACCCACTTGCCTAGCCCACTGAGATAGAATATTTAGGGCATTTTGCAGAATTTCACTAAGAACCCCGGGAAACTTTCCCGAGATAGAAATGGCAATATCGTCCGCATACGCAATAACATCACAGCCAATCGCCTCCAAATCCAGAAGCAACTTGTTAACCACCACGTTCCAAAGAAGGGGGGACCAGACACCTCCTTGGGGAGTACCCCTACAAACTTGCCTGCGTTTTTTGGATGAACCCAAACTGGTACTAATGAATCTGGATGTTAGCATCAGACTAATAAGCTCACAGATCGGGCCATCCATACCCAAACTCTAGAGAGCATTCGGAATAGCCGCCGGTTTGACGTTGTTAAAGGCCTCAATATCCAAGAAAGCCACCAATGTATATTCCTTGCAAGTTAGAGATTTCTCAATACATGCTACTAATGAATGCAAAACTGTGTCCACCGATCTCCCCTTCCAGTAGGCATGCTGCGAAGAGGAGAGAAGGTGTAATGGAATAGTGTCCCTTAAGTATATGTCAATAAGACGCTCCAGCATCTTTAGCAAGGTTGACGATAAGCTTATGGGACGAAGGTCTTTCGGACGTGGGTGCGAGCTTCTGCCCGCCCTCGGGATAAAAACCACCTTCACATCCGACCAAGTGCGAGGAATGTGTACCAGCTCCAAGCAGGCCCTGAATATACTTTCAATCCAAGGATACACTAAGTTCATCGTTTTCTGTATATCCGCTGGAATAATGCCATCTGGTCCTGGGGACTTAAACGGGTCGCAACTGTTAATAGCCCATACTATTTCATCATTCGAGAGAATAGAATCATAGTCACAAGGGGCCGTTACTGCCCGAGAGCACTCTTGCAAAACATCAGAAGAGCTGTCTGGGAAATGAGTGTCAAACAAAACCTCAATAGTTTCTTCACTAGAGGTTGTCCATGTCCCATCTTGTTTCAGCAAATAGCTTGGTATGGTCGGAGCAGTGGATAAAATTTTCCGTAGTCTGGAAGTCTCGCTGGATTCGTCGACTCGTTCACAGAAACTCCTCCACGACTCCCGCTTAGATCTGCTGATCTCGTTTTTAAAGATTTTTAGATTTTCTTTGTAATTTGACCAATCAGAGTCTAGTCCTGAAGCCTTCGCCACATTGAAAGATCTTCTGCTCACAGTCCTCAAGTCTGCAATCCGAGTGTTCCACCAGGGTGGTTTCCTCTTTCCTTTATGCCTGCTAATTGGGCACGATTTGACAGCAGATCTCCCGAGGGCTGCTGCCAGGGTTTGCGCCATGGCGTCCAGCTCCCGCCTACTACATGGCTGGCATGGTAAGGGGGGTAATGCCTCCTCGAGACAATCCCTGAATTTACACCAGTCGGTTCTTTTTCGATTCCTGAAAACTGAATTATTACGAGTGCAGTCGTCTAATTCAAACTGCAAGTACCGGTGATCAGAGAATGAGTGCTCTGCCGACACCCTCCAATCCCGCAGTAAATGTTTTATGTCCTCCGAAACAAGGGTGAGGTCCAGGACCTCTTGCCTGCCCTTAGTGACAAATGTAGGCAAATTGCAAGTTTGCATAAAAAATATTGAAAATAAATTGTTCCAATAATTATAGAAAGTAGAATCAGCGACCAGCATACCTCTCCCCCCCCTGCTCGCTTCCCCTCCCCTCCTCCCTCCCCCTCCCCTCCTTCATGACCAAATCTAAATGAATGTACTCCTATTACGTGATTATTTCGAAACTTGGGGATATTATTGCACGTGGTGTTGATGATCGTTGGCCATCAATATTTTCGACCTCGGATGAGTTCGAGAAATGCAGGGGTGTGCTAACTGTAACTAAAGAGATATACTACAATATTATGAAGCTATTTTGACAAAATACAAAAATTCCATAATTTTTTTGTTTTCTGTGCTAGTTGAAAGCCACCATCCTGTATGTTTTCATATTTCTAAGTGTAACGGTCTCGAAATGGTAAGCGGGGCGGAACAAATTATGATCTCATATTTTTCCCTCTACCTATTTTCCCATTTCTTCAAATATGATGAAAACGTCAAAAATGGAATGTACTCGGTAGTGTCTTTCTCATGGTACCCCACTTGCCTATAGCAGATGAAAAAAAATGTTGACCTTAATTTCCCCTCTATGGGGACCTCCCCTTAAAGCAGCAACCCCCTACCTCCCCCCCCTCCACTTCCCTCCCCTCCGACTCCTATCCCACTAATCTTTACCCTTTCAGAAATGGTTAACTCCAATTCACTTTACGAAAAACAATAAACAATATTCAAGTATGCAGTACTCATAGTACTAGTACGTAGCAGAGGCTGGTTATGTGTGTTGTATTTTTTGTATGGATGGTGTCAAAATGTCCAAATTTAAATGAATGTACTATCATTAAATATTATGTGATTGTAATGAAACTTAGAGATATTATTGCCTATGATGTTGGTTATCATTGGCCAACAATATTTTTGACCTCGGGTGTGCGTAAGGGGTGCAGCAGTGCTCTAACTGCAACTATACAAATGTACTATTATTAACCTTTCCCGATGAAATTTCAAAATTCTATTAATCTAAGTTTTCTACGCTATCAAAATGGCGCTTTCCTGTAAATTTTCATATTTCTAAGTATAACGGTCTCGAAATGCAAGGGGGGGGGGGACAAACTCGGATCACATATTTTCCCCTCTCCCTCTTTTCCCCTTTCATTAAATTTGAAAAAAAAAATTTCAAAAATGGAATGTACTCGACGGTACCTTTCTTACGATACCCCACTTGCATATACCAAACGAAAAAAAAAATTCGACTTTCATTTCCCCTCTATGGGGACTTCCCCTTAGAGTTGACCTATTACGACGCATCGCTTTCTCCGGCGAATTATAGTAATTCTACATATTCCTACAAAATTTCATTTATGTAGCTTCAGCACTTCGTGAGATATTCTATGGACAGGCGGACAGACGGACAGACGGACGGACATTTGACCGATTTCATAAGGGTTTTGTTTTAACTACAAAACCCTAAAAACGCAAAAAAAAACCGATTTAAATTACGAGTAATTATTTAAAGTGGTATTCGTAATTACAATTAACCAAATAAGCAGTGTGTGAAATTCATAGAAAAAAAAGAAATCTCCTTTTTTTTTGCAAATTTTTACGGCCCCACTGAATCCCGTTGGAGATATTTGCGCGAGTGTCCTACGACTCAATCAATTTTAAGCCTGTAGCCCGCTTAATCCGAACGCTGCATCGCACGCCAAAAAAATAATAGTACTAAAAACCAAGAAAAAATATAAATGATACAAAGTATCTACACTGCATGCAGATACATCGGAACATGGATATGTCTTTGGCTACCGACTGCGTGGAACCTGTTGTGTTGAAGATAGCGACGTAAGTTTTATAAAGATCCCAGTATAGTTATACTGGATGAAATCATTCGACAAAACACGTCCCACGCTTTCGGTAGGCATAAGACATATCCATGTACCGATGTATCTGCATGCAGTGTAGATACTTTGTATCATTTTCAAGACATACCGTCCCGCATAGTGTACAGGAGAATACAAATTAACCCAACCGTTGCCCCGTGTGTGGATCAAGCGATCATACACTCTACATATTGTATTTGAGCCTGTGCTTCGTTAGTACGTAAATCCGCGATCGATCGCGTCAAGCCGCGGTCTAGCTAAACACACTTACTATTAGATACTTAGATAGTACTCGTCTAAGTCTAAAGACGGTAAGCGCGACAACACAATTTTATTGCATTAACGTTTACGTTATACGCGCTGCACAAACTGCATCATTTGCACTATTCTCCTCACTAAATCAAAATTGTGCACTGCTAGTTGATATATCATCGATCGTGATAGTACGCGGTATGCGCGATACAAGTACGGTCGTAAGTTCCTTACATCTCACGGGAAAAACACGTTGGTGACCTTGGTGACACTGATTTCAGTCGGCTGGATGGGATTGGCTATCGCAAGAAAGGGGTGGATCCGCCGCGGAAGTGTAGTCCAAGGACCGTGAAGCAAGCATCTCTTTCGCACTGTCGCCGATGACGAAGCAACACCCATCCATTGAACTTCTTGGACTCAACCGTCTCTCCATTGCGTGCATCCGAGTGTGTGTGTATGTGTGTGTGTGTGTGTGAAGTTGAAGCTATTTCCCGACCGACCCCAACGATTTTCTTATTGAGTCAGGTTAGTGATGTAATTGATGAAAACAAAAGGATTGGTGTGAAGGAGAAGCCATAGCGCTGTGCACGAGCGAGGGAGACAGGTTGTCTGGATGTGGTTGGTGTTGTGAGCAGATTTGAATCACGAGGGGATGGCAGTTATGGGTGCCTGGTTGTTTAGTCAGTTCATGACGCGATGTTTTTCGATTTTCGTGAGCTCCCTTTGATGACTGACTCGGATTGACTGAGGATCGGCCACTACATTCATAGAACTCGGAAAAATTTTCAATGGGCTTGTTTCCTCTTCTGACCCCCGAGTAGAAAAACAGACATTTCGTGTGACGGACAGATTTTGACAAGGATATGTCTTATAGCTGGGGGTCATCCTAAAAATCTGTCCGTCACACGAAATGTCTGTTTTTCTACTCGGGGGTCAGAAGAGGAAACAAATTTTATATTTTATTAAAATTGGCGAAATACTTTAGCTATAGTCCGCGAGCTTAGAATCCAAGCTTGGCCAGAAGCGGTTCGTGGCTTTGCGGGGATTCGGTAAAACATTGCGAGCTTAGAATCCAAGCTGTACCAAGCTTGGGCAGATGCATTCGCTAGGGGATTCGATTCATGTATATAATGACCAAGCTTGGGTAGATGTATCCGCTAAGGATCTTTCATAAGATTGTGGGTGGAACAGCGTTCATTGGATTATGAGTGGAACCGTCTAGAAAAGTCGGTTCATGTATATTGTGGGTGGAACAGCGTTCATTGGATTGTGAGTGGAGCCGTCTAGAAAAGATACTCACGAAATAAATAAACCGTCGAATTGAAAATATGAATCAAGTATCCAAGTGTACTTAATTTTAATGCTGCATACTTAAGAGCGTCGAATTGAAAAAATGAAAAGCGTCGAGTTGCAAAAATGAAAGTATAGTCCACTTAACAAGTGGAAAAGAAATGTTATGAGGAGAGATCTATTGTGGGTGTTCAATCGGGCCAATAAGTGTGATAAGTGTGATACGCAGATCTATTGTGGGTGTTCTCAAGTAATTCGGGCCAGTAAGTGTGATCATTTTTGCAGCATAAATACATAAATAAAAAAAAAAAAAAAAAAAAAAAAATTTAATAATAATATTTAAATAATATTATATAGATTAGAAAAAGAAAAAAAATACGAAATTCGAAATCATGAATTTTTTTTTTGGAATTTCGTAATAATTAGAGAGTAAGAAAAATGCGAGAATAAACACAAATCTTCTTCCCTCTCTCTCCTCCCTCACTTTGAATTACTGACTTCCATAGGGGGATTTTGAAATGTTGCGCCCGAAATCCCATGGACGGGAGGGTGAGAAGAAGCGCCGGGCCCATACCATCTGGGGCCCTTAGATTGAGCCGTTTTCCAGCGTAAGGCTCAGACCTGAAAGGGAAGAGGATCTGTCCTGATTGGACGGTCTTCCCATTTGCTTATATTTTCGGCCTTGTGCCAATTTGTAGCTTGGCTGTTGCAGCCCGGGACTTTGTATCGACTTATATCTTTGGGAGTTTGACGTTAGTCGTCACCACTAGGTTTCTCTTGTTAGCACTTTATCTTATTCGCTTTGTTTTAGTATATTTCGCTGTTTTCTTGATTACCGGGCAGACGTGCGACTATCTTTTTGAATGATAATGGAGGAGGCCGATGATTGCGGTGTTGAACCACCCCGCCACTCCCGACAGCTGAGCTGGTCTGCCAGCGCACGTCACGGGCGATCATCGGAGAGGGATTTTTCGTAACACACGGTGTACAGAGGGCTTTAAGGCAAGTCCTCACCCTCGTCCTCCAGGCATCCATTACATCAATGGCGCCCAACGTGGGGCCCGATTTATACCGTTAGTCGTTCTTGAACGACGAGGACTCAGCTCCATCTTGAGTCCTCCCATTTTGGGTGCCCCACCACACCAGTCCTTAAAGACTTCGGAGCGCTACGGCACTCCATATGGTTTTTGGCTTCACGCTTTTTCTATTGCCCAGGCAGACCCTAGGACTGGTGTCCCTTCCCAAGCCCCTTCCCTTTAACGTAGGGTTTCCCTTCCTTGACAAGCCCTGATCTGCTTTGTTGTCGTCTAGTGAGATTGCATACCACGTGGTGATGGTTCTCTTCCGGAGTATTGCGTCGAACTGATGACTGCGTCAATCGATGTCTGGAAGTAGAGAAAGTCCAGCACCACCTATTTGTGCAGATCAGGAGCTTACAAACAACATATTCTGTATTTATTGGCACGGATAGCCCTCTTGACCGGTTTTGATTCTAAGGTCGCAAGGACTAGTGGATTCGTGGAATAGGCAATGGTGCCAACTCCACGACTCGGTCTCATGGCTGCAGAGGACAGACTGGTTGAGAGTAAGCGATCCGGCCAATAATCATTAGACTTGCATCCCTTATCAGCCGTTCATGAAGGACTCTTCCTATTTTCTTTCAGGTCATTTTTCTGTTAAATTCATGTTCTATTGCGAGTAATTTTACTTCGTGACTGCAGCTTAGAGGAGAGGATGGAGAGGGAAGACTTAATATGAACCCATAAATATATAACACAAAACCAGCCACTACATTCATAGAACTCGGAAAATTTTTCAATGGGCTTGTTTCCTCTTCTGACCCCCGAGTAGAAAAACAGACATTTCGTGTGACGGACAGATTTTGACATGGATATATCTTATAGCTGGGGGTCATCCTAAAAATCTGTCCGTCACACGAAATGTCTGTTTTTCTACTCGGGGGTCAGAAGAGGAAACAAGCCCATTGAAAATTTTTCCGAGTTATTTGAATGTAGTGGCCGATCCTCAGTCAATCCGAGTCAGTCATCAAAGGGAGCTCACGAAAATCGAAAAACATCGCGTCATGAACTGACTAAACAGCCAGGCACCCATAAAGCAAGTCAACATCATTCAACTGCCATCCCCTCGTGATTCAAATCTGCTCACAACACCAACCACATCCAGACAACCTGTCTCCCTCGCTCGTGCACAGCGCTATGGCTTCTCCTTCACACCAATCCTTTTGTTTTCATCAATTACATCACTAACCTGACTCAATAAGAAAATCGTTGGGGTCGGTCGGGAAATAGCTTCAACTTCACACACACAGACACACACACATACACACACACTCGTATGCACGCAATGGAGAGACGGTTGAGTCCAAGAAGTTCAATGGATGGGTGTTGCTTCGTCATCGGCGACAGTGCGAAAGCGATGCTTGCTCCACGGTCCTTGGATTACACTTCCGCGGCGGATCCTCCCCTTTCTGGTGATGGCAAATCCCATCCAGCCGACTGAAATCAGTGTCACCAAGGTCACCAACGTGTTTTTCCCGTGAGATGTAAGGAACTTACGACCGTACTTGTATCGCGCATACCGCGTACTATCACGATCGATGATATATCAACTAGCAGTGCACAATTCTGATTTAGTGAGGAGAATAGTGCAAATGATACAGTTTGTGCAGTGCGGATAACGTAAACGTTAATGCATTAAAATTGTGTTGTCGCGCTTACCGTCTTTAGACTTAGACGAGTACTATCTAAGTATCTAATAGTAAGTGTGTTTAGCTAGACCGCGGCTTGACGCGATCGATCGCGGATTTACGTACTAACGAAGCACAGGCGCATATACAATATGTAGAGTGTATGATCGCTTGATCCACACACGGGGCAACGGTTGGGTTAATTTGTATTCTCCTGTACACTATGCAACGACTTCAATGGGCAGGGCATGTACAAAGAATGGACGATGATCGCATGCCTAAGAGAGTAATAAATGCAGAACGAGTCGACGGAGCGAGACTGCCAGGACGACCGAGATCTCGTTGGGAGAGCTCAGTAGGTGTGGACGCCGCGCAGCTGCTGGGCTCCCAAAAATGGAGGACGCGGTCACGTGACCGAGATAATTGGAGGACAATGATCCAGGCGGCCAAGGCCCGACGTCGGGCTGTCGCGCCACGATGATGATGATGATGTACACTATGCGGGACGGTATGTCTTGAAAATGATACAAAGTATATACACTGCATGCAGATACATCAGTACATGGATATGTCTTATGCCTACCGAAAGCGTGGGACGTGTTTTGTCGAATGATTTCATCCAGTATAACTATACTGGGATCTTCATAAAACATACGTCGCTATCTTCAACACAACAGGTTCCACGCAGTCGGTAGCCAAAGACATATTCATGTTCCGATGTATCTGCATGCAGTGTAGATACTTTGTATCATTTATTTTAGGATGACCCCCAGCTATAAGACATATCCATGTCAAGAAAAAAACTGGGGTATAAAAAGCACGTAATTCTATGCATATTGGCAGCCGCTTTGATCATACGGCATCTCAGCATAAACCGTGCGCTCAATATTGTACATATAAATCCTAATCGGAAGATTGTAACGTCGCTGAGCGCCGATGTCTAGTCCCATCCGAACTAATCGGTCGTGATAAAGATTATTATGTATGTTCTCTCATCGTCTCGCTGTGACGTCGCCTAACTGCTGCCACCGGACAACGGAATACTGTGACGACGACGTCAGCTGTGTTTAAGAAGACCTACATAGAAAAAAAATCATTTCTTTTCTCTTACTCCACTAAATTTCTTCGGGTTTGACATGTATCTCCCTATCAATATGCACGTGCTTGCTATAGTGTATTAGTAGCGATACAGTGAATAGAGTATTCTCGTGAGTGAGCTCTCAAAAGAGTAGCAAAAAAAAATATATTACAAAAACTTGCCTTTTCCAACGGCCGTCTGGTTATGGTAAGTAAGTCTCTTATTCTGAATGTTTATTTACATAAAAAAAGACAGTGTATGTGCATATTGGTTATGTAAACTCGTTTATTATTTATTTTGAATTATATATTTTTTTTTCTTCTCTGCAATTTTCGGAGATGCCACCATAAATTTTAAACTCAGAGTTTATTGTGTAAAGTAACATAACGTAGAGGTTGTTAATATATTATGTATTTATGAATTGTCACTCATTAATCTTTTCTTTAAGTAAAGACTGAAATGGAGTAGAAAACAGAAAAATGTCTTTTCCTAAAGGAATACCCCTGTTCTTCCTTTCATTGAACATGTAGGACCGGCGCTATCTATTATACTAAACAGTTTGGGGGGAATCCCCAAATATCGGCCTGGGATCCGTAGGTTGTCGGTGGGTGTAGAAGGCCAGAGTCCCAAACAACTGGACTCTTGCGCGGAAGGATGAGCTAGTCGTTATCGCCGTTTACTAGGGTCCTTTTTTTTCTCCTGTTTTTTTTTGGTTCTTTACAGTTTTTTTTAGGTACGTGATTTTCTTTTTTCTTAATGGTAATGAGAAAGGAGGTGGCCTGAAGGCAAAGAACCCCCCACATCTCCCGATCAGGGCTAGGGCAAGCACGTATCGCCGCCTTCCAGGTCAATACGCTTACGTTGCTTCCTCCACATGGCATCCTCGTGATGTCCAAATAAAGCCTCATTACAATAAATAAAAAAATTATTGACACTTCAAAATAGGGGGTGTAGAGGAACGTTCCACTACACCCCCCTCCCCACTAGAAATAATGAATTAATCTTATTTAAACCCGTGTCAGAGTTATGTGCTAGTTATGATGTAGAAGAACGTTCCGCTGCCCCCCCCCCCCCCCCCCCCCCTCAAATAGAAATAATGAACTTATCTTATCCAAACCCGTGCTAAAAATACGTGCTAGTTATAGTTATGTGCCCCATTTAAAAGTTTTGTGCTCGTCAATTAAAAAAATTATTAGCAATTCAAAATGGGGGGTGTATAAGAACGTTCCGCTCTTTAATTTTGTCTTCGAAAGTTTTTTGCTAGAACTAATAGTTAAAAAGCAAAAAAAGACCCATTTTACACCCTCCCCCCGCGCGAGCTCGCTCCCCACCGGCAGAAAGTTTTAGTATTTATATTGTATATCTATATATTAATAGGCTAACAATTTTTGTATGGGAATTTTGTGACGGGAATTCCTCTCAAACTACTGAACTGATTTTAACCATTCTTTCGAAGGTGTGCAAATTTTATATTTTATTAAAATTGGCGAAATACTTTAGCTATAGTCCGCGAAAAACATTGCGAGCTTAGAATCCAAGCTTGGCCAGAAGCGGTTCGTGGCTTTGCGGGGATTCGGTAAAACATTGCGAGCTTAGAATCCAAGCTGTACCAAGCTTGGGCAGATGCATTCGCTAGGGGATTCGATTCATGTATATAATGACCAAGCTTGGGTAGATGTATCCGCTAAGGATCTTTCATAAGATTGTGGGTGGAACAGCGTTCATTGGATTATGAGTGGAACCGTCTAGAAAAGTCGGTTCATGTATATTGTGGGTGGAACAGCGTTCATTGGATTGTGAGTGGAGCCGTCTAGAAAAGATACTCACGAAATAAATAAACCGTCGAATTGAAAATATGAATCAAGTATCCAAGTGTACTTAATTTTAATGCTGCATACTTAAGAGCGTCGAATTGAAAAAATGAAAAGCGTCGAGTTGAAAAAATGAAAGTATAGTCCACTTAACAAGTGGAAAAGAAATGTTATGAGGAGAGATCTATTGTGGGTGTTCTCAAGTAATTCGGGCCAGTAAGTGTGATCATTTTTGCAGCATATATACATAAATAAAAAAAAAAAAAACAAAAAAGAAAAATATAATAATAATATTTAAATAATATTATATAGATTAGAAAAAGAAAAAAATACGAAATTTCGAAATCATGATTTTTTTTTTTTGGAATTTCGTAATAATTAGAGAGTAAGAAAAATGCGAGAATAAACACAAATCTTCTTCCCTCTCTCTCCTCCCTCACTTTGAATTACTGACTTCCATAGGGGGATTTTGAAATGTTGCGCCCGAAATCCCATGGACGGGAGGGTGAAGAAGCGCCGGGCCCATACCATCTGGGGCCCTTAGATTGAGCCGTTTTCCAGCGTAAGGCTCAGACCTGAAAGGGAAGAGGATCTGTCCTGATTGGACGGTCTTCCCATTTGCTTATATTTTCGGCCTTGTGCCAATTTGTAGCTTGGCTGTTGCAGCCCGGGACTTTGTATCGACTTATATCTTTGGGAGTTTGACGTTAGTCGTCACCACTAGGTTTCTCTTGTTAGCACTTTATCTTATTCGCTTTGTTTTAGTATATTTCGCTGTTTTCTTGATTACCGGGCAGACGTGCGACTATCTTTTTGAATGATAATGGAGGAGGCCGATGATTGCGGTGTTGAACCACCCCGCCACTCCCGACAGCTGAGCTGGTCTGCCAGCGCACGTCACGGGCGATCATCGGAGAGGGATTTTTCGTAACACACGGTGTACAGAGGGCTTTAAGGCAAGTCCTCACCCTCGTCCTCCAGGCATCCATTACATCAATGGCGCCCAACGTGGGGCCCGATTTATACCGTTAGTCGTTCTTGAACGACGAGGACTCAGCTCCATCTTGAGTCCTCCCATTTTGGGTGCCCCACCACACCAGTCCTTAAAGACTTCGGAGCGCTACGGCACTCCATATGGTTTTTGGCTTCACGCTTTTTCTATTGCCCAGGCAGACCCTAGGACTGGTGTCCCTTCCCAAGCCCCTTCCCTTTAACGTAGGGTTTCCCTTCCTTGACAAGCCCTGATCTGCTTTGTTGTCGTCTAGTGGGATTGCATACCACGTGGTGATGGTTCTCTTCCGGAGTATTGCGTCGAACTGATGACTGCGTCAATCGATGTCTGGAAGTAGAGAAAGTCCAGCACCACCTATTTGTGCAGATCAGGAGCTTACAAACAACATATTCTGTATTTATTGGCACGGATAGCCCTCTTGACCGGTTTTGATTCTAAGGTCGCAAGGACTAGTGGATTCGTGGAATAGGCAATGGTGCCAACTCCACGACTCGGTCTCATGGCTGCAGAGGACAGACTGGTTGAGAGTAAGCGATCCGGCCAATAATCATTAGACTTGCATCCCTTATCAGCCGTTCATGAAGGACTCTTCCTATTTTCTTTCAGGTCATTTTTCTGTTAAATTCATGTTCTATTGCGAGTAATTTTACTTCGTGACTGCAGCTTAGAGGAGAGGATGGAGAGGGAAGACTTAATATGAACCCATAAATATATAACACAAAACCAGCCACTACATTCATAGAACTCGGAAAAATTTTCAATGGGCTTGTTTCCTCTTCTGACCCCCGAGTAGAAAAACAGACATTTCGTGTGACGGACAGATTTTGACATGGATATATCTTATAGCTGGGGGTCATCCTAAAAATCTGTCCGTCACACGAAATGTCTGTTTTTCTACTCGGGGGTCAGAAGAGGAAACAAGCCCATTGAAAATTTTTCCGAGTTATTTGAATGTAGTGGCCGATCCTCAGTCAATCCGAGTCAGTCATCAAAGGGAGCTCACGAAAATCGAAAAACATCGCGTCATGAACTGACTAAACAGCCAGGCACCCATAAAGCAAGTCAACATCATTCAACTGCCATCCCCTCGTGATTCAAATCTGCTCACAACACCAACCACATCCAGACAACCTGTCTCCCTCGCTCGTGCACAGCGCTATGGCTTCTCCTTCACACCAATCCTTTTGTTTTCATCAATTACATCACTAACCTGACTCAATAAGAAAATCGTTGGGGTCGGTCGGGAAATAGCTTCAACTTCACACACACAGACACACACACATACACACACACTCGTATGCACGCAATGGAGAGACGGTTGAGTCCAAGAAGTTCAATGGATGGGTGTTGCTTCGTCATCGGCGACAGTGCGAAAGCGATGCTTGCTCCACGGTCCTTGGACTACACTTCCGCGGCGGATCCTCCCCTTTCTGGTGATGGCAAATCCCATCCAGCCGACTGAAATCAGTGTCACCAAGGTCACCAACGTGTTTTTCCCGTGAGATGTAAGGAACTTACGACCGTACTTGTATCGCGCATACCGCGTACTATCACGATCGATGATATATCAACTAGCAGTGCACAATTCTGATTTAGTGAGGAGAATAGTGCAAATGATACAGTTTGTGCAGTGCGGATAACGTAAACGTTAATGCAATAAAATTGTGTTGTCGCGCTTACCGTCTTTAGACTTAGACGAGTACTATCTAAGTATCTAATAGTAAGTGTGTTTAGCTAGACCGCGGCTTGACGCGATCGATCGCGGATTTACGTACTAACGAAGCACAGGCGCATATACAATATGTAGAGTGTATGATCGCTTGATCCACACACGGGGCAACGGTTGGGTTAATTTGTATTCTCCTGTACACTATGCAACGACTTCAATGGGCAGGGCATGTACAAAGAATGGACGACGATCGCATGCCTAAGAGAGTAATAAATGCAGAACGAGTCGACGGAGCGAGACTGCCAGGACGACCGAGATCTCGTTGGGAGAGCTCAGTTGGTGTGGACGCCGCGCAGCTGCTGGGCTCCCAAAAATGGAGGACGCGGTCACGTGACCGAGATAATTGGAGGACAATGATCCAGGCGGCCAAGGCCCGACGTCGGGCTGTCGCGCCACGATGATGATGATGATGTACACTATGCGGGACGGTATGTCTTGAAAATGATACAAAGTATATACACTGCATGCAGATACATCAGTACATGGATATGTCTTATGCCTACCGAAAGCGTGGGACGTGTTTTGTCGAATGATTTCATCCAGTATAACTATACTGGGATCTTCATAAAACTTACGTCGCTATCTTCAACACAACAGGTTCCACGCAGTCGGTAGCCAAAGACATATTCATGTTCCGATGTATCTGCATGCAGTGTAGATACTTTGTATCATTTATTTTAGGATGACCCCCAGCTATAAGACATATCCATGTCAAAAAAAAAACTGGGGTATAAAAAGCACGTAATTCTATGCATATTGGCAGCCGCTTTGATCATACGGCATCTCAGCATAAACCGTGCGCTCAATATTGTACATATAAATCCTAATCGGAAGATTGTAACGTCGCTGAGCGCCGATGTCTAGTCCCATCCGAACTAATCGGTCGTGATAAAGATTATTATGTATGTTCTCTCATCGTCTCGCTGTGACGTCGCCTAACTGCTGCCACCGGACAACGGAATACTGTGACGACGACGTCAGCTGTGTTTAAGAAGACCTACATAGAAAAAAAATCATTTCTTTTCTCTTACTCCACTAAATTTCTTCGGGTTTGACATGTATCTCTCTATCAATATGCACGTGCTTGCTATAGTGTATTAGTAGCGATACAGTGAATAGAGTATTCTCGTGAGTGAGCTCTCAAAAGAGTAGCAAAAAAAAATATATTACAAAAACTTGCCTTTTCCAACGGCCGTCTGGTTATGGTAAGTAAGTCTCTTATTCTGAATGTTTATTTACATAAAAAAAGACAGTGTATGTGCATATTGGTTATGTAAACTCGTTTATTATTTATTTTGAATTATATATTTTTTTTTCTTCTCTGCAATTTTCGGAGATGCCACCATAAATTTTAAACTCAGAGTTTATTGTGTAAAGTAACATAACGTAGAGGTTGTTAATATATTATGTATTTATGAATTGTCACTCATTAATCTTTTCTTTAAGTAAAGACTGAAATGGAGTAGAAAACAGAAAAATGTCTTTTCCTAAAGGAATACCCCTGTTCTTCCTTTCATTGAACATGTAGGACCGGCGCTATCTATTATACTAAACAGTTTGGGGGGAATCCCCAAATATCGGCCTGGGATCCGTAGGTTGTTGGTGGGTGTAGAAGGCCAGAGTCCCAAACAACTGGACTCTTGCGCGGAAGGATGAGCTAGTCGTTATCGCCGTTTACTAGGGTCCTTTTTTTTCTCCTGTTTTTTTTTGGTTCTTTACAGTTTTTTTTAGGTACGTGATTTTCTTTTTTCTTAATGGTAATGAGAAAGGAGGTGGCCTGAAGGCAAAGAACCCCCCACATCTCCCGATCAGGGCTAGGGCAAGCACGTATCGCCGCCTTCCAGGTCAATACGCTTACGTTGCTTCCTCCACATGGCATCCTCGTGATGTCCAAATAAAGCCTCATTACAATAAATAAAAAAATTATTGACACTTCAAAATAGGGGGTGTAGAGGAACGTTCCACTACACCCCCCTCCCCACTAGAAATAATGAATTAATCTTATTTAAACCCGTGTCAGAGTTATGTGCTAGTTATGATGTAGAAGAACGTTCCGCTGCCCCCCCCCCCCCCCCCCCCTCAAATAGAAATAATGAACTTATCTTATCCAAACCCGTGCTAAAAATACGTGCTAGTTATAGTTATGTGCTAGTTATGTGCCCCATTTAAAAGTTTTGTGCTCGTCAATTAAAAAAATTATTAGCAATTCAAAATGGGGGGTGTATAAGAACGTTCCGCTCTTTAATTTTGTCTTCGAAAGTTTTTTGCTAGAACTAATAGTTAAAAAGCAAAAAAAGACCCATTTTACACCCTCCTTGTATGGGAATTTTGTGACGGGAATTCCTCTCAAACTACTGAACTGATTTTAACCATTCTTTCGAAGGTGTGCAAATTTTATATTTTATTAAAATTGGCGAAATACTTTAGCTATAGTCCGCGAAAAACATTGCGAGCTTAGAATCCAAGCTTGGCCAGAAGCGGTTCGTGGCTTTGCGGGGATTCGGTAAAACATTGCGAGCTTAGAATCCAAGCTGTACCAAGCTTGGGCAGATGCATTCGCTAGGGGATTCGATTCATGTATATAATGACCAAGCTTGGGTAGATGTATCCGCTAAGGATCTTTCATAAGATTGTGGGTGGAACAGCGTTCATTGGATTATGAGTGGAACCGTCTAGAAAAGTCGGTTCATGTATATTGTGGGTGGAACAGCGTTCATTGGATTGTGAGTGGAGCCGTCTAGAAAAGATACTCACGAAATAAATAAACCGTCGAATTGAAAATATGAATCAAGTATCCAAGTGTACTTAATTTTAATGCTGCGTACTTAAGAGCGTCGAATTGAAAAAATGAAAAGCGTCGAGTTGAAAAAATGAAAGTATAGTCCACTTAACAAGTGGAAAAGAAATGTTATGAGGAGAGATCTATTGTGGGTGTTCAATCGGGACAATAAGTGTGATAAGTGTGATACGCAGATCTATTGTGGGTGTTCTCAAGTAATTCGGGCCAGTAAGTGTGATCATTTTTGCAGCATATATACATAAATAAAAAAACAAAAAAGAAAAATATAATAATAATATTTAAATAATATTATATAGATTAGAAAAAGAAACAAAATACGAAATTTCGAAATCATGATTTTTTTTTTGGAATTTCGTAATAATTAGAGAGTAAGAAAAATGCGAGAATAAACACAAATCTTCTTCCCTCTCTCTCCTCCCTCACTTTGAATTACTGACTTCCATAGGGGGATTTTGAAATGTTGCGCCCGAAATCCCATGGACGGGAGGGTGAAGAAGCGCCGGGCCCATACCATCTGGGGCCCTTAGATTGAGCCGTTTTCCAGCGTAAGGCTCAGAGCTGAAAGGGAAGAGGATCTGTCCTGATTGGACGGTCTTCCCATTTGCTTATATTTTCGGCCTTGTGCCAATTTGTAGCTTGGCTGTTGCAGCCCGGGACTTTGTATCGACTTATATCTTTGGGAGTTTGACGTTAGTCGTCACCACTAGGTTTCTCTTGTTAGCACTTTATCTTATTCGCTTTGTTTTAGTATATTTCGCTGTTTTCTTGATTACCGGGCAGACGTGCGACTATCTTTTTGAATGATAATGGAGGAGGCCGATGATTGCGGTGTTGAACCACCCCGCCACTCCCGACAGCTGAGCTGGTCTGCCAGCGCACGTCACGGGCGATCATCGGAGAGGGATTTTTCGTAACACACGGTGTACAGAGGGCTTTAAGGCAAGTCCTCACCCTCGTCCTCCAGGCATCCATTACATCAATGGCGCCCAACGTGGGGCCCGATTTATACCGTTAGTCGTTCTTGAACGACGAGGACTCAGCTTCATCTTGAGTCCTCCCATTTTGGGTGCCCCACCACACCAGTCCTTAAAGACTTCGGAGCGCTACGGCACTCCATATGGTTTTTGGCTTCACGCTTTTTCTATTGCCCAGGCAGACCCTAGGACTGGTGTCCCTTCCCAAGCCCCTTCCCTTTAACGTAGGGTTTCCCTTCCTTGACAAGCCCTGATCTGCTTTGTTGTCGTCTAGTGGGATTGCATACCACGTGGTGATGGTTCTCTTCCGGAGTATTGCGTCGAACTGATGACTGCGTCAATCGATGTCTGGAAGTAGAGAAAGTCCAGCACCACCTATTTGTGCAGATCAGGAGCTTACAAACAACATATTCTGTATTTATTGGCACGGATAGCCCTCTTGACCGGTTTTGATTCTAAGGTCGCAAGGACTAGTGGATTCGTGGAATAGGCAATGGTGCCAACTCCACGACTCGGTCTCATGGCTGCAGAGGACAGACTGGTTGAGAGTAAGCGATCCGGCCAATAATCATTAGACTTGCATCCCTTATCAGCCGTTCATGAAGGACTCTTCCTATTTTCTTTCAGGTCATTTTTCTGTTAAATTCATGTTCTATTGCGAGTAATAACGTTTATGATAATTGTAACCTATAAAATTTATTGTAATCCTCACCCTCCTTCTACCCCCTCCCATACAAACTGCACTATTTCATGAAATACGTTAAGCCAATTTACTCATTACCTATACAATTTATCGGGCTGAAATTTTGTACTTAACACTTAATTAACAATATCAGTTAGATTCAAAAAAAGTAATCGATTACCCTTACTCCGTCTACCCCCTCCCATACAAAATGACACATTTTTGATAATTTACAATAATCAGATTTTCTCAGAAACTAATACTCTAGATGAAATCTGAGAGGTGATGGGATCAACAAAGTCTTAACGATGCATCCGAGATTGCAACCAAAATTATTTATTGGCTTTAACCAGGTTCAAATTCATCTAGAGTATTGCATGATTGGGGTTTACCCCAATCGTAGTTCTTTTATGTTTTTATAAGATATCAGTTCTAGAAACTTTCAATTTCTATTGAAAGTTGTTCACCTCATTTAATTAGTTAACCACCACATGAACATACCAGTTAGGATGACAACGAGACATACTCCCCCACCATCGAAGAAGACCGGAGCAGCTCCCAAGGGTACAGGGCCCGTGACAAGATCCAAGTTGCAGGCGCAACTGAATCCACAGTCAATGGAATTCAGGCCAATCGACTCGGGCGGGATGAATCATGCCATGCAAAATTTAGACGGACGTCAATCGTTGCCGGGGAACTGGGGATCGAATATGGATCTAATAAATACAGAGGGATCATACACGCAAGGTACCCCACTCTTTGGTCAGATGCGGGAACATATTTCTCCGCTACAACCGATAAGATCGGTCCGACAACAAGGCCCTCCAGTTGCAGGGTTTTCTTTCCAACCCCCAAATTTTAACCCATCGGCCCACAGTTATACCCCTTCTTTGCAACAGATGCACCCAGGACAAGTACCCCATTCTCAGCCCGTAACATCTATTCCAAATCCGATACAAAGCCAGGTACAGGGTGGCACCCTGCCCTTACAACCAATTGGTCCGGCCTAGGGACAGGCAGCCCTTCTGCCACAGGCAAACACCGATGTCTTATTACAGGCCTTGACCTCTTACATAGATCGCGTTCTCGGCGAGCGTGGCTTTTCAGTAGCACGTGATAGTGAACCCGTGAGGCCGTCTCTAGTAGCTCCTGTTGAGGAACACAGACCCCCTTTAAGGGAAAGGGATAATTGCCATAACCCTGGGAGGGTACTACGCACAATACGATTCAGTGGCAATGACGCGGTGGATGATTTTATCCGCCAAGTGGAACTGTTTACTGGGCGGACCTTAGACAGTAACTATCGAAACTTATGTTTAGGTGCACATCTTCTATTCGTCGATAGCGCAGCTTCCTGGTTTCGACGATACACAGCGGACGTAGAAAATCGATTTACTTGGTCCACATTGCGAGCTGCCTTGCGAGAGCAGTTCGGGGATCGTTTCAACGATGAGGACTTGATCGCGGAGATTCGAAGCCGCAGGCAGAGAAGTGGACAAAACTTCGACAGCTTCCTTGAGGAAATACTTCGCCTTAATGACCGGATGCGGGTGAAGCTCTCTGATACCGCTCTGACGAGAATACTTCTCGATAATGTACACAAGAGCATCGGTCGTCAGCTTCTAGTGGCTGACATTAACTCTCTTAGGGAGCTTCGCATGTACGTAAGAAAATTTGAAAACTACGATCAACGTGTGTCTACCAGGCGACCTAAGCGCACCCACCTAGCTGAAGTATATGAGGAACCTCACCCCGACAACAAAGATTCTGTTGAATATAGGAGTGACATAGACGTTTCTGAGATCAATCCTGCAGCGTTAGTTTGTTGGAATTGCCGACAAAAAGGACACCGCTACGTAAATTGCATGGCTGAACCTAAAGTTTTTTGCTATGGATGTGGCGCTGCTAATATTTATAAACCGCAGTGCTCAAAGTGCGGTACCAAAAAACCTGCCAACGAGGAGGCACAACACCTCAGCTTCCTCAACGAGCACTCAGACCGACTAGAAACTCACAGACCGCAATCCAGTCTCAACCCTCATGTCAACGTGTCTAATACTTCTTCATCTGACGTACCATTATTACTGGACTTGTCTTATCCACTCCCTTTAGTTGTGACCTCGGGCATCTCATCCTCACCTGATCGGCCCTTGACACGTGACGCGTCAGCCCAAACTGATGCGTCTACTTCATCCACTGTGTCAACTACACCGTACCCAAACACTCTTTTCTAACCGCATGGACGCCTCTGTTCCAGAGCCTATTATATCTTCTGACTATTCGATAGTTCCATCTGCGTCAATTACACAACCTATTCGCGTGATTCTGAGGTCGGAAAAAACCAAATCTAAAAATAGAAAAATAGAAACGAAGTGCATCCGGGCTAAAGATACATGTGCGCGCCACATTTGTTCGTAAAAAAAAAAAAATCGTGTGTGCCGGCGTATTTGTGTTGTGTGCAATAGCGAAGGGCCCCCTAGTGACAGCACAGCAAAGTCCCGGTGAGTCCGTTCCTTGTAGACTTAACATCCTGTCCAACTTCTGAATTTAATGCATTTGCATTAATCGCAACCATAATTGAATACTGGCCGCTTTCAATTCAACGACAACTAGCAAGTAGGCATAACACTACTGTTAGCTGTGATTGGATTATTGCTGCTGCGTTCAGTTATCGAGTGACCAATTCTACCCCCCATAACTTTGTACATTCCGTCTAAACATGCAAGAATTTAGACTTAATTTTTGCAACATTCGTGGAATTAGAGCGAATTATACTGCGGTACATGCCCATCTCATGCTACACAACCCAGCAGTTATGGCGTTAAGCGAAACAAAAGTCCTTAGCGATTGCGAAATAAGCCAATTTAACATCCAAGGCTATCGTTTTTTGCCCGTTTTTGCAACCCAAAGGGGGATTGCAATGTACATTCGAAATAATATCGCCTTTTCCACCATCAGTCCCCAGTTCACTTTATCTAATCCAGAATTCACGTACACCTGTATTAGGTTCAATTTCAATAAACATACTCTATTCCTGTGTTTTCTGTATCGAAGCCCTGAGATTTCTGATCCTGATACTGAACGTTACTTCGATATACTTTCCACCAATGTCGATGAGCTCTTAGATAAATACCCTGCATCAGAAATCGTCTTGGCAGGCGACTTCAATGTACACAATGTACAATGGCTTAAATATTCTTCATCTACAAGCCAAGCAGGAAGACTGGCTGAGCTATTCTGTGAATCATACAACCTACACCAATTAGTAGATTCCCCAACCAGAATACCTGATATAGAAGGTCAAAACGCCAACTTATTGGACCTGTTTATAACCTCACACCCCGACAAATATTCAGTATCTGTTTCATCTCCTTTGGGAAACTCCGATCATAAATTGATATCGACCAAATTCACAACTAGGTCACTAAATGTCAATAATCTATCTTCCAACAAGAGACTATTGTGGCATTATGATAAGGCGGACTGGGTTGCATTTAATCAATTCATCAGTGAACTGAACTGGTCTGACTGCTTCTCTACGCAGAACGTCGATTATATAAGCGAGTCAATTAGTAACATCATTTGGTATGGAATGCACTGCTTTATCCCACACAGTTCTAAGAATACCAAACCAACCACCAACTCTTGGTTTAACAGAGATTGCAAAGAGGCTATAAAGAGAAAAGAAGCGGCATACCGTGCATACAAACAATGCCCCTCTGTGGAACTGAGAGAAGTTTACAATTCTACGCGTAACATCTGCAAATCAGTCATAAATAAGGCTAAATTCCAGTTTGACAGCAAAATTAGGCAGAAAGTGTTCGTTCAACGGAAAGGTAGCAAAGGTTTCTGGTAACTCGTCAAATCTGTGAAGAATAACTTCACCTCCTCTTCTATTCCACCACTGGTATATGATGGCAAAATTTACAGTGAACCGCAAGACAAGGCCAACCTGTTGGCCGAAACTTTTGTTGCAAACTCTTGCCTACTACCCACTACTCAGAGTCCACCAGCCATACCCTTATGTGATTCACACCAGAGAGCTTTGCATTTCCGCACTAGGGAAGTATTTAAAGTACTCTCAAAACTCGATGTATCAAAATCGGCTGGACCTGATGGCATCTCCCCCTTAGTTCTCAGACACTGCGCTTCCTCGCTAGCCAAACCTCTCCGAAAACTCTTTTACCTGTCCTACGCAACAGGAGTGTTCCCATCATCGTGGAAACTAGCTCATGTCCAACCAATCCCCAAGAAAGGAGAAGCATGTGATCCATCTAACTACCGACCAATAGCACTAACTTCGACCCTATCAAAAGTCTTCGAAACCCTGGTTAACAACCAACTAATGAGCTACCTTGACTCACATCATCTCATCAATGATCGGCAATATGGTTTCCGGTCTTCGCGCTCCACCGGCGACCTAATGACATACCTCACCGAAAGATGGAATCGCTGTATCCACCAATTTGGCGAAGCTAAAATCATTGCCCTCGACATTTCGAAAGCTTTTGATAGAGTCTGGCATCCGGCTCTTCTAGCTAAGCTCCAGGCTTTTGGTTTGGACCCAAAATTAGTTAAATGGATCGAAAGTTTCCTTCACGACCGTTCGCTTCAGGTCGTCCTTGATGGAGTTAAATCAAATTGCCATACCACCAACGCAGGGGTCCCCCAAGGTACTGTCCACCAACACTCTTCCTTCTCTTCATCAACGATCTTCTCAGCGTGACTTCCAACTCAATCCATAGCTTTGCAGACGATAGCACCCTTGACTACACTTACTCTTTCAACTCTGTAGCTGACTCTCGCCGAAATTCAACATCTATCAACAGAGATCGCATGTTTGACTCACTAAATGAAGACATTTCAAAAATTATTGCATGGGGGAAAGCGAATCGAGTAGAGTTTAACGCCTCAAAAACACACTGTTGTCTACTTTCCAATAAGCGATGTGCTCCACCTACCGCCCAACCCATTCTTGTCGATGGGGTCAGCATTCCTGATTCGCCCATACTGAACATACTAGGTATTAACATCTCCAGTAAACTAAATTGGTCCGACCACATTTTTTGCGTTGCAAAAAACGCAATGAAGTGTCTGGGTTTTCTGAATCGCTGTAAAAGATACTTTTCACCATCTGATCTGGCTCAAATTTACAAGGCTCATATAAGACCGAGACTTGAATTTAATTCCCACATATGGGCAGGCGCAGGTAGAACCGCATTATCCGCGTTAGACAAAGTTCAACGGAAAGCCTTCAAGCTTATTGGCGAGGAACCCATAACATCTAAAATCGAACCGCTTGAACACCGGCGAAGTGTCGGCTGTCTCTCACTCTTCTATCGCTACTACAACCGCCGTTGCTCTGATGAAATAGCCAACCTCATTCCTGAGCGTACTTTTCCTTTACGTAACACCCGACTAGCCAGTCGTGTCCATCCTCATCTTCTAGAACTCAGCAATAGTCGCACCGCCAAATTCCATGACTCGTTTGTATCTAGAACAACACGAATGTGGAACGATCTACCATCTTTTGTTTTCCCCCGCAACTATGACCTACAAAAATTTAAACGGAATGTACACCGTCACCTCATTCAAACTCAACCCATCTCCCCACTACCTTAATCCCTTACCGCCAATGCTGTGCTCTCGCATCAAAGGGTTACCCCCTAAGCTTTGGTATAAACATAAAAAAAAAAAAAAAAAACAGGTTCAACCCGTCAATTCCGGAGAAGACGCTTCTGCAGACCCAGTAACGCCAGGCTCTACCTCTCTACCGTAGCATTGCAGGCCATATCACATTCGGCTGCTTGAATACGAGCATGCTCGTCAACGAATATTCGAAAATGATGAGCGGGTTTGCAGTAAGCCAAAGCCAAAGCGTTCGACTCTTCGCTGGCGACGCTTCCGAAAGCAGCTAAAGGCCACACGACGTCAATATTGCTCCGCCATCTTGATTGACCGACCTGTTGATGATCTAAGACCCTACGCGAAGGTTACCATTTTCGACGAGGACGTAGTTGGACTAATAGATACTGGTTGCTCCTTTTCGTGCATATCATCTGACTATGCAAGGAAATTTGTTCAGGAGAACAAACATCCCTGGAAACGCTTCCATCTGTCGCTGTCGACGGCCGATGGTACTCCGCATTCCACTCTTGGACAGACCACCGGCCCAGTATCATTTAGAGGTCAAACAAAAATCATGACCTTTCTTATCATTCCGTCGTTAAGTCAGGATTAATACCTGGGTGTGGACTTTGTGTGCAATTTTCATCTGGCTCCCGATTTATTTTCTCCACATCGTTCCGCACTTACCCCGTACGTAAGTGAATTAGTAGCTACGGACAACAAACACCTCTTGTCGCCTAAGCAGGAAGCAGTCTTTGGGGCCATCATTTCCAGTTTCCCGTCCTACTCAAAAGAAGGATTAGGGCGAACAAGTCTCATTTAACACCACATCGACGTAGGCGATAGCAAGCCGATCAAGTAACGTCATTTCGCGGTGTCACCCGCCGTTGAGAAGTTGCTTTTCGCCGAGTTAGATAGGATGCTGGAGATGGGCGTCATAGAGGAGTCGAAAAGTAGCTGGGCTTCTCCCGTTACAGTGGTCGTGAGGCCGGGAAAAATCCGTATGTACCTTGACGCAAGAAAAGTCAACAACGTCACCGTGAAGGATGCATATCCGTTACCCCTCATCGATGGGATTCTCAGTCGGCTACCTAAAGCCCAATACATCAGTACCCTGGACTTAAAAGATGCCTTTTGGCAAATCCCACTCGATGAGGAGTCGCGAGAAAAGACCGCATTCACGGTTCCAGGCCGACCACTGTATCAGTTCATTACCATGCCCTTCGGGCTATGCAATGCACCTCAGACGATGCAACGCTTAATGGACAAAGTCATTCCAGCAGACATCCGCCATCAAGTGTCCGTTTACTTGGATGACTTGCTGGTAGTGTCCGAATCGTTTGAGGAGCATTGCAGTCTGCTTCGACGAGTCGCTTCGTGTTTACGTGACGCCGGACTCACTTTGAATGTGGAGAAGAGTCACTTTTTAATGAAAGAAGTGAAATACTTAGGTCATATCATCGGCCACGGGACTTTGCGAACTGATCCAGACAAAGTTGCCGCGATCGAGAACTTTCCTCTCCCAAAGTCGGTACGACAGCTCCGACGCTTTCTGGGAGTGTGCGGCTGGTACCGCCGATTCGTACTGAATTTCTCTGCCGCGACTGCTTCGTTAACTGATATGCTGCGGAAAGGTCGTTCGTTTCTGTGGACAAACGAGGCGCTACACGCATTTGATGCGCTAAAGAAGAGCCTCTCCTCTGCCCCCGTTCTACACAGCCCGGACATTGCCCGTCCCTTTTCGATTCATTGTGACGCAAGTCATGACGGAATCGGTGCGGTGCTGGTTCAAGTCACGGATGAGGGCGAGGAAGCCCCTATAGCATTCATGTCACAGAAATTAACGACAGCTCAGCGCAATTATACAGTAACGGAGCAGGAATGCCTTGCTGCAGTGACCGCCATAAAGAAGTTTCGACCCTACGTGGAAGGTATGGAATTTGAGGTTGTCACTGACCACGCCTCCCTTAAGTGGCTAATGAGCCTACGAGACCTGCGCGGTCGACTAGCTCGTTGGTCTCTTCAGTTGCAAGGTTTTAAGTTCTCGATCCGTTATCGAAAAGGCAGCGGCCACGTCGTACCCGATGCCTTATCCCGCATTCACGAAAGTGATATTTCGGAAATTTCCACCCAAGATGACGCAGCTTTGTTCGTAGATCTGCAATCACCACATTTTCAGTCTGAGAAGTATCAGACTCTTACAAAGAAGATCAAGGAAAATGACCACCTACTTCCGGATCTTCAAGTCATTGATGGTTATGTGTATAGGCGCTGCGAATATGCAAGCGGTGATAGGAATTGTCATGGAAACTTTGGGTCCCAGTAGAACTGACCGAAGATTTGATACGGAGGGCACATGACCACCCCATGTGCTCACATGGAGGATTCGGTAAGACGTTGCGTAGACTCCGTATCTGTTCTACTGGCCAAAAATGACCCAACAGGTTAAGGACTTTGTGTCTAACTGCGAAGTTTGCAAAACGACCAAAGCTCCAAACAAAACCTTCCGACAACCAATAGGCACTCCCCCTATTCCCGACCGTGTGTTCCAGCGCCTGTACGTTGACTTGATAGGTCCTTATCCACGTTCTAAGGCTGGGAATGTGGGAGCAATTGTAGCTTTGGACAGTTTGTCGAAGTTCCCATTCGTCGAACCAATTAAAAAGTTCACCGCACAAGTCGTAGTAGAGTTTCTGGAGCAGAGAGTGTTCCATGTCTTCGGGGTCCCGGAAACCGTTGTTACCGACAACGGGGTCCAATTCAAATCCACATTATTTAACAACTTGTTGGACCGATATGGTGTGCGACACTTTTATACTGCCCTTTATTCGCCTCAACCTAATGCATCCGAGCGTGTAAATCGCTCATTAGTAGCTGCCATACGCGCATATATTAAGTCAGACCAACGTGACTGGGACGCCAATCTTTCGCAGATTAATTGCTGCTTGAGATCTGCTTATCATTTCGCTATTGGTTTCTCCCCATATTTTGCCGCGTTTGGGCAAACTATGTTACTGCATGGTAGCTCTTCTAACATATTACGTGGCACAAAAATGTTGAGTGATCCTACAGCAAGCAGTTGCGCCGGATGCAAAACTGGAGTTGATACGCGAACAGATCCGTCAAAATATGCAGTCGGCCAGTTTGACCAATGCTCGTCGGTACAACTTACGAGCGAGGGAAGCCAATTTTCAAGTAGGGGACGTGGTGCACTGTAAGAATTTCGCACAAAGCAAGGCAGGGGATCGCTTCAATGCGAAGCTGGCACCCACGTTTTGGAAGGGCCGCGTCTTGGCTCGCATCGGCAGTGCATGTTACTTGCTGGCTGATATGAAGGGGAAAACTGTGGGCGTGTTCAACGCCCGGGATATACAGCCGTAGAACTTATGCCATTCGCTGTCAAACCGCAGACAAATAATTCAGATAAATCTTCACTATCGGATGATAAGGAAGATTTATCTGTGGTGTAATGATCGTGGTACAATAATTTTGCGAGTCGCTGTAATTGTATATGCAAATTTTGAAATAGCGGGTCGCAAAATAACAAAGGAACAAAATTCGGGCGAAGATAGGGCCAGGTTTAAGGGAGACCGGTTTTCAGCCGTGGGAATCGGGTGTCGAGAAAAAGAACGAGGAGTCGTGACTGGACATTCGTGGTGAATGGTTACAAGTGTTCCATCAACATTAAGGAATTGTTTCGTTTAACTTCAACTTTTTAGTTTTTACCTTGTTTTAAAAAACTTGGACAAAATTTATTCATTAAAATTAACCATTAATTCGTCAAACAAAAGCAAAATACCAAAACAAATAAAATCTCAATTAAAACCACCTGAACTGTACTCAAAATAACCAATATTTAAAAGAACAATTCAATTTTAATGGTGAATCTAGTTGATGCTGTAAACCAAAGTCCAAATCTACTGCAACAAGTGCCCAACTTAGGTATATTATTGCAACCGAAATAAATTATCCAACGATAATAAAAAAATCAAACGAGCTTAGATCTACCAGTAAATGTGGTGTCGAAATTTTGACACACGGTGACAATTTCAAAGAAACAAACCAAATATGTATACCTAGAAATGTGCTCATGTGATTAAGTAATTAATGGTGTGATATCATCCATCCAGTGCCAATGTGTGGAGGGCTCCGCCACCAGCGCAGGAGCCCCCAGGTAAGTGGGGTCCCTTTCCAGCACCAACCACGTGCCCCTCGCGCATACACCCGCACGCGGGTGAGTGTTTGAGATGTAATAGTCGGGGCACGAGAAGAAGAAGAAAGGTCTTTTTAATAAAGTACGTCGATGGGTGAGATCGGTTTTAAGGGGGCGATATTCCGAAAGCAGGTATCGCCAAAATTGTCACACTTAAATGCCACTATTATGACTACTCGATTAAACAAGTCGCCAGATAAGATTATATTGTGTTGATTGAAAATAGTGATTGCGAATATGTGTTGGTAAATACACACACGCCACATTTAAATGAACAGATACACATCCCTAATAATAGTTTGCATTCTGAAATGTAAAGCCCAGTCGTAAACGATAACAAATGAAGTCAGAATTGAATACATTATTTTGCTTTTCATATTTATTTCTTCTATTAACTTGCGATTAATAGGTTTGGTTCGTGTACGAAGCCGCACTAAAGAAAAGGCATAGAAAGAAGAAAACAAATAGAATGTTAGTTTAGATAATAAAATTATACATATAACAAGAAACAAGAAACATAATGATATATTGCGTATATGAGTATAGACACACTCATATCTAATGCCTGAATTGTATCTCTTCGTACTTTATTAAAAGAATCATAAAGTTCACCGAGATCGTTTCTCTCTTTTATCTCTCCTGGAGATTACAGTTTTAACAAAAAGAAAACAATTTTTCGACTCCAATTTCAAAACTTGTAAATCCTTGAAGATGGTGTTTCACTGTGGGTAAGGTGAACGTTACGTTTGGGGAACACACATACAGACAAAATGACAGGGAATCGTCGTCGAAATTAGAATAACATGAAATATGATATCAAACAGAATATACGAAATTATGAAATAAGAACCAAACAAAACAAACAGTGTAATAGTATTTGCTTTTTTGAATTTATTATCTCATTTTTGCAGCATATATACATAAATAAAAAAAAAAAAACAAAAAAAAAAAAAAAAAAAACAAAAAAAAAAACAAAAAAGAAAAATATAATAATAATATATAAATAATATTATATAGATTAGAAAAAGAAAAAAATACGAAATTTCGAAATCATGAATTTTTTTTTTGGAATTTCATAATAATTAGAGAGTAAGAAAAATGCGAGAATAAACACAAATCTTCTACCCTCTCTCTCCTCCCTCACTTTGAATTATTGAATTACATAGGGGGATTTCGAAATGTTGCGCCCGAAATCCCATGGACGGGAGGGTGAAGAAGCGCCGGGCCCATACCATCTGGGGCCCGTAGATTGAGCCGTTTTCCAGCGTAAGGCTCAGACCTGGAAGGGAAGAGGATCTGTCCTGATTGGACGGTCTTCCCATTTGCTTATATTTTCGGCCTTGTGCCAATTTGTAGCTTGGCTGTTGCAGCCCTGTGTCCCTTCACGGGACTTTGTATCGACTTATATCTTTGGGAGTTTGACGTTAGTCGTCACCACTAGGTTTCTCTTGTTAGCACTTTATCTTATTCGCTTTGTTTTAGTATATTTCGCTGTTTTCTTGATTACTGGGCAGACGTGCGACTATCTTTTTGAATGATAATGGAGGAGGCCGATGATTGCCGTGTTGAACCACCCCGCCACTCCCGACAGCTGAGCTGGTCTGCCAGCGCACGTCACGGGCGATCATCGGAGAGGGATTTTTCGTCACACACGGTGTACAGAGGGCTTTAAGGCAAATCCTCACCCTCGTCCTCCAGGCATCCATTACATAATAGGAATGCCTTTAGTTTATGCTGCCATAAGGGCAAAGTTCATTTGCCATCATTATCTGAGAACATATTTTTCAAGAATATTTGTGAGCCGTGGTGAATGGGCTTCAAGGTCGAATTAAAACCAACGATCTAAACCAAATACCTACAGTTATATTTTGAGCTAAATATTTATTTTATTATAGTGTAGCGGAACGTTCCTATACACCCCCCATTTTGCAGTGTCAAATTTTTTTTATTTGTCGAGCACAAAACTTTTGAATGCGGCACATAACTAACACATAACTATACAATAGTCGTTTTCGCAATTTGCGTTAGTGGGGGGTGCAGCGGAACGCACCTCTAAAATGCAACCATAAAGATTCAGTTTCTGATTTTTCATCACACACTTTTCATTCATGCACTTGCCACAAGCCACGCCCACAAAGATGAACTCGTCGTGATCATCACTCAATTTCGCATGGTTCCCCTTACCCGACGAGCGCACGGTCGCCGCCATTTCTCACTTTATCAGCCATCATGTACATTTGCCAGAGAGAAATGCGAACAGCTTTACGTGGACAGCCGTTGGCATGCGACCTCATTGATAATTCTTCCAATACGAAATGGGTTGATCATAACACGAATTCTTTGTTATGGGATTTCAGATACTTTCTCAATGTTTATTATGATGTACAGTAGAGAACGGATAAGTGCAATCGCCGCTGGCAGTGAATTTATTGCACTTATCCGTTTTTTTCACTTATCCGTTTTTTTTTTCACTTATCCGTTGCAAAGATAGGCCAGTAAAATTTAATCAACTTGGGGGTCTTATAGGAAGTAATTGGGAAATTTCTGGAAATAATCGTAATCCCTTCTATAGATTCTGATACATGGAAACTGTGTTTGCACAGTCGCATAAGCTGAGCTTAACTTTGGGCAAGTGAAAATTCGAGAAATTTTAACCTTTGTTTTTATGATTTTTCTTATAAATTCTAAACGGTGCCTCCCTTCGAAAAATTTATCGGATGTAATTTAAAGACTGTTGAATTCTGCGTACAATGCACTGCTCAAAGTCAAATTTCGATTCAGCAGTATAGTCGAAATCGATAGTCACAAAATAATAATTTTTGAGGCTTAAAAAAAAAAAATTATCAATTTTCAAGCTCAACGATTTTTGAAACGGATGCTTCAAGTGTAAAACTGATTAAATAAAAGTTAAAGATTTCACTTCCATCGTGGCCAATATTTATCCCATTTTTAGTGTGATTGTAATCAAAAATGTAAAAATGTCTGTTTAGCGATTTCAACTTTAATAGCTGTATTTCGGTAAGTATTGTATAACAGCTAGAAATTTTATTTTAATCTCAACTTGTAAGCAATTTCTTCAAGTTTAAAAAAGTTTTGCTAAATTCTTAAGCATACTAATTTAGGAGATTTAAGCAAAATACGGAACAAGCTAAACAATCAAGCGATTTTTTCAAGATGGCGGCCTCCGTGGTGGTGGGGGGACTAGAAAACTTAAATTTTTTAGCAATGTGCCAACTCATACAACATATCGATGGTTAAGCGCACAAATGTGTTAAGTGCACTTTTGGTCAAAAATGAGTTAACTGCATTTTCCATTCCCTTAGTATCATATCTATCTGGTGTAAACGTATTGTAAGTGTCTGATCAAAAATAACGACTCAAAACACAATACAAATCGGTGTTAAGTGCATAAAAATGAATAATATGTGCAGCAAATGTGTTAAGTGCACTTACAACATTTTGACTCCTCAGAAATATAACGTCCTTGTGCACAGATGTGATAACAGCACTTACCACATTTGTGCACATAACATGACATTTGAAATAAGGGAAAAGGTTGTAAGTTTTTGACTTCATTTATGAGTTAATGGCCCGATATAATTTAAAAATTTCCACGTGACAAAAACAATACACCCTTTACCTTCTCAGTGTCTAATGACTGACCGGAAAGAATAGTAATTAGGAATCTCCAAGTGACAAAAGCAATAAACCATTGTTTTTCTCAAGGTCTAGGGTGTAAAGAGACAACACAAATTATTAGGTCTACTCATTTATGTATACGAGATTGTGTGTTTATACTACTAAAAAAAAATATGGAGAGGAAGTAGAAATCCGAGGTAATATGGTTAAATTCCATCATTTTTTATACAAAATGCACATGGGCTTGGCCGCATGTGTTACGAATATGATGTACACATCAAAACATCCTTTTAATTACCCTTGTATAAATTTTCGTCCTGACCTGTCTGGGAGGGTATCTAGCTCTAATATTTATACCACATTATTTGTGCATTTATTTGTTGGCATTTGAGATAAGGAAGGAAGTATTAGATTTGTGAGTTGTGAAATGGGCTGATGACATTGCCGACGGAAGCACTCGCGGTCCTTATTCACCTTTACGCAAAAACGGCTGCGACTGCTTCTGCCGGCAATGTAATTGGTCCATGATAGCGATAGGGTGTTGCCCACGCTAAGCTAATGTGCGCTCCCTTTATAGATATAGGTTGGACAGATGTGAAACGGCGTTGTCTCCACTATGTACTTCTGGTAATTCTTTTGTTTTTTTTTGTACAAATACACGCAGGCGCGCTACTACCCAAGCCCCCCAAGCCATCGGCCAATCAGCCACAACTTTGACATTTGCGAAGCATTTGGCCTCTCGTTCCTCGGGTTCCTTGGCCATAAGTTAATACGCAGTGTGCGTGTTTCACTGCGCCGACGTGAATCTGTCAACAATAAAACGATATTCAAATTTTTACCCCATTCTGTGCCCATGTCGCATCTATCCTATATATATCTATGGCGATTTTTTCGACCGGACCGAAAACGTCATACGACCATTTCGAATAACGGAATTGTCGAATGGTGTTGTCGGTCTGGCCAATGAGAATCGCTCATTCGTCAGCCTGGCAACGAACAAAGGCGAGAGGAGAGTGGAGAACGGAACCCGGGGAGTGGGAGATTGGAAGCGCAACGGATCGGATGTGCATGTGCGGAGTTACTTGGAGAAGCGAGGGAATCGTGTCCCAGTTTGAGTTTGAAATATTAATGACTCGGGTCGTTAGCGCGAAACAGTTACGCGGTAAGAAAGTGCTTTCGGGAATTCTTTGGCAAGAGATAAGCAGCGGTGTTTGTGCGCGAGCTCATTGCGCAGAGTTGGATTGCACGACGAGCGATTTACTTCCATTTCGATACTTATTACGAAAAGACGCGTCAGCGTGGGAAAAGTGTAGGGGTGCTCCGCCACGAGCCCCCCACAGGTGCTGTATTCAAATTTCCCCGGGGTAAAGCAGTGCCCCAGCGGTCTGGGCAGCCATCCCGCTCACTCCCGGGAACACCAGAGACCACGTATTTTTAGCTGCAACTTACAACCGCGTGGAGCACTGCTTTACCTCGTGAAACGTCTTGGTATGAGTGAGTAAGCAAGGGAGGGCGAGGGGAATGGTCGGGGCCAGCTAACGACAGGGGTCAAAAATAACAGCCGCTTGAGTGTCATCGGGTGGCTTATGCACGTTTTGTTGCGGCAATAAAAAGAACGTCAAATTCGTGGTGGTTAAACTGAACTTGTTACGCTTATCCTGGAATTGTGCCGTGCAACCGGAGTGAGTGATCCAAGGCGTTCAAATTTCCAGTTGTTGCGTGCTATGTCGGAGCACACCCGTTTGCCTCCTGCTCGTCGTATCGATCGTTTACAAGCTTTCAACACACGTCTTAAGCAAACCGCAGCCAGTATGAAGATATTGAACGACTGGCATAGGTCCTTGGTTAGTCATTCGGTTGAATTCTCTGGTCGTCTTCTAAAGAAGGAAAATATCGTTTTTGGTCGAGCCAGGGCAGGGTACAATGCCGACTGGACACGATTCTTGTGCGACAGTGAACAATTCACATCGGTCGAATTGAAACATTGGGCGCCGGTCTGTCCAAATTGTAGCAATCGCGAGGCAAGAGATTGTGTTGAGAGTTTAATTCAGGCAGCGAAAGGAATGCGAATGCACATCAGGCAGCCAACACCGTTCCAAATTCACGACGACAGAAATCATTCCTACCTCAATGCCAGTGAAAATTGCGCTAATCAGGACCCACAATTGATTAGGTACATTGTTCCGAATAATATCGCTGAAAGGTACAGCAGTATTAAAAGGAAAACTTGCGTTGATCGCGCAATACCGACGCAAGTCATGTGTCACAAGACTGTCACACCGAAAGGTGGCCATCCCCGTTCCCATATGTCTATTGCAGCCAAAGTTGCAATACAAATTAATTATAAGCTGGGCGCGGCTGCCTGTATAATAGAATTGCCACTAAGTGGCTTGATGACCATCGGTTTCGATATCTGTCGCGGTACAAAAGATTGCCCGCGGGCTTTCGCCGCACTCGTCGCTACGATGGACATGAAAGCGGAGCGAAATAATTTTTGCACAATACCACAACATAATCGCAGCGATGAATTATCCATCGCGATCTGAAATTGGGCAATTTGTTTGCAAACACAAGAACGGACTAGCGATCTTGGTATTAATTAGTGAGTAACCTCTCATGAAGTAGATACGGAAGCATATATTGGTGATAGGTTAGACTGAAATCGATAATTGATCAAACGTGTTATATAACTACCACAGCAGCTTCACACGCAACACGGTCGCTATTTTCCGCCCAAAGTAGGGTTTTCCTTGATCTTCCTGTTATTCGCTAGTTGCTTTACGCCACTTTCCTAATTTGCATCTTCGGTCTTGTCCAACCAATCAAGTCCACGACAAGTGCATTGAGAGAGTTATACGTGTATAAAGTAATAGTTTTATTAAATTTTAGGGCAAAAGTTGATTGATTTGGCAAAAGTGCGACAACAAGAGGAAAAATCATGGTGAATCTGACTGGAAGTGCAGATTGCATTAAATATGTTCTATTTGCTTTTAATTTTGTGTTCGTGATCACTGGTATTATTCTTATATCTGTTGATGTAACTGTGGCAACCGTATACGAGAACTATGAATTGTTTTTGGCGTCAAACTCCTTTTCAATTCCAACATTGTTAATTGTAACGGGTGCTTTTATATTCGTGATAGCATTCTTTGGTGGTTGTGGTGCAATCAAAGAAAATTATTGAATGATATTCTCGTTTTCGGTGCTTCTTGGACTAATTTTCATCTTAGAATTAGCCCGCGGTATAAGCGGATATGTTTTGCGTGACGATGCTGAATCCTTAATTGAAAAAAAAAAAAAGGATTTCGGGTACCATGAAAAACTACGCTCCTCAAAATGAAGACATCGCACTTATGTGGGATACTGTTCACCGAAAGTTTGAATGCTGTGGTCGGCACAACGTTACTGATTGGATGGAAAAAAAATTAACGCCGTCCCAATGAGCTGCTGTGCTGATAAACCAGGAGCAACAAACACACCGTCGTGTGATCCCAGCGAATCTGATAAATACCTTTACATTCATGGGTGTCTTGAAAAATTTAGTGAGTTCATAAGTGCCCAAGCTGTAAGTTTGGGTGCAGCTGGAGTTGTTTTGACTGTAATCCAGTTTGCTGGCATATTTTTTTTGCCTGTTATATCGCGCGCGAAATAAAAATCAAGTATGGCGGAGCAGGACCCTTTTAAGGTCTGGCAGACCTAGGATTAAGTGAATTGTTCTTGTATATAAAAACTTTAAATTAAATAGTCTAAAAAAAAAAAAGGAGAGAGAAATCCTAAAGCGGCGGGAGCGAAGCCCCGGACGTGGACCAACTGGACTTGGACAGGACGACAGACCTACGGACTGGACCGGACCTTTAATACGTGGCAGGCGACACCAGGACATGGAATGTGGTTGGATGGCCACACAGACGGACGAGGTCCCCCCCCCCCCCCTTTGCATGCGGACCAACGCTGGAGGAGACGCACCACCACCTCGACGCTCCGACTACCTGGTTGTCACCGTGTTGGCAAACTGGCTGAGACACGCCCCCTTAGCCAGGCCAAGACCCAGCGGCATGCGACGATGACGGGCTTGACGGACCGTGGACAGAGGACGGTTTCTTTTACTACCTGCGGACCAACACGTATTCCATCTAACGTACTTCCGACGGACCGGACGACTTGACGGACTCATCTACGGGCCGATCGGCTTCGCCTCGCGCTACAGGAATCTTCTCTACCGTGAATGAATTTTTGTGGTGACATCGATTCTCGCACCAATGAATTAAACTAAAACGCGAACGTGTCATCGTTAAATTTCTTGGGAATAGAAAAATATCCCGGCAATTCTTTTTCTCTCTTGCTAAACCCAGACAGACTGAATATTAGGGTTTTTTTTTTGTTTTTTTTGTTATGAAGTATCATATTGCGTTATTTTTATTTGGATGAGACAGAAAGCTTCCTTCTCTTGTCTCTCTACATCGCGACCTGCGTTTAATTAGGGGGTTTCTAACATTTAAGGCGCCCGAAACCCATGGCTGGGAGGGCATGGACGCGCTGGGGCCCACAACATCTGGGGCTCCTATAGAGCCGATTAACACCTTAAGGCTCAACTGGCCTGTAGAAGTGAAGAATCTGTCCTGATCGGACGGTATTCCCGTCTTTATTGTATTTTCGGCCTTGTACCTGTTGTAGTTTGGCTGATGCAGCCCTGTGTCCCTGCACGGGACTTTGCGTCTTTTGGTTCGATATTTTTGGGAGTTTGACGTTCGTCGTCACGGTTAGGTTTCTCTTTTTTTTTGTTTTGGTATATTTGGTTTTGATCTTGGTAGGTTCTTTTGCGGTTTTCTTTTGTGAGTAACGGGCAGACGTGCGATACCTTTTTTGTTAATGATGGAGGAGGCCGGTGACTGCCGTGCATAGCCCACCCCACTACTCCCGACAGCTGAGCTGGTCTGCCAGCGCACGTCACAGGTGGTCCTCCGGAGAGTGGTTTGTTGACACTTGGTGTCCCATAGGCCTTCACGGCCATACCAACCCTCGTCCTCCGCTACTCCATTATTACAAATGGCGCCCAACGTGGGGCCAAAAATCATGTAGTTTTCGTCCTTGGACGAAGAGGACCCAACTCCATCTCGGGTCCTCACATTTTATATGTCCCACCGCACCGGTCCTTAAAGTTTCGGAGTGCTTTGGCACTCCAAATCCTCGTGATTGCGGCTTCACGCTGATCTTTGCCCAGGCAGACCCTAGGACTGGTGTTCCTTCCCCCTCCATATCCTTTTAAAGTAGTATTTCCCCTCCTTAAACAGGCCCTGATCTGTCTTGTGTCGTGTCGAGGGTACATAATGTACTCTGTGAAGGATGCCCTCCTTACTTCACGAGAATCGCGGAATGTTGATGTTGATTTTTTCGATATTTTGACCGTGAAGAAAGGAGGACACTTCCTCACCTATGTGTGACAGATCAGTGGTCCTTAAAAAAATAATTTCTTGTATTCCTTAGCCCGAGTCGTCAACTCATTCAACTTCGAAGTCCGGCAAATTGAAATTCCGAATTGCGTGAGTAGGCAATGGTGCCAGCTACACGACGTGTTTCCTGCTGTCGGGATGGACAAGTTGGGTGAGGGAAGCGATTCGGCTAATTCTTTTTTTTTTGTTTTGAATCCCCTTTTAACCTCCATGACGGACTTATTCTTTGCTTATGCAGGCCAGTTACATATTTAATTATTTTTTTTTTATTTTATCATCAAATCGCGATGGTGTAGAGGGAAGAAGAGGAAGAAGAATGGTGTTAGACCATATGTACTATAATAACATATATCGCTTATCTTATCCTACTTTTATGGTGTTAGACCATATGTACTATAATAACATATATCGCTTATCTTATCCTACTTTTATGGTGTTAGACCATATATACTATAATAACATATATCGCTTATCTTATTTTATTTTATGGTGTTAGACCATGTATACAATATATTCTTTTTTTTTGTCGATTTATTATTACATATATCGCTGATCTTATTCTATTTTTATGGTTTTAGACCATGTATACTATATACCGCTACATTGTCGTTTGATAATTACATATATCCTTTATCCTATTCTATTTTTATGGGTTTAGACCATATATACTATATATCGCTACATTGGCATTTGATTATTACGTATATCGTTTATCTTATGCTATTCTTATGGTTTTAGACCATGTATACTATATACTAGTTACATTGTCAAGTAAACATATCCTATTCAACTGGTACCCGACCATTTACCTCCCTCATTTTTCTATGCGTATATTATATTATATTACTATATCACCCTATATTACATTACATTATATGACTTTCTATTATATTGTATTATAATATTCTATTATATATATTATACCTATATTTACATTGTATATTATTATCCTATTATATATATCCTACCTATATTGTATTATATTTTACTATATTATATAATTTTATACCCCGTACGTTGTCGGGCCATATACCGCTTTGTCAATTCATATTATCGATACTCACTCACGTATCGATATCATACTTATTTGCGTACTATTATATCGTGCATCTTGTGTTCGTTTTGGGTTCGGCCAATTATTGCGGGTAATACCTTGAATTTCTTATACCCCGTACGTTGTCGGGCCATATACCGCTCTTTCAAATCTTATCCTCGATACGCCTCTACTTATCGATACCATACGTGTTATTTTTTTTTGGGTCGGCCAACCCTCGTGGGTTCGACTGTCGATTCGTTACTGCTGGCATTTCTTTTCGTCTTCTCGATCTGTAACATCGTGTATGCGTCCTGTCTTAGCAGACGGATGAAAGTTTTATTATTGCTTCTTGGGAACCCTTATAATCATGCCATTGGAGCATAGCATGGAATTTGTCACCGAAGGTCCCAGTCGGGGTAATCGGTTGGCAGAGGAGAATGGCAATCACTGCACCATCTGTCGAGCAGACATGAGGGCCAATGAGGAGCTGGTGAGCACGCCTTGTCAGCACTACTTCCACCAAGTGTGCATAATGAGTTGGATCAAAACTCAAGACACCTGTCCAAATTGTCGACACCGAGTGATTCCCGAACACTTAGTTCCCCGATTTCCATCACTACCGGCGGCAAATGCTGGGACTTCAAGGGATGAACCCTATACGCGTCCTTTCTCACCACCTACCTCTCGAGGAGCTATACCTAGGGGCAATAGGCCAATAACGCGGTCACAAACACGTAACCAGCCACCGAGTATACCGAGTGATTCGGCAGACCATCAGCCAAGCCATAACACTACCGCGGATTCCCAAGCTGGAGCTCAGCCATCCGCTGAAGGCGACCTCATCAGCCAACTATTGCCACAGTTACAGGCAATGGTCATCTCGGCAGTGCGTGGCCAAGTCGCGACCTCTAGCGCTAGCCCACACACTCCTGGAGCAGTGCCGCAGAGTAATCTGCAGGGAGCAGGAGACCGCCGAAGGATTTACCCACGGAGGAATGACTTTTCACACCCGGACCAACCCGTTGCTCGTTCCAACTTCCGTCAAGCCGAGGTACAGTACCGACCACCAGAACAGTCGAGTAGACCGCCTTTTGGAAACCGTCCATTGCGTCCTAATCACCCGCCAAACCACAACCAACGATGGCAATCTCGTCACTCTGACAGCGATCAACAACCGTCAGTTCGTTCACCTGCAAAGGTGGCGCAAATCCTAGCGTCGTGGAACCTTAAGTTCAGTGGGGAAGATTCCAACATAACGGTGGACTCTTTCCTCTACAAGGTTGAAGTCCTCACCCAACAAACCCTAGGAGGAGACTTCGCGGCGCTAGTAAATTGCTTCCACGTGTTGTTGATCGGTAAGGCAAGCGAGTGGTATTGGCGCTACCACCGCTCATACGGTTCCTTAGAGTGGGTTGCGATCCAGGAGTCACTTCGGGATCAATTCCGAGATCGGTTAACCGATCTCGACATCCTGAAACTGATCCGCAACAGAACGCAACGCCTCAACGAATCGTTTGACGTCTTCTATGACAGTGTGTTGAAGCTGACAGACCGTTTAAATCATGCGATGTACGAGGCAGATTAGGGGGGCAAAGACCTTTTCCATAGTCCTCCACGTGGGCGCCCCCTGGTAACGGCAGTGTATCAATTCGCTGACGGCCAATGTCTTAGCGATAAGACAGTTTGGAAAAGGCAGATAGCTGTAGCCTGAATGGCTGACAAACACCTAAGCGTCTCAGGTCTAGTAGGATGGAATGACTTGCGTAGTTGGACCTGCTACATAGTTGTGTGGGCTCCAGCACGTTTATTAAACCATCTGAAGCAGCTATCTCCGAGGCCATCCCCCGAATGGGGTTAAGCGACGTGCTGACAACTCGTCCTTGTAAAAACCACTCCATGTCAAGAAACCTGGAACAAAAGCCTCGGATTGGACGGATCAACAACGACGACCACGCAAACGAATAAAAGATTATTTTTTCGGATCCTGGAATGTACGCTCCCTGAACAAACCGGGGGCCGAGAAGGCCCTCCTTCAACAGGTCGAAAAGTACAAACTGAGCATTACTGCAGTCCAGGAAACAAATTGGCTTGGCAGCGAGATTAATGACAAGAAATCGCACACAATTTTTACAAGTGGCAAACCATCGGGCCGCAAGGAGTTTGGAGTAGCATTTATAGTGGACAATCACCTCAAACCGCATATTACTGACTTCAAACCCATAAATGAACGGCTGTGTGCGATTCGCATCAAGACTCGATTCTTCAATCTCTGGCTCATCAATGTGCATGCCCCCACTGAAGTTAAAGAAGACGCAGTAAAAGACGAGTTCTACGCCCGCCTTGAAACTCTCTTCGACTCACTTCCAACAAATGACGTCAAATTGCTGCTGGGAGACTTTAACGCGAAAGTCGGGAATGAAAGTTGGCATCGGGGGACCTCTGGAGGCCACAGCCTCCATGAAGAATGTAACGATAACGGCCAGCGACTTATCGACTTCGCCTGCAGCAGGAATCTAGTCGTAAGCTCTACGTGTTTCCCGCATCGACGCATTCACAAGCAGACCTGGAAGTCTCCAGACGCACATACCGTCAACCAAATTGACCACGTCCTCATTTGCAGGAGATGGGCGTCTAGTGTCATGGATGTCCGCTCCTATCGAGGAGCAAACTGCGACTCAGATCATCACTTGGTGAAGACGACCTACAGATGTAGAATTTCCTCAGTGCACCAGTCAAGAATCAGCCCTCCCAAAGTCTTTGCGGTTGATAAGCTCTTGAGTGATGCTACAGCGGTGGCGTATACTACCGCCCTTGAGGAAAAACTATCACCTATGCTACACAACATCAGCAACACAGGCGTCCATGGGTTCTGGGAAGAACTCAAGGGTACCATCAAGGATGTCGCAGAGAAGGTCGTGGGATATAAAGCCCGGCGAGCGCGAAATGACTGGTTCGACGAAGAATGCAAAAATTCACTTGACGCGAAAAACGAGGCCTACAGACAATGGATTCAACGAGGAACCAGAGCCAGAAGAGAAAAATATGACGAGCTACGGCGAATATCGAATAGAATAATTAGACGTAAGAAACGTAAATACTTTGACGAGCAGTTGCTGAACATAAACGAAAACTTAGCTAATAGGAACACCAGACAAGCGTACAAACTAGTAAATACAATTAAGAACGGCTACCAACCCAGGACTAGCCTTTGTAAGGACAAGGATGGAAACATCATCAGCGACACCGATGGTATTAACAAACGATGGGCCTCTTATTTTGAAGAGCTTCTAAACCGACCATCTAACATCCCCACACAGGAAGCTCTCGATGATATTGTTGATCTAGGCCCACCCATTCAACCCCCGACAGTAGAGGAAGTTGATCTCGCGTTGCGGTCACTAAAACGAAATAAAGCGCAGGGCGCTGACGAGATCCCAGCTGAACTGCTAAGATTCGGTGGAACGAGTCTAGTTGATGCCATACATCAATTACTCCTGCGAGTATGGGAGAACGAGGAGATCCCAGACGATTGGCGCAGAAGCATCATCTGTCCAATCCATAAAAAGGGAGATAAATTGCGATGTGAGAATTACAGGGGCATCTCACTAGTTTGTACGTCCTATAAAATTTTGACGAAAATTCTGGAAAATAGAATAAAACCGTACGCAGAACGAGTCATTGGCGAATATCAAAGCGGTTTCAGACCTGGTCGCTCCACAACCGATCAGCTCTTCTCAGTCAAACTGATACTCCAGAGGTGCTGGGAATACAACGTAAACGTATACCAAATCTTTGTCGACTTCAAGCAGGCATACGACAGTATCGATCGTGGAGTACTGTACAACATCATGCTGCAATTTGGTATACCAGCAAAATTAGTGCGACTGACAAAGATGACGATGACCAACTCCGTCTCACAAGTCAGGATCCAGAATAGACTTACTGATCTATTTGAAACACGCACTGGTTTGAAACAGGGCGATGGACTGGCACCGACGCTCTTCAACCTAGCACTGGAATACGTTATTCGGGCTATGGATATGGACAACAGCAAGACGCTACTCATCAAGTCGACACAATTAGCAGCGTACGCCGACGACATCAACATCATGTCCCGAAGATTGGCCGACGCAGAAGAACTTCTGCATACGCTCGATACCGCTGCAAAGGAAGTTGGATTACGTATTAACGAGGGTAAAACTAAAATAATGATGCAATCGGTGACAAGGACACCTGCACAACCGAGCATCAACGTGGGGGACCTCAACATCGAGTTCGTGAACAACTTCATCTACCTGGGTTGCAACCTGTCAAGGGACGCCAACGAAACTGACGAAATCAAGCGACGGATACAGTTAGCTAATAAGACTTTTTTCTCGGTTCTCCCCATAATGAAATCGAAGCATGTGCACAGAAACACGAAGCTCCGCGTGTACAAAACCATTATACGACCAGTGCTATGCTATGGCTGCGAAGCATGGACCCTAACTCAAGCCTCCGAAAACATGCTAGACACTTTCGAACGTAAGGTTCTACGGCGAATTTTCGGGGCTGTTTGCGATCGAGATGGATGGCGCATCCGGTACAACCATGAGTTGTATGAAATGTACGATGAGCTGCAAGTCTCGAAAATCGTCAAACTACAACGACTTCAATAGGCAGGGCATGTACAAAGAATGGACGATGATCGCATGCCTAAGAGAGTAATGAATGCAGAACGAGTCGACGGAGCGAGACTGCGAGGACGACCGAGATCTCGTTGGGAGAGCTCAGTAGGTGTGGACGCCGCGCAGCTGCTGGGCTCCCAAAATTGGAGGACGCGGTCACGTGACCGAAATAATTGGAGGACAATGATCCAGGCGGCCAAGGCCCGACGTCGGGCTGTCGCGCCACGATGATGATGATGACGAGGCAGATTTATTGGAAGTGCTAAGAGGAAATTTACGACCGGATTACCGACGTGAAATATTGCATAAGGACATTCGATCCATTCGTGAGCTTCGTACGTATGTGCTCCGAATGGAGAACTTCGATGCCGAACTCCACCACAGCCGCCCACCTCGACAATTTTCGCGCCCCTATGTATCCGAGATACAACACCACCGTTCGGATTTTACTGCAGAAGAAGAGTCGGATGAACAGCGTTTGGAACACCGTCCTGGCCCGGACGTAGCAGAACTGGCAACATCCTTGATGTGCTGGAACTGCCGACAGAAGGGACATCGGTACGATACGTGTGCGGCAGAGCACAAGATCTTTTGTTATGGTTGCGGAGCAGCCAACGTTATTAAGCCACAATGTCATAAATGTAGCGGTCCAAAAAACTTGCCAGCGAAGATGCGTTCCATCCAGACATCTTCGCGGGGGACACAATGCGACTAGATGACTCTGCTGCTCTGCCAGATGCTGCATCCTCGCTCACAGCCAATATGCTTGTACCTGCCGCTTCTTCCATACTCGCACAACCAGCTATATCATCTGCCCCTGACATACATTCTGCCTCTCCTCTGTCATCAGCCACTCCTCTGTCATCAGACAACTATCTCGATACGGAGATCCCTCTGAACACCTCTGCTCTAGGTTCTACACCCAGTCTCTCAGTATTACCACCACCTGCTTCTGATACTCCGTCTATACGACTGATGGTGTCGCATGGCACACAGACAGGCGACCCGAATGATGAGCTAGTACATGCTCCAAGGCTCAAATCAGCACCGTTAGGACCAACCCGACCCTACCATGTTCGGCTGGCCGAATACCAACTCGCACGCCAGCGGATTTTCGAAGGCGACGAAACTCCCAAGCCAAAGCCCAAAAGCTCCACCCTGCGGCAACGTGAATTCTGGAGAAACGTCAAACAATCCCGGCGTCACCATTGTTCAGCGGTGCTGATCGATCAGCCTGCCGGAGACATCCGTCCCTATCTCAAGGTATCCATGTTCGGTGAGGAGATCGTGGGTTTAGTGGATACAGGCGCCTCCGTGTCCTGCATCTCGGCAAACTTTGCCAAAAGATTTGTGGCAGACAATCTACACCCTTGGAAGCCGTACCGCTTAACCCTCACGACTGCCGATGCCACACCCCATACAACGCTGGGACGAACGACTGGTGCAGTTACCTTTCGAGGAACAACTAAAACCATGACGTTCCTAATAATACCTACTTTGAGCCAGGAGTTATACCTTGGAGCTGACTTTGTACGTACCTTCAATCTTGCGCGTGATATTTTTGCCTTTGCTAATCCGTCTTTAACACCTGACGTAAGTGAACTTTCTGCCATTGACAATCGACATCCGTTATCGCCTGAACAGAGGGCAACCCTCGATACTATCATCTCCAGCTTCCCATCCTACGCCAAGCAAGGACTGGGCCGTACTACCCTCATTAAGCACACAATCGACGTTGGCTTAAATAAACCGATTAAGCAACGCCACTTCGCTGTGTCACCGGCGGTAGAAAAGCTCATGTTCGCGGAGTTAGATCGGATGCTGGAGATGGGAGTTATCGAGGAGTCCCAAAGCAGTTGGGCATCTCCAGTGACAGTGGTTGTAAAACCAGGCAAAGTGCGTTTATGCCTAGATGCACGAAAGGTGAATAGCGTCACCACAACAGACGCTTATCCCCTACCCCTCATCGACGGAATATTAAGTTGGCTGCCTAAGGCTGAGTATATCAGCAGCCTTGACTTAAAGGACGCCTTCTGGCAAATTCCGCTCGATGAGGAATCAAGGGATAAAACCGCTTTCACTGTGCCAGGACGACCCCTCTATCAATTCGTCACTATGCCGTTTGGGTTGTGCAATGCTCCCCAAACGATGCAGAGACTAATGGATAAGGTCATCCCGGCCGATATCCGTCATCAGGTGTTCGTATACTTAGACGATCTCCTGATAGTTTCTGCAACGTTTGAGGAGCATTGTACACTCCTGCGCAGGGTTGCCAATTGTATGCGTGAAGCAGGCCTAACGCTGAATGTCGAAAAGAGCCACTTCCTGGTGAAGGAAGTCAAGTATCTCGGACATGTGATCGGTGACGGAACTATCCGAACGGACCCGGACAAAGTGGAAGCTATTGCGAATTTTCCACTACCCAAAACGGTACGACAGCTACGCCGCTTTCTGGGAGTCTGCGGGTGGTACCGCCGATTTGTGCCAAATTTCTCAGCCGTGACTGCTCCGCTCACAAATATGCTGCGCAAAGGTTGCAAGTTTTTGTGGACTACTGAGGCGCTAGGTGCTTTCGAAGCCCTAAAGTCAAGCCTTTCATCCGCTCCTGTCCTACACAGCCCCGATTTCTCACGCCCCTTTTCCATCCATTGCGATGCGAGCCTGGAAGGTATCGGTGCAGTGTTGGTACAGGTGACAGACGCTGGCGAGGAAGTACCTATCGCCTTTATGTCACAAAAACTGACAACCGCGCAGCGTAATTACACCGTAACGGAGCAGGAGTGCCTGGCGGCTGTCACAGCGATCAAGAAATTCCGACCCTATGTGGAAGGTCAGGAGTTTGAAGTTGTGACAGACCACGCCTCCTTGAAATGGCTCATGAGCTTGAGAGACCTGCACAGTCGGTTGGCCCGTTGGGCTCTCAACTTGCAAGGATTTCGTTTTGCAATTCGCCATCGTAAAGGCAGTCTCAACGTGGTTCCTGACGCTCTGTCCAGGGTGCACGAAGGTGAAATATCGGAACTGCAAGCCTCGCAGGATATTTCACTAGACGTAGACCTTGACTCTCCCCATTTTAACTCGGTAGAGTACACGGCTCTGATAAAGAGAATTTTGGAAGAACAACACCTTCTTCCGGACCTAAAGGTCATTGACCAATTTGTGTATAGGCGTACGGACCACGCGAGCGGGGACAAAATTCAGGAAGAATCATCGTGGAAATTGTGGGTGCCGAGCGAGCTAACTCACGAGCTGAGCCGCAAAGCACACGATAACCCTTTATGTTCTCATGGCGGCTATGGTAAGACCCTCTATAGGCTAAGGACTCTATTTTATTGGCCTAAAATGAGTCGCCAAATAAAGGATTACGTGTCAGCTTGTGCAGTTTGCAAGGCAACTAAGGCCCCAAATCAACCGCTTCGTCCACCGATGAGTTCACCTCCTGTCCCCGACCGCGTGTTCCAGCGGCTATACATAGATTTAATAGGACCCTACCCGCGTTCAAAGGCTGGCAACTTTGGTGCCATTGTTGTTCTGGACAGCCTTTCAAAATTCCCGTTTGTCGAGCCGATAAAAAAGTTCACCTCACACGTCATTGTAGAATTCCTGGAGCAGAGGGTGTTCCATACGTTTGGAGTACCTGAGGTCGTGGTATCGGACAACGGCACTCAATTTAAGTCGTTGCTCTTCAACAATCTGCTTGAGCGCTACGGGGTAAAGCATTTCTACACCGCGCTTTATTCGCCACAGGCTAACGCGTCCGAACGAGTGAATCGTTCGCTAATTGCCGCCATACGCGCCTACGTCAAGCCAGATCAGAGCGACTGGGATTGCAACATCCCTAAAATTACTTGTGCCCTTCGATCCGCATACCATAGTTCCATAGGCTTTCGCCGTATTTTACTCTGTTCGGCCAGACCAAGCTTCTTCACGGAAGCTCATACAACGTCCTTCGAAGAGCTAACCAACTGGACGATCCTACTGCCGGAGTCTCACCTGACCTAAAGTTGGACCTGGTACGGCAACAGGTTCAAAAGAATCTACAGGCCGCCAGTGAAACTACCGCCCGTACCTATAACCTGAGGGCCAGGCCGGTCAAATTTAAGGTGGGGGAAACGGTGTACTGCCGGAACTTTAACCCCAGTAGTGCTATCGCCCACTATAACGCGAAGCTAGGACCAAAATTCATAAAATGCCTGGTGAAGGAGGTGATAGGGGCCTCATGCTACAAGCTAAGCGACATGTCAGGGAAGCAACTAGGAGTGTTCCATGCCAAGGACCTGCGATCCTAACCTGAGCAACCTACAGTTCCAATCAATCCAAAACATGCAGCTGATTCTTCGCTACCAATAGGGCATCGAGGAATCACCTGTGTTGAAATGGGCTGATGACATTGCCGACGGAAGCACTCGCGGTCCTTATTCACCTTTACGCAAAAACGGCTGCGACTGCTTCTGCCGGCAATGTAATTGGTCCATGATAGCGATAGGGTGTTGCCCACGCTAAGCTAATGTGCGCTCCCTTTATAGATATAGGTTGGACAGATGTGAAACGGCGTTGTCTCCACTATGTACTTCTGGTAATTCTTTTGTTTTTTTTTGTACAAATACACGCAGGCGCGCTACTACCCAAGCCCCCCAAGCCATCGGCCAATCAGCCACAACTTTGACATTTGCGAAGCATTTGGCCTCTCGTTCCTCGGGTTCCTTGGCCATAAGTTAATACGCAGTGTGCGTGTTTCACTGCGCCGACGTGAATCTGTCAACAATAAAACGATATTCAAATTTTTACCCCATTCTGTGCCCATGTCGCATCTATCCTATATATATCTATGGCGATTTTTTCGACCGGACCGAAAACGTCATACGACCATTTCGAATAACGGAATTGTCGAATGGTGTTGTCGGTCTGGCCAATGAGAATCGCTCATTCGTCAGCCTGGCAACGAACAAAGGCGAGAGGAGAGTGGAGAACGGAACCCGGGGAGTGGGAGATTGGAAGCGCAACGGATCGGATGTGCATGTGCGGAGTTACTTGGAGAAGCGAGGGAATCGTGTCCCAGTTTGAGTTTGAAATATTAATGACTCGGGTCGTTAGCGCGAAACAGTTACGCGGTAAGAAAGTGCTTTCGGGAATTCTTTGGCAAGAGATAAGCAGCGGTGTTTGTGCGCGAGCTCATTGCGCAGAGTTGGATTGCACGACGAGCGATTTACTTCCATTTCGATACTTATTACGAAAAGACGCGTCAGCGTGGGAAAAGTGTAGGGGTGCTCCGCCACGAGCCCCCCACAGGTGCTGTATTCAAGTTTCCCCGGGGTAAAGCAGTGCCCCAGCGGTCTGGGCAGCCATCCCGCTCACTCCCGGGAACACCAGAGACCACGTATTTTTAGCTGCAACTTACAACCGCGTGGAGCACTGCTTTACCTCGTGAAACGTCTTGGTATGAGTGAGTAAGCAAGGGAGGGCGAGGGGAATGGTCGGGGCCAGCTAACGACAGGGGTCAAAAATAACAGCCGCTTGAGTGTCATCGGGTGGCTTATGCACGTTTTGTTGCGGCAATAAAAAGAACGTCAAATTCGTGGTGGTTAAACTGAACTTGTTACGCTTATCCTGGAATTGTGCCGTGCAACCGGAGTGAGTGATCCAAGGCGTTCAAATTTCCAGTTGTTGCGTGCTATGTCGGAGCACACCCGTTTGCCTCCTGCTCGTCGTATCGATCGTTTACAAGCTTTCAACACACGTCTTAAGCAAACCGCAGCCAGTATGAAGATATTGAACGACTGGCATAGGTCCTTGGTTAGTCATTCGGTTGAATTCTCTGGTCGTCTTCTAAAGAAGGAAAATATCGTTTTTGGTCGAGCCAGGGCAGGGTACAATGCCGACTGGACACGATTCTTGTGCGACAGTGAACAATTCACATCGGTCGAATTGAAACATTGGGCGCCGGTCTGTCCAAATTGTAGCAATCGCGAGGCAAGAGATTGTGTTGAGAGTTTAATTCAGGCAGCGAAAGGAATGCGAATGCACATCAGGCAGCCAACACCGTTCCTAATTCACGACGACAGAAATCATTCCTACCTCAATGCCAGTGAAAATTGCGCTAATCAGGACCCACAATTGATTAGGTACATTGTTCCGAATAATATCGCTGAAAGGTACAGCAGTATTAAAAGGAAAACTTGCGTTGATCGCGCAATACCGACGCAAGTCATGTGTCACAAGACTGTCACACCGAAAGGTGGCCATCCCCGTTCCCTTATGTCTATTGCAGCCAAAGTTGCAATACAAATTAATTATAAGCTGGGCGCGGCTGCCTGTATAATAGAATTGCCACTAAGTGGCTTGATGACCATCGGTTTCGATATCTGTCGCGGTACAAAAGATTGCCCGCGGGCTTTCGCCGCACTCGTCGCTACGATGGACATGAAAGCGGAGCGAAATAATTTTTGCACAATACCACAACATAATCGCAGCGATGAATTATCCATCGCGATCTGAAATTGGGCAATTTGTTTGCAAACACAAGAACGGACTAGCGATCTTGGTATTAATTAGTGAGTAACCTCTCATGAAGTAGATACGGAAGCATATATTGGTGATAGGTTAGACTGAAATCGATAATTGATCAAACGTGTTATTTAACTACCACAGCAGCTTCACACGCAACACGGTCGCTATTTTCCGCCCAAAGTAGGGTTTTCCTTGATCTTCCTGTTATTCGCTAGTTGCTTTACGCCACTTTCCTAATTTGCATCTTCGGTCTTGTCCAACCAATCAAGTCCACGACAAGTGCATTGAGAGAGTTATACGTGTATAAAGTAATAGTTTTATTAAATTTTAGGGCAAAAGTAGATTGATTTGGCAAAAGTGCGACAACAAGAGGAAAAATCATGGTGAATCTGACTGGAAGTGCAGATTGCATTAAATATGTTCTATTTGCTTTTAATTTTGTGTTCGTGATCACTGGTATTATTCTTATATCTGTTGATGTAACTGTGGCAACCGTATACGAGAACTATGAATTGTTTTTGGCGTCAAACTCCTTTTCAATTCCAACATTGTTAATTGTAACGGGTGCTTTTATATTCGTGATAGCATTCTTTGGTGGTTGTGGTGCAATCAAAGAAAATTATTGAATGATATTCTCGTTTTCGGTGCTTCTTGGACTAATTTTCATCTTAGAATTAGCCCGCGGTATAAGCGGATATGTTTTGCGTGACGATGCTGAATCCTTAATTGAAAAAAAAAAAAAGGATTTCGGGTACCGTGAAAAACTACGCTCCTCAAAATGAAGACATCGCACTTATGTGGGATACTGTTCACCGAAAGTTTGAATGCTGTGGTCGGCACAACGTTACTGATTGGATGGAAAAAAAATTAACGCCGTCCCAATGAGCTGCTGTGCTGATAAACCAGGAGCAACAAACACACCGTCGTGTGATCCCAGCGAATCTGATAAATACCTTTACATTCATGGGTGTCTTGAAAAATTTAGTGAGTTCATAAGTGCCCAAGCTGTAAGTTTGGGTGCAGCTGGAGTTGTTTTGACTGTAATCCAGTTTGCTGGCATATTTTTTTTGCCTGTTATATCGCGCGCGAAATAAAAATCAAGTATGGCGGAGCAGGACCCTTTTAAGGTCTGGCAGACCTAGGATTAAGTGAATTGTTCTTGTATATAAAAACTTTAAATTAAATAGTCTAAAAAAAAAAAAAAAAAAAAAAAGGAGAGAGAAATCCTAAAGCGGCGGGAGCGAAGCCCCGGACGTGGACCAACTGGACTTGGACAGGACGACAGACCTACGGACTGGACCGGACCTTTAATATGTGGCAGGCGACACCAGGACATGGAATGTGGTTGGATGGCCACACAGACGGACGAGGTCCCCCCCCCCCCCTTTGCATGCGGACCAACGCTGGAGGAGACGCACCACCACCTCGACGCTCCGACTACCTGGTTGTCACCGTGTTGGCAAACTGGCTGAGACACGCCCCCTTAGCCAGGCCAAGACCCAGCGGCATGCGACGATGACGGGCTTGACGGACCGTGGACAGAGGACGGTTTCTTTTACTACCTGCGGACCAACACGTATTCCATCTAACGTACTTCCGACGGACCGGACGACTTGACGGACTCATCTACGGGCCGATCGGCTTCGCCTCGCGCTACAGGAATCTTCTCTACCGTGAATGAATTTTTGTGGTGACATCGATTCTCGCACCAATGAATTAAACTAAAACGCGAACGTGTCATCGTTAAATTTCTTGGGAATAGAAAAATATCCCGGCAATTCTTTTTCTCTCTTGCTAAACCCAGACAGACTGAATATTAGGGTTTTTTTTTTGTTTTTTTTGTTATGAAGTATCATATTGCGTTATTTTTATTTGGATGAGACAGAAAGCTTCCTTCTCTTGTCTCTCTACATCGCGACCTGCGTTTAATTAGGGGGTTTCAAACATTTAAGGCGCCCGAAACCCATGGCTGGGAGGGCATGGACGCGCTGGGGCCCACAACATCTGGGGCTCCTATAGAGCCGATTAACACCTTAAGGCTCAACTTGCCTGTAGAAGTGAAGAATCTGTCCTCATCGGACGGTATTCCCGTCTTTATTGTATTTTCGGCCTTGTGCCTGTTGTAGTTTGGCTGATGCAGCCCTGTGTCCCTGCACGGGACTTTGCGTCTTTTGGTTCGATATTTTTGGGAGTTTGACGTTCGTCGTCACGGTTAGGTTTCTCTTTTTTTTTGTTTTGGTATATTTGGTTTTGATCTTGGTAGGTTCTTTTGCGGTTTTCTTTTGTGAGTAACGGGCAGACGTGCGATACCTTTTTTGTTAATGATGGAGGAGGCCGGTGACTGCCGTGCATAGCCCACCCCACTACTCCCGACAGCTGAGCTGGTCTGCCAGCGCACGTCACAGGTGGTCCTCCGGAGAGTGGTTTGTTGACACTTGGTGTCCCATAGGCCTTCACGGCCATACCAACCCTCGTCCTCCGCTACTCCATTATTACAGTTGTTTATTATTAATTTGAGATCATGACATCAAGTGTATTGTGAAATTTATAAGTAATAAGTGATTATGGCGCTTAGTCGTTGATATTATCAAACATTCGAAACTACCCTAATTAATACAACCAGTGTTGTAACAATTTGACAGGTTACATGCAATTTAATCTTTGCAAAATAGCCGACCTTAGTTCATGTTCACACTGCCGCCAAAGCACTCGATTTCAGCTCAATCTGGCTAATTAACTTGATCTGAAACTGTCAGAGGCAAATTTCATCTCACCACACCTTGATTTTCGAGATCACATTGATCAGACCCCTTGTGTAATTCCAATATTACATTAATAAAAATAAATAACAAAACTATATCAGCAGGTAGAACATTGCAGTAAATACTGAATCGTCGCTAATATGTCATCCTTAAAGTTAACCAGAAGTCCGAAGGGTATATACCCTAGACTTGTACAGACCTAGTGGTGATACCAAAAGTACCAATTGGTAACGACCATATGCATTAAAAGTGAGTTTCCTATATTGCCAATTTACACACATTCCGGAGGATCTTGGCCATTCCAAAAATAAATTAACTAACCCATTCTACAAATATTTGTCGAATTTTTCGCTAGCTTCATTTTATCGAAAGTCATTGCTTATTTGAAGTCTCACTTGTAAGAGAGGTAGAGGTTTCGTTTGGTGAATCTTGCGCATTTTTAATAACAACCAACTAGATCCCAGTACAAATATTTTACCAAAATTTCAAGTCACTAGCTTAATTTTATAGAAAGCTATTGCTTATTTGAAGTTTCACTTGTAGGGGTGGTAGAGGTTCCTTGGATCGGATCTTGCCCATCATTGCCACCAACCAATTAGATCACCCTACAAACATTTCATTTCTAGGGGAGGTAGGGGTTCCTTAGGTCGGATCTAACCCATCTTTAATGCCAACTAACTCAATCTCACTTTAAATATTTGAGCAAAATTTCAGGTCGCTGGCTTCATTCTATCAAAAGATATCGCTTATTTAAAGTTTCATTTGTAGGGGAGGTAGGGGTTCCTTGCGTCGGATCTTGCCCATTTTCAATGCCAATCAACTAGATTTTACTACCAACGTTCTGCCAAATTTTCAACTTGCTAGTGTTATTCTATCAAAAGTTATCGTAATTAAAGTAATATTTAATTTTTTTGTAAGTTTGTAGGGGAGGTGATCTGATTATGCCCAACTTACTAAAACTCAAGTAGCTTCTCACTTTAGGGTTACATACCAAAAATCAGCTGTCTACGTCAATTGGTTTAAGAGTTATGGACAAAAAACCTGAAAAGTAGGGTAGTACGGGGCTCTTTGTAAGAAAATTACCGTTAGTTTTCAACTGATCGATTTTATTTTTCCAGGGGAGCATAAGACTACCCTCACGAGCAATCTACCAAAGCTAGAGCTTTTCATGTTTATTTCATCGGGAGTTATAAATACATTTAATTATTTTACATATTTAGTGGAGGTAGGCGATCTTCTGGCCTGATCATGCCCATTTTCAATACCAACTAGATCATGCTTCCAACATCCGACCAAAATTTCAAGGCTCTAGCTTCATTCTATCGATAGTTATCGTGCGAACGGACAGACAGACAGACAGACAGAAAGACAGACAGACAGACGGACAGACGGACAGACGGACAGACGGACAGACGGACAGACGGACAGACGGACAGACGGACAGACGGACAGACAGACAGACAAACAGACAGACAGACATGGCTAAATCGAATCAGGAGGTGACCCTGATCATTTATATATACCTATATACATTGCTATACCTCCGGAGCCTCCTTTAAGGTGTTACATATTTCCGTCGTGACAAAAACAATATACCCTCTACTAAAAGCCTAGGGTATAAAAATAGCCGGGTGAAATGAGATTAATTGTTCATTAGATATAAGAAGATATTGGCTGCACACCCTAAATGTGGCCACTGCGACCAAAGGAGATCTATTGCGGCGTAGCCTATTTTTCATCATTCAAGCAAAATACCTTCCAACACTCGTACGAAGGCTAGTATGTATTTTATAGAAGTTTTGTTGATAACGGCAGGGCACGTGGTGAACTGACCGATGAACGTATACTTCACCCGCGCAATTGTACGGGCACACACATAAAATGTAACATGTGGTTTCAACGTCCTCCAAACAAACCCGTCTTGTTTAGATTAAAATCACACCCAGTGGTGGCCCGATAGGTAGCCCACAAGTAGTCTAAGGTCAGCTCTACTCATGCGGGCTCTACTCATACGTAGTTGAAGGGTCTCGTCAACACCTTTAATTGCTGCAGTCCTGTGCGGTCCTAGTAGTGCCGTCGTATTATTTTGGACCAACCCGTTATGATTGCTCTGGCGAAGCTAAGCCCAGACCACAACATGGTTCCGGCCCGAGAAAATTTGATGATGAGACTTGCTTTGTAAGTTTGTCCAGTGCTTCATTTTCCTCAATACCACATTGACCTGGCACCCAATACAAAAATCTTTGGTTGACGGTCGCCAGACATCGGAGAAGCTCATGACTCTCTTTCACCAGTTTGAAGAGAGCCTATGTGAAGAGAGAGCATAAATGGCTCTCTGGCTATTGTTGTCCAGAATTAACCTGGCGCAGACCTCAATAGTATGGATCTCGGCTTGAAAAACTCTAGACCATGTGTTGGGTCTAAATACGCCCGCTCAGTTTTAGACCCACCGGTCTGGACAGATTGCCAATTTCCCATTCCGAGCGATATGATATGAGAGCTTTAAATTTATTACCGAAGCATAACTCCGTGGTCAGCCAATCTGATCTTAGGTAAATCTGCATGCCAGGAATTTGTTTCAGAATAGTCAAGTGACCAATATCACTGTCGCATATATCGGAGGTTTGATGTCTCCTAAGAGCATTGAGAGCTGCTGTTTTTTTCTTACTAAATATAGCTTTGGAAAATAAAAAATACGTGAGCACAAGTGTGTGTGTTTTTTTTTCAATAAAATTTAATTTAAGATTACATAAAGTTACCACAATTTACTAACAACAAATCAGGGATTCGTTTTTTCTAGTAAAATTAATATGATATCCAGGTGAAAACTCGAGAAAAGTAAGATAAAACAGCAAGATCTTGATTGTGCACACATTTTGATTTTATTTTCGGAGCTTTATCTATGATAGTATTCAATCAATTTATCTTATTCCCACGGGCTATTTTTCGTTTTAAAGTAAAATAGAAAATTAGCTGCGATTCAGTGTTAACCGCAAAGTTTTACCTGGTGTAGTTTTTAAGTCACTGCGTTTTAATTAAAGTAAGGTCGGCGATTTTGCAAAGATTAAAATGCTGCTGCGGACGCCGCCGTCATGAAAGAATCACTTTTTTTTCAAAATATTTCCTTAACTAGTCTGTTAAAAAATTTAGGAAAGCTTTTTAGACTAGAGTAAATTAATTATTATTAAGACTAAAATGAAATTTTTAGCTGTTCTAAATCGCTAAACATATATTTTTGCATTTTCACTCACAGCCACACTAAAAATGGGCCGAATTGAAAAATATTCATCACTTTAGACTTAAAATAACATTATCTTCATCTTTTATTTCATCAGTTCTTCATTTGGAGCATCCTTTTCAAAGATTTGTGAGCTCGAAAATTTATAAAGTGTAATTTTTCCCCTTAGCATCAAAAGTTGCCCATTTTGCGACTATCGATTTGGACTATACTGCTGAACCGAAATTTTGCTTTGATCAGCGCATTGGACGCAGAATTGAAACTCTTTAATTTACGTTCTATTAAATTTTTCGATCTGAGGCAACGGTTTGAAGTTATAAGGAAAATCAAAACCAAAAGTTAAGCTTACCTTTGTAATAAAAGGAATTAAAATTATTTCCATATCTTTCATAAATATTTCCTCTAAGGCCCAAGAATTTACTTAACTTTACTGACCTATATGCGAATGCAAAAAACCATTTCACTTATCCGTTGCAATTCGCTTGTGTTTATGATGGGCCTGTCATACATTTGCATGTCACTTAAGCGTGTTTTGCACTTATGCGTTCTGCACTTATAGAGATAATATTATATGAAAAGTAGGTGAAAAATTACCGGGCTTTTATATATTTTGCACTAATGCGGTTTTTGTACTTAAGCGTTTTGCATTTATCCGTTCTCTACTGTATCTAATTATAAGCCACATTAGCTATTCATTTAATATGCACCTTGTGCTAACCCATATTTCGTTAACCACCTATTATATACGGAACCTCGTCAATTTAATTTTGCAAACTTTCGTGGTAGCATCAACCAATTTCGTACTGGATAAGGGGATAGTATTATAAATTGCCACCTGTTGGCACGCGACGTTCACTTCGATTTTAGAGGCCCCGCCAGGCACAATGGACGTGGATATAAGACCCCCATAGACAATGCAATTCATCGTTAGATGACAACGCTATTCATCGTCGGATTAATCTAACGATGAATCGCCACAAAATATTTCGCGGCTAAAATTATATGGAACTGTAGAAACAAAACGACAACGGTAGGCGCATACACTCTGCGATCGATCTGACGATCACAATATCGTCAGATAGGTGTCGACTGATCGCAATGTATATGGGGGGCTCTAGTTTTCACTTTTTGCACATCCATTGTGTACGGACTAGTGAACACAACACATACGCAAGTGTACTATGGGCAACCTTTGCTTAATTTATACTGAGTCCGAACTCTGTCTATTTTGACATGGATATGTCTTATAGCTGGGGTCATCCTAAAAATCTGTCCGTCACACGAAATGTCTGTTTTTCTACTCGGGGGTCAGAAGAGGAAACAAGCCCATTGAAAATTTTTCTTTTCTGGTTGTGCATGTCGTTTGAGTGAAGTGGTCATTGTGCATGGCTGTTGCTTGTAGATCCATTCCAAATCCTCAAAAATATAGAGTACGCTCCGTACTACCTAACTTGACTAGGCCCCCAGAACACGTCGCAAGAAGTCGTCTGCTCTCCTCGCTCGACATGCTCCCACGCAATTTATGGTCTCTGAATGTATGCGAAATTTCGCTCAGGGCAACGGACCTCCTCCTCTCATTCATTCATATCATTCTCATTCTCACCATTTCATTAAACAAATTGTGCACTCCCGACATGCACATGCAAAGACCCAATCTGAGGTCACAATGAATGAAATTCCATTTTTAATCATTATTTAGGTCAAGGATGTCCAAGGACTTTCAATGACCTTTAATTTCCGCCAATTCCCATTCATCATTTAATAAAATAGCCCGTGTTGTACTATCTGAACCACTAGGGTCCCAGAAAAAGTAGCAAGTAGTCAGTTCGACTAACATTTGGACATGAGCAGACGCAATTTGAGAGAGTGTACATAGTTCCCGCCCCCCGAAGATGAGCGAGAGCGGATGAAGTTCATTCGAGCCAAATCGGGTGATCCAGCGACTGTGTTTGTGCATTTGCAATGGCGGCGATTTGAGATCTGACTGGTCCACAATGTGGGCCCCCACCACACGTGCAATAAACAGATAGAACAAAATGGCGGATTTATACTAGGCGAGTTAGAATCTCTCAAGCCCCGAAATAAAGAAATATTCGTCGCAGGATGTTATATGTTATGATGTACATTCAGAGGTTTGCAGAAGATCAAATGCCCCCCTTCCGCAAATATTCCAAAATGTTTAAAATGGCTGGAATCCAAACAAATAAAATAGCGCGCGTTGTACTACATATCTGAATCAATAGGGTCCCAGAAAAAGTAGCAAGTAGTCAGTTCGACTAACATTTGGACATGCACAAACGCAATTTGAGAGTGTGTACATTACATAGTCCCCGCCCCCCGAAAATAGAGAACGAGAGCCATCGCGGATGAAGTTCATTCTATCCAAATCGGATGATCCAGCAACTGTGGTTGTGCATTTGCAATGGCGGCGATTTGAGGTCTGACTGGCCCACAATGTGAACCCCCACCGCACGTGCAATAAACATATCATAAAACAAAATGGCGGATTCGTACTGCGCGAGTTAAAATCTCCCAAGCCCCGAAATAGAGAAATATTCGTCGCAGGATGTTATAGTTCCGGGCAGCTTATCGTGACATGATGTACATTCACAGGTCTGCAGAAGATCAAATGCCCCCCCCCCTTCTGCAAAAATTCCAAAATTTTTCTTGTGCATTCTCTTTGTGCCTGTGTTGGAATGTTTTGTTTACTTTTGTTAGTTTCCCTTTCTGTTTGCCGGACACAATCGCATAGAGTCGCACGCGTTACTTGAGAAACGGATTGTGTGTGCCGGACCCGGACTGTTGATTAAAGGGGCGGGATGAGGCGGATAGTGTGGGAGCGATTTTGCAATAGATACACAAACACAATACACGTCCGATTCAGTGGCGTGGCGTGATAATTCAACTAGGGGAAGCAATTGGTATTAAAAATTTACTATTATTATGCTTTCCACAAATTTACTGCGTATTAATTGAACCCCTCTCGTTAGCTACTTTTAACATTTCTAATATAAAAGCACCCAGGAATCACGAACGGGGACGTGAGAGTAGGTATACTGTATTTTATCAGCATAATTCCCATGCTACCAATATATAATAATTTACTTTTAAATAAATAATTGTAAAAATTATATTTTATGTTGGTAGACTTATCAAAAAAGCAAAGCTGTAACTATAAGTATATAAATAAAGCATATTCGAATTATTAGAACTACTATAACAATAACAACAATAGCAAAAAAATTGCAAAATAAATATCCATACACTCATAAAGAAAGTAATCATGTTCAGCGAATCAAAATTTGAATAATAAAAACAATAACAATACAATAAAAATTAAAAATAATTCAACTATTTACTATTTAAAAAATCACAGTTAGTGAGTAAAATAAAATAATAATAATTGGGCAATAAATATATTACAAGTCAAAATAAATAATAAGATCCGTACATACTATTATTTGTAATTTAATTCTATTCGTCTTTCTTTTTTTGCGAATTCATCTATAATATCTGTATAAAAACTTTGCTTACACAAACATGATTTAAGGAAAACCTTTTCAATTGACATTATTGCCAAGTCGCTAAGCCGTTGTTCGCCTGTACAATTTCTAAGATACGTTTTAATCCTTTTTAAGCAAGAAAAACTGCGCTCTGCGGACGCACTGGTTACTGGTAATGTTAAAACTAAACATATTAATTTATAAAATTGTGTGAAGCTATCTTTTAATTTGTTATTAATGAAATAGTTAAAAATACCTTGAAAAGATTTTCCCTGCAAATCAGAATCAGAATAAAGCACAATGAGTTCAGTCTTTAATGAAATATGGTCAAATATATCAGCATAAGTTTTAGTTAAATTTAGTAAAAGATTGTCCGGAAATGTTTTCAAATATTGGTTAAATTTAGAAGAATCTAATAGGTTTAAAAATGTGAAACTTGCTAAGGATGAAAATCTTGAATTTATTTCTGCGGTAATATTATCTATAATTTCGACATAAATACGTGTAAAGAATAGTTCAACATTTTCATTACTGTCAACAAGGCACCTGGCTTTTTTCCGGCGTTGTGGAGTTTCGCAAATAGATGTGGTTTGGGTCCAAATTTCCGTGAAACTATTTCTTAACGATTGAAGTTGATTTTCAAAATCTGTAATTTTTTGAATGCAGTACATTATATCAGTTTGTTTACTTTGAAATATATCGAAAAGTACGTCGGTTTGTGGAAAAATTTTAGAAAAAACATTGAGCAGGAAAACAAACTGAAAATCTGTAAGTAAAACAAGAAGTCCCCTTGCGCTATTAACGGTCTCGCCATCCCACTTTCCACTCTCATTTTCAATGATATATTCAAAGAGTTCTTTTAATTGATCTAAATTATCAAAAATGGTTAAAACTAATCGACCATTAAAAGTCCAACGTGTTGGAGCTAATTTTGGAAGCCTTTTTTTGAGGAATAAATCTAGTGCAACTGTTCTCTTTGTTGAATGATTAAAAAATGTTGAAAAACAAGTAATAGATTGAAAAAAAATTCGACATTCGCGTATTTTATCGCATGATTTAGATAAAACTAAATTTAACCGATGAGCGAAGCAATGAATATATATTGCGTTTTTATACACATCCTTTACACGTGTTTGTAATCCAGTTATTTTACCAGACATTACCGAAGCCCCGTCATAGCTTTGACAAATAAGTTTGTTACCGCAATTGAATTTTTGAACAACATCTAAAACATGGTCAAATAAACGCGACGCAGTCTGATCATCAGAAATATCTGTAAAAGTTATGAAAGTTTCTTTAACCTCACCGGAAGGAGTAATGTAACGAAAGGTTGTTGAGACTTGAGAACGACATGAAACATCGGTTGTTTCATCTAATATTATTGCTATAAATTTAGTTTGCTGAATTGCATTATAAATCTGTTTTAATAAAATTTTAGAAATGCTACTAATGAGATCGTTTTGAATATAATTTGATATTCCGGAAAAACAGTCGCTTGCTCCAAGTGAGCTCGCAAGTCCGGATTATATTTAGCTAAAAGATTTAAAAGTTCAACGTAATTTCCCCTATTGCAAGAATTCACATTTTCATTGTGACCACGAAATGCCTGTTCTTGACATCCTAAATGGCACACAACGTCAATTAGCATTTTTAGTATATCTCGATTTTTCGAAACTTTCTCATTGTGCAATATTATTGAAGATCTATGTTGGCTACTTAATAATTCTTCAATTCTAGGACCGGAACCGAACTTGGAAAGAAGAAGTACTGACTTTAAATGATCAACGCTTTTCATACCATGCCTGTCCACAGCTTTATGTAAATTATTTAAGTCACAAAACCCGGTAGTTCGCCAAACATTTGAATCATTTGAAAATAACAAGCATGGCCAACAAAATAATTTTTGCTTGGTCTTACAACCGGTAATCCATTCCGTATCTTCATAAATCTTAGCAGTAAAATGCCTAGTACATCTTTTTGTTTTAGAAACAATTTCCAAAATCGGTTTCGGTCGACCCTTTTCGATAATGTCTTTTTTTTCTGCGAAAGATCGAGATCCAAAAGACAATCGAAAAAGATCATCAACAACACAATATTGATCCATGCTACTTTAAAAACAAATCAAAATACTATAAGCAATTATAAGCACCTAGACCGATTAAAAAACCCCTTCACCTTTTCACCAACAAAAAGCACACAAATCGCACTACACTAAAGCACTACACTAGAGCAAATGAGTTTTAAATTTAACGGCTCATTCAATTCCTTGTGACGTCAATGACTTGAGGCAGTATTACCATCTCCCACTTATTTTTTCTTGGAATTTTCCGTTAAATGGTTTTCGATTAGATATAAGTTATTGAAATATGCATAAATATCCTTATAATTGAGTTCGTCTCTTACTAATACTCGTATACACTAATAATTCTATGCGAAATCACTTCTTCTCGAATTTACCAATAATAATTTTTAACCATGAAGCCATTATATTTCAAATCGAAACTTTTTCCACAATTCAATTCCTATCCTACTCTGGTAACCCTTGTGAAACTCATATAGCACATCACATACGCATTGCAACACAGTAAATATTTTCAGTCCACAAGAAAATACGAACAAAGAGGAAATGGGAAGAAAAGTTCCCCAGTGTCCATGCGCCAGCTGCTCCGCTGCAGGCAAGAATTTCCTCTACTACATGTGAGGGGAACTTGGAAGCAAATTCCTGAGTGCTTCCAACCTACCGTGTATGTGAATTTTTTTTTATCGCGACACAGTAGGTTTACTGGGGAAAAAAATAAACGCTCATAGATGCAAATTTTGATATGCTTCCATGTGTCTTCTTCTTGGTGTGGTGTGGTGGTTTTCGCGGTGTTAACAATTCGGCTGTGTAAGATATTCGCGATTAGTTTCTTTGGAACTTTTATTTACATAGACTGTGCCGAAGAGTTTTTTTCGCGACTTTTTTGCGCGATTCAGAAAAAATTATTTAGAAAATTTTCCACCAATCGCCAAATATAAGGGAAGCAATGCTTCCCTTGCTTCCATGGACGCCACGCCACTGGTCCGATTGGGAAAAGATGGTGGGAAGCGTGATTGCGATTAGCAGAAACTTACTCAGAGAAATGTCGATAGGCTGCAGTCTGCAAACTGTACCGAACGGGTAGATGGAACAGGGTGCACGAATTGCACACACGCGATGCCAACGAAAACGAAACGATCCCGCGAGAGAAAGGAGCCCGAGCGGACAGGACAAAGCAAAGCAGAATTTATGACGAGTATCTACACTGCCACCGGATACATCGGTACATGGATATGTCTTATGCCTACCGAAAGCGTGGGACGTGTTTTTTCGAATTATTTCATCCAGTATAACTATACAGGGATCTTTATAAAACTTACGTCGATATCTTCAACACAACAGGTTCCACGCAGTCGGTAGTCATAGACATATCCATGTTCCGATGTATCTGCATGCAGTGTAGATACTTTTTCTTTTTTCCTCTATGGTAGGGGCTTTTGAGTATGGATTGTTTTTATTTTTTGTATCTTCTGATTGAAGAATTTAGTGCGGTCTGGTGGAGCTTCTGTGAGGCTAGAGGTTGCACTTGTTGCCGAGGAAAGTAGAAATGTACAACAACATCAACAGAGCAGCCATTGCGTTTGTGACCATCAGACTGACAGATTTGCACGTGTTGGCGCGTTTAATATTCCTTTTCGCAAACATTATATTTTTCGGTCTCAGTTGTCAGTTGCGTAAGGCGGCTATTACCCTATAACAGTTCTTTTACAAATATCTTTTATAAAAGATATTCAAAAGAACTTCTATACTGTAATAGCCGCCTAATAGCCAATCTGTCGTCAGATCGATCTGATGATAGTTTGATCGTCAGATCGATCGCACAGTGTATGTGACCATCGTTGACGATTTCAGTGATCTGACGATCAAATTTTATCTGCCGATTTTTTGGTGCGATTTTACTGCAATCCGTCGATCTGACGATCGATTGGACGGTGTGTGTGATTATGGCAAATAAATGTCAAATTATTCAATTGTGAAATTTGACCAATTCTGGTGATTTTAATGGAACTGTAATGCAAATATAAAATATGTATTTTAGTATACCGAAATGCCTCACACATCCAAATAGTTACCAAAAATCAATCTTGGTTATATTGGGAGTGAATCATAACTTATATTTTTCAAATGTCATTCGTTGTCGCATCGCACGAAAATCGTATAGTGTATGTGCAGCGGAGATCGTCAGATATTTTGTGGCGATCCATCGTCAGATCGATCTGACGACGGATTGCATCGTATATGGGGGCTATAAGAAAAGATTTGCGACATGAACGGTGCTTGTTTCAAGTACTTTTCTTACAAGCTTCCGCACCTTCGTCCTTAGGTGGCTAATATCATATAATATTCTTTTAAAATATCGTTCATTAAAAATATTTGTAAAAAAACTTTTATAGTATAACCCAAGTAGCACAATCCAACCTTGGTTAGAAATCTAACTCATTTTACGGTTGTATTTCAGTTCAGAAATAACGAATTTGGTTAAGTTACAGAACTAAAACAATTTTGTTCGGTATCCAACTTAATATTTTATCTAAGTTTGTCATTAATATTACTAAATTGATTTATTTTGGACCAAATTGTCGAAAGAATACCTATTTTATAACGTTCAGAACAATATTGTATTTCGTGAACTATATTGTTGTACCTATTACAAATTCATTGTTGTTAAAACTGTTTCTGTATATCCCAAATCATATTGTTTTGAACACAACTATTTCATTTTTAAATGCACCCCATTTGTCAACATACAGATCAGTCGTTCCATATCTGTACGCGTCACGTGCAATATTTTTCAGCATCCTCGTCGCGTCGGTACAGAAAACACGTATTCGGGTCAAAGTGTGTTTTTTAGCTACATTCCGTCGTATTGGAGTAGCATTGGACCCTTTTCAGTAATTCGTGTTTGTGTTGTGACAAAACGCAATTATGGTTTTAATGACCAGTTACCAGTGTCTGTGTGTTTACTGCGTCTTCAACGTTGTTTTTTTTCTTAAAGTGCGTTCACACGTGGCAAATACTTCGCAAAGTCGAATATTCGCAGAACTATTTGTTGCACGCGTCAACCGATATTATTTTATTTCTATTTAAGGCCACGTGAACAAGCGACAAAGCTGCCTTGCCAGATTAATCTCTATGGACAAATGTTTCTTCAAACTTTGGACAAATATTTGCGACCTGTGAACGCACCTTAAAGGGGAAAAAACAGAGCATTGGAAAACGCAGTAAACACACAGCCACCCTTTTGCAGAAAACATGTAAATGCGAATCTGGTCGTCTTAAGGTGGACACACACATGCATTCAAAATTCAATTTGTCCCGCGTCCAATCCAAAATTTTCCCGGTCGATGTATGGATTTGACTGGGAAATTTTGGATTCGCCCGAGGAAAATTTGAATTTTGGACGTCAGTGTGTGTCGGCTTTTACACGGTTCTGTTTCGTCGTCTTCACGGTTATATTTTGGTTATAAATCTAAAATATTCTTGTCTTATATAAGCGGAAAATCTAACAATGATGTTATATCCAAGCATAATTAGGCAAGGAATCGAACAATATGGTTATAATTAAGACATTTTTAAAACTACAACGTTACAATTATGTTATATACTGGTCACTGGACAGTTACATAAAAGACAATATTGTTAATATTTAGCAATATAACAGTTGTAAACTTAACGATTTTGTAGGAAACGGGTCACAGACATGACTATCTTTGACAATGTCGTGAATTAAAGACCTGAAATATAGCCATGTTGTTTCACTGAAATTCATGGTCATAAACCAGGCAAAAACGGTAAAATTACCATTTGACAAACGTTTAAAAAACGTTATTTTGACCATTTATACGACAATGTTGTTATATGACCCTGGTTATATTTCCATCATAACAACCGTTTAATGACTGATTTGTGCTGCTTGGGAATAGGCGCCTAACTTAAATTTTTATTTTTTACCTTTGTTTACAATGAGAGTTTTGCTTTTGCTTCTCTTTTTATATAAACTAAACTAAACTAAACTTCAGCTAAATTAAAAGTAACTTCAATTTCAGTCGGGTACCTTTACATAGTTTCGGCGGTTCAAATTTCTAATCAGAATTACAGCGACCCCGCCTAGGTGCGCTTAGGGAATTTAAAAACCGGATAATGGGTAGCATCTTCTTGATCCATTACTCGGTTGATTGAGCTGTATTCAACACATTCCCCAGGAACGCATTTTAATATTTCTGCGTTTATCGCGTTTTATCAATTATTTAGGAGAATAACCTTCCTTCTTCGTCCGGATACGTACCGTCACCAATTTTCAGTAATAAATCTGAAAACTGGGCATTTTGATTACTCCCAATTCGCGCCCGCATATTGGTTGACAAATGCGCCATAGATGTGAGGTTTTTAGACATGCCTTAATTTCATCAGCCCTCATCCCTCCGGGTTTTGCTGGTAAAGTTTGTCTAAAGTCGCCGTAGAGAAGTAATATAATACTGCCCAAAGGCCGGTCGTTTTGTTTGATGTCACGTAAGGTTCTATGTATTGATTCAACCACTTTCCGATACGCCTTACAATTAGTGCACTCCTCCCATATTATTAAGAAACAATCGCGCAAAACCCTGGTTTTGTTACTGTTTATTGGCTGTGGTTTTTCTGCTATACCAGTGCAAATATTCATACAAAATTGCACTGGATAAGTTCTAGTGTAAGTTGAGTGAACAAATTTTGATTGAAAAACCAATCATAATATTGCCACATTTGCAAAAAAACACAGTCAATAATAGAACAATTTCATAGCAACGAACTTTTGCTCGTAGCAACTACAGTGAATTCATAGCAACAATCTTTCGCTCGTGGCAATTAGAACAATTTAATTTTTTTTTTACACAGTGACCTTCTTTGGTTCATGCACAACAACTTTGCTAAAGATCATCACATGATCAAATGCATAGTTTACGATTGTATAAAGGACATACAAACAAACATTCATTTTTATAGATATATAAATATTGTTGCGTGTACGGAGTGGGTATCTCTTACGACACGCGCTGTACTAAGCTTTGTCATAATCTCGAATGATCGATAACAAGTATCAACTGACTGGGCACTAGCGGATTCTCGATCATTCGTTGAGTAGTTTAAACCCGAGACTGGAACATCTCGAAAAATCTGGAGTCTTCACTAATTGGCGAATACATGGGACTAGCAGCTATATAAAGGCAGATGTCACCAGAGGAGAAGTAGTAGTAAGACTCAACACTCAGTGGCGGTTGGATCGCTATAAAGCGGAAAGGAAATAATCGTTATCTCGTTATCGTTAACGAATAGTTCGAGCTAGTTTGACGTTAATTGGCCTCGTTTATGCCGTGGAACTATAAGGTGATTTAACTAAATCGTTTTAGTGCTAGTACTTGTTCGTGGTGTGTTTATACCGACCATACGGAGAAGTACTAAATATGAAAGATGTCAGTTGTTGGTTTGTGACTTTGGTTTGGGAAATGTCAAGAGGCAAAAGCCTCCCAATAAAAACGAGTTTATACCGCTACAATCAACGAATGAAACGAATGCAGAGTCTCAGGAAAGGATGAGGTATTTAAGTATATAAAATGTAAAATACAACAATACAATACCAACAACGCCATAAGCGAAGACAGCAACATCAGCTAGTTCAAATTTTTCAGTCCAGTTCTGCATCGCAAGTTGAGCTAAAATTTGTACCAAAACTAGCTAATGCGACATGTTTATATCGTCGTATGTTAGAATGAATTAGTTAATACTCAAAGATGGTTCCGCGGCATAAACGAGGCCATTGTTAGTTCCGCGTGTGTAGTTCGTTTTGTAAATAAAGTGCGTGTGTTTTTCAATCGAAGTGTTTTCATTATTCAGCACAAGAATATCCAACGAACCTGGTTTCGCTCATCAGAGGAAACATTACAATATATTTTTTTTTTTTAATTTGAATAAGTTAAAGCAGCTCCAGTGTCTTCGGTGGCCATCGTCGCTTCGGTGGCCATGGTCGTTGGTAAACCGCTCTATGATACTACATCTAGAGTTCGGAGTTCTAGACACGATCAAAAAACTGCCTGTGGGTAGTAATAGAACTCTCACAGTGCTTCGAGCTTGTCAGTATAAAAACGGCGCGAATAGTATAGGTGTATGCTAGAAACTGTACTTTCAAAAAGCAGATAAGCTATCGAAACGTACAAGGCATAGAAAAGCTAGAGATTTTGACGCGCTCATGCCCTTGGAGGGTTCAAGGCAATGCAATGTTCAGCTTTTTTTTAAACCGATCGAATTTAAAAAAAATGTATTCATCATTTTTCTTTCTTAAATTCGATATGTTTCCTTGAAAGCAGGAATCAGCCTACACTTGATCCTTCATCGACGGAACAATTGCAACTGCCGCCGCGCCCACCCGATTTGCATGCAATCACCTGTTTTCAGTCTGTATTCTTATCACCCATTTCGTGAACGTGAACGGCAATTAACAGCTGTGCGGGTGCTACGTCATCAACATCCACTAAGTATTACCATACACTGTCGATCTCGAACTCGAACACGAACACGAACCTAGTACAAGTGGACCGGTTTTCTTCACACCTATGTGAAGTGTATGTGTGTGTCAGGGGACATTTGTACCAGGTTCGTGCTCGAGTTCGACAGTGTATGTATGTATGGTGACACTTATGCTGCACGTTATCGCTATCGCTCGCTCATAGAGATCTGCAATAGAATGCAATCACTCCGAGCATATTTCTACATGCGTATGTTTGGCTGAGATAAGTTGTTGCTTGCTGCATAAGTGCATATTTATTATGTTGTGATTTGCACTGCATTGAACACAAAGATGCGCAGAGCACTTTGGCTGCGAAGAGAAACTTATGATATGCGCACAATGTATAACTCTCTTACTGCTGCGTGCAAGGCATATGCTACGTACTTACATATGTAAATGCAAATTTGCAAGTGAATGTACATATAACATTTCGAGTTTTTAACCGTTGCGAATTTGGACAATGTTTTTAGATTTGATATGTGGGTGGAAAAAGGACGAGCGATGGTTTGGTAAAGACAATGAACTGCTATATGGACATACTGGGAGTTTGCGGATTTTTTTGCGGGTTTTTGAAAAAAAAAAAAAAACGGAGACAAATATTCAGGTGCGTACAGTTTTTATAAATATTAGTAGATAACTAACTAACTAAAGAATATGATTATTTCAGGTTGAAGAACCGCATATTATCAACATGTATAATAACAGCATGGGCGGAGTTGATCGTTCAGACCAGAACATCAGCCTGTACCGCATATCAATTAGGGGCAAAAAGTGGTACATGCCCTTGATCAGCAATTGCATTGATATGTGCGTTCAAAACGCATGGCAGCTTCACCGCAAAGCAGGTGGAGATTTAGATCAACTTAGTTTCAGAAGGCGAATTACAACGACCTTGCTAATGTAAAACCGGAAGCAGGCCGTTTATAATAAAGGGCATGGAAGCAAAGACCCAAATGATGACCTCCGGTATGATAGATTGGATCATCTTGTAGTCCCGCAGGAAAAACAAACAAGATGCGGTTGGTGCCATGCTAAATCCTTAACACGATGCTCGATATGCAACTTTGGGCTTCACGTAAAGTGCTACGTTGCATATCATGCACACGAATAATTTGAATTTGATAGCTACCCATGTGCCTACTGTCCTATATATAGTTAAAAGTAGATGGTAGAATGTTGCTAGTAAGATCTAGTTAGTTGGTATTGAAAATGGGCAAGATTCGACACAAGGAACCCCTATCTCCCCTACAAATGAGACTTCAATAAGCGATAACTTTTGATAGAATGAAGCCAGCAACTTGAAATTTTGGTCAAACGTTTAAAGTAAGATTGAGTTAGTTGGAATTAAAGATAGGCCAGATCCAACCCAAGGAACCCCTACCTCCCCTACAAATCGAACTTAAAATAAGCGATAAGTTACGATAAAATAAAGCTAGCGACATGAAATTTTGGTTACATGTTTGTAGTAGGATTCAGCTGGCTATTGGATAGGATATTGAAAATGCGTAAAATCCGACCAACCAAATCAGTACTTCCCCTACAAATGAAACTTCAAATAAGCGATAACTTTCGATAGAATGAAGCTAGAGATTTGAAATTTTGCTTAATTCATAGCATGATCTAATTGATTGGTGGCAATGATGGGCAAGATCTGACTCAAGGAACTCCTACCTCCCCTACAAATGAAATTCAACTAAGCGATAACTTTCGATAAAATGAAGCTAATGCTGTGTTTTGCTAGAGAGCGGCTGGGCGATTTGCGTCTGCGGCTGGAGAGCAATTGATTCATCATTCAATGTCGAGGTTTTGTATGAAAATACAATAGTACTAGTATGTTGGGCAGGTTGTCTATGGAATCAAGGATTTTTGTATGTACGTGAGGAGAATGGATGGAAAGAGACGAATGTACTGTAGATGTAGAGTCCTGCGGTGGTAGCAAGGACATTCGAGAAAGGATATTTTTGGCAGTGAAGCGATATATGGGGAATATGGGTGTCATATGAACCGGGATGAAGAGGCGAGTGCCCAGGAGTAGTGTAGATGGAATTCCGGATCCTTGGGTGGCGACAAGGACACCCGAAAAAGGATATTTTTCGCAGTGAAGCGAAATACGGTCAATATGGGTGTCATATGAATCGGGGTGGACACCCGAATATCCAGGAGTAGTGCGGATGGCATTTCGAGTCCTTCGCTGACGAAAAGGACATTGAAGAAAGCCAATTGAAATATACGCAATATGGGTGTCATATGAACCGGGGTGAAGAGGCGAATGCCTAGGGGTACTATGGATGGCATTCCGGATCCTTCGGTGGTGACAAGGGTATTCGAAAAAGGATACTTTTGGAAGTGAAGCGAAACACGGTCAATATGGGTGTCATATGAATCGGGGTGGACACCCGAATATCCAGGAGTAGTGCGGATGGCATTTCGAGTCCTTTGGAGCGAAAAGGACATTCACGAAAGTCGAATGAAAAATGGACAATATGGGTGTCATATGAACCGGGGTGAAGAGGCGAATGCCTAGGGGTACTATGGATGGCATTCCGGATCCTTCGGTGGTGACAAGGATATTCGAAAAAGGATACTTTTGGCAGTGAAGCGAAACACGGTCAATATGGGTGTCATATGAATCGGGGTGGACACCCGAATATCCAGGAGTAGTGCGGATGGCATTTCGAGTCCTTTGGAGCGAAAAGGACATTCACGAAAGTCGAATGAAAAATGGACAATATGGGTGTCATATGAACCGGGGTGAAGAGGCGAATGCCTAGGGGTACTATGGATGGCATTCCGGATCCTTCGGTGGTGACAAGGATATTCGAAAAAGGATACTTTTGGCAGTGAAGCGAAACACGGTCACTATGGGTGTCATATGAATCGGGGTGGACACCCGAATATCCAGGAGTAGTGCGGATGGCATTTCGAGTCCTTCAGAGCGAAAAGGACATTCACGAAAGTCGAATGAAAAATGGACAATATGGGTGTCATATGAACCGGGGTGAAGAGGCGAATGTCCGGGAACACTATAAATGGCACTTAGAGTCCTTCGGTGGCGACAAGGACATTCGAAAAAGGATATTTTTCTGGTAAGGCGAAATATGGGCAATATGGGTGTCGTATGAATCGGGGTCAAAAGACGAATGTCCAGGAGTAGTGTAGATGGCATTTCAACTCCTTCGGTGGCGGAAAGGACATTCACGAAAGTCGAATGAAAAATGGGCAAAATGGGTGTCATATGAACCGGGGTGATGAGGCGAATGTCCAGGAGTACTGTAGATGGCATTCCGGATCCTTCGGTGGCGACAAGGATGTTCGAAAAAGAATGTTTTTGGCAGTGAAGCGGTATTGGCATCTGACCGGTAAGGCAAGGTATGACGGCACGAAATGTCGCGTTCTGCTCTCTAATAAGAAATCAAATTGTTCCACAGAGGCACGGACAAATTCTGTTGTTGTCTTTACGAACAACAATAAGTTGGCCAAAGAAACCCTCCTCGTTTTTTCTCTGGAAAATGAGATTTATTGTTCTTCGTTTTCAGACAAGAATCTGCCTCATAAAATAATCGTCTTCCATTTCCGATTCATGTGACACCCATTTCGCTTTTCGCTTCACTGCCAAAAACATTCTTTTTCGAACATCCTTGTCGCCACCGAAGGATCCGGAATGCCATCTACAGTACTCCTGGACATTCGCCTCATCACCCCGGTTCATATGACACCCATTTTGCCCATTTTTCATTCGACTTTCGTGAATGTCCTTTTCGCCACCGAAGGAGTTGAAATGCCATCTACACTACTCCTGGACATTCGTCTTTTGACCCCGATTCATACGACACCCATATTGCCCATATTTCGCCTTACCAGCAAAAATATCCTTTTTCGAATGTCCTTGTCGCCACCGAAGGACTCTAAGTGCCATTTATAGTGTTCCCGGACATTCGCCTCTTCACCCCGGTTCATATGACACCCATATTGTCCATTTTTCATTCGACTTTCGTGAATGTCCTTTTCGCTCTGAAGGACTCGAAATGCCATCCGCACTACTCCTGGATATTCGGGTGTCCACCCCGATTCATATGACACCCATTTTGACCGTATTTCGCTTCACTGCCAAATGTATCCTTTTTCGAATATCCTTATCGGCACCAAAGGACTCAAAATGCAATCCATAGTACTCCTAGGCATTCGCCTCCTCACCCCGGTTCATATGACACCCATATTGCCCATATTTCATCTGACTTTCGTGAATGTCCTTTTCGCCACCGAAGGACTCGAAATGCCATCCGCACTACTCCTGGATATTCGAGTGTCCACCCCGATTCATATGACACCCATATTGACCGTGTTTCGCTTCACTGCCAAAAGTATCCTTTTTCGAATATCCTTGTCACCACCGAAGGATCCGGAATGCCATCCATAGTACCCCTAGGCATTCGCCTCTTCACCCCGGTTCATATGACACCCATATTGCCCATTTTTCAATTGACTTTCTTGAATGTCCTTTTCGCCACCGAAGGACTCGAAATGCCATCCGCACTACTCCTGGATATTCGGGTGTCCACCCCGATTCATATGACACCCATATTGACCGTGTTTCGCTTCACTGCCAAAAGTATCCTTTTTCGAATACCCTTGTCACCACCGAAGGATCCGGAATGGCATCCATAGTACTCCTAGGCATTCGCCTCTTCACCCCGGTTCATATGACACCCATATTGCGTATATTTCAATTGGCTTTCTTCAATGTCCTTTTCGTCAGCGAAGGACTCGAAATGCCATCCGCACTACTCCTGGATATTCGGGTGTCCACCCCGATTCATATGACACCCATATTGACCGTATTTCGCTTCACTGCGAAAAATATCCTTTTTCGGGTGTCCTTGTCGCCACCCAAGGATCCGGAATTCCATCTACACTACTCCTGGGCACTCGCCTTTTCATCCCGGTTCATATGACACCCATATTCCCCATATATCGCTTCACTGCCAAAAATATCCTTTCTCGAATGTCCTTGCTACCACCGCAGGACTCTACATCTACAGTACATTCGTCTCTTTCCATCCATTCTCCTCACGTACATACAAAAATCCTTGATTCCATAGACAACCTGCCCAACATACTAGTACTATTGTATTTTCATACAAAACCTCGACATTGAATGATGAATCAATTGCTCTCCAGCCGCAGACGCAAATCGCCCAGCCGCTCTCTAGCAAAACACAGCATAATGAGCTAATCTAGACGAGGGAGTAATTTACTCCCTCAGATCGCATGCCAACGGATGTCCACGACAAGCTGTTTGTGTCTCTCTCTGCAAATGTGCATGAGATTTCACAGAGAAGGACGCAAACACCTAATTATGACGACGGATCCAACAGTCCGAGAGCTCGTCGGGTGAGGAGAACCATACGAAATTGTGCGATGATCATTACGACGCCATGGTTGTGGGCGTGGCTTGCGGCAAGTTCATGAATGAAAAGTGTGTGATGAAAAAATTGAAACTGAATCTTGGTTGCATCTTAGGATGTCACTAATCAAATGTAATTACTGACATTTTACATCACAATAATACTGGAATTGAAAGCAACGGCATTCATACTAGTGATGGGCACTATCGATAGTTTTTACTATCCATAGTTATTCGATAGTTTAAAAAACTATCGAATAACTATCGTGACGTGACAGGTACTAAATATGGCAAATGTCAGATTGTGGGTTATCATTTGGGTTTAAGTACAATTTTGGAAATGTAAAGAGCCCAGTAGCTTCTTGTGGAAAGCGCTTTTCTACCCCCGGCTCCAACGAAACATAAAAACCGACAAAAACAACCGTCAACAACGTAAACGCAAACCTAATCCAAATGTTTTTTAGTCCAGTATCGCATCGCAGGTGAAGCTAAGGCCGGCCGCATCTCGCGGCGTAGGCAGGGCAGCCCGCGCAGCGCGCACATAGCATTGTTGTTGTAAAATGTGATTTTGACAATTGCTGTGTGCGCGCTGCGCGAACTGCCCTGCCTACGACGCAATGTGCGGCCGGCCTAAGAGTTAGTGCAATCAACCAAATCGATATGTTTACATCGTGGTGAATTAGCTGGGATTAGTCAATACTGAAATATAGGATTGTACCATGGAATCCTGTGCGTTTTGCTAGACACCACTCTGCGTCAATTGCAGGCCACGATCAAAAAGGTACTTACAAATAGTGTTCCGTGCTCTATGGCTTCATCCACCGGCATCTTTACCAACAGGCCGGAGTGTCAAAGCAATGACGTCATGATAAGCAGTGAACCATATGTAAGCAAAGTGAAGAAGTAGTAGTAAGACTCAACACTCAGTGGTGGTTGGATCGCTATAAAGCGGAAAGGAAATAATCGTTATCTCGTTATCGTTAACGAATAGTTCGAGCTAGTTTGACGTTAATTGGCCTCGTTTATGCCGTGGAACTATAAGGTGATTTAACTAAATCGTTTTAGTGCTAGTACTTGTTCGTGGTGTGTTTATACCGACCATACGGAGAAGTACTAAATATGAAAGATGTCAGTTGTTGGTTTGTGACTTTGGTTTGGGAAATGTCAAGAGGCAAAAGCCTCCCAATAAAAACGAGTTTATACCGCTACAATCAACGAATGAAACGAAGAGTCTCAGGAAAGGATGAGGTATTTATATAAAATGTAAAATACAACAATACAATACCAACAACGCCATTAGCAAAGACAGCAACATCAGCTAGTTCAAATTTTTCAGTCCAGTTCTGCATCGCAAGTTGAGCTAAAATTTGTACCAAAACTAGCTAATGCGACATGTTTATATCGTCGTATGTTAGAATGAATTAGTTAATACTCAAAGATAGTTTCGCGGCATAAACGAGGCCATTGTTAGTTCCGCGTGTGTAGTTCGTTTTGTAAATAAAGTGCGTGTGTTTTTCAATCGAAGTGTTTTCATTATTCAGCACAAGAATATCCAACGAACCTGGTTTCGCTCATCAGAGGAAACATTACAATATATATTTATACTCTAGATGAAATCTGAGAGTATTATAAGTTTGCCACAAAGTTTGTAACGCTAAGAAATAAGGCTCGCAGAAAAAAATGAATGATACAGAAGTTCATATTATCACTCGAATATCTCAAAACCGGATGTCCGTCTGTCCGTCTGTCCGTCTGTCCGTCTGTCCGTCTGTCCGTCCGTCCGTCCGTGACCTCTCTAGCTCGAGAACGCGTTGAGCTATGAAGTTCAAATTTTGTACACGTTATTTTTGACAAAAAATGAAGGCTAAGTTCGTGAACGGGCTAAATCGCTCCACCCCTTCTACCCCCTCCCATACAAAATGACACATTTTTGAAAATTTACAATAATCAGATTTTCTCAGAAACTATAAAACATATTGCTTTGAAATTTTTAATATATCACTTTTATGATAATTGTAACCTATGTTATAAAACTTATTGTAATCCTCACCCTCCTTCTACCCCCTCCCATACAAACTGCACTATTTCATGAAATACGTTAAGCCAATTTACTCAGTACGTATACAATTTATCGGGCTGAAATTTTGTACTTAACACTTAATTAACAATATCAGTTAGATTCAAAAAAATTAATCGATTACCCTTACTCCGTCTACCCCCTCCCATACAAAATGTCACATTTTTGATAATTTACAATAATCAGATTTTCTCAGAAACTATAAAACATCTTGCTTTGAAATTTTGAATATATCACTTTAATGATAATTGTAACCTACATTATAAAATTTATTGTAATCCTCACCCTCCTTCTACCCCCTCCCATACAAACTGCACTATTTCATGAAATACGTCTTAACGTCTTAACGACTTACGTCTTACGTCTTAACGATGCATCCGAGATTGCAACCAAAATTATTTATTGGCTTTAACCAGGTTCAAATTCATCTAGAGTATTGCATGATTGGGGTTTACCCCAATCGTAGTTCTTTTATGTTTTTTTTTAAATTTGAATAAGTTAAAGCTGCTCCAGTGTCTTCGGTGGCCATCGTCGCTTCGGTGGCCATGGTCGTTGGTAAACCGCTCTATGATACTACATCTAGAGTTCGGAGTTCTAGACACGATCAAAAAACTGCCTGTGGGTACTAATAGAACTCTCACAGTGCTTCGAGCTTGTCAGTATAAAAACGGCGCGAATAGTATACTACTACTTACTTAATTGCCCTAACCCCTTGTGGGGCATAGCGCGTCAACTGTTCCATGTGGCTCAGTTGTCGTTTCATTGGCATAAATTGGTTTCAGAGAATGCAGTTGCCAGCATGCACCTCCTGCACATCCATGGCCACGAACGTTGTCGTGGACGGGATTCGAACCCGAAACGCCGGTAGTCGAACATGAGACTGATGCCTCAACACACTGCGCTACCGGTCGCAAAAAGCAGATATGCTATCGAAACGTACAAGTCATAGAAAAGCTAGAGATTTTGACGCGCTCATGCCCTTGGAGGGTTCAAGGCAATGCAATGTTCAGCTTTTTTTTAAACCGATCGAATTTTAAAAAAAAAAATGTATTCATCATTTTTCTTTCTTAAATTCGATATGTTTCCTTGAAAGCAGGAATCAGCCTACACTTGATCCTTCATCGACGGAACAATTGCAACTGCCGCGACGCCCACCCGATTTGCATGCAATCACCTGTTTTCAGTCTGTACGGAGGTTGCCTTTTATATTTCGGGATTGGACAACCCTAGTGTTGCAATCTGGCAACTGACAGCTCTATCGTAAAGTTTGACATTTTTGAGGTTATACGTACTCAGAACGTTTTGACATACGAGCGCTATTTCTGTTTTTTACAGTAACTTAAAAGATTAATCTCGGCCAAATAATGGAATTCAATCGTGAACATTTTCGTGCGATTATTTTTAACAACTTTCGACGTAGATTAACTCAGCAACAGTGCATGGATGAACTGAATTCATTTTTTGGCGATGAAGCTCCATCAAGGACCAGTGCTTATCGATGGTATGGTGAATTCGATCGAGGTCGTAGTTCACTCCAAGACGAATTTCGTGAAGGTCGTCCAAAATCAGTTGTTGTTCCGGAAACCATTGATGCTGTGCGCGAACTGATATTGCAAGATCGTCATGTGACCTATCGTGAGATTGAGACAACCTTAGGCATTAGTGGGACCAGCATACATTCAATATTGCATGAACATTTGACTGTCAAAAAAATTTGTTCGCGGTGGATCCCACACAATTTGTCAATCGCTCAAAAAAAGGCTCGTGTCGATTGGTCAAAAGAAATGCTCAAAAAATACGATCGCGGTGCTTCGAAACACGTCTATGACATCGTGACAGGTGATGAATCGTGGATTTACGCGTATGAGCCCGAAAGTAAACAGCAGTCGACTGTATGGGTGTTTCAAGATGAGCCAAACCCAACAAAAGTTGTTCGCGCACGAAGCACTTCCAAGCAAATGGTCGCCTGTTTTTTCGGAAAAACTGGACATGTCGCAACCGTACCACTAGAACAACGCAGAACAGTCAATTCTGAGTGGTACACAACCATTTGTTTGCCAGTTGTCCTCCAAGAAATCAGGAAAACCAACCGCCGAAGACGGATCACTCTTCACCACGACAATGCGAGCTCTCACACATCAGCTCAAACAACTGCATTTTTGAGCACTCAAAACATAAATTTGATGGGTCATCCGCCGTATAGTCCTGACTTGGCACCGAATGACTTCTTTTTATTCCCGTACGTAAAACCAAAATGAGAGGTCAACGTTTTTCAACACCTGAAGAAGCGGTTGCTGCGTCCAGAATGCATGTTTTGGAGACACCTCAATCAGAGTGGCAAAAGTGCTTTGACAATTGGTTCAAACGCATGCAAAAGTGTATAGATCTTCATGGGGAATATTTTGAAAAACAATAAAGCGATTTTCAATGATTAATATTTGGTTTTGTTCTCTAATCTCGAAATAGAAAAGGCAACCCTCGTATTCTTATCACCCATTTCGTGAACGTGAAAGGCAATTACCAGCTGTGCGGGTGTTACGTCATCAACATCCACTAAGTATCACCATACACTGTCGATCTCGAACTCGAACACGAACCTAGTACAAGTGGACCGGTTTTCTTCACACCTATGTGAAGTGTATGTGTGTGTCAGGGGACATTTGTACCAGGTTCGTGCTCGAGTTCGACAGTGTATGTATGGTGACACTTATGCTGCACGTTATCGCTATCGCTCGCTCATAGAGATCTGCAATAGAATGCAATCACTCCGAGCATATTTCTACATGCGTATGTTTGGCTGAGATAAGTTGTTGCTTGCTGCATAAGTGCATATTTATTATGTTGTGATTTGCACTGCATTGAACACAAAGATGCGCAGAGCACTTTGGCTGCGAAGAGAAACTTATGATATGCGCACAATGTATAACTCTCTTACTGCTGCGTGCAAGGCATATGCTACGTACTTACATAATAATAATAATAATAAAGCTTTATTGAAGTAAGAGAGTACAGCATAGTTACAGATTTGTTATTTTAGTGATTAGACAATGTCTTTACAACTATATACGGATTCATTTATTAGTTTAGGATAGAGTTCGGTTTAGAATGTAAGTATTTATTTAGGAAAAATAAGCTTAAAACCTAGTGTAATTGAGCTTAAGCTAACTTAAAACTAATCTAAAATAAACTTAAGGCCTAAAGTATAAGTGAAGTCACTAATTAGTTAACGCTCGTATCAGAGGATTGTTGGAGGTGACGCATTTATTGATAAACTTTTGCTCTAAATATTGAGATTTTTGATGGACGTACGGGATATTAGTAATTTTATGAAGGGTCCGGGTAGGAAAATAGAAGGGTTTATTTGGGATTATTTTCAGACACTTGTTTTGTATTAATTGGAGTTTTCGTTTGTGAGTGTGCGCGCATCTGTTCCAGATTGGACAACCGTAAAGGATCAACGGTGCCATGACTGCTTTGTAAATTAATATTTTATTGGTTGGGGATAGCTTAGATTTCCTGTTAATGAAAGGATATGTTGAGCGAATACAGTTGATTGTCTTAGAGCGGATTGCCTCGATGTGTGATTTAAACGTCAGTTTCGAGTCAAGATGAAGACCTAAATATTTAAGATCTTTTGACCATGGGATCAAGGAGCCTAACACATTTATCTGGGGATTCGGTAGATATCTTGAAGCACGTCGTTTAGTAAAGAAAACGGCTTGTGTTTTTTCTGTATTAATTTTAATCTTCTATTTATGACAGAAATCGTTAATAAGCGTGAGCTGATGTTGCAAGTTATCAACGATTATTGCTGGATCAATATTGGTCGAGAGAATAGCCGTGTCGATTATACTCTGCGCGAATTACGTTCACAAGTCGCAGTCAACGAAAATCAGCTGTTCAGCCTGTTATAGTCAAATCTCTTGTTCGCGTTCGTTTGACACATTTGAGCTGTGAAAAACTGGCTTCCTAACAAATTTAAAACACTTTTTTGAATCAAGAATAGAAACATGTACTTCCAAGCGCATAACAGTTAACTTACAACAAAACAAATGATCACCCACAGTTTTAAAACACATGGATATGTGAATTGACACTTCGCGCAATGGCGCCGGAACTGGGGGCAGAGGGGGGCAGAGGGGACAGAGGGGGCAATATGTACTACTAAAATATCATTCTAAAGAATTCCATTCTATTGTATAGATAGATAGATAGATAGATAGAAGAATCGAGCTACAATACTTTCCCAGCAGGAAGGCACTGCGACCATAAAGATCTATTGTGCCGTAGCTCATTAATCCGAAAGACCGTCCACCCTTCTAATAAAGGGCAGTAAGTCTTTAGCAGGAATCAACCTGAACTCTGCAGTGCTGATAGTAGCCTGCCCGAGGAGTGACATCCTAAAACGCGCGACGGCGGGACATTCGCACAAGATGTGCTTGGTCAGTCTCGCTTGACAGACCCATCTTGTTCACGTGATATCTGACCAGTTGATGGCCAGATAAGTACCCCACTAGGAGTCTTAGGTGGGTTTTACTCATTTGAGTAGTACCCTTCTAACTGAAGGGCAATATCAGCTCCTTTGATTGACGAAGCCCTGGAAGGTTATTCCAGTACTGTTGACGCAATCGTGCAAACCAATCTGTGATCCGCAGTTTGGCCGAGGCCAGTCCAAAGCCACAGTAAGGCTCAGGTCCATGAAAACGACTGGATGATCCTTGTCTAGCAAGTTCATCCGCAGCCTCGTTCCCCTCAATGCAATGGTGGCCTGGCACCCAACACAAGAAGACTCGGTTTTTGGTTGCCAACAGTTGAAGGAGATTTTAACACTCCTTCACCAGTTTTGAAGAGACCGTAAATGTGGAGAGCGCTTTTATAGCTGCTTGGCTGTCTGAGTAGATACCAATGTGAGCGCCGCGAAGTCCAGTTTCCAAGATTACCCTGGCGCAGACCTCAATGGCGTGGATCTCAGCTTGAAAAACGCTGGGCGAGACTTCCATTGCGATCGAAATCTTTGTGTTGGGTCCAAAGACACCTGCACCAACATGCTGTTCCGTTTTAGACCCATCGGTGAACCATTTGATACATCTAGGGTCTGGACAGGGTGTGCCATTTACCCATTCAGAGCGGTTAGCGAAGAGGGCTGAATATTTTCTGCCGAAGCAAATCTCCGTGATCATGTAATCTGATCTCAAGCAGATCTGCACGTCAGGAATTTGATTCAGAATGCTCATGTGACCGCTTTCTTCACTACGCACGTCGGAAGTTAGACGAAGTCTGAGAGCATTTAGAGCTGCTAATTCTTGAATGAATATATGCAACGGAGTAAGTCCAATAATCGCCTCATGGGCTGGCGTAGGACAAGTGCGCATAGCTCCAGTGATGCCAAGGCAGGCAAGGCGTTGAAGCTTATTGCACTTCAGTAAGACAGAAGATTGCTGAGTTTTCGGCCACCACACAAGCGCTGCGTAGGTCACCATAGGCCGCACCAGCATGGTGTATAAGCACTCAGTTATCTTTGGGGTGAGCCCCCATGTCCGTCCAAAGAAACTTCTGCAAGCCCACATTGTGCGTGTGGCTTTGCCAAGTACATTATCTATGTGAATATTCCAGGTGAGTTTCGAGTCTAGAGTTACCCCGAGACATTTAACTTCAGTGGAATAATCTAAGGTCGTGCTGCCTAACGAAATTGGATCCAATGTTATATTTCGTTTTCGTTTGAACGGCACAACGACAGTTTTCTGTGGATTTACATGTAAGCCCACAGTCACACACCAGTGTAGAACTATGTCAAGGGCCGACCTCATCACCTCAGTGATGGTATATTCGAATTTGCCCCTGACTGATAGTTAAATCATCCGCGTATCCGATAGTAAGATAACCGCGCTCATTAAGCATGGAAATCAGCTCGTCCACGACAAGGGACCACAAAAGGGGTGACAGAACGCCACCTTGTGGACAACCCTTTACGGCATTCACGCAAATGGATGTACTGCCTAGAGTAGAGTGAATATCCCGTCCACGGAGCATGGCATCTATCCATGCAATGGTAGCGGGCGGGATGTCCCTGAGTTCCAGTGCTCTGGAAATGCACTCGTAGCCAGTATTATCGAAAGCCCCCTCAATATCAAGAAACGCGCACAACGCGATTTCCTTTTCACTGAGGGACTTTTCGATTGTATTGACAAGGCTATGCAAGGCGGTTACTGTTGACTTACCCTTCGTGTACGCGAATTGCATACGATGTAGGGGGCTCGACAGTTCCATCTTGTGCCTGACATGCAAATCAAGCAACTTTTCCATGGTTTTAAGGAAGAAGGAAGTAAGGCTAATTGGTCTGTAGGATTTGGGCATATGTTCCGGCTTATTGCCCGCTTTGGGTATGAAGACCGCATTAACTTTCCTCCAAGGTTGTGGTATGTACCCTAGGGTGTAACTTGCCCTAAAAAGTTCGATTAGCGGAGTTATCCGTATTATGATCTCCAAGCTGTTTTGTAACAGAGCGGGGAAGATGCCGTCTACTCCGGGAGCTTTAAATAGCTCAAAGGATTCTATCGCCCATTTTACTTTGTCCATGTCAAAGATGACCCCCGATAAACTGCGAGCCCGGCTTACGGGAACCCGTTGTGGCCTCGCAGTTGGGCAGGGGTCACCATCAGGCAGTACGGACAATGGGAAATGGGTCTGAAGAAGCAACTTTAATGTTTCTTCTGGACCTTCAGTATACGAACCGTCTGGGCTCAATAGAAGGCCGACCCCGTTCGCTGAGTCTTTGGAAAGTGCTTTGTGAAGGCGCGCCGCTTCCGGTAGCGACTGAATGCTCTCACAATGTCTTTTCCAGCATTCTCGATTCTATTGTATAAGACATACATATATATTTCCAGCCTGCTTAACAGTTAACAGGCGGGCTCCTCGGTCTTCGCGAATTTGAGTAGATACACACGATTTATGCAATGTATACATACTTTATAATGGGTTCGACGACGATCTCCGATTTCCCCATGAATAACATTGGCCTTTTTCTTAACCTATGTCACCGCAGTCACCAACCAACAGCTGACATCTTTCATGTTTAGTACCTCTTCGTATGGTCGGTATAAACACACCACGAACAAGTACTAGCACTAAAACGATTTAGTTAAATCGCCTTTTAGTTCCACGGCATAAACGTGGCCATTCTTGAGACAATGGAATACTTCTCAATGCTTTTAATCATTAAACGCAGTGAGCTTTTGAAAAATTGTATTTGCTGACGGATCAATGGGCAAACAATCAATCCTTTATATTCCTCACATGCAATTTAGTGTGTCCGTTCGTCGATTAATCTACCCTTCAAAATAATACAAATAGGAGTTGCAATGCAGTCGGACCGGCAAAAAATCTCAAAAATGTTTAATGGTAATAATCAGCACCTTAAGATATTTGGCACGCGCTGGATTAGCTATTAGAGGTCACGAACACAACACAGGTAATTTCTTTGAACTTTTGGAAGAAAGAACAATAGACGTACCTGAACTGAAACAGCTTTCGCGAACCAACAACTTCGTCGGTTCAGACATTCAAAATGAAATAATAGAAATTATGGCCCATATGTTGCTTCGCGATCTCGTGAATGAAATAAATGCATCGGAATACTTTTCTCTAATTGCTGATGGTACAACAGACAGTGGGGTGGAACAGTATTCGATTTGCTTACGATTTGTTACACCTGAGAGCCTAGAGATACAAGAAGTTTTCATCGGTTTGTACAACCCAGAAGATACAACGGGAAAACGTTAACAGCTGCCATCAAAGATGCGCTACTGAGGCTGAATATTTCTTTGACAAAACTACGTGCGAATTGTTTTGATGGAGCTCGAAATATGTCCGGAAAAAACAAAGGTGTCCGAAAATTGCTAAGCGATGAACAGCCTTAATCTTTGTTCATTCATTGTGCCAATTGCTCAGCTGATCTAGCTCTTCAGGAAGTAGTAAAAATTAACGCAGGCGTTTGTGATATTTTATGTTTGGTCAAGGACTCTTCAAATGTAATTTGGCGTTCAGCAAAAAGGCAAAATATTTATGCTAATATTATGTATCATATCACCATGAAATGACGCTAATGACAGTGAACAAATAGGGGCTGCACGGAACAAGCTTCTTCCTCTCTGTCCTACGAGATGGTGCGTAAGAACTAAATCATGGGTGCGGTATAAACAACAATAAGAGGTCGTTCGAGAGACTCTTCAAACAATTTTGGACGAGGACAAATCTATTTCGTCGGAAACAAAGTCGTTAATCCGAGGGTATCTAAGAAAGCTTTATTCCTTTGGGACCATGTTCTTTCTGGTCGTGTGCATTGAAATTTTCGGACCGTGTGAACAACTTGCCAAATCTCTTCAAGATCCACACTTTACAGCTACGGGTGCTAAACAAGCGGTTCGAATATTGAAGAAGCGAATCCAGGACCTTCGCTGTGATGAAAAATTCGAGAAGATGTATGATCACGTAAACGAATTGGCTATAAAATTCGAACTTGTTGATCCTGCTCATAGGACAAAAAAAAAATACCTAAACGATTCGAACAAACTGTCTCCACTACTCCAACGCAGTCGGTAACACCAACGAAAAAAGAAAAATACCGAAAAGATTTTTTCGAAGTGTTGGATCTTCTGATCAACGAACTTGAACGAAGGTTTGATCAAAAAGGTGAAAAAATAATATGTATTATTTTATTTACCTTAAGTATGAAATACAAAATAAAACTTTTGCCTTGTAGCATTGGAAACCTTGGAAATGTTGGAAAGTATTTTACTTGATGCCTACAAAGGGACAGTGCCGACAGCGACAGAAGAAGATTTGAAAGTTAAAATTGGGGCGCTTTGATGAAGATTTCGAAACTGGTGATCTTCGCTAACAGTTGTCACTTCTAAAGAATATGCCGGGACCAGGAGTGTTACCTACATGTTGCGCGAAAATTTGTGAACAATTCCGAAATATGTATGCCTAGCACAATGAAAAATATTTTGAATGAGATGGTACGATTAATAACATTACTGTTAACGGTTCCAGCATCAGCAGCATCTTCCGAAAGGTCCATCAGTGCTTTGCGACGTTTGAAAACTTGTCTGCGTTCAACTATGACGCAAAAGCGGCTGACACACTTAATCCTTCTCCATGTGCATAGAGATCGGACTGGAAATCTGGATTTGCTAAAGATAATGAAAGAGTTCGTTTCCCGTGGTAACCAAAAAATAGCCTATGGAAAAATTGTGTAATATGTACATGAAATGTACAACATGTAAACAAAATAAATAAATGAATAAATGTATAAAATAAAAAATACTATTTATATTATACAATCCCTTGGAAGTATCATAAACTCAAAATGAATTAGAAAATAAAACTTGAATTATCTACTGCCTAATTAGAAAATTAAAATAACCTGCATACATTCAACAATCAGAATTTCAACATTGTACATGTTTTAGAGTACCCGTAGAGTAAAAATTTTGTACATTAGTAAATTAATTGAACTAAAAATGTTTGCCCCCACCCCAATAAAAAATCCGTTCCGGCGCCACTGACTTCGCGGCTCCTTGATTGCGACAAAGTTGAACTCGTCTCAACTTTGGCGACGTGAAATACATTGGTTCAACTTTATTTAACAGCAGAAGCCGCGTTGTTTGCGCAGACTATAATTCAGCCATTAATCTTGGCTGCATCTTAGGATGTCACTAATCAAATGTAATTACTGATTACATTTTACATCACAATAATACTGGAATTGAAAGCAACGGCATTCTTACTAGTGATGGGCACTATCGATAGTTTTTACTATCCATAGTTATTAGTTTTATTTGATAGTTTAAAGAACTAGTAACTAGTATAAAACTATTGATAGTTTTGAAAGCTAGTAACTAGTAAAAACTATCGATAGTCTGAGAAAATAGTAACTAGTAAAAACCATCGATAGTTTGAAAACATAGTAACTAGTAAAAAACTATCGATAGCTTTAAAAAGTAGTAATTAGTAGAAAACTATCGAATAACTATCTGACGAAAATTCCGATAGGCCGATAGTTTCGATAGCCCGATATTTTGCTATCGAATAACTTTTTCGAATGAATTCAAGGAAATTTCGGCTGACGAGGGATGCATTTTTTGCATGAATGAATGAACATGATTGCATATACATTGTGTATGTAGATGCGATATTAAGTAAAAAACTAGGGTATAGTGACACTCTTGGCGATGAATTGAGGCCAGATGGGTATCTTAAGGACTGGTAGGAGTAATGAGGCGTATGTACTAGACTACTGTTGATGGCATTGTAAGTCCGACACAAACAACGCCCTGCAAGTTTTTTTCCAGCAAGATTGGCTTTTTGAGGAAAAAGGGTTGCCGCTCAGAAACTCTTTCATTTTTTTAATTTTGGAAATTCTGACTTCAGATTCGCAATCAGCGACCCAATCGACTTCCTACTAGTCGTTCCTGCGGCAGCCGGCTCTACGCACCGGAGCGACCCGTTTCACAACGGCCAAGAGCTGCCAAAACCCTTCAATGCAAGAAGGAAAGTGTGTTTGTGTGTTACATGCCCGTATCGTCTTTTTTTATGTTCACTGGGAGCAAAACATCTCGGCGAAACTGCTCTAAGTGCTATTTCTCCGCGCCGGCATTGAAAGAAACCCAGGACCATGGATATGCTGCGTATATGATAGAGTGCTACACCCAAACGCGACGACGGTGAGATGCAATTGCTGCAATCAATGGTGCCACCTAAGACATTGTTCAGGACTCAACCATCATAGGCACTGGAATCCCTCCTTTACTGCCAGTCAGTGTAGGAACAGACAACAACAATTAGCAACCGCGTCCAACACGCCTCAACAATCAACAACTTCGAGCGTCCAGACAAGTTCACAGTCATCCCCAATGACTCCTGCTAACAGTTCTCACAGGATTCCCCAACACAATCTTACGCCTGCACCATCGTCCAACTCAACTTCAATGGGTTGCAGCACAGGATCGCTGAACTTGCATCATTTATGGACAGACATCGCATCCAAGTTGGAGCCATACAGGAGTCGAAACGGCACTCCAACTCGTCCCTAAACTCATATGGCAACTTTGCTATTGTCAGGAAAGACAGGTTGACTAACGCGGGAGGAGGGCTTGCCTTCATTATTCACCATTCCGTGCAATACCGGAAAATTGATATCACCAGCAATGACAACATCATGGAAGTGCTAGCCATCGCCTTAAAATCAGGTAATGTTGATATTGACATCTACAATATATACATTCCACCGGTATCCAGCTGCCCCCTAATATGTTTAGTATTCAATAATTAACTCCGGAAAATTAATCCATTACTTTTTTTATTTAATGAAATATAACTGACAGATTCGAAGTTACAGCGTAGACTGAACTCGTGACTTAAATTTAAAACTGGTAGAGACAAGTTCTATACATGTACATATACATTTGTACAAATACATGTAAAATAATATTCACATTGTGCATATCATTCCCTATCAACTTAAACTAAAGCAATATACATATAATATGATAGCCTTTGATTTTGATTGCTGTTGCGGGTTAATTAAAACAATCTGCTCGTTTCTCTGTAAACACAGGTATATTATCATTATAATTGCACAATGCACAATTCATATTTTTCAGGATAGTTATATCGTAGTATAAAGTGCTTACCTGTAAACACAGGAAACGACAATTAAAGTTTACTACTCCGCGACACAATTCATGCGACTTTTACACAATTCATACTTTTGGTTAGCTTATAATTTGACAGATGACTTATTGACATGACATATTGGCGCAAAATCATCTGTCTGCAAGAAACAGCCTTACCAGATATAAAAATTATAAAAATTAAAATGAAGTAATACTACATTTTATATCCCCCCCCCCCCTAGGATAACAAAATATATTTACTGCAAAATTTTATAGATTGTGTGTTAAGTTTGGAACTGGCAGTATTTTTGTGATATGGAAGAGATTTGATTCCGATTTCTTATGGCTCGTATCTGTTTTGTATATGGTCTTTGAAATTTTGTCCAAAATCTTATAAGGTCCGATTCTTAATTCGTCTAATTTTTTCTGTTTAACCTATTACCATTTTCAATATACACTAGATCTCCTACGCTTAATTCCCATGTTTTTCTATTTTTATCAAAACGTTTTTTATTATAATTGTGTGATTTTAAGGTATTTTCTAAGGCAAGTTTTCTATCTTTAAGTAAATCTTCGTGTGTTTTTTGTCGTTTTAATTCGGCCGGTAAGATATCACTATTGTCTCCTTCCAATAAATATTTAGGAGAAAATCCTGTCACTGTGTGTTCCGTTTCATTATATTTTCTAGTGCATTCATGCGCTATAGTTGTCCAGGCTAACTTTTCCTTTGTCTCATTTATTTTACATCTGATTTTATTAACGAAAGTTTGGTTAAGTCTCTCATTTAGACCATTGGAGGATGGTGTATCTACCGCAGTAAAGATAATTGGTATATTTTCTTTATCTAAAAATGTTTTAAACTCTTTTGACTTTATACCCGGATACTGATCTGACAAAATCAAACCAATTTTATTGTCTTGCGTTACGTTCCCTATTAGCTTTATAAAATCCCTCGAATTTTGTGTTTTTGAAGTGGGAAAATTTCGTATAGCTATCAAATTATCATTCAATGGAATGATTGTATTATTTTTAATAATATGACCTAGATACTTCACCGAATCTTGAGCGAAATTACACTTCGAAAATTTCAATCGAAAGCCCTCTTTCAAAATTGCTTCCATTAACATTGATAAATGAACAATATGTTCTTCGAAAGTTTTGGAAAATATGAGGATATCGTCTATATAGTTCACGACAAAATCTGATAATTTATATTTTCTTATAATACTACTTAAGATTCTTTGGAAAATAGCAGGTGAGGTTTTTAATCCGAAAGGTAAACATGTCCATTGAAAGTGCCCTTCCTGAGTGACAAACGCTGTCTTTCGTCTATCTTCAATTTTTAAAGGAATTGACCAAAACGCAGAATTTATATCTAATGTTGAAAAGAATTTACAGTCTCGGGTTTTTATCATTAGATCTTCAATTAGAGGAAAAGGTTGAGACTGAGGAACTATTATTTTATTTAGATCGCGAAAATCTATACATAATCTAGATCTTTTTCCTTCTTCTTTTTTATAGGCCAGCGTTACCGGAGCAGCAAAAGGACTATATGACTCTTCGATTAATTTTCTTTGTAATAATTTTGATATTTGTTGCTCAATTTCTTTTTTGTCTTCTATAGTACACCTATATGGCCTTTTACTGCAATATTTATCAATCAATAAATCAATATGCGCTTCATACTCTCTAACAGTGCCTACATCAAATCTATCTTTTGCAAAAATTGATTTATATTTATGTATCAATGCGTTTATTTCAAACTGTTGCTGAAAATCTAAATGATTCATTGAAACATTAAAATTTTCTACTTCTAAGTGCTCATTAAAGTTTATTTCATGCTCATAATTTGTTTTATTTTCCGAATTTAAACTTTCTTTTTGCTCTTTGTAAGAAAAATCGGGCAATATCTCCTCCTTTGTGTTTTTGTTTAAAAAAATTTGAGTTATTTGTGTAATTTCTAATTTTTCATTTTGAGTTAGTTTAAACTTTTCAATACAATCTAAACCAAGCAGGAAATCGTAATCAAAGTTTTCTTCTTCCACAACAAAAACATTTTATGTCCATTTCAATATTAAAAATTTTAGCTTTTACGGTTACCATCCCCATACTCTTCTTTACACCATTAATCATTTTTAAGCTTAAATTTTCTTTATTATTACGAACAGGTTTATTTTTCAAGCATAATAATTTCGAATTTATCAGTGAGACATTTGAACCTGAATCGTAAATTGCGAAAACATCTAAGGTATTATTTAACGTTATTTTAATTTTGATTAATGGTGGCACTCTCAGTTTTTTGAATCCAATTCATTCAACTTTGTTTCCAATTCAGAGTTATTAACGTGCCTTATTTGATCTTTTTTTTGCCTATCATAACTTTTGTTCTTAACCCTTATCCTACCATGACTTTTTTGTAACACAAACTACCAACGGGGTCCATTGGACCCCATTCGGTGTTTTGAATGAAAATCTACGGCATATTCGTTATATTATGGCTAGGTGCCCTCCGCATGGTAGGTGGATTACTGCTCCATTTCGATCCGTCCATTCCATGGTAGTACTCCGTCGATGATCCATTATTTGAAGCGCATTGTGCCGAGTCCTCTTCAGAATATTCTAGTTCGTCTTCAACATCTGACGCTTCGCTTACATGATCCTCTTCGGAATCGGAATCCGAGTCGATGTCCCCATCATCAGAAGCTTCAAGGGCGCGAAGAATTTCTTCATCTGTCAGCATTTTTTATTGACAAAGCTGTTGTAAAATGTCAAACCCACTTCTCATTTCTCGGAATTTATAAGATAAAGAATTCACTAATATTACATTCCTTGAATTTTCTGAAAAAACTATCGATCACAAATGACTGGAAACTCAATTGAACTGAACTGCCCTTTGTAAAGACCACGCACTTACGGTTTTATGGTGAGATAAGAAAATTTCTGTTTCAACGGTTTTTATTTCAAACGATCTCATTCAACTATTGGAATGGGGTTCTGTATAGAACGACTTGTTGGTGTGGGGCGTGCGTTTCTTGTTCTGTTCTCTGTGAACGGGGGAAGCACAGCTATTGTTCTTTTTTACAATATTATACTACTTTGCCTTAACCCCTAGCGGGGCATAGCGCGTCAACTACTCCTGCGCGCCATCGTACTCTGTTCTGGGCAATGGGGCGCAACTCCCCAAAAGACTTACCCAGTACCTGACACTCCTTTGCCACAGATCGACGCCATGTGATTCAAGGACCCCCTCTTGGTCGGCCAATATTATGCTGAGCGCAGACTGCACTTTTATTTGGCGTTCATGTTTCTAACACTTTTTTGCAGATACTATAAATCCGTGTTTATATCGAACACGTCTTACCTATATGCACATAAAGCAATGCATTCAATACCATATGTTCCACAGTTTTTGTGTTTTTTTCGCATGATTATTCAGCACTGCAACCACTTCTAGAATGTAAAATACAGTCAAATTACTTTCACTGCAAGAAAATAATGCAATACTTCATAGAACGCTAAGGGGTCCAATGGACCCCTTTGGTAGTTTGTGTTACAATTTCCGAAAATTCCAAATTTCAGCCATCGTACAAAAATTTTCTCTAATAGCACTTTTATTTCGTATTTAGAGAAGCATAATAGTAAAATACATAGGGGCATTGGAAATGAATTGTGGACAAGGACCTAGATATTTTAAAAACAAACAGTCCCAAGGGTCCAATGGACCCCAACGGTGGTTTGAGGGTTAAACCAACATAGGGATTCTGGATGATAACGGTTTCCTTTGTTTTCTTTTTCACAAATTCGGCATGGCTTATCTCTTCCAATTTCCTTTACATTATTTTCAGAGTTTGTTAGTTTTCTCTTTTCAAAATTCTCCTTTTTCATTAAATGTTCTAAGTTTTTTAAGTGATTAAATAAATCTTTTGTTTCTATAAGGCTGCCTCTATCAATTTTATCTAATATAAAATTCGGTAGACCAATTGCAATGAGGTCGATTAAAGTAGGTTTATCTATCAATTTATTTATTTCTAATAATAATCTTTCTTTCTTAAGAGCATATTCTAACAGTGAACCCTGCAAATAACTGTATGAAAGGGCATATTTGATGGACGTCCACCCTTTTTCCGCGTAAGTTTCGCAAAAATCATTTTTCCATGTTGACCATGGCGAATTAATTGAATGTTTAATCAACATTGAACTGTACCAATCAAGACACGATTCATTAAGATACAATCTGAATACCTCTATTTTATTGACGTCGTCTTCCACTCCTAGACGAGAGCATTCGCTTTCAAAAGTATCCATCCATTGATTGACATTTGACATGCTCCGAGTAAACTTTTCGATGACGAATTTTGCGTGCCTTTTTTGAAACTCTCGTCTCCGGTATCGTTGTCCTTCTTCTCTGTAAACGTCTCCAGTATTCGAGTTAAAAACTCTTCGGAAACGCCAACGGCGGGTGTCTGCTGCTGTGTTGGTGCTAGCTCTTGTAGAAGATATTTGTTGAACTGAACATTTCCATCGTCATCCAGATACACTTTGCTCAATTCATCCGTCATGGAAATCCAGACCTGCCTTTTATCGTGTCTCTTTTGTAGGGAATTTTTCAGTTTTTGGTAGGTTTGCGTCTTCAAAATTGCTTCGTGTTGTCTTACTGGTTGATATTGTTCGGGTATGATGAACGTTTGTCCATTGCCTGTACTAATTGAGGTTATGCATACTCGATTCGATTTTGGGTCGTCACCCACTTTCACCACAAATTCAAACTTTAGCTTTTCCATTTTACGTGTGCTGCGTTTCACAAATACAATTGCCGTTTATAATATGATAGCCTTTGATTTCGATTGCTGTTGCGGGTTAATTAAAACAATCTGCTCGTTTCTCTGTAAACACAGGTATATAATCATTATAATTGCACAATTCACAATTCATATTTTTCAGGATAGTTATATCGTAGTACAAAGTGCTTACCTGTAAACACAGGAAACGACAATTAAAGTTTACTACTCCGCGACACAATTCATGCGACTTTTACACAATTCATACTTTTGGTTAGCTTATAATTTGACAGATGACTTATTGACATGACATATTGGCGCAAAATCATCTGTCTACAAGAAACAGCCTTACCAGATATAAAAATTATAAAAATTAAAATGAAGTAATACTACATTTTATATACATTTCAAAACTCTAAAGATATACAATAGAAGAACTTTTTTTTAAATTTGTCATTCATTTCATTTCAATTTATTATTGGTTACACTTCTTTTGATTGTATTTATCTTTTAAACGTGTTGATCTAAGATGGTGGAACAGCGGAGAATTCATCTCTCCAACGGGCAGCACTGTAATGTTGTACTCCGGTAAAGCTACCGGTAGTCGTCGTGAGTCAGGTGTGGGGCTCCTTTTAACCAGAGCCGCGCGAAACTGTCTCTTATCCTGGGAACCGGTCTCTGACAGGGTCTTGACCGCCAGGTTCCGGACCAAAATGAGGAACATCTCAATAATACAATGTTATGCCCCTACTGAACCCGACAATGTCTTGGCAAAAGACTCCTTCTACGAAGAACTAAACGCCGTTCAGAGCAGAACACCGAAAGGTGACATTATAATGGTTATGGGTGATTTGAATGCGAAAGTTGGCGCCGATAACTATGGGCTCAGACATGTGATGGGGAGACACGGTCTTGGTGATCGTAATGACAACGGTGAAAGATTTGTAGAGTTCTGCAACTTTCACAGTCTCTTCATCGGTGGTACTATGTTTGAGCATAAGGACCACCACAAAATCAGTTGGTCCTCTGTTGATTGGCGCAGAACACAAAATCAGATCGACCATTTTGCCATTAGTAAAAGATTCAAGAGTTGCCTCCTGGACGTGCGAAACAAGAAGGGTGCCGATATTGGGATGGGAAGAGACCATTATCTTATGATCGCTAATGTTCGATTGTGTATTGCAGCCGTGCGCCGCCCCAGCGACGAAAGATCCAGGCCCCGCAAATTCAACACCGCTCGACTAAAAAATCCAGCTGTCTTACAACAATATAATGACCATCTTGCGCAAAAAGCGGCTGAGATAACTAGTCACCCAGATAGTGACATAAACGAAAACTGGGATGCCATAAAAAATGCGTACATTGATAGCGCAAATACCATCCTTGGCCGCATTGTGGATTGCCGGAATAAGCCCTGGATGTCCGACGCTTCTTGGCAGCGGATTGTTGAAAGAAAGGAGCTGAAAGTTCGTTTGGCTGCAGCATCAGACGACAATCGAAGCAGCATCGAACTCCTTTACCGTCAGAAAGCTCGAGAAGTTCAGCGTAGTGTGCGACGCGATAAAAGAGTTTATGCCAATTCTCTTTTAGCGTCAGCAGAAGAAGCCGCTAGAAGTAACAACTTAAACGCCGTATACGGTGTCATCAAGGAGTTTACAGGTGGTCGTAACTCCTGCCAACATCCGGTGAAAGATAGTGATGGAAAGCTACTTATCTTGGAAGAAGATCAAATGAGGCGGTGGAAGGAACACTTCGCCGCGGTCTTGAACCGTGTAACCTCTGGTGAAGTTCCCCCTCATATAGATAATTTAGCTAACCATCAAAATTTGCGTATACGGTCCACTGCCCCGACTAAAGAGGAAATAGTCACTGCAATTATTGCACTAAAACGAGGAAAGGCCGCCGGACTTGACGGCATCCCTGCCGAACTTTATCAAGCAGCGCCAAGCGTAACTGCCGATTTGCTGCACCCACTTGTTGATAAAGCGTGGAATACAGAGACCTTTCCCACTGAGTGGAAGGAAGGTTTGATCATCAAACTTCCAAAGAAGGGTAGCTTCACAGACTGTAATAATTGGAGAGGCATTTGTGTGCCTCCTGCCATTGCCAAGATAATAGCTAAAATCGTCCTGGAAAGACTAAAGGCCCACTTAGAAAGCACAAGTGATGAAGAGCAGGCTGGCTTTCGATCCGGATTCTCCTGTGTCGATCACATTAACACCTTGCGAATCATCATCGAGCAATGCGCTGAATACGATTCTCCGCTTCACTTGCTTTTCATCGATTTCGAAAAGGCTTTCGATAGTGTGAACCGGGATTCTATATGGGCGGCCTTGCGCAGGAGAGGCATCCCTGAGAAGCTTGTGGCTATTATTAAGGCAACCTATGACGGCGCGAAATGTCGCGTTCTGCATAAAGGTAAGGTGTCGGGGGACTTTGAGATTCGCAGTGGAATTCGGCAGGGGTGCATCCTCTCACCGATCCTATTCCTCATTGTGATCGGCGATGTGTTGCATGCAGCCCTATCCGGACTCGACAGAGGAATTCAATGGACTTTGACATCTTATCTACAACATCTTGACTACGCTGACGACATATGCCTACTCTCCCAAAAAATCATGGATCTGTCCGCAATGGCGTTAGATCTCGAGAGGGAGGCAAGCAAGGTTGGGCTAAAGATTAATACCAACAAGACCAAGGTTCTTAGCCCGCCGTTGCGAAAAAGAAATCCGACACCTATTGCCATCAATATTAATGGGCAGCCTGTGGAGAAGGTGGACAACTTCGTCTACCTGGGTAGCATTGTTGCCGAAAATGGTGGTACGGAGCAGGACATAGCTCGTCGTATCAACCAGGCTAAACGCGCATACGGCATGCTGTCCAAAATCTGGCAGAGCAGTTATCTCAGCATCAAGACCAAGCTGGGCCTGTTTCGCTCCCTGGTACTATCAGTGCTTTTGTATGGGAGCAGTACATGGAAAGTTTCCGTAGGAGTTACCAGAAAGCTGCAAGTTTTCGTCAACTTATGTCTTCGTCGAATTTTAAGAATTTTCTGGCCCGAAACAATATCAAATGAAGAGCTAAGTCGGCGTACGGGTCAGATGCCAATCGACGAATTGATACGCAGGCGAAAATGGCAGTGGATAGGTCACACATTGCGGAAGAGTGATAACTGCATTGCTATGCATGCCATGAAATGGAACCCCATTTCCAGCCAAGGCCGACCAAGAGGGGGTCCTCGAATCACATGGCGTCGATCTGTGGCAAAGGAGTGTCAGGTACTGGGTAAGTCTTTTGGGGAGTTGCGCCCCATTGCCCAGAACAGAGTACGATGGCGCGCAGGAGTAGTTGACGCGCTATGCCCCGCTAGGGGTTAAGGCAAAGTAGTAGTAAATTATCTTGTTCCTCTGATTTACACATTTCCTGGTTATATTTATTTTCTCTATAAGGTTTTTCTTTAGACAATATTTCTAAGTTCGTATTATCATCTTAAATAAATAACTGGCGCAACAGTCCAATTTGAACCACGGCCTCGAGATGAGTTAGCATCATCTCATTTTCTAGATCGTGACGGTTTTTGTGCAGAGGTATGTGATCAGCAATACGCTCAACCGAGTTATTTACCCCATAATGGGTACTCATTTAACAGCTGAGTGGGCTCATAGTCCGACACGTAAATCCCCGGAATCGAACCGGGGCCCAGTGCGTTGAAGGCGAACGTGCTAACCGTTGCGCCATCCGGACTACATCCACTCGTATTGCTGTGAGAAGTTGGAACGTAATTTCCCATCGGACCTTTTGAAACTCTTGCGGACAAATGAATTATACACCGAGTTCCGAATCGTAGATATAGCATATCGAATATTCATCACATTAGCCGTGACGAATTGCAGCGCAGAATGTTCATTTTCATGTTTGAAAAGAGTCAAAAACTATTTACGTTCAACTATAAGTGGAAATCGGTTGAATAGCCTAGCTATTCTCTGCATTGAATCGGATTTGCTTGAACGCTTGGATTGTGAGGATTTAATTAATCAGTCAGACGTGTTTGCATTTGAAAAGATGTTTTTGATATCACAATTTGACTATCGGATTTTGTTTATGATGAAATAATACGAAAGAATTTACCACATTTTGCCCTTCTCAAACAATTATCTTACTTGTGAACTTCAAGTTTTACTTACATATAAAAATGTACGTTATTTGATTATTTTCTTATAAATAGACAACGAATTTCAAACCACATGTTTTACTTTAATTTCAACTGCGAATTGTATAGTTAACGATTTTTTCATGTAGGTTCAGGAAAAAAGGGAGGCATTTTCTACTGTGCACAGGGCGGCATTTTTAGTAAATCCGGCCCTGATGATGCGATGTCTGTCGATGAATCATGTTAACTCGGCGATTGTTGCTCCCAATCCTCTGAACATTGGGATGGAGAAAGGACAGCCAAGGACTTGCTCCTATTAAAACCATCAGGGATCCAGCTCCTCAATCAGTCGTGACATACATTTCCTGTAAGTGAAAAAAAGGCTGCACTGTAGTTGTAGAAAGCCTTATGTCCTGATGACATATCGATGTTGATGCACAAGAATCTCGGCGTGCCGGGCATATAATAACTAACAACCACTACTAATCTTTCGCTTTCGTCATTAGTTGTTCCCGAGATAAGGATACGGATACGTACAAAGCCAATGGATCGGTGGCAAATTACGCAGCACCTACCTGGTCTGAGAGAGAGGGGGGAAAATACCTTATCCATAGTCCTCCGCGTGGGCGCCCCCTGGTAACGGCAGTGTATCAAATCGCTGACGGCCAATGTTTAGCGATAAGACAGTTTGGAAAAGGCAGATAGCTGTAGCCTGAATGGCATACGAACACCTAAGCGTCTCAGGTTTAGTAGGATTAACAAACGATGGGCCTCTTATTTTGAAGAGCTTCTAAGCCGACCATCTTACATCCCCACACAGGAAGCTCTCGTCGATATTGTTGATCTAGGCCCACCCATCCAACCACCGACAGTAGAGGAAGTTGATCTCGCGTTACGGTCACTAAAACGAAATAAAGCACCGGGCGCTGATGAGATTCCAGCTGAACTGCTAAAATTTGGTGGAACGAGTCTAGTTGATGCCATACATCAGTTACTCCTGCGAGTCCAATTCATAAAAAGGGAGATAAACTGCGGTGTGAGAATTACAGGGGCATCTCATTAGTTTGTACGTCCTATAAAATTTTGACGAAAATTCTGGAAAATATAATAAAACCGTACGCAGAACGAATCATTGGCGAATATCAAAGCGGTTTCAGACCTGGTCGCTCCACAACCGATCAGCTCTTCTCAATCAAACTGATACTCCAGAGGTGCTGGGAATACAACGTAAATGTATACCAAATCTTTGTCGACTTCAAGCAGGCATACGACAGTATCGATCTTGGAGTACTGTACAACATCATGCGGCAATTTGGTGTCATCACCGAATGGAAAACACAAACCAATTAGGTAAACTGCTCACGTACGAGGAGTGACTCCAAGTGATGCTGTGCAAGAGTGTCACTAGCCTTGTGGACGTTGGGGTCATAGCATTTAATTTGAAAACTTCGAAAGCTACTCCAACAGTGCGCACGAAATCAACTCGATAGAAGTTGCTGTTTCGGGAACGGATGTTTCACGCCAAAAACACACGACACAGCCGCGCAATTGTCAAATTGTAAACGGCATCGCCACACTTTGACGCCTGACCACTGTCTCCGTCGCCCTCATCAACCAGACAGCAATAACAACAAAACGAGAAACATTGCTCGCACCAACTACTGCAATTTCACGGATAAAACTTTAGGGCGTATCCCTAGTGGGGATCTTAGGGTCGAGCAAGGACACATGTAGTCTGACCACCCGCTTGCACTATATGGAGGGTGGTTGCAACAAATACCCCAAGATTCCACGCAATTGAAATAGAAAAAGAAAATAGAAACGAACGTAAATAGTGGCGCCTGCAATTGCCTTGAGACCGTATTCCGGAAGCACCTGGGACCGAATATTGCGTATGGTTAGAAGCTCGCAGTTTCTCTAAACCAGTGCACGGTCATTTGGATGCTAATTTCGGGAAACCAAGGAACACCACTCGGCGAAAGAGCCGCTTTTTGCACTTTCGATCTGCCGTCGACGTCGTCACCATCAACATGATCCGCCTAGTTGCGGACATGGTGCGGACTTACCTCTCCACACTCGGCGGCCGGTGAATTCTCGACAATATCGTAAATAACGTGCGGCAGACCGGTCGTACCGAGCAGCGAGAAACCGAATCCCGAATTTTCATTGCGTTTCAAAACGACCATCACTTTCTCAAAGATCACTGCATAGCGCGTGAGATGTTCCGAGTCTCACAGATGCGAATTGTCAAAATGACAATGACAGAATGACAGTGAGTGGATAATCAATTCGATGTTTTTTTCACTCTGAAGTGGAGAGTAGTTTTATGCATACGAATTTTTCACTCGACTCACTGAACATCGCAGACTCAGAAATGCACTCAATAGTCTCCACTCTTGAGTATTTCCTCATTATTATGCATACCACCCAGTATCTGCCGCGTCGTGTTGTTTGTTTCCACTATTTTATACATCTTGCACAATATTACAAAATACAATATTTCACTCGTTATTTCAAGGAAGCGAATTGAAAAGAACCGAATTAAAATGCAACCGAACTATAAATAAAAATGTATTTCATGTGACAGCTATATTTTCTAAAAAGAGTCTTCTAAGACTCTAGCTAAGGGGTCAAACGTTCCATTTCTAATAATGGCCTTAATAGAACCTTTTCGAAGAATAAATGTTTGTCAACTGTCGTACTGCTTGTATAATAAGCTTGATCAACAATGTATTCTTGTTTCAGGGTTGTAATATTTTAGCTTAAATAGAGATGAGTAGAACGGCTTTAAATGAGAAAGCTATACACTCTGATACTTAAAGAAGTCAGGCGAAGGTTGTAGGGAAAGATATAGTTTAATTGCAGTTATGAAGAAAAGTTTAATAGGAAGAAGTTATTATAATTTACTTATGGGAGCAACAAACTTAACTAAACACTTATAAGTTCTTTAAAATAGAGCTTGAGAGAACCGCCATCTTTTTCGACTGTTTGGCTATAGCAATTATTGCGCCAGAAATTAATTTCTTCAATACTTTGGTGACTTTGGATATTTTCATTTTAAATGTATTTCTTAGGGTCTGAAAAGAAAATAAGAACGTGTTTAACACTTTTTAGGCTAGCTACTATGCAAAAAGTACATATAATTCATGATGAATATTAAATGTACATGTATGCTAAATTTCGAGAGGGATTTGTTTTTTTTGGGAGTTTTGTACAGCATTTGATCAGAAAAGTTTCTTTCGCAGAGAAAATTTGACTATCAAATCGACAAAATCCACTGCGAAAAAGTACATCAGACCAATAATACAAGTATGAATTTCAACTCCATTCGTATTTTTGTAGAGAACTTCCAAACGTATCATGAATTCCACTTAATGCTACAATAAGCGCAAAATTTACTTACTGAAAACAAATAGAAATCTTTGTGTCTTAGTTAAGATTCTAAAAGGTGCTCTATGTATGTATAGCAGATTACTGTAAATCACTTATACGTACTTTTACTGATATCTTTCTGATAAGTTCTCTAGTTAGAGATGTCAAGAAGACTTGAAGAATTCTTAAAATAGTTTATACTCATAATTTCATACACCACTTTTCGCTTTTCGGCTAGAAACGTTCTTTAAGATTTCTATCAGAACAATTTGCAAGTTAATAAGTCTTAGCTGAAACTAAATGTAGTTCTTATAAAATCCTTGAAGATCTCTATAAGAACAAAATCGTTAGTTGGGGGGGGGGGGGGGCAAACTCGGATCACATATTTTCCCCTCTCCGTCTTTTCTCCTTTCTTCAAATTTGAAAAAACAAATCCGAAAATGAAATGTACTCGACGGTACCTTTCTTACGATACCCCACTTGCCTATACGAAACGAAAAAAAAGTTTCGACCTCCATTTCCCCTCTATGAGGACCCCCCCCCCCCCCTTAAAGTTGACCTATTACGACGCATCGCTTTCTCCAGAGAATTATAGTATTTCTACATATCTCCACCAAATTTCACGCATGTAAAATAGCTTGTAACGGATGGTCTGGTGGGCATCCGGAGTTGCCCCTGTGGGGACGGAGCCCTAGCATAATGACCGTGACGGTCGGGCCGTGCCATCTGGCGAAGTAAAAAGGCCCCTCAACGAGCTAAGCAGCAGCCTACGCTTGCTGTAACTCAGTTCGGGAGACGTGGGCGGGGTTTTCGCCGCTCGTTGCCCCTGTCCTTTACGTATTAACAAAAATTCATAGGCCTGGGGAAGACAACACAAACAGGGGCGGTAAAAATGGGGAATAAAGAAAAATAGTCGATAAGGATGGAATGGTTGGCGGACGGATCAGACGCCCACGCGGTCGCACCTGGGTCCAGGTGTAATGGGACCCTCGCCTCTAGTTTCGTACCACCAACAGATCACAACTCACCAGGTGCTGCTTCGATCTGCCGGTGGGAGCAGCACTACCAGACTATAATATGGTTCATTACAGGTGGTTCATTACAAGCTTCGGCAGTTCGTGAGATATTTCATGGACAGACAGACAGACAGACGGACGCATGACCGATTTCATAAGGGTTTTAGATTTATACAAAACCCTAAAAACATATCATATTATGAGGCCCTTTAAAAGTAGAGTCCCGGGCCCGGATTTTCTCTCCACGGTCCTGATGCTTGCATCCGTTGTGGGTATAAGACCGACCAGTGTGGCTGGGAATACGCCAGCCAGGCGCTAATGAATATATACTATATAGTTATTATTTTTGTGAAAGTTCTCAAAACAGAGCCTGGTGTCACACAGAGGTATACGTTGCATTTTTTGCAAATTATAAAAGCGTTTTTATCACAAACCTGCGCTTTTTACACCGGCCGGGCCTAGGCTCTTAACCTAAGAAGACCAGAATTTCTTTCCTTTTGCTGGCTGTGCCGAGCTATAGGAACTTTAGAATTTTCACTGATGTGTTCTTTTGAGAATGTTGATGGTGATGCTATCGGTTAGCTTTCTTTTGAATTTGCCTTGGACAAGTTGACGTGGAGTGTGGAACTGCAGCACGTGATTTCGTTGGGCAGCGAGAAGTTTTCAAATCTGAAAATTCATTGATTCTTTATTTATTTTTTTGATTTCTTTTTAGGAAATTATGACCTGCAGCGTCCACTTGAGGGTTCAAATATTTATTCCGTAATATTGATCCATTTGATCCAATAAATCCACACCGCCCCTTCTTTCGTAGTACTTTTGCACGACTTGAGGCCTATCAATGAGGACTACCATTTGCGTCCCATATATTCATATGATGGACTGACATATGAAATGTGCGTTTGTGGGTTTGTACGTTAGTTCGAGCACTTCCCGTGATTCAATCTTAACCAAATTCTGTACGTACGTTCCATGAGTGACGCTGATTTCAGAATGTTGGTAGCCAATTCGGTTATCGGCTGGACTAACGGTATACATATTCTTCTGTATTCTAACCAAAGTTACTCGCCTAAGTCTTTTCTAACACGACTGTTGCAAACTTTTGGCGTGGACTGATATCAACATGGGGGGCAAAAGACCTTTTCCATAGTCCTCCGCGTGGGCGCCCCCTGGTAACGGGTGTGTATCAAATCGCTGACGGCCAATGTCTTAGCGATAAGACAGTTTGGAAAAAGGCAGATAGCTGAAGCCTCAATGGCTAACCAACACCTAAGCGTCTCAGGTTTAGTAGGATGGAATGACTTGCGTAGTTGGACCTGCAACATAGTTGTGTGAAGTCCGTTTACTAAACCATCTGTAGCAGCTATCTTCCGAGGCCATCCCCTGAAGGGGATTAAGCGACGTGCTGACAACTCGTCCTTGCAAAAACCACTCCATGTCAAGAAACCTGGAACAAAAGCCTCGGATTGGACGAATCAACAACGACGACCACGCAAACGACTAAGGGATTATTCTTTCGGATCCTGGAATGTACGCTCCATGAACAAACCGGGGGCCGAAAAGGCCCTCCTTCAACAGATCGAAAAGTACAAATTGAGCATGACTGCAGTCCAGGAAACAAATTGGCTTGGTAGCGAGATTAATGACAAGAAATCGCACACAATTTTCACAAGTGGTAAACCATCGGGCCGCAAGGAGTTTGGAGTAGCATTTATAGTTAACAATCACCTCAAACCGCACATTACTGACTTCAAACCCATAAATGAACGGCTGTGTGCGATTCGTGTAAGGGGGGCAAAAACTCCTCTTCCATAGTCCTCCGCGTGGGCGCCCCCTGGAACGGCAGTGGTCACTGACCATTGCCAACCAACGTCAAGCCGCCAGTGATGGCGGTGCGATGATTTGGTTGAGGTACCCCTGTGGTGTGGGGTGTGAAAAAAATACCACGGCCTTTCCCTTTGAGGGCCTGTCGTTGAAACCGACAATCAAAGGACAGGATGTGTATGCCAGCAACTTGCACTATCCGAAATCTTTATATGCTAACGAAACGTCAACTATGCCTCGGATAAGGACTGACTCAACGGTTACGACTTTTAGCTATCGTACAATGACAAAGATTGGATTCTGGAATGTGCGTACTCTCCTGGACAATGGATCAGAAGGTCCCCAGAACGCACGATTTCTTCAATTAGAGAGTGAATTTCTGAGGTACAAATTAAATATCTTAGGAGTTAGTGAGATAAGATGGTGGAACAGCGGAGAATTCATCTCTCCAACGGGCAGCACTGTAATGTTGTACTCCGGTAAAGCTACCGGTAGTCGTCGTGAGTCAGGTGTGGGGCTCCTTTTAACCAGAGTCGCGCGAAACTGTCTCTTATCCTGGGAACCGGTCTCTGACAGGGTCTTGACCGCCAGGTTTCGGACCAAAATGAGGAACATCTCAATAATACAATGTTATGCCCCTACTGAACCCGACAATGTCTTGGCAAAAGAATCCTTCTACGAAGAACTAAACGCCGTTCAGAGCAGAACACCTAAAGGTGACATTATAATGGTTATGGGTGATTTGAATGCGAAAGTTGGCGCTGATAACCATGGGCTCAGACATGTGATGGGGAGACACGGTCTTGGTGATCGTAATGACAACGGTGAAAGATTTGTAGAGTTCTGCAACTTTCACAGTCTCTTCATCGGTGGTACTATGTTTGAGCATAAGGACCACCACAAAATCAGTTGGTCCTCTGTTGATCGGCGCAGAACACAAAATCAGATCGACCATTTTGCCATTAGTAAAAGATTCAAGAGTTGCCTCCTGGACGTGCGAAACAAGAAGGGTGCCGATATTGGGATGGGAAGAGACCATTATCTTATGATCGCTTATGTTCGATTGCGTATTGCAGCCGTGCGCCGCCCCAGCGACGAAAGATCCAGGCCCCGCAAATTCAACACCACTCGACTAAAAAATCCAGCTGCCTTACAACAATATAATGACCATCTTGCGCAAAAAGCGGCTGAGATAACTAGTCACACAGATAGTGAAATAAACGAAAACTGGGATGCCATAAAAATTGCGTACATTGATAGCGCAAATACCATCCTTGGCCCAAACCCGGATTGCCGGAATAAGCCCTGGATGTCCGACGCTTCACGGCAGCGGATTGTTGAAAGAAAGGAGCTGAAAGTTCGTTTGGCTGCAGCATTAGACGACAATCGAAGCAGCATCGAACTCCTTTACCGTCAGAAAGCTCGAGAAGTTCAGCGTAGTGTGCGACGCGATAAAAGAGTTTATGCCAATTCTCTTTTAGCGTCAGCAGAAGAAGCCGCTAGAAGTAACAACTTAAACGCCGTATACGGTGTCATCAAGGAGTTTACAGGTGGTCGTAACTCCTGCCAACATCCGGTGAAAGATAGTGATGGAAAGCTACTTATCTTGGAAGAAGATCAAATGAGGCGGTGGAAGGAACACTTCGCCGCGGTCTTGAACCGTGTAACCTCTGGTGAAGTTCCCCCTCATATAGATAATTTAGCTAACCATCAAAATTTGCGTATACGGTCCACTGCCCCGACTAAAGAGGAAATAGTCACTGCAATTATTGCACTAAAACGAGGAAAGGCCGCCGGACTTGACGGCATCCCTGCCGAACTTTATCAAGCAGCGCCAAGCGTAACTGCCGATTTGCTGCACCCACTTGTTGATAAAGCGTGGAATACAGAGACCTTTCCCACTGAGTGGAAGGAAGGTTTGATCATCAAACTTCCAAAGAAGGGTAGCTTCACAGACTGTAATAATTGGAGAGGCATTTGTGTGCCTCCTGCCATTGCCAAGATAATAGCTAAAATCGTCCTGGAAAGACTAAAGGCCCACTTAGAAAGCACAAGTGATGAAGAGCAGGCTGGCTTTCGATCCGGATTCTCCTGTGTCGATCACATTAACACCTTGCGAATCATCATCGAGCAATGCGCTGAATACGATTCTCCGCTTCACTTGCTTTTCATCGATTTCGAAAAGGCTTTCGATAGTGTGAACCGGGATTCTATATGGGCGGCCTTGCGCAGGAGAGGCATCCCTGAGAAGCTTGTGGCTATTATTAAGGCAACCTATGACGGCGCGAAATGTCGCGTTCTGCATAAAGGTAAGGTGTCGGGGGACTTTGAGATTCGCAGTGGAATTCGGCAGGGGTGCATCCTCTCACCGATCCTATTCCTCATTGTGATCGGCGATGTGTTGCATGCAGCCCTATCCGGACTCGACAGAGGAATTCAATGGACTTTGACATCTTATCTACAACATCTTGACTACGCTGACGACATATGCCTACTCTCCCAAAAAATCATGGATCTGTCCGCAATGGCGTTAGATCTCGAGAGGGAGGCAAGCAAGGTTGGGCTAAAGATTAATACCAACAAGACCAAGGTTCTTAGCCCGCCGTTGCGAAAAAGAAATCCGACACCTATTGCCATCAATATTAATGGGCAGCCTGTGGAGAAGGTGGACAACTTCGTCTACCTGGGTAGCATTGTTGCCGAAAATGGTGGTACGGAGCAGGACATAGCTCGTCGTATCAACCAGGCTAAACGCGCATACGGCATGCTGTCCAAAATCTGGCAGAGCAGTTATCTCAGCATCAAGACCAAGCTGGGCCTGTTTTGCTCCCTGGTACTATCAGTGCTTTTTTATGGGAGCAGTACATGGAAAGTTTCCGTAGGAGTTACCAGAAAGCTGCAAGTTTTCGTCAACTCATGTCTTCGTCGAATTTTAAGAATTTTCTGGCCCGAAACAATATCAAATGAAGAGCTAAGTCGGCGTACGGGTCAGATGCCAATCGACGAATTGATACGCAGGCGAAAATGGCAGTGGATAGGTCACACATTGCGGAAGAGTGATAACTGCATTGCTATGCATGCCATGAAATGGAACCCCATTTCCAACCAAGGCCGACCAAGAGGGGGTCCTCGAATCACATGGCGTCGATCTGTGGCAAAGGAGTGTCAGGTACTGGGTAAGTCTTTTGGGGAGTTGCGCCCCATTGCCCAGAACAGAGTACGATGGCGCGCAGGAGTAGTTGACGCGCTATGCCCCGCAAGGGGTTAAGGCAAAGTAGTATGCCCCCACTGAAGTTAAAGAAGACGCAGTAAAAGACGAGTTCTACGCCCGCCTTGAGACTCACTTCCAACAAACGACGTCAAGTCGGTGCTGGGAGACTTTAACGCGAAAGTCGGAAATGAAAGTTGGCACCGTGGGACCACTGGAGGCCACAGTCTCCATGAAGAATGTAACGACAACTGCCAGCGACTTATCAACTCCGCCTGCAGCAGGAATCTAGTCGTAAGCTCTACGTGTTTCCCGCATCGACGCATTCACAAGCAGACCTGGAAGTCTCCAGACGCACATACCGTCAACCAAATTGACTACGTCCTCATTTGCAGGAGATGGGCGTCTAGTGTGATGGATGTTCGCTCCTATCGAGGAGCAAACTGCGACTCAGATCATCACTTGGTGAAGACGACCTACAGATGTAGAATTTCCTCAGTGCACCAATCGAGAATCAGCCCCCCCAAAACCTTTGCGGTTGATAAGCTTTTGAGTGATGCTACAGCGGTGGCGTATACTACCGCCCTTGAGAAAAGACTATCGCCTATGCAACACAACATCAGCAACACAGGCGTCCATGGGTTCTGGGAAGAACTCCTCAGTAGAGGAAGTTGAACTCGCGTTGCGGTCACTAAAACGAAATAAAGCGCCGGGCGCTGACGAGATTCCAGCTGAACTGCTAAAATTCGGTGGAACGAGTCTAATTGATGCCATACATAAATTACTCCTACGAGTATGGGAGGACGAGGAGATCCCAGACGATTGGCGCAGAAGCATCATCGGTCCAATTCACAAAAAGGGAGATAAACTGCGGTGTGAGAATTACATGGGCATATCACTAGTTTGTACGTCCTATAAATTTTAACGAAAATTCTGGAAAATAGAATAAAACCGTACGCAGAACGAATCATTGGCGAATATCAAAGCGGTTTCAGACCTGGTCGCTCCACAACCGATCAGCTCTTCACTGTCAAACTGATACTCCGGAAGTGCTGGGAATACAACGTAAACGTATACCAAATCTTTGTCAACATCATGCTGCAATTTGGTAAACTGGCCAAATTAAAACGACTGACTAAGATGATGATGACCAACTCCGTTTTAAAAGTCAGGATCCATAAAAGACTTACTGATCTATTTGAAACACGCACTGGTCTGAAGCAGGGCGATGGACTGGCCCCGACGCTCTTCAACCTAGCACTGGAATACATAATTCGGGCTATGAAAATGGACAACAGCAAGACGCTACTCATCAAGTCGACACAATTAGCAGCGTACGTCGATGACATCAACATCATATCCCGAAGATTGGCAGACGCAGAAGAACTTCTGCATACGCTCGATACCGCTGCAAAGGAAGTTGGACTACGTATTAAGGAGGGTAAAAGTAAAATAATGATGCAATCGACGACAAGGACACCTGCACAACCAAGCATCAATGTGGGGGACCTCAACATCGAGTTCGTGAACAACTTCATTTACCTGGGTTGCAACTTGTCAAGGGACGCCAACGAAACTGACGAAATCAAGCGACGGATACAGTTAGCTAATAAGACTTTTTTCTCAGTTCTTCCCATAATGAAATCAAAGCATGTGCATAGAAACTCGAAGCTTTGCGTGTACAAAACTATTATACGACCAGTGCTATGCTATGGCTGCGAAGCATGGACCCTAACTCAAGCCTCCAAAAACATGCTAGATACATTTGAACGTAAGGTTCTACGGTGATTTTTCGGGGCTGTTTGCGATCGAGATGGATGGCGCATCCGGTACAACCATGAGTTGTATGAAATGTACGATGAGCTGCAAGTCTCGAAAATCGTCAAACTACAACGACTTCAATGGGCAGGGCATGTACAAAGAATGGATGATGATCGCATGCCTAAGAGAGTAATGAATGCAGAACGAGTCGACGGAGCGAGACTGCGAGGACGACCGAGATCCCGTTGGGAGAGCTCAGCAGGTGTGGACGCCGCGCAGCTACTGGGCTTCCAAAATTGGAAGACGTGTTCACGTGACCGAGATAATTGGAGGACAATGATCCAGGCGGCCAAGACCCGACGTCGGGCTGTCGCGCCATGATGATGATGATATCAGCAAAATTTTACACTTGGGTTATTAAAATAACACACAGTGATATTTTAGTCCTGCTGCAAGTATGCGTCCGCATAAATGGACTTTCTAAAAATTAAAGTGATATAAAGAAAAAATGGAATCATGACACGGCTTGTTGAGGCAAATACACTAAATTACTGTTGAAATCATTTTGAATCCGTTGGTAAGGAAAAAGGATATTCTCGTAAGCGTTCAGCGCTTTCTTAAGGAAAAAGGACGTTCTTGGCCATGAAGTGATATATGGGCGAGATGGGTATTGTATTACTGGTGGCGTTGAGGCCAATGCACAAGACTACTGCTGAAGGCATTTTAAGTGCTACGGCGAGGAAAAAGGACGTTTTTGGCAATGAAGTGGTATATAGGCAAGATGGATATAATATGACTGCGCGTTGTGTTGCGACCCCTCCTGAAGGCTTTTCAGATCTTCAGGGGAAGTCTAATAAATGTGAAAGTATATACAAATATCCATATATATGTATATATGTCACATCGCAGCAGGGGACCGGGAGATGGCCCCTTTGCAACATTAGTCGGCTTAATGGCCGACAAAAAAAAACATCCTTTTACGTCCCGGCCAGGACAGCTACTTGGGGTGGGGCTTGAAAAATAATTCATCGTCATCACATCATCATACACTCACTCCCTCCCATTCATCCGGAATTCCCCCATTCTCATATTGACCTACATTTTAAATAAATAAATTAAAGAAAACATTTAGATACATTATTATTATTTTTTTATTTTTGTGACCAACCGAACTTCTGTCAAAAATCGAACATTCGTGCATTACGTTTATTATAAATTTAACTTTTATGCGCATTTACATAAATAAAAAATTAGATTCTGAATGACTGAATCATACAAAAAAATATTATTACTTATTCTAATAGTTTTTCTTTTCAATGTTTAACATCACTGATGCGAAATGGGCTCTATTTAAACCAAATTATCAGGTTCACACAAAATAAATCCAAACTATTCGACTGTATTACAAATTTAATCCACAAAATGATCTGACTACACAAACTTTCAATGTTTAACATCACTGATGCAGAATGGGCAATATTTAAACCCTATTATCAGGTTCACAAAATAAATCCAAATTATTCAACTGGATCTCAAATTTAATCCAAAAAATGATCTGACTACACAAACTTTCAATGTTTAACATCACTGATGCAGAATGGGCAATATTTAAACCCTATTATCAGGTTCACAAAATAAATCCAAATTATTCAACTGGATCTCAAATTTAATCCAAAAAATGATCTGACTACACAAACTTTCAATGTTTAACATCACTGATGCAGAATGGGCAATATTTAAACCCTATTATCAGGTTCACAAAATAAATCCAAATTATTCAACTGGATCTCAAATTTAATCCACAATATAATTCGATCATCAACTTTAAACATCACTCCCACCATCAATTGCACGCCTATCCACCGCACAAAATCAACCCACACCAAAAATGACCAGCTTCCATCCGCGATCCTCTCTATTCCAACTCCTGACCAATTCTAACGACCATAATCCAAAGCCTACGTGACCAAAACTAAACGGATCGTGTTCTTTTCTCTACTCCGACCCACTCGTCATCAACCCATCTCAAAAAAAAACCAAACTCATTCTTCTTGGACATAACTGGAGCAATCATCGTGTATGTGTGTCGTCTGACACGAAAATTCACAACGGAAAACCATTCCCCGATGGCAATCACATACTCCATTCTCCCAGCAGGGAAAGAGTTGTTACCTTTTTTTTTTTTTTTTTTTTTTTTTTTTTTTTTTTTTTTTTTTACATTATTACTACAAACGAGGGGCCGACCCATCCCTGAGGAAGAGTCTCCTAAATAAAAGCCGGGCAAATATACAAAAAAAAAAATGTTTCCAAACCTACAATAAATTCACTTCTACGATGTATCTTTACATATAATTTTTTCTTTTTCCAGAATTATAGTCACCAATACGTCACCAGATTCAATAAAAAAAACGAAAATATCTCTGCTCTCACAAATTCAGTATACCTCAGCGGAAGGATCTCAAACCAGAACAAACTGTAATCTAAACCATTCCAAGGTCGAAGAACCAGCAAGTTCGGCGCTTATACCTGACCGATGAAGATAACCAACACAGATAATACAGGAAGATTACTTTTGGATTAAAAAAAAAAATCAAAACAAAATTCTCGTGTTGCTACATGCTAACCGACAGCATTTATCAATGCTAAATTTAAAAAAAAGAGCATTTTTCAATGCTTACAAAATTACAATAAACAAAGAGTAAAATGGAACAGTATTGATTCTTGATCAATCCCCAAATCCTCCTGAATCCAAAAATAATCCTTTAACGAAAATAATTAATAATTCCTTATCTTATATACTAATACTATGAATTAATGTACTACGCTAATAAATTTTTGGAAGCCGAATTACGGAAATGCAATACAAAGTTTACACAGAAGGTGTACACCAAATAGCTAAATTTTATGAACTCTACTTTAATAGACCTGCAACTATTTGATAAGTGAATTCCAAATAGCGGTGGTGCTTCTCAGGATGGTTACGAAAGCAAAATTTAATATGAACCTATCACCTGAAATGAATATAAGTTGCAACCAGACTCAGGTGCGAATGTCTTGAGCATGATATATACCTAATGATTTTCCTGAGGAATCGGCCACCTCATAGGCAACATTGCCGTTAGGTCGTATTATAACTCCATCAATGAATTTCGGGGCTAATTTGCTGGCGAAATAATCCACAGCTGAGCTTTGCACATGATTGCGCACCAAAACCTTTTGGCCAATTTGAAAAGATCGTGGTCGACTCCGAAGATTATAACGGCGAGCACCTTTAAAATAAGCCTCCGTCAGTTTGGCTTTAACTTGATCTTGAATAAGACGTAAACGCTCTATATGAGGCGATAATTCAACTGCTCCATCCTCAAAGGCATTGAGTTGTCTCAATAATTGGTATTGAGAACCGTGATGAATACTTTGATAACCAAACATAAGAAAATATGGGGAACAACCCGTGGACTCATGAACAACGTTCCTAAAAGCAGCTGCGGCATCACTAAGATGAACATCCCAATTTCGGTGATCTTCCTCCACATATGCCCTAATAGATGCTAAAATTGATTGATTAACACGCTCTGACGCATTAGATTGCGGAGAGTAACGTGGCGTGAATATGTGTGTAACCCCATATTCAATCAACAAAGTTTCAAGTGCCTTCGAAGTAAACTGCACTCCATTGTCCGAGTGCAAAAATTCAGGCACACCAAACGTGTGAAAAATCAAATCCTTAAGAAACTTGACGACTGAATCTGCCGTGGCTCTAGGCACAGCTTTCAACCATATGAACTTAGAAAAATGGTCCAAAATCACTAACAGTTGGGTGTTCCCTGCCTTTGAACGGGGATAAGGACCTAAAAAGTCTATAAACAGTCTTTGCATAGGCCTTTCGGATGTTCGCATTTTTCCCATAGGAGGTTTCATTACACAATTGGCTGGTTTAATTCTCTTACATGTCATGCACTCAGAAATATACTTTGTAACGTCCTTTCGTAAAGTCGGCCAATAATAATAGCGCTGCAAAAGCTCGATTGTTTTGCGAATCCCAAAGTGCGACGAAGTTGGTGAGTCATGTGAATTAAAAATCAATTTCAACCTTTGACTCTCAGGCACCCAAAGTTTGGTAACTGGTATATCCACATCATTAGGACGTGAACCGGTATTAATATACAGGCGACCATCTCGAATCCACAAATTTTGAAACCGATCAGGCGCTTGACTGACCTTCATAATAAGTTCCAAATACGATGGTTCAGTAAACGCTGTATCCGGTAAGATTTCATCCAAGTGCAAATGTTCAGGTAAAAATGCAAGAGAATGACAAGATCGATTACAAACCACACTGACAGATGCAACAACTTCAGACTCCTTGAACATACGTGATAACGCGTCTGGTACTAAATTGTTGATCCCTTTACAATGCTGAATTGCGAAATCAAAGCTTTGAAGCTTTAAGCTCCACCGAGCCAATCTACCCGAAAGATCTTGCTGAGACATCAGCCATTTAAGGCTGGCATGGTCAGTAATAACTGTGAAGGGCAAACCTTCGATATAAGCACGAAAACGCTTAATGCTCTGTACGGCTGCCAAGCATTCCAATTCTGTAATAGTGTATTTCTGCTGAGCGGAAGTAAGTTTAGCAGACATGAAAGCCACTGGGTGCTCTTTATTATTTTCATCCTTTTGGAAAAGGACACTACCGATTCCGGTACTGCTAGCGTCACATTGGATAAAAAATCGCTTAGAAAAATCTGGATTGACCAAAACAGGAGCGGACACAAGTGCTTGTTTTAGTTGCTGAAATGCATTTTCAGCTGCGTCAGTCCATTTAAATTTTTTCTTTCCTTTTAATAAATCTGTAAGAGGAGCTGCAATTGTGGCAAAACGAGCTATGAATCTGCGGTACCAGCCCGCCATTCCCATAAAACGACGGATATCTTTTGCAGACTTAGGAGTAGGATAGTCTACCACACTAGAAATCTTGTTCGGATCGGGCTTGAGAATACCATCGCTTACTATGTAACCCAGATATTTAATTTCAGATTGAAGGAACCTGCTCTTTTGTATATTAATGGTAAGACCAGCATCTTTAAGTAAATGAGCCACTTTTATCAATAATTCAAAATGTTCCTCCAGTGTAGAGCTTGTGATAAGTAAATCATCAAGATACACAAATATTTTGTCATGTAACTCATGCGGTATCACTTTATGCATAAGACGACACATGGACTGTGGCGAGTTACACAGACCGAATGGCATTACCTTAAAATGATAAAGAGGACGCCCTGGCACAGTGAAGGCAGTTTTTTCCTTAGACTCATCGTCTAAAGGAATTTGCCAAAAGGCGTCCTTGAGATCGAGGCTTGATATAAAACGAGTTGATTGCAAACGGGATAACAATCCATCTATAAGAGGGAGAGGATATGCATCTTTTATCGTCACTTCATTTAGCCTGCGTGCATCTAGGCACAGGCGCACTTTGCCAGGCTTACGCACTAAAGTGATAGGAGCACTCCACGAACTATGACTCTCCTCTATTACACCGAGTGCCAACATTCTGTCTAATTCCTCATATATCTGTTTCTGTATTATCGGGGATACAGCATAATGACGCTGTTTGATAGGTTTGGCCTGACCAGTATCAATGTGGTGAGATAACAGATTGGTTTTTCCCAATCCAAGAGAATTATAAGAAGGAAATCCTTTTATTATTTCCTGTAGTCTAAAATTATCCTCCGGAGATAAATTAGAAAACGTAGGACCGTCAAGAGATTGTGAGGGCACCACTTCGCAGACTGTTGGATTTTGATAAGGCACAATGTTGAAAGCTCTCCAGAAATTAATACCTAAATATAAGGTACCTGATAACTCTGGCACAACCAAAAATCGTACAGACCTGATAGAATCCTTAAAACTAACCTCAAGGTCTATATAGCCCAAAGCTGTGACTTTTTGTCCGGATGCTGTACTTACATTTGTTCGAAAATTGTATAAACGAGAGGACAACCCAAGTTCATCCAATATAGACAAAGCCTCTCTTCCAAAAACACTAATGCTAGCCCCACTATCCAAAAGACCAACAATCCCACAATCCCCAATAAAAATCTCACAATGCGGCCGAGAATCTCCCGGGACAGATGACGTAATAATGGAACTAATTGCACTCTTGTACAAAAGACGAATGTCATGAAAATAACGATTTGATCGGGTACGACGGTTTTTAGCACGATTACTAGAATGACTAGAGCCATAGAGAGGAGTGTTACTAATTTTAGAAAAATCTGAAGATGAACTGGTAATTTCAAACTCCTCCGAACTATCCTCGAATGTGGTTAATATAACATTTTGAGTATCAACATCTACTGACTTCATTGTTTGAACTGATTTGTGACACATTTTTAATGAAGACTTCACATAATCAGAACTATATGTTGCGGAGTTTAACGCTGATGATGCAGCTCTGGGTCCACATTCGTGGCCGCATCCACTGTCTTTGATACCGGGGGCAGAAACAATTTTGGTGAAGGAATGTGATGATTCCCCGGGTTCCTCACATTCCTCATCACGTTTCCCGAACACTTGCCACATTTCGGCTTCAAAGTGTCCTTGGCACCACACCCGAAACAGAAAATATGCCTTATTGGGAGAGGACAATTATAAAAGTTATGACCCAAATCCTGACAATTCCAGCAAATGTTATAATTTGGAACATTTAATTCGGAATTCGGTACAAAATTACGTGAAGTATTTCCTAAAGGAGCCTTATTTCCCAGAACATTAACATGTGCCATAGGAGCGAAAGACTCTGAACATTCAATCTCGTGGACAGGTTTTCGTATATAAGAGGGACGTTCCGTGGGCTGGTCCAAATTCCAAACAGCCTCTACCGAAATACAACATTGAACTAGCTCTCTTGTGTTGACAAATTGCCGACCAGCCAGATGTTCACGTAAACGTTTCGACATATTTCTAAAAAGAATACATTGCATGTCATAATCATGAAAACTATGCCGCAATTCCAAAGACATAGTTTCTATACTATCATAAAATTCTATGAATGATTCATTGGCTTTTTGCAAACGAGAATCAATTCGCCTACGAATATCTACATCTGATTGTGTAGAACCAAATCTATCCGTTAAAGCTTCCTTCAGCTTAGACCATGAAATATTGGGTGAGTTTAGTTCATGGAACTTCCAATACCAGTCACTGGCATAGCCACGCACTAGTAGATGGAAATGTCCTGCCAATTCAGACAAACTCACATTATGGGTATTTGCCAATACCAGTATCCGATAAATAAAAGAATTAACTGGGATACTATTATTCGATCCATCAAAGTATATGCCCCATTTAGACACAGGCAAACCAGATTGTCTAGACCTATAATTACTATTTACACGTGAAGACAAAAATTCAGAATCTGGAATATGAACCTCAAACTGTTGTTGGTTTTCAATACAGGGAACGTTAACTGAAACTACTTCGGGTGGAACATTATTAACGAAAGGGTTATGGGAAATATTATGATTATCGGCAGACACTGCAGGTTGATTTCCAGCTGAAGAACCTAAACCAGTATCTCTAGTTTCACGAGCGTTTCTCTTAGGAGTATCCATGACTTTAGGATTATTTATAGCAGGAGTAGAAGCGAATTCAGGTCCAAAATCACACGGGCTTCTACGCGAATGCCAGGCCATAATTTGGTATTTTATATTATATTTAATAGTTAGAATCAGATGAACTACGTTATAAAATAGAGACTATAGAAGAAAAAAAAATGAACATACTAACCTAGACAACATTAATATTGGTTTTAACCTACGAGTATATACCAGAAAAACTATCAACAAAAATGCTATTGATATCTAGAAGAATTTATCAAACTGATGAAGTTAACAAACTTGAAACCAGTGGATACGCGTGCGCAGATTGTTTTACGATATGGATGCGAAGTTGAGTCCAGAAGCAGCAAACGTGAAAACTTGATCAGACGAAATCTATGGTTTAAAATTTTTTTTTTCTGATTAGTAAATATATTTGATAAAGTTATTAATTGAAATAATGAACAATAACAAATGTAAATTATTTAAGTAATAAAAGAAGACAGATATGTATTGTATTTTACTTTTTTTTTTTTTTCTTTTTATATGCAAACTTCAAATTACAGAGACAAGAGAATCCCGGATGAACGAGATGCGAGGAGTATTCAACAAAACACAAAAAAAAAACTGGATGTAATAGGTCCATTTCCAATCCTTCCAGCAGAAACAACACTCTCAAATAACTTATTCCAATCAAAAAAAATGAAAAGGAGTCAAAACGTCTCGCGTCGAATATACCTCTTCAATTTGACGAATTACAAATTATTTAGTTTAATAACTCCTTAAATCAAAACGTTTTAGTCGAATAAAGGCCGATATGACGTGTTACGTTTCCGTAAAAAGATTTTCAATGACGAAGTTATATGTTGCTCATACAAAAATATTGGGCGCCAGCCACGATGTGAACTTTCACTCTAGCCGTGAAAGCTACTGAACCCTACCACAAAATTCCCGAATACGCCACCAACTGTGACAATCAAAACAAATCCACTTAAGTGAGCTACAAGCTCAGGCCACAAATTTTGGGCGCCATTTGTTGCGACCCCTCCTGAAGGCTTTTCAGATCTTCAGGGGAAGTCTAATAAATGTGAAAGTATATACAAATATCCATATATATGTATATATGTCACATCGCAGCAGGGGACCGGGAGATGGCCCCTTTGCAACATTAGTCGGCTTAATGGCCGACAAAAAAAAACATCCTTTTACGTCCCGGCCAGGACAGCTACTTGGGGTGGGGCTTGAAAAATAATTCATCGTCATCACATCATCATACACTCACTCCCTCCCATTCATCCGGAATTCCCCCATTCTCATATTGACCTACATTTTAAATAAATAAATTAAAGAAAACATTTAGATACATTATTATTATTTTTTTATTTTTGTGACCAACCGAACTTCTGTCAAAAATCGAACATTCGTGCATTACGTTTATTATAAATTTAACTTTTATGCGCATTTACATAAATAAAAAATTAGATTCTGAATGACTGAATCATACAAAAAAATATTATTACTTATTCTAATAGTTTTTCTTTTCAATGTTTAACATCACTGATGCGAAATGGGCAATATTTAAACCAAATTATCAGGTTCACACAAAATAAATCCAAACTATTCGACTGTATTACAAATTTAATCCACAAAATGATCTGACTACACAAACTTTCAATGTTTAACATCACTGATGCAGAATGGGCAATATTTAAACCCTATTATCAGGTTCACAAAATAAATCCAAATTATTCAACTGGATCTCAAATTTAATCCAAAAAATGATCTGACTACACAAACTTTCAATGTTTAACATCACTGATGCAGAATGGGCAATATTTAAACCCTATTATCAGGTTCACAAAATAAATCCAAATTATTCAACTGGATCTCAAATTTAATCCAAAAAATGATCTGACTACACAAACTTTCAATGTTTAACATCACTGATGCAGAATGGGCAATATTTAAACCCTATTATCAGGTTCACAAAATAAATCCAAATTATTCAACTGGATCTCAAATTTAATCCAAAAAATGATCTGACTACACAAACTTTCAATGTTTAACATCACTGATGCAGAATGGGCAATATTTAAACCCTATTATCAGGTTCACAAAATAAATCCAAATTATTCAACTGGATCTCAAATTTAATCCAAAAAATGATCTGACTACACAAACTTTCAATGTTTAACATCACTGATGCAGAATGGGCAATATTTAAACCCTATTATCAGGTTCACAAAATAAATCCAAATTATTCAACTGGATCTCAAATTTAATCCACAATATAATTCGATCATCAACTTTAAACATCACTCCCACCATCAATTGCACGCCTATCCACCGCACAAAATCAACCCACACCAAAAATGACCAGCTTCCATCCGCGATCCTCTCTATTCCAACTCCTGACCAATTCTAACGACCATAATCCAAAGCCTACGTGACCAAAACTAAACGGATCGTGTTCTTTTCTCTACTCCGACCCACTCGTCATCAACCCATCTCAAAAAAAAACCACTCATTCTTCTTGGACATAACTGGAGCAATCATCGTGTATGTGTGTCGTCTGACACGAAAATTCACAACGGAAAACCATTCCCCGATGGCAATCACATACTCCATTCTCCCAGCAGGGAAAGAGTTGTTACCTTTTTTTTTTTTTTTTTTTTTTTTTTTTTTTTTTTTTTTTTTTTTACATTATTACTACAGTTGAGACGAATGCACTGTTGATTGTATTTTAAGTCCTTTGGTGAGGGAAAAAGAACATTCATCTGTTGGTCAAAAGATACTGCATCTCTTGCTAAATAAGTACTGTGTCTGTTGCTCGATAGATGCTGTATTTGTTGGTCAATAGATTCCGTATATGTGGTTCAGTATATGCTATATCTGTCGCTCAGGAGATGCTATATCTTTTGCTCAGTAGATACTGTGTACATGTAGTTCAATAAATACTGCATCTGTAGTTTAATAGATACTGTAACTTTGTAACGGACGGTTTGGTGGGCATCCGAAGATGCCCGTGGGGACGGAACCTAAGGTGGCATATGGCCGTGTAGGTCGGGCTATACCATCTGGCGAAGAAAAAGGCCCCTCAACGAGCTAAGCAGCGGCCTATGCTTGCTGTAGCTCAGTTCGGGAGATGTGGGCGGGGTTTTCGCCGCTCGTTGCCCCTGTACTTTATGTATTAACAAAATTTCACTGGCCTGGGGAAGACAGCACAAACAAGGGCGGTAAAAATGGGGAATAAAAAAAAATAGTCGATAAGGATGGAATGGTTGGCTGACGGATCAGACGCCCACACGGTCGTCCGGGTGTAATGGGACCCTCGGCCTCTGGTTTCGTACCACCAACAGATCACTACTCATCAGGTGCTGCTTCGATCTGCCGGTGGGAGCAGCACTACCAGACCATAATATGGCTCATTGCAGGTGGTTCATTACAACGTTTACTCATTAGATGCTGTAATTTTTGGTCAATTGATACTGTATTTGATAATCAATCGATACCGTACCTATTGCTCAGTAAATTAAACGGGGCAATAAAGACAAAACAAGAAAAAAAAAATCCGTGACAACTTTAAAGCAAATGGATTGAAATGTTTTTGTACGGGACGGGTCTAAAGTGCCGATGAACATCATCGCTTTTTCTGTGACATTTTCCAAGGTCCAGCAATTCTGCCAAAATTTCAGCCAAGATTTACCATTTTGCTGTCATAGCAGCACGATACAATTATATTCCCATCAGAGCTTGTTCACCCGACGGATGATCCACATCCTGTTGTCTTCATTTCGTTTTCCGTTGGCAGGCAAGAACTAGCGAATCTATTTATTGGCATTGTCCCTGTAACATTGATTTTGTGTTTCTTCAAAACTTTAAACTATTGGAACGATGGAAATTGATTAGCCGGCCATACACACACGTTCTATCATCTGCAAACATGTGGCGCCTGCATCGCCCTATGTTTCGCTCAATAATACGCCGGGTTTTCTTTCCCCTGGATAATCGCAAAACCTGGAAACGGGAGATGATACGCCCAATGATACGCTGCGTTGGAACGAGTAGTGAAATTAGGTCACTTTGTGCGACCAGATGATTTATACCGTGATACGAGGCGTTTTCGGTATTCAGATGAAACACCATCAACAATTTGTATGAAGATGGTGTCTAGTTGGGTGGTGTGCAGTCGTGTTGTGATTTTGCAGATGATTCGCCATGGGTTAATCTATAGTGGTGGTAGTAGTAGCCTGCATCATACAATATGAGAACGATAGGTCCACGTTGATATTTTGGTCCTGCTGCAGATGTGCGTCAGGATAAAAGGATTTGTTTAGCGATGAAGAGAGATATGCCATGTTGCCTATATGGGTGTTGTATGACTACTGGTGTTGAGACGAATACCTGTCACTAAAGGCATTTAGAGTCCTTTGGTAACGAAAAAGGGCATGCTTTGCAAGGGAAGCCCGATCAGACCAGTATTTATTTCCCCATGAAAATAGGGTGGTCATTATGGGGTGGGCAACCCCAATTTTTTTTTCCTTTTTGACTTCAGATTCGGAATCAGCGACTCAAAACTACGTAGTAGTTCGAACCAGCCCGATCGGAAGAGTATATCCCCATGAAAACAGGGTGCTCATTCTGGGGTGGGCAACCCCAATTTTTTTTCTTTTTTGACTTCAGATTCGGAATTAACGACACATAATTACCTTGTAGTTCGAACCAGCTCGATCGGACGAGTATTTCCCCATGGAAACAGGGTGGTCATTCTGGAGTGGGCAACCCCAAATTTTTTTTCCTTTTTATACCCTAGACTTTTAGTATAGTGTATATTGTTTTTGTCACGACGAAAATATATAACACCTTAAAGGAGGCTCCGGAGGTATAGCAATGTATATATATAAATGATCAGGGTAACCTCCTGATTCGATTAAGCCATGTCTGTCTGTCTGTCCGTCTGTCTGTCTGTTTGTCTGTCTGTCTATATGTCCGTCTGTCTGTCCATTCGCACGATAACTTTCGATAGAATGAAGCTAGAGGCCTGAAATTTTGGTCAAATATTGGCAGTATAATCTAGTTGGATTGTATTGAACATGGGCATGATCAAGCCAAGGAAACGCCTACCTCTTCTACATACGTAAAATACTAAAAATCTATTTATAAGTCCCGATTAAGTAATCATAAAAAGCTCTAGCTTTGGTAGATTGCTTGTGAAAATAATCTTCTGGAAAAGTAAAATCGATCAGTTGAAAACTAACGGTAATTTTCTTACAAAGAGCCCCGTACTACCCAATTTTCAGGTTTTTTGTCTATAACTTTTCACCCAATTGATGCAGACACCTGATTTTTGGCATGTAACCCTGAGGTGAGAAGCTGCTTGAGTTTTAGCAAGTTGGGCAAAATCAGATCCAAGGAACGCCTACCTCCGCTACAAATTAAAAAAAAATAAATATTACCTTAACTACGATAACTTTCGATAGAATGACACTAGCAAGTTCAAAATTTGGCAGAATGATGTCAGTACTTGGTTAGTATTGAAAATGGGCAAAATCCGACCCAAGGAACCCCTACCTCCCCTACAAATGAAACGACAAATAAGCGATAACTTTTGATAGAATGAAGCCAGCGACTAGAAATTTTGGTCAAATGTTTAGAGTAAGATTGTGTTAGTTGATATTAAAAATTAGCGAGATCCGACCTAAGGAACCCCTACCTCCCCTCCAAATGGAACTTAAAATAAGCGATAACTTACGATAAAATAAAGCTAGCGACTTGAAATTTTGGTTATATATCTGTAGTAGGATTCAGCTGGCTAATATTGAAAATACGTAAAATGTGACCAACCAAACCCCCACTTCCCCTACAAATGAAACTTCAAATAAGCGATAACTTTCGGTAGAATGAAGCTAGAGATTTGAAATTTTGCTTAAATATTCATAGCATGGTCTAATGGTCAATGGTTAATTGCAATGATGGGCAGGGAACCCCCTACCTCCCCTACAAATGAAACTTTTAATAAGCGATAACTTTCGATAAAATGAAGCTAAGTTTGTACTGGGATCTAGTTGGTTGTTCTGAAAAATGCGCAAGATTCGACAAAAGAAACCTACCCCTACAAGTGAGACAATAATAAGCAATAGCTTTAGATATAATGGAGCTAGCGACAAATTCGAAAAATATTTGTAGAATGGGTTAGTTAATTGATTTTGAGAATGGTCAACATCCTCCTGAATGAGTGCCAACCTCCCCTATAAACTGGTCATATAGAAAACTCACTTTTAATGCAAATGGTCGTTGCCAGTTGGTACTTTTGGTAGCACCACTAGGTCTATACAAGTCCAGGGTATATACGCTTCGGACTCCAGGTCGTCGCGAAGCATCGTTCTAGTTTAACTTCAGATTCGGAATAAACGGGTTTGACACGCCCCGATGCTCGCTGTGAGTCTCTCTTATTTTTGTAAAACTACATAAATATGTAGTTTCACTATTAGGCGAAACTTAATGGGACTGAGTCTTCGATTTTTTTCGAACTCGAAAACTGAGTCTCATGCAGTTGCGCACGAGGAACTCACAGCAAGCCGCCAGATGTGTCAAACCTGCCGCTTCCGCTAAAGTCAAAAAAGAAAGAAATGAAACCGGAATATAGAAGGCTACGCCCGCAATCCGAGGGTTTTGTAGCAAGCGCTTATTTTGGTAAATAAATATCGGCTCCTTGCTCTTCTTGATACCACTCAGATGGATAAAAAACATAATTAAAATGTCTTACTCGCTTACATTTTACAAGCCAATTCATATTACGTGATTATACGTGTTACGTGTCGTTGGCCATCAGTACTTTTGACCTCGAACGTGTTTAAGGCATACAAGGGTGTGATAACTGTAACTATAGAAATAAACTATTATTCACCTATTCTGAGAAGATATATAGTACAGATTCCATTATTTTCCATTTTTTCGGAACCCACCTTCCTGTAAGTTTTCATAATTCTAAGTATAACGGTCTTGAACTGCAAGGGGAAAGGGACAAATTACGAACTAATATTTTCTCCTCCCCAATGTTCCCCTTTCTACAAATTTCAACAAAATGCGAAAAAATGGAATGTACACAACATTACCTTTCTCACGACACCTCACTTGCCTATAACAGTCGATAAAAAAAATTGACCTTAATTTCGCCTCTATGTGGACACCATCCTAATGCGAAAGTTATAATACTCAGCGCCCCCCAACCAATCTTTACCCTTTCAAAAATGATTAATTAAATAACTGCAATTAGCACTACGAAAAACAACATGAAAGTAGTATACTCACACCTATGAGGCCGGTAGGTGTATTTTTTGTGTGGATAGTGTCAAAATTACTAACTTTAAATGAATGTACTATTATTAAATATTATGCGATTATAATGAAACTTCGAGACATTATTGCCTATAGTGTTGGTTATGATTGGCCATCAACACTTTTGACCTGTGATGCGTTTAAGGTGTGCAGGGGTGTGCTAACTGCAACTATAGAAATGTACTATTATTAACCTTTTTTGATGAGATATCAAAATTCTACGATTTTTGGTTTTCTATGCTAGTGAAATGCCGCTTTCCTGCAAATTTTCATATTTCTAAGTGTAACGGTATCGAAATGCAAGGGGGGGACAAACTCAGATCACATATTTTCCCCTCTACCTCTTTTCCCCTTTTTTTCAAATTTGATGAAAATACAAAAAATTGAATGTACTCGGTGTTACCTTTCTCATGATAGCCCACTTGCCTATACCAGATGAAAAAAAAAATTTGACCTTCATTTCCGCTCTATGGGGACCTTCCCTTAAAGTCAGCCTATTACAACGAATCGCTTTCTCCGGCAAATTATAATAATTCTACATATTCCCACAAAATTTCATAAATGTAGCTGCAGCGGTTCATGAGATATTTCAGGGACAGACAGACAGACAGACGGACAGACGGACGCATGACCGATTTCATAAGGGTTTTGTTTTTACTACAAAACCCTAAAAAGGATTGGTGTTGTCCACCCCAGAATGACCACCCTGTTTTCATGTGGGAAATATTCGTCCGATCGGGTTGGTTCGAAGTACTAGGTAATTTTGGGTCGCTGATTATAAAACTGAAGTTAAAAAAGAAAAAACAAATTGGGGTTGCCCACCCCAGAATGACCACCCTGTTTTGATGGGGAAATACTCGTCTGATCGGGCTTTCCTTGCAAAGCATGTCCTTTTTCGTTATCAAAGGACTCAAAATGCCTTCAGCTAACGTATTCGTCTCAACACCCGTATAGTCATACAACACCCATGTTGCCTATATATCTGTCCTCAGCGCTAAACAAATCCTTTTATTCTGACGCACACCTGCAGCAGGCCAAAATACCAACGTGGACCCATCGTTCTCATATTTTATGATGCAAGCTAAGCTACTACTACCACCACTATAGATTAACCCATAAAAAGATACAAAGTATCTACACTGCATGCAGATACATCGGAACATGGATATGTCTATGACTACCGACTGCGTGGAACCTGTTGTGTTGAAGATGTCAACGTAAGTTTTGTAAAGATCCCAGTATAGTTATACTGGATGAAATCATTCGAAAAAACACGTCCCACGCTTTCGGTAGGCATAAGACATTTCCATGTACCCATGTATCTGGTGGCAGTGTAGATACTTGGCATAAATTCTGCTTTGCTTTGCCCTGTCCGCTTGGGCTCCTTTCTCTCGCGGGATCGTTTCGTTTTCGTTTGCATCGCGTGAGTGCAATATTCACCTCCTCTCGTGCACCCTGTTCCATCTACCCGTTCGGTACAGTTTGCAGACTGCAGCCTATCGACATTTCTCTGAGTACGTTTCTGCTAATCGCAATCACGCTACCCAACATCTTTTCCCAATCGGACGTGTATTGTGTTTGTGTATCTATTGCAAAATCGCTCCCACACTATCCGTCCCATCCCGCCCTTTTACTTGTAATCAACAGTCCGGGTCCGGCACACACAATCCGTTTCTCAAGTAACGCGTGCGACTCTATGCGATTATGGCCGGCAAACATTCCAACACACGCACAAAGAGAATGCACAAGAAAAATTTTGGAATTTTTGCAGAAGGGGGGGAGGAGGAGCATTTGATCTTCTGCAGACCTCTGGATGTACATCATATCACGATGAGCTGCCCGGAACTATTACATCCTGCGACGAATATTTCTCTATTTCGGGGCTTGAGAGATTTTATCTCGCGCAGTACGAATCCGCCATTTTGTTTTATGATACGTTTATTGCATGTGTGGTGGGGGCCCACATTGTGGGCCAGTCAGACCTCAAATCGCCGCCATTGCAAATGCACAACCATTTGGATAGAATGAACTTCATCCGCGATGGCTCTCGCTCTCTATCTTCGGGGGGCGGGAACTATGTAATGTACACACTCTTAAATTGCGTCTGCGCATGTCCAAATGTTAGTCGAACTGACTACTTGCTACTTTTTCTGGGACCCTATTGATTCAGATATGTACAATAGTACAACGCGCGCTATTTTATTTGTTTGGATTCCAGCCATTTTGAACATTTTGGAATTTTTGCGGAAGGGAGGCATTTGATCTTCTGCAGACCTCTGAATGTATTAAAATACATCATAACACATAACATCCTGCGACGAATATTTCTTTATTTCGGGACTTGAGAGATTCTAACTCGCCTAGTATAAATCGCCATTTTGTTCTCTATGTTTATTGCACGTGTGGTGGGGGCCCACATTGTGGACCAGTCAGACCTCAAATCGCCGCCATTGCAAATGCACAAACACAGTCGCTGGATCACCCGATTTGGCTCGAATGAACTTCATCGGCTCTCGCTCATCTTCGGGGGCGGGAACTATGTACACTCTCTCAAATTGCGTCTGCGCATGTCCAAATGTTAGTCGAACTGACTACTTGCTACCTTTTCTGGGACCCTAGTGATTCAGATAGTACAACACGGGCTATTTTATTAAATGATGAATGGGAATTGGCGGAAATTGAAGGTCATTGAGAGTCCGCCCGTTCACCCGTACACTATGTTATTTTTTGCCGTCCACAACGTCAACTTTTATCGCTATCAAATCAACATCCCAACATGTACACACAGGATCCCCGCAAGCGCACCGCCCGCGCGGATCTACAATCAACAGCCATGCACAATGACCACTTCACTCAAACGACATGCACAATCAGAAAAGAAAAATTTTCAATGGGCTTGTTTCCTCTTCTGACCCCCGAGTAGAAAAACAGACATTTCGTGTGACGGACAGATTTTTAGGATGACCCCCAGCTATAAGACATATCCATGTCAAAATTCAGTCGTGGCGAATCATCTGCAAGATCACAACACGACTGCACACCACCGAACTAGACACCGTCTTCATACAAATTATTGTTGGTGTTTCATATGAAAACCGAAAACGCCCGCATCACGATATAAATCATCTTGTCGCACAAAGTTACCTAATTTCATTACGCGTATCATTGGGCGATCCAGGTGCCACACGTTTGCATATGAAAGAACGTGTATGTATGGCCGGCTATTGTCGAAAAATAAGTTATGGCCGATTTAATTTCTCGGAATACGTTGACACAGGGTGGGTTTGGAAGTTACCCAAAATCACACAATGCTCGCGAGTGGCTCGGCAACCTTTCGGTTATGCAACCGCTCGGTTAGGCAGCCTGTGCCTGCTGGGCGCTACTCTCGTTGTCATACACTGTATATCAAAGTCAAGGAGAAAGAAAAAGAAGCGCGTGAACCGAAATATTTCTTGCCCATTGGTCATTTGATCATGATGTTCAGCTGAGAAGACGTTGCTTAGTAACTTATGAACTCACCCATCAATAATTTTGGTTGCATTTTAGAAACAATGCCTATAACCGAAAACTATAACAAAAATTCGACCTTCTTCTTAGTCTGGCATTACACTTTGCGTTAAGAGGACATAATAGTCTGGAGTTCAAACATGCCTCTATTTGTGTCAACACCGTCGATAATTCTTCATAAGTCAGAGTGTGGTTTCCAACAGTTCTACGAAGATGATGCTTAACAGAACGAACTCCAGCCTCCCAGAGACCTCCAAAGTGTGGTGAACCAGCTGGTATAAAATTCCACTTGATTCCGTCATTAGCGATTAGTTCAGCTACGTCAGCGCTCGCACTTCTTATGCACTTATCGTATGTTTTGTCTAAAGTTGATTTAGCTCCCACGAAGTTGGTACCACAATCCGAGTAAATACTATATATTCTTACAAAGTCCACGTCGAGCAACAAATCTTCGCAGAGCAGCTAGCATCGCTTCCGTCGTCAAGTCGCTGACAGCCTCCAGATGAATGGCTTTGGTGACAAAACACACGAAGATGGCTATATATCCTTTGTGTGTTTTCGGGTTCCGCCCTTTGGACATTCTGACAGACAGAGGTCCAGCGTAATCGAGTCCCGTTGACGTGAATGGTCTAGCAGGGGTAATTCGAGCCTTGGGAAGGTTGCCCATTAGTTGAGACGACATAGTCTTCATTTGTCGAAAACACGGAATGCAGTGATGTATGAACGCCTTCACCGAACTTCGTAGTTTAAGAATCCAATAAGATTGACGAATTAAGTTCATCGTCAAGGACAAATTTCCATGTAAGGTTAGGTGATGATAGTGTGCAATAATCAACTTGGATAAGTGATGTTCATTTGATAAAATGATTGGATGCTTCTTATTATCAGGAAGATCTGCATGTTGTAAACGTCCACCTACTCGTAAAATACCAGCTTTGAAGATTGGAAATAAATTTTTAAGTTTACTGTTTGAGCTAAGTTGTTTTTTTCTTTTTTAGGCATTCTACAATATTTCATCATGGTAATGTTGTTGCTGACAAGATGTAATCCAATACGATAAAGCATTGCTCAGTTCCAGAGTAGTTAAAAATCCGGAGCAATGAGCTGATTGATTGGACTTTCTGCATTTATTGACAAATCGCAAACAATACGATGTTACACGGATTAATTTGGTAAGCGATGAATACTTGTCGATACGTATAAATTCATTTTCGATAGATATTTGGGCTGTCAGTGTGATTGATCTACGGGCTTCTTTGTCGGTTGAGTGGCTTTGTTGCTTAGGCCATCCATCTCTGGTATAACCAAGCCAGTCAGGTCCATGCCACCACAGACTCCGTGTTGAAAGTGCTTTAGGATCCATGCCTCTAGTCAGTAAATCGGCGGGGTTGTGAGCGGTTGGAACGTGTTGCCAAACGGCAGTAGGGACTGAAGTATGAATAGATGATACCCGGTTAGCAACGAACGTTTGCCATGTTTTGGGGTCTTTCGCTAGCCAGGCTAGTACTATGGTAGAATCCGTCCAGCAAAATATTGGGGAATCCTTGGCGTTGATGTTCTGAACGACTCGTGTAATTAGTTTTGACAACAAAGATGCTCCGCACAATTCCAAACGTGGAATTGTTGGATCCTTCTCTTGTTCCGCTGACGAGACTTTAGGCGAAACTTTCGATCTCTTTAGGGATTCGTTTGATTTCGTGGGTGATACCTTGGTTTTTGCCATTAGGAGGGACGTATGGAAAGTGTTATTATGACTTACTCGAATATAAACAGCAGCTGCGTACGCTTCCTCAGAGGCATCACAAAATCCATGAATCTCAAAGGTAGATTGCGGAGTGGTGAAAATCCATCGGGGTACTGTAACCTTGTCCAAATCTGCTAGAAGCGTTTTGAGTTTCGTGAATTCTGCTATTTTCTTTTCTGGTAGGCGGTCGTCCCAACCTAATCCGGTTTTCTATAATTCTTTCATAAATATTTTCGTTCGAACGATGACGGGAGCTAACCATCCCAAGGGATCGAACAATCTTGCGATGCAGGAAAGAACTTCTCTTTTTGTCGTTGCGATATGCTTCAAATCAACATTCATCTTAATAGAAAATTGATCCTTTCCGCAGTTCCATAATATGCCTAACATATTGATCGGCGAACTATTGTCCATGATGCAAAAGGTGTCGTTGACCAGTCTGTCGGATTCCGGAATGTTAGTTAACATGTCTTTGCGATTAGCAGCCAACTGCCGCAATTGAAAGCCACCAGTCTGAAGCAGTTGAATTAGTTCTTGCTGAGTGCGCTGTCCTCCCTCGATGGTATCGGCTCCACTAAGTATATTGTCCACGTATATATCATGCTTTAAAATTGTTGATGCCTTCTTATAGTTGATTTCTTCGTCATTTACTAACTGTTGGATAGTCCGCATCGCCAAGTAGGGTGCGGAAGTCACTCCGAAAGTCACGGTTTGCAGACGGTAATGTCCGACAGGCATGTACGGTTTTGGACGCCACACAATTCGTGGAAAGTCTGAATCTGTTTTGTTGACTCGTATTTGCCGAAACATTTGCTTCATGTCAGCAGTATAGGCGATAGATCTAAATCTCCAGCGGGTAATAACAGCAGGTAGATCCTGGTGTAGGCTAGGTCCGACGTGGAGAATGTAATTCAATGAATTCCCACTGTCGGTTTTGCAAGAAGCATTAAAAACAACCCGGAGTTTTGTTGTAGAGCTCGATATTTTGCAAACCGCATGATGTGGCATGTAGTAATGAGGTTTTTGTTGTTTCTCATGATCTGGAATCGGTTCCATATGACCCAGATCAATATATTCTTGAATACAACTCGAATACTCTGCTTTTAATCCCGGATCCTTTAGAAAAGGGCGTTCTAATCCTTGTAGTTGAATCAACGCCTTCGGTAATGATGAGCCAAGGTGACTGGGTGGTTTATTAAAGGGTAGCGCCACTTCGTATCGTCCATCGAGATTCCGTTTATGATGAAGTCGGTAGTGTTCCTCGCATTCGGTTTCGTTGCTGGTAGACGTTATAAAATCAGGCTCCTCCAGCTCCCAGAATCTCCTTAGTTGGTCGTCCAGATTCACCTTGTTGAAGAACGAGCACATCGGTTTGGTCGTGTGATCAGGTACTGGGCCCATTATAATCCAGCCAAGTGCCGTCTTTTGTGCGACTGGAGTGTTATTTGGTCCAGTTCGCAAACCGCCTCGAATTAGTTTAGGATAAATATCTGATCCTAAAAGGACATCGATTGCTCCGGGCTCATTATACGTAGATCTGCTAATTTAAGGTTAGACAGATGAGGATAAGTCGGGAGCACCACCTTCGTTTGTGGAATCAATTCAGTCAGTGACGGTAACACTACAGTATCGACTGTTGCCTCGAATCCATTATCATAACAGGATGAGAATGTTAATCGGACTGTCTTACGAGACTTCGTAATTTGTTTCCTACCAAGGCTGGTGATAGTAGCAACCATGGGTGTAGGTTTAAGTCTCATGGTTTGCATAGCGGCTGTTGTTATGAAGCTCGCTTGTGAGCCAGTATCAATTAATGCGCGCAACACATGACTTTTTCCGAGTGCTTGAACCTTTATCAAAGCGGTTGACAAAAGCACATGGCTTTTGGGAGTCTTTGCATACAAGGATGCAACCGGGCTCGGAACGTTGCTTGGGGATTTCACATTGTGCAGCAGAGTGTGGTGTCGTTGCCCACAATGTGAGTATCCCTGTTTGCTCGGACATTTTGTCAATATGTGGTTACTAGCTAGGCAGTTAAAGCAAAGGGATTTGCCTTTGACGAAACTCCTACGTTTTTCCACGGCTAACTCTTGAAATCGAGAACATTTGCGAATCGAATGCTCCTGTCCACATAGTACACAACCGTCTTTCGTTGAAACAAAGGCTTTCACGTTATGCGCCGTTGTCTTGCCGAAGGTGTGGGAACTTAGAGCTTCCAATGTACGGAATCTTGATTCCAGAAACTCAAGGTAAGAGGCCAATGTTGGAGGGTTAGTCGATCCACTGATTTTTTCCTCCCAGATATACCTCGTTTCCGCAGGTAGCCGCTGTGATTGAGCAAATATGATGGGTAAATCCCAAGTATTTGTCGTAATCTTAAGCGATTTCAACGCCGCTAGACACTCATTAGTGCGGTCAAACAATAATTTCATGGATGCAGCATTTTCCTTCACTTGAGGGGTAGTGCTGAGTAATATTGTTAATTGAGCATTAACAAGAAGTCGACTGTTTTCATAACGTTGACACAGGAATTCCAATGCGGGTGGAAAATTTCCGTCAGTCACAGCGTATGACCGCAGAAACTGCTCTGCCTCCCCAGACACAGTGGATTTTAAATAATGCAACTTTTGAACTGGGGTTAAAGATTGATTGTCACCAAATAATGCTTTAAACATGTCGCGATATGGTATCCAATCACTATAGTTCCCCGTAAATTTCGGTAATTCGATCGGTGGGAGTTTCACATCAGTTGTGGGAATTTTTAGATCATTTTCCGTCACATTTTGCGTCCCCTTCGTGGTTGAAAAATTATCTAGCAAATCCGTAATTTTTCCCAGACAGTCATAATATTTCTCTTCATACATAGAATATGAATTTTAACCAAAATATGGCAATTCAAGGTAAGATTCTTCTCGTTTTGCACACAATTCCAGATGAATTTCATGGAATCGCTTCCATACGGAATCCAATCCCACCAGTCGGCCTTTCAAATAGCCACTGGTTTGATTTGCTTTCGAACACTTTTTGAAATTGGTAATAAATTGATCAAATGATTCACAATTCGCCAAATGTTTTTAGGGTTTTGTATTAAAAACAAAACCCTTATGAAATCGGTCAAATGTCTGTCCGTCTGTCCATGAAATATCTCACGAACGGCTGAAGCTACATACATGAAATTTTGTGGGAGTATGTAGAATTATTATAATTCGCCGGAGAAAGCGATTCGTTGTAATAGACTGACTTTAAGGGGATGTCCCCATAGAGGGGAAATGAAGGTCAAAAAAAAATTTTCATCTGGTATAGGCAAGTGGGGTATCATGAGAAAGGTAACACCGAGTACATCTCATTTCCGGTATTTTCATCAAATTTAAAAAAAGGGGAAAAGAGAGGGAAAAAAATGTGATCTGAGTTTGTCCCCCCCCCCTCGCATTTCGATATCGTTATACTTAGAAATATGAAAACTTGCAGAAAAGCTGCATTTTACTAGTATAGAAAACCGAAAATCGTAGAATTTTGATATCTCATCAAAAAAGGTAAATAATAGTACATTTATATAGTTGCAGTTAGCATACTCCTGCACGCTTTAAGCACAGCCGAGGTCAAAAATATTGATGGCCAATGATAACTAACATCATTGGCAATAATATCCCTAAGTTTCATTACAATCACATAATATTTAATAATAGTACATTCATTTAAAGTTAGGCATTTTGACACTATCCATACAAAAATTACATCTACCGGCCTCATAGGTGTGAGTACTACTTTCATGTTGTTTTTCGTAGTGCGAATTGCAGTTATTTAATTAATCATTTTTGAAAGTGTAAAGATTAGTTGGGGGCGCTGCGTCATAATTGGCAAACTTTACCGGGTGGAAGGGGGGAGGGGTCCACATAGAGGCGAAATTAAGGTCAATTTTTTTTTATCGACTGTTATAGGCAAGTGAGGTGTCGTGAGAAAGGTAATGTTGAGTACATTCCATTTTTTCGCATTTTCTTGAAATTTGTAGAAAGGGGAATAGTGGGGGAGGAGAAAATATTAGTTCGTAATCCCCCCCTCCCCCTCCGTGGCATTTCGAGACTGTTAGAATTATGAAGTTTATGTAGTTACAGTTAGCACACCCCTGCATGCCTTAAACACTTTCGAGGTCAAAAGTACTGATGGCCAACGATAACCAACACCTTAGGCAATAATATGTTCTAAGTTTCGTTACAATCACGTAATATGAATTGGCATGTAAAATGTAAGTGGGTAAGACACTTTAATTATGTTTTTTTTTTGTCCATCTGAGTGGTATCAAGAAGAGCAAGGAGACGATATTTATATACCAAAATAAGCGCTTGCTACAAAACCCTCGGATTGCGGGCGTAGCCCTCTATATTCCGGTTTCATTTCAAAAGTGATTCGAATTTATCCGATGCCATTTCGAATTTGAGAATCTATAACACAAACTTAAAACACCGGTAAAAAAAAAGAAATGGAATGGAGATAGGGATTATTAGGAACGGATTATTATACCGCTATTTCCACACCGGACTATTATTCCGTTTTTTTCACTGTCCGTTAGTTTTATCGCTAACGGAACACGACAAAATCACAAAATCCGAATTTTCCCACTAAAATGGCGTAGTTTACTATGGAACGTACTCACCAAACGAATCCGGCTCGACGGACCAATGTTTTTCTTAAAATTTGATGATATTTCGCTGTTTCCACTGGTGTCTCTCTGTTGTCTTAAACTTTGTGGCGGCTTCAGGAAACCAACTCGTGTTCTGAAAATGATGGCGCTTTGAAAGAAAAACAAGTCTGTTCGCTTCGGATGCACTATTACGAGTGACTTTATTCAGACATAAATCTCAACAATTCTAAAATGTCTCCAAACTCTCCAATTCTATTACATTCTATTACATTCTACTTTTAGGGTTATATTGAAACTGACAGTTGATTATTGTTTACATGAATAAATTACTTGTACAATAAAGAATGATACTTTGTGAACAATGTTTTCCTTTTTCCTTTCAGATGTCTCGAACAGCGACACTTAGACGCTTACTTAAATTAGTAGCGTACGTTAAATATACCTCGAATAAATACCTCTTATCAAGGATTTCTTGTCCGCGTACCAGGACTTTAATTTTTTTTTCTGCGTTTGCTGCATATACTGGCAGTACCGCAGCTTGCTATACTTACTACACTTAGACTTAGACGCTTCCTTAAATAAGCAGCGTACATTACCTATACCCTACACGGAAGTTATACCTGTTAACAAGGGATCTTCCCAGCAATTACTCTCAGACTTAGCTTTAGTGGAATAGGGAATTTTTCTCGCCAGGCATGCCATTAGAACACACCCCGGAAACAGTCCGTCCTGCGGGATTGGATCTAGGCCACCGCTCTGAGGAGGAGGATGACCAACGGTGTACTATCTGTCGGGCGTACATGCGCCCAGAGGAAAACCTTGTAAGGGCACCATGCCGGCATGATTTTCACCAAGCCTGTATCAGAGATTGGTTATCTAACAAAGAAACCTGCCCAATTTGCCGACGACGAGTACTGCCCGAACAGTTGGTTCCCTTCTTTCCACCCCCATCCCCAGTTCAGGCGATGAATACGGATAACCCCGAAATTCAGGGTTATAGACGACCCACTTCGCCATCGCGACAGGCGGGAGCAATCCCGAAAGCGCATAGGCCTATTAAACGTTCCCAGACGCGTAACCTACCTAGTAACGACCCTGGCACGGCAGAAAATCAGCCAAATGGCAACGCTTCGATGGTTTCAGTAGGGACCGCCCCAAAATCGACGGAAGAAGACATAATTGAGCAATTGATGCCGCGGTTGCAGGGTATGATTGTATCCGCCTTACGGCAGCAAACCGAGGAGTCAAGGGTGAGTCCTAACACATCGGGACAAGCCCCGAGCAGCCATAGCCATTCTTTAAGAGGAAGAACCCCATTGATGCCGCCGCCTCAAGATAGTTGGGTGCCCCCGCCCAGCCGCGAGCTCGTTCCGGATTTTAGCCGGCCGCCGCCTCAACACCCTCCTATAGCAGCTCGCGAGGATCAACTTTCCGTTGGAAACCGGTATAGAAATCAAAACATGCTAGTTAACCCTCCACATCACCCTCCTATAGCAGCTCGCGAGGATCAACTTTCCGTTGGAAACCGGTATAGAAACCAAAACATGCCAGTTAACCCTCCACCCTCGAACGCTTTGAAAGCTTCACGACAACCCCGTTCCGTAACGACATACCCGCAGTCTTCGTACCGGTCGCCTGAAAAAGTCGCAACTACTCTTGGGTCCTGGAATCTTAAATTTAACGGTGAAGATGCTAATATGACAGTAGACTCGTTTATATACCGGGTGGAAGCACTGACCCAGCAAACATTAAGAGGGGACTTCACATCGCTCTGTAACTGCTTTCATGTTCTGCTGTCGGGGAAAGCTCTTAATTGGTATTGGCGCTACCACCGGTCATTTGGGTCTCTTAACTGGGCTGCGATCCAAGGTTCGCTTCGGGATCAATTCCGTGATCGACTAACCGATCTCGATATCCTGAAGCGTATTCGTAACAGGATGCAAAGACAAAACGAATCCTTTGATGTTTTCTACGAGGAAATACTCAAGCTTACGGACAGATTGCATAACCCTATGCGGGAAGTGGAATTGTTGGATATTTTACGGTGCAATTTACGACCCGACTATCGTCGAGACCAACTACATTTAGATTTTTATTCCATTCGGGAGCTACGAACCTTCGTTTTGCGAATCGAGAACTTTGAGGACGAAATGAAGTGTGCCCGCCCACCGCGGCCTTTCGCACGTCCTCAGGTATCGGAGCTGCAGAATTATAACGTCGACCACACCTACACGCAAGCGGAAGACACTCAGCAACCTGAGTATTCCAACGTCCAAGACATAGCGGAATTATCAACGACATTTACCTGCTGGAACTGCAGGCAACAGGGCCACCGGTATGACGAATGTGCAGCAGAACGCCGTTTGTTTTGTTTCGGATGCGGCACTGCCAATATTATTAGGCCGAATTGTCCCAAATGCAGCGGATCGAAAAACGCAACGCCGAGGATGCGCAACATCAAGTTGTCCTCGGTGGGGACTCAATACGAAACAATGCCTTAAGACCTTGCCTGCGGTCCGAACAAACGTCTTTCGCAACTTCGTCATCGGATTCGTCGGATCTAATCTCTTTTGCAGATTGTGCTGTGCAAGTTCATGCTTCTGTTTCAACTGATTCTCCCGTCCTTGGGGATGCTACATTGATCCCGAATGGGCTCTTACCGGAATGGGCTTCCCCTATGTTACCACCTGCTTTGTCACTACTGGATTTATCACCACCTGCTGTTTCGTTACCAGAAGTGTTACCACCTGCCTTGTCGTTTTTACCAACCGCGTCCTTGTCACCCGCTTTGTCATTATCGAAGCAGATACAACCAACGGATTTGGCCCCGGATCGGTCGCACAACCATCATTGTACCTCACCATCTGCGTTAGTTCTTAACACCTCGGGGAACACCCCTGCTTTGAATTCTAACCCCACTGCTTTGAACACACCGCACTCTTTGTCCAAACCGCCAGCAATTCGTCTAATGCAATCGCGTTCGGTCCAAACAGATACTTCAACATTCGAAGGATTGGCCTCAGCGGAAGTGAACGCGGCTCCTTCTACACCGTTTAAGCCGTATCACGTTAGAGTTAAGGAGTATGAAGAAGCACGTAAACGTATCTTTGGCTACGAAGAGCTAGCTAAAGCAAAACCTAAAAGGTCGACCCTCCGTTTACGTCGCTTTTGGAAAAACGTGAAGCTTTCCCGTCGCCTTTACAATTCAGCCATCCTCGTAGACCAACCCTCGGATGATCTTAGACCGTTCGCAAAAGTAAAAGTATTCGACGAAGAAGTGGTAGGGTTAATTGACACTGGCGCTTCGGTTTCTACAACAAGTATCCATGGAAGCGACATCACTTAACTTTAACAACTGCTGATGGTACTCCGCATCACACCCTCGGACAAGCGGTAGGGTCAATCTCCTTTAGAGGTCAGACAAAGATGATGACTTTCCTCATAATACCATCGCTTAGCCAGAATATGTACTTGGGAGTAGATTTCGTTCGAACTTTTAATCTTGCGTCAGACTTGTTTCTTACTGAGCCTGCATTGGGTACAGCTACTATAAACGAATTGTCAGCAGTAGACAATCAACATCACCTCTCTTCGGAGCAACGCTCGCTTCTCAATTCAGTCATCTCCAGCTTTCCGTCCTATTCCAAGAAGGGATTAGGGCGAACTACCCTTACAAAGCATAGCATCGATGTAGGCAGCAATAATCCTATAAAACAGCGTCATTTCGCCGTTTCACCCGCAATTGAAAAAGTGCTGTTCACAGAGTTGGACAGGATGCTGGAGATGGGTGTAATTGAGGAGTCGCAGAGTAGCTGTGCCTCACCTGTAACGGTGGTTGTTAAGCCGGGGAAAGTACATATGTGCCTCGATGCACGCAAAGTGAACGGCGTTACCGTAAAGGATGCGTATCCGTTACCCCTCATCGATGGGATTCTTAGTCGACTGCCGCAAGCAGAATTTATCAGCAGCCTCGATCTAAAAGATGCCTTCTGGTAAATTCCCCTCGATGAGGAGTCGCGAGATAAAACCGCTTTCACGGTACCTGGCCGTCCACTTTATCAGTTCGTGACCATGCCTTTTGGGTTGTGTAACGCTCTTCAAACAATGCAACGGTTGATGGATAAAGTGATACCAGCTGACATCCGTCACCAGGTTTTCGTCTATCTCGATGACCTGTTGGTAGTATCCACAACATTTGAGGAGCATTGCGCATTACTCAGTCAAGTAGCTTGGTGTCTTAAAAACGCTGGCCTCACCTTAAATGTGGAAAAAAGCCACTTTTGTATGAAAGAGGTGAAATATTTAGGCCACATCATTGGGCATGGAACCATTCAGACTGACCCGGATAAGGTTACGGCCATTCAAGATTTTCCGCTACCCAAGTCTGTACGACAGCTCAGACGCTTCCTAGGTGTTTGCGGTTGGTACAGGCGATTTGTACCTAATTTTTCCTCGGCGACGGCTCCGTTGACGGATATGTTGCGCAAGGGTCGTTCATTTTTGTGGACAGACGAGGCTCTACAGGCATTCAATGCGCTAAAGCAGAGTCTTTCTTCCGCGCCAGTCCTACACAGTCCGGACTTTTCACGCCCATTCTCGATCCAATGTGACGCAAGTCAAGACGGAATTGGAGCTGTGCTAGTACAAGTAACCGATGACGGCGCGGAAGCCCCAATTGCTTTTATGTCCCAAAAATTAACGACCGCACAACGTAACTACACCGTCACGGAGCAAGAATGCCTTGCTGCGGTAACCGCCATACAAAAATTCCGGCCTTACGTGGAAGGTCAGGAATTCGAGGTGGTTACTGACCACACATCCCTAAAATGGCTTATGAGCCTTAGGGACCTTCAAGGCCGATTAGCCCGCTGGGCTTTGAAATTGCAAGGCTTTTCCTTTTCCATTCGTCACCGCAAAGGAAGTGAGCACGTAGTGCCAGACGCCTTATCACGGGTTCACGACCATACAGTGGCAGACATTGCTATCCAGAATGACACCTCTCTGGATATCAACCTTAACTCGCCACACTTCCAGTCTGAACCGTATCTTCAGCAGATACAGAAAATTCGGGAAAAACAGCGGCACCTTCCAGACCTTAAAATTGTCGACGGATTTATTTACAAACGTTCGGAGTATGCGAGCGGGGATAAAATCCAGGAGGAGCTGGCTTGGAAACTTTGGGTCCCAATAGAGTTGATCCAAAAAGCGCATAATCCACCTATGTGTTCTCATGGGGGTTTTGGAAAGACGCTTCAACGTTTACGGATCTTGTTCTATTGGCCCAAAATGTCTCGCCAAGTGAGGGAGTTCGGGTCGCAATGCGATGTATGTAAGACGACCAAGGCCCCGAATAAGCCCCTTCGACCACCAATGGGTGCTCCTCCGATCCCCGACCGCATATTTCAACGGTTGTATGTGGATCTGATTGGACCATACCTGCATAGTAAGACTGGAAATGTGGGAGCTATTGTCGTGCTGGATAGTTTGTCCAAATTTCCCTTCATAGAGCCTGTAAAAAAATTTACCGCTAATGTCATCACGGAATTCCTAGAGCAGAGGGTGTTCCACGTCTTTGGTGTCCCCGAAACCGTCGTGACCGACAATGGGGTGCAATTCAGGTCCTCCCTATTTAACATCTTGTTGGACCGTTATGGCGTGAAACATTTCTTCACCGCCTTATACTCACCTCAAGCCAACGCGTCTGAACGCGTAAACCGTTCGCTAGTAGCTGCCATCCGTGCTTATGTAAAGCCAGACCAAAAGGATTGGGACTCTAACGTTTCGAAAATCAACTGCGCGTTGAGATCGGCATATCATTCTGCAATAGGCTACTCACCCTACTTTTCGCTTTTCGGCCAGACGATGCTGTTACATGGGAGCTCGTACAACATCCTCCGTCACGCCAAAATGCTGGGCGATCCCACTGCATCGATCGCACCGGATGTGAAACTGGATCTGATCCGAGATCAGATCCAACAAAATTTGCATTCGGCCAGCCAAACCAATGCACAAGTTTACAACTTGCGAGCTAGGCCAGCGAAATTCAAAGTGGGTGATGTAGCTTTCTATCGCAACTTCGCACAGAGTAGTGCCGCCGATCATTACAACGCGAAGCTAGGTCCTAAGTTCCTCAAAGGTCGAATCTTGGCTCCAGTTGGCAATACCTGTTACACCCTAGCGGACTTAAGTGGTAAAAAGGTGGGAATGTTTCACGCCAAAGACCTTCGTTTATGAACCCCCTCGTGTCGCGAATATACCCCACAAGACCATTCAGATGAATCGTCACTACTGATTGTAGTATTGACGATTCACCTGTGTTGTAATGAGCGCATACACAGACTGCTGCGCAGCACTGTGTACAAACAAGATTGCAAGCAACGGTAAAAACAACTACCTGCTTGCAGTCAAACAACTGTTTTACGTTCGAGGGGGTTGCTTTCTGATTTGAATACAGGTCAGTCGGTTTTAGCGTGCCATTGGAAGAGTTTCAATAGAAAGTTAATTAAAGCAAATTTTAACCAACAATTTAAAAAATATTTATTTCGCGATTCTAATAGTGTGTGTCGCGCTATTTATTTAAGAATTTATCACGAGATAATTCTGTGCAATTAAATAATTGAAAAAAAAAAACCGCTCCGAAAGAAAATAATCGGATTATATGCTGATCGTGATCGTTTTTTTTTTTTTGTCCCAACGAAATTCACGAAATCCCCGTGCAAGTGCGAAATTGGGGAGTGCGGGCATTTCCCTTGTTCGCTTTGGTCTGGTAACCCGCTTGCGATCAATCGGGCGTGACAAATATCGTCGTCTCGACGAGTTCACCGCTACGGCAAGGGCCCCACTAGCTTTTCTCGAGGGTACTTCATCGGACACGCGAAGCTGCTCGAAAGGGTTGGTCCCAATTCGATTAACTTGCAGTCTCGTGAGCCACACACAGAATCAGCATCGCTGGATGAAATCGTGGGACGTTGTCGGCGGCACGAGATGGGGCGCAAGTTCAACTAAAACGAGGTCGCTCGCTATCCGTCGGGGGCGGAAGAGCGTTGGATGCGAGCGGTCGTCGCCAAGTTGATTTTTCTGAGATATCTTTCTGACGTCTCACCGCCGCCGCGATTCCTTTTTTTTCGATTTGTCGTATATGTATAAATTTTTGCTGATTTTTGCATTAAAGTGAGCTGTAGTCTGCGGAGTTTACAGACCGCTAGTTAGTGTGTGTCGAGCACGTAAATTTCGGTGACAATTGGCGAGTAAGAGGCCGCGCGCGCGAGTACGAAAATTTCGAGTGACGGAGGATAGTGCGGAAGAAGAAGAAAAAAAAATTTGACCGCTACATGCATGTCTGTCGGCGATCGCGTGCAGACGAACTTGAAAAGTTGAATTCGGGACGCGACAATTGTAGAATGTGAAAGGACGACCGACGATATTGTCGTGAAAATTCGCCCGCGAGCGTATAACCCCCGTCTGATCGTTCAATTGACCGTGCTGCGACCCTAATACACCCGGGCGGCCAAAGAAACATCGTTCGTTCGAGCGACACACTAGCTAGGCGGGTAGCATTCCGGCATTCTCGTGCTCATCAAGACACGACATACAAGCGCATTTGATTTCGGGTTGCTTTCATGGCGCGCACCGCTCCTCTTGCCCTTTATTGTTGTTCTCGTTCCTAGCGCCGTGTCCTGTTTTGTCGGCAGGATCTGATCCTTCGTCTCTCCGTCGGGTGAAACGCAGAGCTAACGTAAAGGCGGCTCAAGAGCATTTCCTAACCAAAAAACGGATTGTGCGCGATATTCGGTGAATCGAAGCATCGTTCGGTGCAAACGTACTCAATTGGATACCCGAGTCTTGCGACAGGTGCTCCACCAGTAGGGGAGCACCCCAGGTAAGTGGGCCCCGTTCTAGTGTGTGGTATGGTGTGTCAGAGGGTCCATGGATTTCGCGATGCATTGCGATTAGAAAAGAGTCAATTGTAACATCAATTGCATAGACACGATGGTGAAACCAGGGTCGGACGTGAGACCCACCTATATTCTGTGAACGATTGGTGACACCCACAGTCAAACACACAAACATATACGCCTATTAATAACCACAAACTATCATTTATTGTCGAGTTGTCGCATTTATTTCCGGTATATATTTTGAATAGAAGGGAAAAATGTGTAGTTGTTCTCAATCGTGTGTCTAAAGCGACACGGCAATTTAGCGAGATACCAATGGCATACTCTTCCTTTTTTTTATATTCGTTTGGAGTTTTTCTCACTGACGATTTGGTCAGTTTTGGCGAACGAAAAGACGTCTTCATTTCAATGTTTCATGTCGCAAATATAAGTTGTTTAAATGAATGAAAAAAAAGGGCTCTTTGGAATGGTGTAACATTGCGACCGCTGAGCGGCCAAGTAAATCGTATGAATTTGAGGTTTTCTCCGTCAAAAATTATTTGCTTCATTTTTAATGAGTTATGTTCGTCGCAATCTCGCAAAAATCAGGCCGTATATTCGGTTTTGAGAGATATCTTTGAACCACTTTGTCATATTTTTGCCTTCCTTTTACGAATGAGTTGTTTAGTAATCTGATTACTAAAATTTCATAATACAATTCCTTTAATAAATAAATAAATGATGAAAATATTTTTAAAAGAAAAAAAAAATAAAAAAAGAAAAAAAATTGGTCAGAAGAATAGAACAGCATCAACACACCTTTTTAGGTAGCAATTAATTGTATGCAGTTCTTATTATTAAAGCAGAGACTTTCCGTCTAATGTTGACAAAAGGTTGAGATTGAAATAGCAAAAACAAATATGTATTCTTCACTATAGGTAATCAACAAAAACAAAACAATATGAATGATAATTTCCACTTAAAAGTCTTGTTAGGATCCTTACATGCGCATTTAATTTGAAATTTTTCCCTTTCAAAATGTCCTTAATTATTACCGAATAAAAAAAAAAAGAATGAATAATACACATATGATTTATCCTATTATCAAATCGTCCACTAAAATCGGTTATTCGTTTTCTCACCTATAGAATTAGGTTAGCGCCTTTGTTAGTAACTGAAATACAAACAAGAAATACAAAGCAGACAGCCATAATAATATATATGTTTATGCTTCAAATATTTATTTTTCGTTCCAGTTACGAATTTTCACAATTTATTTAGATTAGAAAATTAGAAAAAAAAAACATATATGCTATAGGTATATATCGATACATGGAGATATATGCGTGTATATATACTTGAATTCTTTCTATATGCGCATATCACAAAAATGAGAGGCTAGACGGAATTTCTCCCTCCTCTCACTCTCGCGCTTGAATTAATAATTAAGATTGGGGGTTTCAAATTGAATTGCGTCCGAAACCCACGGTAGGGAGGGTAGAGATGCGCCGGACCCTTACCATCTGGTGTCCATAGATGAGCCAACCACCACCATAGGCTCTTTTGACCTGAGGGGGGAAAGGGATCTGTCCTGATTGGACGGTTTCTCCCCGTTAGTTGGCCTTGGTGCCACATTTTGTAGCTTGGCTGATGCAGCCCCTTGTCCCTGCACGGGACTTTGCTGTTTTGAATTTTTGGGAGTCTGGTGCGTAGGCACCACCATTAGTTTCTCTTTGCTTGTGCCTATATGGTTGTTTTGCGGGCTGTAGTTTATTTGTTTTATTTTGTATTTGCATTTCGGGCAGACGTGCGATAATTGTTTTTTGTACGCACATGGAGGAGACCGATGACCGCCGTGTATAACCTACCCCGCTACTCCCGACAGCTGAGCTGGTCTGCCAGCGCACGTCACGGGTGGTCATCGGAGAGTGGTTCTTCGACACTTGTTGTCTTTAGGCCTTCACGGCCATAACAACCCTCGTCCTTCCGGTTTCCATTGCTACATAATGGCTTCAGCGGCTTCCGCAATTTTTCGGCGAAGTTCCTCCAAATTTTCTATTTCTTTCGTGTAAATCTTTTCTTTTACCGCTCCCCAGTAAAAACCAGACTGAAGCTTCGCTTCGGCCTGGAGTCCGAAGCGTATATACCCTAGACTTGTACAGACCTAGTGGTGATACCAAAAGTACCAATTGGCAACAACCATATTCATTAAAAGTAAGTTTCCTATACGCCCATTTTATAGGGGAGGCTGGTGATCATTCAGGAGGATCTTGGCCATTCTCAAAATCGACTAACTAACCCACACTACAAATATTTGTCGAATTTTTCAAGTCGCTAGCTTCCTTTTATCGAAAGTTATTTGAAGTCTCACATGTAGGGGAGGTAGAGGTTTCCTTTGTCGGATCTTGTGCATTTTCAACAGCAACCAACTATATCCTAGTACAAGCATTTGACCAAAATTGCAAGTCACTAGCTTCATTTAATCGAAAGTTAGCTTCGTTTTTAGGGGAAGTAGGGGTTTCGTTGGTCGGATTTTACGTATTTTCAAATTAGCCAAATGGATCCCACTACACACATGTGACCAAAATTCCAGGTCAATAGCTTCATTATGTTGAAAGTTATCTCTTATTATAAGTTTCATTTGTAGGGCAGGTAGGGGTTCCTTGGGTCGGATCTGGCTCATCTTTTAAGACTAAGTAAATCTCACTTCAAACATTTGACCAAACTTTCAAGTTGCAGGCTTCATTCTATCAAAAGTTATCGCTTATTTGAAGTTTCATATGTAGGGGAGGTAGGGGTTCCTTGGGTCGGATCTTGCCCATTTTCTATGCCGACCAATTAGATCTTACTACTAACATTCCGTCAAATTTTCAACTCGTTAGTGTCATTTTATCGAAAGTTATCGTAATTAAATGAATTTAATTTTCTGAAATTTGTAGAGTAGGTAGGCGTTCCTTTGATCTCATTATGCCCAACTTAGTTAAGCTCAAGCAACTTCTCAACTCAGAGTTGCATGCCAAAGATCAGGTGTCTAGGTCAATTGTTTCAAGAGTTATAGAGAAAAAACCTAAAGAGTAGTGTAGTTCGGGGCTCTTTGTAAGAAAATTACCGTTAGTTTTCAACTGATCGATTTTATTTTTCCAGGAGAGTATAAGATTATCCTCACGAGCAATCTATTAAAGCTAGAGCTTTTCATGTTTATTTAATCGGGAGTAATAAATACATTTAATTATTTTACATATGTAGGGGAGGTAGGCGATTTATTGGCCCGATCATGCCCATTTTCAATACCAACCAAATAGATATTTGCAATATTTGACCAAAATTTCAAGGCTCTAGCTTTATTCTGTCGAAAGTTATCGTGCGAACGGACAGACAGACAGACGGGCAGACGGACAGACAGACAGACATGGCTAAATCGAATCAGGAGGTGACCCTGATTATTTATATATATACTTTGCTATACCTCCGGAGCCTCCTTTAAGGTGTAACATATTTCCGTCGTGACAAAAACAATATACCCTATACTAAAAGTCTAGGGTATAAAAAGTTAGTAAAGCGATTCTTTGCCAAGAATATCATTTTTCTAGTTCAAAGAACTCAAGTGTCTACTGCATTCGCCTCACCACCCCCCGTCATATCATACCCATCATCCCTTGATATCACTTCTTTTCCAAACATGTCCTTTTCCTTTTCCAAAGGACGCAAAATGCCATCAGTCGTGGTCGAAGGACTCAAAATGCCATTATGCCATTAACAGAACTCCAGTGCATTGGTCTGATTACCAGAATTTTATCTACTGCACGGATCAGAGCAAATGAAAGAAAAGGCACACCCTTGGAACACAGTCAATCCGTGAGAATAGAAACCAGACCTCGATACGCTCCCTACGAGGCTGTAGCCCTGTCAAGGAACAACAAGATCAACGAGAACAAGAATAATTTGAAAAATAGCGATTTTCAAACTGTCATATCTTGGTCGCTTTTCGTCATATCGACATCAAATTTGCAACACTTCGTAAGACGGCTGGAGAGAATGGTCATACACCCACAATCACCTGGAGCCACAGCTACAGAGGTCCGAAAACCCGTACTTGTTGTGTCGCGTGAACATAGTCTTGGTCACTTTTTCGAATTTTTTTTCGATTTTTTTCGTTTTTCTTTGGCGATTAGATTTTTTCGATTCACTACCCATCGATGCGTCGTCGCTATGAAAGTTACACTTTAACAAGAAAAGAATTATTACAGCAGATTTTGATTATCCGTGCTCCAGATGCGCTGGCTGCATTCGATTGCATGTAGTGCGACAGCTGATTTGGCTGCTTGCCCTATATTTATGCTGATTAAATGTCCTTTGAAGCGTGTGCTGTGCTGATGCTGCGTTTTGTTTCGCCGATGTATTTTTGTTCGTAGTCGTTGCAACAGATTTCGTTTTTTTGGAGTTCATCGGTCTAGTCCTTTAAATTTACAATATGGCTTCGTAAACTGTTCCCTCTCTGGTTCCTGTTAACCCCTTGTGGGGCATAGGGCATTAACCACGCCTACTTTCCACCTCGTCCTGCTCATCGCAATCGCTTTCAGCTCATTCCACAACTTGCCTATTGAGGCACCCTCTCCCTTAACTGATCTTCTCCAGGTGTTACTAGGTCGTCCAACACGGCGACTTGCGTTGGTTCCCTGCGGGTTCCAATCGATGGCCTGTTGAGCAGTGTTGTTCGGCCCTTTTCGGAGAGTGTGACCTATCCATTGCCACCTTCGCCTTTTGGTGGAAGTGTCTATCCTGTCCAGTAGTAGTACCAGTAGTATGGAGGTCGTCGTTAGAAATATTGTAATCTCCGGCCACCGTATGTGTAGGATGCGCCGTAGACACTGGTTCATAAAAGTTCACAATCTAGTTGTAATCTCATTGGTCACCTTCCAAGTTGAACAGCCATATAAAAGCACTGATAATACGTTGGAGTTTGGTGCGTCTGGAAATGTTGTAGTTTTGACAGAAAGGAGGCAAACTGAAAAAAGCTGCTCGAGCCTTGTTGATGCGAGGCTGTCCACCATCTGCTGTAACTACGCTTCCGATGTAGCAAAAATTGTCAACTTTCTCGATTGCCTGCCCCGAAACACAAATTCCGCTTTGCCTCCCTGGATCCAAGCTCAGGTACTTAGTCTTGGCAGCGTTGATTTCAAGCCCCGCATTACGGCTTTCGCAATGCAGAGCATCAAACATTTGAGCTACTTGATACGATCTATTTGATAGAAGACAAATATCGTCAGCAAAGTCTAGGTGTTGAAGGTATTTGAACAACTTCCATCTTATACCTTTGTTCCGGTGTTCTTGAAAAGCTCCGCTTAGTACATCATTAATGGCAATTAAAAACAGTATAGGTGACAAAATGCAGCCTTGTTTCCTAGATGGTTAGTATTCGAATAAACATTTTCGAAATTGTTACTTGAATGCGCTTTTTAGCTTATTCCTTATTGCTGGAATGTACGGCAGAGATATTCATTTTCCAGCCTGTTTCTCCCTTGATAAGTTATTTTTCTTTTTCATAGAAATCTTTTGGGAGTGGAGTTTAACGAGGCTTTCGATCATTTGTTGTTGCAAGTATGATGATATCATTACAAAATTTGACATTAAAATAAAAATAAATAACTGGCGCAACAGTCCAATTTGAACCATGGCCTCGATATGAGTTAGCATTATCTCATTTTCTAGATCGTGACGGTTTTGTGCAGAGGTGTGATCAGCAACATGCTCAACCGAGTTATTTATACCATAAATGGGTACTCATTTAACAGCTGCGTGGGCTCATAGTCCGACACGTAAATCCCCTTTTTATCGAAAACTACCGCATTCAGTAAGAATCGAACCGGGGCCCGGTGCGTGGAAAGCGAACGTGCTAACCGTTGTGCCATCCGGACTACGAAATTTGGCATTAATTGATCATATTTACCGTCAAACCACATTCCTAAATTTGGGTGAAATCGGACCATTCTTTCTTAAGGGGACTACAGACCTTCAGTTTAACTGCGCAGATATATGTGCTAATATCTGTGGAAAAATCTGCGCAGTTATCTGAACTGAAGGTGTGTAGGCTACATTCGATTTTCGCTAAATTAGTTCCGATACTTTGTACAGTTCTATCAGTTTTGTCGAAGTGTTCACATCGTACGTGGCCGAGCAAGTATCTTTTTAGTGTTCCCGACTATTCTATATTTCCTGTGTTGTTGGTGTTTTGCTGCGATCTATCGTATCTTTTATGGTATCTTTCTGTGCTGGACTTACTGATGAACGATGCGCTGGGTTTTGGTGGATGTGGATGAATGTATGAAAGAGGGGAATGTACTAGAGAACAGGGTGGCCATTCTGAGATGGGCAACCCCAATTTTTTTTTCTTTTTTGACTTCAGATTTGGAATCAGCGACCAAAAATTACCTTATAGTTCGAACCAGCCCGATCGGACGAGTATTTGCCTATGAAAACAGGGTGGTCAGGGTGTATAGCCAGAAAAAAACCAGAGTCCGAAGCGTATATACCCTAGACTTGTACAGACCTAGTGGTGATACCAAAAGTACCAATTGGTAACGACCATATGCGTTAAAAGTGAGTTTCCTATATGGCCAGTTTATAGGGGAGGTTGGCAATCATTCAGGAGGATCTTGACCATTATCAAAATCAATTAACTAAGCCATTCTACAAAGATTTGTCGAATTTTTCAAGTCGCTTCATTCTATCAAACGTTTTTGCTTATTTGAAGTTTCACTTGTAGGGGAGGTAGGGGTTTCTTGGATCGGATCTTGCTCATCATTGCCACCAACAAATAAGATCAAGCTACAAACATTTGAACAAAATTTCAAGTCTCTAGCTTCACTTTATCGAAAGTTATCGCTTATTTGAAGTTTCATTTGTAGGGGAGGTAGGAGTTCCTTAGGTCAGATCTAACCCATCTTAAATACCAAATAACTCAATCTCACTTCCAACATTTGACCAAAATTTCAAGTCGGTGGCTTGATTCTGTCAAAAGTTATCGCTTATTTGAAGTTGCATTTGTAGGGGAGGTAGGGGTTGCTTGGGTCGGATCTTGCCCATTTTCAATATCAAGCAAATAGATCTTACTAACAACATTCCACCAACTTTTCAATTTGCTAGTGTCATTCTATCGAAAGTTATCGTAATTAAATAAATATTTAATTTTTTGAAATTTTGTAGGGGAGGTGGGCGTTCCTTTGATCTGATTATGCCCAACTTACTACAACTTAAGCAACTTCCCACCCCAGGGTCACATGCCAAAAATCAGGTGTCTACGTCGATTGGTTCAAGAGTTATAGACAAAAAACCCGAAAAGTAGGGTAGTACGGGGCTCTTTGTAAGAAAATTACCGTTAGTTTTCAACTGATCGATTTTATTTTTTCAGGAAAGTAAAAGATTATCCTCACGAGCAATCTGCCAAGGCTAGAGCTTTTCATGTTTGTTTAATCGGGAATTATAAATACATTTAACTATTGTACATTTGCAGGGGAGGTAGGCGTTTTCTTGGCCTGATCATGCCCATTTTCAATACCAACCAACTAGATCATACTTACAACATCTGACCAAAATTTCAAGGCTCTACCTTTATTCTATCGAAAGTTATCGTGCGAACGGACAGACAGACAGACAGACGGACAGACGGACAGACGGACAGACGGACAGACGGACAGACGGACAGACGGACAGACGGACAGACGGACAGACGGACAGACGGACAGACGGACAGACGGACAGACGGACAGACGGACAGACGGACAGACGGACAGACGGACAGACGGACAGACGGACAGACGGACAGACGGACAGACAGACAGACGGACAGACGGACAGACGGACAGACGGACAGACGGACAGACGGACAGACGGACAGACGGACAGACGGACAGACGGACAGACGGACAGACGGACAGACGGACAGACGGACAGACGGACAGACGGACAGACGGACAGACGGACAGACGGACAGACGGACAGACGGACAGACGGACAGACGGACAGACGGACAGACGGACAGACGGACAGACGGACAGACGGACAGACGGACAGACGGACAGACGGACAGACGGACAGACGGACAGACGGACAGACGGACAGACGGACAGACGGACAGACGGACAGACGGACAGACGGACAGACGGACAGATGGACAGACGGACAGACGGACAGACGGACAGACGGACAGACGGACAGACGGACAGACGGACAGACGGACAGACGGACAGACGGACAGACGGACAGACGGACAGACGGACAGACAGACGGACAGACAGACGGACAGACAGACAGACAGACAGACAGACATGGCTAAATCGAATCAGGAGGTGACGCTGATCATTTATATATATACATTGCAATACCTCTGAAGCCTCCTTTAAGGTGTTATATATTTCCGTCGTGACAAAAACAATATACCCTATGCTAAAAGTTTAGGGTATGAAAATCGAGGGGATTTAGGTCAGGTGAACGTGCCGGCCACGAAATTGTACCAGACCGCCCTATCCACCTCTCGGGATATTCTCGATCCAGGAGCTTTCTTACTGTACGGGCATAATGCGCTGGGCGGCCATCGTGCTGATACCACATATTTGCAAAAGTACTGAGTGGCACGTCTTCCAATAAATTGGGTAAATGATTAATTGAAAAATCTAAATATGTCTCGGCACTTAAGTTCTCCGAAAGCTCGAATGGTCCAATAATTTGGCCATTTAAAATTCGAGTCCACATGTTCACTTTAAAGCGATGCTGCGCTCTATTTTGCCGCATTAAATGTAAATTTTCAATGTGCCACTCGTGTAAATTGTGGAGGTTAATGTAACCATCTTTAGAAAATGTGGATTCATCGGTCCATAGAATTTTGTCAAAGAATCGGGGATCTTCGCTGCACTCACGCAACATCGTTTGACAAAATTGTACTCTCTGCGGATAATCTCGAGGTAGCAGACTGTGGACTCGTTGAACATGGTACGGTTGCATCTTGTTTTTCCGCAGAATTCGTTGTACTGTACTTTTGGGGACTCCTGTGCTACATTCAATTGCACGTACTGAGGCACTGGGATCTTGTTCGACTGCTTGTAAGACTTCCTCCTCGTAGGGCATGATGGAATTTGGCTCTCCTGTCATGTGGTGTGGAATTCGACCCTCTGAGAATGACTGGTGTACGTTTATAAATATTCGTTGATCCGGATAACGTTCAGCATTTGGATATCTCTCACGATAAAGTCTGGCTGCAGTACTAGCATTGCATTTGCATTCCCCATAAATAAGATGCATGATAGCATATTCCCGCGCACTGTATCTGTATGGCATAATGGCAGTTAAATGCGTCCTATAATCAAATTGTTACTGAATCACTAAATCATTCATAAGGTTACATGTGCTACATATGTCGTACCATTTTGGAATCTGGACAAAATGCGCCATCTTTTACAGTTACTTGCCAAAACCGCGTGGTATATTTTTTTAACAGTGCAGTCAGTTGAAGGGAAGTGATAATTTTGAGTACAAAATTGGGGAAAAAAGTCATATTTTATTTAAAACCAATACAGTAATTTTTTACTTTTAGATTGTGATTTATAGAACAGTTAGTCAGGGTTGCTTCATAAAATAAAAAATAAAAAAAAATAAAAATTTGTAATAACAGTACTTAAAAAATCAGCACAGGGTATGAATTTTTCCAATTCTTTTTTGAATGTCTATAAGTCAAAAAATAATTGACGGAGACTTTTTTTAATACTTTTCTGATAACTGCCACCACTTGGCCTATCACCGGTTTCCGGGTTGACGTTGGGGTTTGGGACACCCTGTATATATTGCCAATTAATTTTAACGAAAGCAAACGAATGGATTTATTTTCCGTCTACTTTTGAGGAAATGGAAGCTGCGAAAGGTGACTGGATGTGCAAGTATAATTTTCCAAGTGTCATAGGAGTAATCGATTGCACTCATATAATGATTATGAAACCCAGCCCACATTGTGACGAACGGGTGACCAGTGTTGATTGCGAATGGCCAGGTTCCGTACACGATTCAAGAATATATCGGAATTCTTTTGTGTGCAATACGATTAGTGAAAATCCTGCTTACGCAATTTTGTTAGCTGATGAGGGATATGGAGTTGCTCCATGGTTTATGACACCATATCGTAATCCAAGTATACCGATCGTAAATAATTTTAATAAACTACACTCCAAAGGACATGTGTTAATTGAACGTGTTTTTGGTCAAGTAGAGAGAAGATTTCCTATTCTTCAATCAAAAATACGTTTGTGTACAGCCAGAATTCCATCGATTATCGCGTGTTACTTTATATTGCACAACATAGCCAAACCTTTGAATGAACCCGAATTCGATGAAGATCAAGTTACTGCAGCTTCCTTCTCTTGACATTCCTGATTCAACGCAAACCACCAATTCAACCGTTAAAGCCACAGGTGATGCAAGACGAAATAAAATTGCTGAATACATTCATTCAGCAGGTAATTTGTAGTTCAAGAAAAGAAAAAGTTTCCACAATAAAACTGCCTAGCAAACATTAAAAAAAAACTAACATTTTTTTTTCTTAAAAAAACAACAAAATCATAGTTTAATTTCACTGAAAACCCATTTTACCGATTGAATTCGCGAATTTTATCATCATTCGTCTGATATTTATCAGTTTTAATAGCACCGAATGGATCTTATTCTATTATTTCTTCAAATAAATCGGCACTTAATGACCTGGTAGATGATTTCGCCATTTTTTAACTTTTGAAAATCAAAAACACGTTTTGACTGTTCGCGCGGTGAATGCGAATGCATTGGTCATACAAACGTCAAAGACTAGCAAATACTATTTTCGAACGATTCGAAAATAGTATAATCAAAAAAGTTTTATGCATACCAAAACTAGTATTTGCCAGTACCTTTTACTAAGGGCTAGCAAATACTAGTTTCTAGCATTTACTTGTTTGTATGCATACGGCCCAATGTGTATTTATAGGGTCCTCTTCCTGTACGACAATGCGTTTTTTTGCGGGATTGCTCTTCCTGCAGAAAAATGCAAAGTGTAATGCCAGAATTATGCGTGTGACGAAACACAAGGAAGTACTTCTATTCTACTAGCCGTATCATGCGATGTTAATTGAAATGTGCGTGCACAGCAGGAAGTTGACTGTCTGAAAATTTACAAACGAATAGGTTGAGCTGAGGTCGTGCCAATAGATTTGGGTCACGAGATTCGAAACTCAAAAATATGTTTCCACATGTTACCACTAGTTTAATTTCTTTTTCTCTCGCAAGATATTTATTTAGACTTGTATCAACTGTACGATCACTGTATATAGGTATATTTTAATTTTATTTATAAAATAAATTATTCTCAGAAGTGACCATCGATTCTTAAGGCGGAATTCCACTGAGGCAACATTGCCGCATGCTACGTGTTGAACAATGTCGCCGCTATCCAACAGCCAGCGGATCGGTGCGGCTTGTAGCATGCGACATTGTGAAAGCGTGTGGAAAAACTGAAAACAGGCGACACTAGGCAACATGTAGCATGCCTCTTGTCGGTCACTGTTGGCTCGGTGGAATTCCGCCTTTAAACATATAGGTATAAAAATACGAAAACTGTCAAGCGACTAAAGTGAAGGTAATTATGAAGAGCAAGTGACAAAACATTAAAAGCGTGATTTATAAACAAAATTCGAGTTTACCTGTCGAATATTTTCGACAAAAACATGTAAAGGATTAATGGATTTTTTCTCAATCGGTCAACTCTATTGATTCACTTCTTGCTTGATGCTAAGGATGCTAAGTTATACATTACACAAATTTATGACAATTGAATCTGACAAACGCAAAACCGCGTGGTAAAGAATGACGAAATATTTTGGCACATGCCGATTTCTTGCACATGGTGCATTTTGATTTTCGAATTAGTTTTTACTATAATTTCAAAAATGTATATCATGCCAAACAGTTGTTTTTTTTACCGACTTTACTTTTGAGTAGTTTTTTTTTTATTATATACTCGCCAATATACTCGTACATAGTACTGATTCGGATAGAAAACAGTTGAAATACTTTTATTTATATTCAGGGAAAAGTGAAGGGCATTGGAAGCAACCGCTTTCAAACCTTTTTCAAATAGTGGGTAATACTCGTAAAATTGTGAGAGCCCATCATAACCTGCCATAAACTTCTGAAATACATGCATATATATGTATGTATCTTCATACATAGTTAACCATATTTTTGGACTACGCATAAAAGTCTACGGATGGGAGCAATGCCCTCTCCTTTATACCATATTGTTCGGTGCTGGCACTCCCCACTCAAGCTTTCAATGTCGAATTATTCTAGTAAGAAGGGTGTTTCTAGTGGACACGTTAGTGTATAGAGGGCTTTCAATTGTTCCAGTTGAAACGTAGAAACAAATATCTGGAAAAATGGGGAACACTTCCAGTCTATAATACGTAGGGGAATTTTTTTCGTAAGATTCCCCTTTTGTCACAAAACTGCGCAGAGCTTTTCAGAAGTAATGAATTCGTTTTGCGCATTTTTTTCTGAACAAAAATTACTTCATATTTCCGAATAAAACTAAGAATACATTTAGTCAGTTGGAATTAAGCTTTCGGTTGGTAATGCATAAGCTCATTTTCTTGCAGGCGCATCCGCAATCGTACTCTTACATGCTCGTACATTATATCGCGAAACCCATGCAATAAAATGTAATGAGTAGCTCAACACTGGGATCAATAAAATAAGACTACTTTCAGTTTACTCCTATTTTGTATGGACAGATTTCATCAACTTTGTAGAGGAGAAAAACATCAAAATATCCTGATCGGTTGCTCGCACAAGTGGTAATCTGCATAGTTTGCACCACCACACCGCGCCTCCCAGCGGTTTATGAGCGGAAAAAAACTTAAAAAAAAAACTTTTTATCTTATTAGTAGGTCTTTATAACTACATAGTTCACTAGAACGTTTCCAAAAAGAATAGCAAATTTGTTCACACACAATTGATAAACAGGAACATAGATGAAGGGTCAATATAGTGTTTTTGTCTTATGCGAGCTATAGACGCACGTACTAATCCGCCGGATTGGTCGGACATCAACCACTGATACGCGAACCGTATTCATACAATTTCAAACAAGTCATTCACTACCGATTCGACGCGCTCCGCATAAGTGTACAGAGACAGCTCGCGCGAACACTTTTTCTAGCCCTGTATTGTTGTTGTTGTTTGGGTTGGCTGTAAGTTGGCGTCGAGTTCGTTGTTCGAAACAACGAACCCGACTCCGACATATACCCAACCCAACAACAATTTCAATGTAGAGTCCGACTTGAATAGGCGAATTATTATGAATCAACGATTACGGTGTGTGTCGAAATACAATAGGTTCTGATTATTGATGAATTTTGCAATGCAGAATTTGTAGGCACGATATTATATACGTATACATGCATGTACATATGTAAGCATTACAGAAGTCTCGTTGTTATTGAGATTGGGTAGATCTTCTCTGTCTCCTTAATCAAAGTTGCACATGTGCAAGAACAATTACAACCTGCACGTAAATGTGAATTATGCAATTAGTATATTAGTATATTCGCGCTCGGTGGCTGTGGTCGTTCGGCCACCACTCTACGATACAAATCTAGAGCTGGGAGTTCATACATATCTCGGTGTTATCAAAAACTGCCTGTGAGTACTAATAGAACTCTCACAGTGCTCCGAGCTTGTCAGTATAAAGACGGCCTGAGCAGTTGCTCGCATGTACCCCCTGTACATGCGAGCAACTGCTCTTCTGAAAAGTAGATATGTTATCGAAACGTCAACAAGGCATAGAAATGCTAGAGATGTTGACGCGCTCATTCCCCTGGAGGGGTTAAGGCAATTAACAATTAGTATACAGATAATCTTGGGAATATAATTTGGGAAATAATTGAAATAATGTGGGTTGGAAACTTGCGCATATTTTGAATTATGTATATAATAGCGAATATATGCGAAATGTAGTAGAGGACCTTATTTTCGAGACCCTTGTACGGGGTGATGGTAGTGGGGAGGTGAATGTTCAGTATCACGCTCGGCCCGCATTAACTCCGATAATTCTTATGAAATCAATGAACTAATTTTCAACTGAGTCGACTAGTCGTCGGCGAGAAAAGCGACATTTCAAATTTACTGTCAGCAGGGTGAGGATTTCTCGCTTGACAGACCAATGCTCTACCTATGGAGCTACCACGGTTACATATTAATTGTATGAGACAGTGGTAGCACGGATAAAGTTAAAACTACCAAAGAAATTCGGCAAAACATCGAATTATTGTACATATAGTATTGCCTGGATTCAGATGGTACTGAGCAATAGGAACCGCTCGCGAGCTAGTGGATTATGCAGTGTGCGCCTGCTCAACGCCACTCCTGTTGTCACACTCTTTGTATGAAAGTCAAGGAGCAGGAAGATGAAGATAAGCGTGGAGGTGCATGCTGGCAACTGCATTCTCCGAAAACCAGTTTATGCTAACGAAACGTCAACTGGGCCACATTGAACAGTTGACGCGCTATGCCTCACATGGGACTAGGGCAATTGAGTAGTAGTAGTAGTACTCGAGCAGAAATTGCTCGGTAACTGCTGAGCGCAGCCAATATCTGCGTTCAGAGCAAGTGCAGAGCAACAATCGCACATATTACACTAACAACTACCTAATATGCATCTTGATTACAATAATTCGATTTGATAGTTTCATTGTTATCTCTGATACCACTGTAAACATCTATTCACAGGGTTTCAACAACTACAACGAGACACATTCTAAATTATGAATGAAGAAAGCAAAGTAGCCAGTTAGAAAAAAAACGATGATTATAAATTCAAGGAAAGCACAGCACGGTGTGGAGATAGGTGCATTAAGGATCATAAATTCAGAAATATTATACCTTTTTTATGGCCTTCTCGGTCTTTTGGATTATTTTGTGGGTGCTAATACTCAATTGCCCTAACCCCTTGTAGGGGATAGCGCGTCAACTGTTCCATGTGGCCCAGTTGACGTTTCGTTGGTATAAACTGGTTTCGGAGAATGCAGTTGCCTGCATGCACCTCCTGCACATCCATGGCCACGAACGTCGTCGTGAACGGGATTCGAACCCGAAACGACGGTTGTCAAACATGAGACTGATGCCTCAACACACTGCGCTACCGGTCGCCCAAGTACCTACTTTTTCGTATAACACGCTTATGACTCTGCCTCCTTACCAAAGCTGTAAGACTTAAAGAAACCCGGAAATTTACCAGAATTATAAATTGAGTTAGTATTCCTTATAGGCCCGTCAGACATGCAATATTTTGTTCAATATTTGTCGAAATGAGGGTAATTAATGTTCAATAAAATAGGTGTTCAAAATATAGAACACTCGGCAAAAAATTTCAAGCGACTCTGAAATTTATTGCGAACCATTCAATATTTTGCGGAGAAATGTCCGTGTGAGGGCTGTTGGCAAAAAATTGTGTTGAGTTGCAGTTGTAGGGTATGTTCGTATGATGTTTACATCGATGCGAATAATAATAAATCGATGTTTCCCATGTTCGGGTGAATTGGGTATAGTTAATAAGTAAAACAGTAAAACTATATTTTAGGCGTCCCAGCACATGGGAAACATCGACATTTTAAAAATTATATGAGTAAAAACATCGATGTCCGGTAATTGTTAAGTGACCATCGGGAACTGCAATTTGGGTGTATTTCATTAGGTTGCGAACTGTGGACCACCAACAGGCGACAAGGCATACGCCTGTTCAATATTTTGTTGAAAAATTTGAACAAAATATTGAATAATACATTGCTTAATGTGAGGGGTCCACCAGCGTTCAATATTTTGTTCAAAAATTTGTCTTCGAATTTTCGTACAAAATATTACACCGTCTGAGGGGCCGTTCATATTATAAAAAATGTTGAATTTCTTTTTCTTTTCTCCCCACGTTCATAATTAATGAAACCGGAATATAGAGGGCTACGCCCGCAATCCGAGTGTTTTCTAGCACGCGCTTATTTTAGTATCTAAATATTGGCTCCCTGCTCTTCTTGGTACCACTCAGCTGAATAAAAACACCATGATATAGTATCTTACATGCCAATTCATAAAAAGACTCCATCTGTCACCTCTCAAAGTAATAGTTTTTATTCGAGAAGCTGTACTGTAGATGGATATGTATGTATACGAGATAAACTGTCCTACTCTTCGAGATGCTTAACCATTCATGTTAAGACGACATTGCAACTTGCAAACGGCTTCAAAATGCAGGGCAGCTGGGACAAATTACGGTCTAATATTTTTTCCTCCTCCACTGTTCCCTTTTCTACAAATTTCAAGAAAATGCCAAAAATGGAATGTACTCAACATTACCTTTCTCATGACACGCCACTTGCCTATACCAGTAGATAAAAAACATTTGACCTTAATTTCTCCTCTATGTGGCTTGATTGCTAATGTACGACGATCGTGTGCCTAACGGTAATGCACCTTTAACAATGTTTGACAGCCGTCAATCTCCCGGACCCCGGTTCATGAGGATCCATGTGAAATTAGCTTTTACCATAGTGGTCTTATGAGGTATTAAAAGTTTTCTTTCAATTTGGTTATGATTCCTCAAGATGCTGTCAAAACTTAATGGATATTTTGGGCTAATAATCATTATTTTAGAGACGTGGGCGGTGAAAATATTTGAGTTGGAATTTAATTAAAATTTAATTCATTATTTTTTGTTATCAAACAAAAAAGCCTTATGGTTCCATTTACAAATGCGTGAAAAATTCGCTTCATTCTTAAAAACAAACGTCATTTCCATACCACGCTAATGATTTGCACGGTGGGGACACTACAACTCGAGACTTGATGAAAAAATTGGTTCCAAATTGGTTCCCATCAATCGTCAGACCATTTTTTAAATATCTAGTAACGTATCTCTTGCACCTTAAAAAAAATTTAGTGATGACAGAACGATCCAATAGCCCTAGCTAAAAAAGTCGACGTCTTAAAGCGGGTAAATATTTGATATCGTTACGAATGTATATTCTCATACAGTCAGAGAATATACATTCGTATACAACTACAAGCATTCGAATGGAAGTGTTAAGTGCCCCGCATATAAGAAGGCTCTTCAGCAATCTCGAAAATGAAGCTTGTTCAGATCAACTTAAACCACTGTCAAGCGGCACAAGATCTGCTGTCACAGACAATAAGACAAAAGGGCGTTGACGTGGCGATCGTCTGCGATCAATATAAAAATTTGAACAGTTCAATTTGGGTGGCGGACGAACAAACAAACAGGCAGCCATTTGTTCATGTGGAATACATGCTTTCCAAAAAATATCGGAACCAATCAACGGATTCGTGAGAGCGCAAATTAAGGGCATCAACAGCCACAGCTGCTACGCCCCACCGAAACTAAACCTGGAACAGTTTGACCGGCTGCTAACTCAATTAGTACGCCATGCCAGCACGCACAGTTCCGTAATAAAAGCGGGAGATTTCAATGCGTGGGCCACTGAATGGGGAAGTCGAGCTACAAACACTAGGGGACGGGTACTCCTTGAAGCTTTCTCTCAACTGGATGTCGCCCTTTCGAATACAGGCGGTAGTAACACCTTTAGAAGAGGAAGTACAAGCTCCATTATAGACCTTACATTTGTCAGTAGCTCTTTGGCATCGACAGTGGAATGAGGCGTCACCGAGGACTATACTCACAGTAACCATCATCACCTTACCATTGCCAGCGGAACACCACAAACAAGGAAACCACCAATAAACCGGAGATGGTATGTTAAAAATTTCGACGAAGAAGCGTTCATCGAAACCTTGCATCAGAAGGCAGCTATTGAAGGACATGCAGAACAAAAGGCGTCGCAGTTAATAAAGCAGATAGCAGAACCATGTCATACCTCTATGCCAAGAACAAAGTCTTCCAACCGCCGGAAAGCAAACTTCTGGTGGAATGAAGAAATTGCAAGCCTGAGGCGCAGGTGTCTAAGAGCATGCCGATTGTACCAGCGATCAAGAGAGACACCAGACTACGACAACTTGGCACAAGAATACAGGACTTCACGTGGACTACTAAATTACCTGCTTTAGTAGTAGAGCAAAAGGAACTGTTGTTATAATTCCATGGGGAACGGCCTATAGAGTAGTTATGAAAAAGCTGAACAGTTACCAAACACCCCAAGTGAAGTGCCCCCTTCTACTAAATCGGATAGTTTCAGTTCTCTTCCCGCAGCGTGCGTTAGAAAACATTGAAAACCAGGAAATGGTCCATGAAGAGCAGATACCGGCATTAACTGACAGAAAGATTTTGGAGATCGTTTCCCGAATAGATGACAATAAAACACCAGGCCTTGATGGCATTTCTAACGGAGTGCTGAAAGTAGCAGTTGACACGGTTCCCGGGAAGTTCGTTAATGCTTTTGAATTCTGTTTGCAAGAGCGAGTTTTCAATGCTGTATGGAAAACGCAAAAATTGGTTCTGCTACCAAAACCCAACAAACCGCCGGGCAAACCAAATTCATATCGTCTAAATTGCCTGCTAGACACCACGGGGAAGGTGCTGGAGCGAATATTTTTTAGCAGACTAGCTGCCGTCGTAGAGGAAAATGGAGCACTGTCGGACCGACAGTTTTGTTTTCGAAGAGCGCGTTCCACGGCCGACGCCATCTTGACAGTGAATTTGAGTTTGAGTCGACGCGCTTCGTTACACCTGTAACAGTCGAAGAATCAACTCTGTTTATCGAAGGAACGCATTGAGAGTGTGCTGTGCATACCGAACAACATCAGATGAGGCTATCTACGTTGTATCAGGTATGATCTCCATAGATATTCTATCCGACGAAATGGACCGATTGCACAAAAGCCGATGTTTGGAGCCACTGGACGTATTTAATGCGCACAAAAAAACAAGGAAGGTGCGAGTCTCTGAGGAAATGGCAACAGCGGTGGGATGAAACTCCGAAGGCAAACTGGACACATATACTTATCCTGCAAATCGAATTGTGGCTGAACCGCAAACATGGAGAGGTGAACTAGATAGTGGTCCAGTTTCTTACTGGACATGGTGGATATAGGAAGTACCTACACAGATTTAAGCTGGATGTTTCGCCCGACTGTCCGAGGTGCCCAGGAAGAGCCGGAACATGTATTCTTTCACTGTCCAAGGTTTACAGGAAAGCGTGAAGCACTGGAGGTCGAACTTGGCAGTGACCTCAATCTACATAAAATAGTAGAGCACATGATGAGATCTGAATCCAGTTGGGAGGCCGTAACTCGCACAATATGCGACATACATAGAGAACTGAGGAGTAAACACGAAAAAAGACACAACGAATTAACGGCCAACTAGCAAAAACCAGCTCTGCGAAGTAATACCGAGAGGAGAGGTAGTTCCGTAGGGAGAATGGTGGAGAAAGAGGGTTGAAGGTTTTACTGGTTAAGTAGTCGCACACTGATGATGAAAGTCCCATGTCGCTGCCGTACAATTGACATTAGTTGACGGCAGTGTCTCCAGACTAATGAGATTTCCCCCGTCTATAATAAAAAAAGGGTGGTTGTATGCTGTGTCGCGCTCGGTGACCGCGGTCGTTCGGTCACTGCTCTACGATACTACTTCTAAAGCTCGGAGTTCAAATCACGCCGCGGATAGGAGGTGCATGTTGGCAACTGCACTTCCGAAAAGTAGATATCCTATCGAAAAGTCAACAAAGCGTAGAAATGCTAGAGATGTTGACGCGCCCATGCCCCTGGAGGCGCCAAGGCTATTAAGATAACCATCGCTCACCTCGACCACATTTTTCGCGGAAGAGATGGTGAGGAAGCACAATTACGCGAAGATATTGTTGGCATACACAGCCAAGACCTTTCACTGGAACACACTTTCACTGGGACACTGATTGAGGTTATGTAATCTAAACTCTAAGTGGAATAAATCGCCATTTTTGTAATAACTTTGAATACAGAATACACGCTCCATACCCGCGTAGTGCTTCATTCCGACTTAATTTTCAAGAACCGAGCTACGTATAACTGCTACGCCACTGTGCGTTATCGCACGGCATCGCGCGCATTGTGCGCAGTTCTATAAACTGAAGGCTTCAAATTTTTTTGCAATAACCGCTTCCATAGCATGGCGCGAGATAGCATCGCACAGCAGACAGTGTGAACAGAGTGTAAGAATTATAAATTCATTCGATCTAAAAATAATAATTATTCATACTTACATATCTAAAACATATTTACACTGTTTACCTAATTGGTTTATACGCGATCGTACCATGGTATTTATCGCCTTTCCACTTTTTCTTTCATAGCTATGTATACCTTTTCATAAGCTACGATACAGCTATTATAAGAAAAAAGGGCATTATCATCAGACAATAAATCTAAATTAACTTTATTCGCATCTTACCCTACCCTTATATATATTGGAAGTTGATGACAGAAACTGATGATACAATTATATCCTCTTTCCGTTTAATTACGTAAAATCACGTATAGGAGAACTTAATCAAGAAAAGTGAATTGATATGCTTGAAAACCATATGGCACGAACAAAATCCAAAGAAAATGGGCGAAGGATAACATTCTGAAGATGTTTATTGTTGATAGGCAATCATCAATTTTGCGCAATAAGGAGCCTTTCTTGCTATCTACACCTGGGAATGATAATTATAATATAATTTATATGAAGATAAGAACATAGTGAAAATTAGAAAATCGTTGATAGATTTTCAAAGCAATTCGTTACAATTTATTTTAAATTATTGCACTAGGCTTGTTCAGATTTCCGAGCGATAAGCGTGCGAATGAGCGCGTAAGCGACTAAAAAAAATCGAATGCATTGTTGGATATGCAACTTTTCAGATTGGCTACCGCGTGAGCGCGCGATATTCCTAAGGCGGCTATTACACTATAAAAGTTCTTTGTAAAAGATAATTTATAAAAGTTTTTGTAAAACTTCTTTTATAAAAGATATTTTACCATCAAAATTTTCTATATTACACTGCGTAAAATATTTTATAAAAGTTTTATGAAATCTCAATTTTGTCGGTGTGTTGATGCAACAGTTCGACATAATATTGATTTACAGTAGTTATGGAATGCGTATGATGCTCTAATTTTGTGGATCGGATCTGGCACGGTACATGATCTGGGTCCGAAAACAGGTTGGCTGATCTACCCAATATTTGTGAAATGGATTACCTCGATTCACATTTGCTTCGACTTGCATTTGCAATCTATACTATCAAGACATTCTTGGAGAAAGTGGCTGGAGGAATTCCAATGAGACGGACAGCGACGACTCGCAAGGGTTGAAGAGGTTAGTCTCTGAAGAAGACGCTCCAGGGGAGAAGGGAGGCGTTGTTGGAGCGGACAATGACGCGCCAGAAGGCGCGGAGAGGTTAGTTCAGACAACGTGCACTCTGATCAACGTTCAATCTGCTGACTATCAGGGATGGTGGCGGGCCCGAACAAAGAAACACTAACTGTGTGCCAGCTGAATATTCATCATAGTAAAGCGGCATCAGCGATGATGACGAGATGCTTTGATGAAGAGAAACTGGACATAGCTTTAATACAGGAACCCTGGATTTTACAAAACAAATTAGGGGTTTGTCACAACAAACCGCAAATCTGTACCATGCACAGGTGGACGGTAAAATAAGGACATGCATCCTGGTGCGTCATGGAATACGTGCAGTACAAATGATGCATCTCTGCTCGCCTGATCTTACGGTAGTAATGATCGGCAGTGGTGCAGGATCATTCCTAATTGCATCAGCATATCTCCCTTATGATGCACCAGAACCACCTCCATCAGAGGAAGTAGAAAATCTGGTAAGGTATTGTAAAGAAAGAGATATGGCCCTGATCATAGGCTGTGATGCCAATGCGCACAACACTGTGTGGGGCAGCACAGATGACAATCCCAGAGGACAGCAACTGCTAGAATTTGTGGAAAAGTACAATCTGCTGGTAGCAAACAAGGGGTTCGCTCCCACCTTCGTGGATGCACGAAGGGCTGAGGTGATCGACATTACCCTAACCTCTGTTAATATGCTTGACAGAGTTCAGAATTGGAGAGTGGTGGACAGGCTAACCACGTCTGATCACAGGGCTATCCAGTTTGAAATTCTGTATGGCAGAAAACGGAGTAGCGAACGCAAACGTATAAGAGTGCCAAAAAATACTGATCGTGTTAAGTACGAGACATATTTATTGGAACAAGTCGAGGATATTCAAGACGGAATACCTCGGAATACGGTCGAGATAGAGCGAACAGTGGAACAACTGAACTCCGCTATTAATCGCGCCTTCGAACACGCTTGTCCCTCCACAGTAGTAGACGAAAAGGACCCAACACCATGGTGGAGTAGGGAACTGGAGTCTATGAAAAAAGAGACAAGGAAAGCCTTTAACCGTTACATGAGGGAGAGAGACTCTCACTCTTGGGAACTATACAAGGATAAAAAGAGGGAGCTGAAAAGAACCTTACGTCTTCGGAAACGAAATACGTGGAGGGAATTCTGCTCTAGCATGAAGGATACGTCGGAATTATGCAGATTACAGAAGATGATATCGAAATACACTGCTTCGAAAATGGGGCTGATACGCAAAGTTGATGGTTCCATGACAGAAACAGTGGAAGAAACGTTGCAGGCCCTGATGGAGGTACATTTTCCTGGAAGTTTCAAGTCAGACCAACCATGGCCTCAAACTAACATGGGAGCTGGTGGGGTAAGTCAACAAGAAGCTGAGAGGATAATAACTCCAAATGGAGTCAAAAGTGCTATAAACTCTTTTGCTCCATTTAAAACGGCTGGAATGGACGGAATATTCCCGGCACTATTACAGTGGGGCATGAGCGCTCTACTAGATAGGATCCGGAATATATTCGTCGCCTGTCTTTCAGCAGGCTACATCCCGAAGGCATGGAGGGAGGCTAAAGTGGTCTTCCTGCCTAAACCGGGAAAGAAAGACTATACAGAGGCAAAGTCCTTCAGGCCGGTTAGCCTTACATCATTCCTGTTGAAAACAATGGAAAAGGTGTTGGTGGACTACCTGGAGAACACCACGCTAATGTATAGTCCTCTGAGTAGGTGCCAACATGCCTATAGAGCAGGCAGATCTACGGAAACCGCTCTACATGAACTTGTTAGAGTTGCAGAGAGAGAGATTAACAATGGCGGGATCGCTATGTCTACTTTTATGGATATAGAGTGTGCTTTTGATAAAATCTCCTTTACCAAACTAAGGAACGCCCTGATTGAGCGGGGGGTTGATTACATTATAATTAAGTGGATCGACTCTATGCTTAAGCAGAGGGCGGTAAATCTTAGCAGTGGATGTGACAGAATACGGGGTAAGGTAGTCCGAGGATGCCCACAAGGAGGTGTTCTTTCGCCTCTACTGTGGAACATCACCGTGGACAGTCTTCTCTGGAAGCTGGACTCGATGGGCGTACACACTGTAGGATACGCCGATGACTTGGCACTCACGGTCAGTGGAAAGTTCATGGACACAATTCTAGGTTGCATGGGACAAGCTCTCAAAATAACCGAAGAATGGTGTAATGAGCAAGAGCTAACCATAAACGCTAGTAAATCAAACACTATGATTTTTACTCGTAAGAGGAAAGACATAGAGATAACTCCCTTACGGCTTTTTGGTTCGGAAATCAAGGTGTCCAAGGAAGTGAAGCATCTAGGAGTTACCTTAGATGCGAAACTAACTTGGAATGTTCACGTTGATGAAAAGATCCAAAAAGCGAAAAGGATTTTGCATCAATGTAAGAGAGTGTGTGCTCGTAGGTGGGGAATTTCACCTAAAGCGACACACTGGATTTACACAATGATGGTAAGACCTATTCTAGCCTACGCATCAGTGGTATGGTGGCCAAAAGCCATGCAGAATACCACAAAGCAGAAGCTAGATGGGGTACAAAGGATAGCTTGCGTAAGCGTATGTGGTGCAATGCGCACCACACCAACGCGAGCAATGGAGGCATTGCTGGGACTGCCTCCGTTGGACTTATTTATAAAGAAAACGGCGGCGCTTTCGGCAATACGCATGGAAAGGGATGCCATGTGGCATCGCTTTGGAACTAGCAGCGGTCATAAGAGCATCCTAGACATTATTCATGATGAGGTCAGGGAGACTCTAATGCCGGTAGAAGGCATGAGTAGACGTAGGGTAGTTGAAAGACTACACAAGACTCACATTGCAGATGGAAACATACATAATGAGTGTATGTACAATGACATCAGCATTTTTACTGATGGCTCTTTAATGGACGGTAAAGCGGGGGCGGGGGTTTACTCTGAAGAGCTAAACCTAGCATGTGCGCTTAGTCTAGGAGAGTATGTGTCCGTATACCAGGCAGAGATGCTTGGCTTGTTGCATGCGTTGGACCACTTGCTTGAAGGTCAGGTGCGGGGGAAGAAAATTCTTATTGCACTGGACAACCAATCGGTGATCAGACGCATGCAGCAGACGAACATAAACTCTAAACTGGTACTAGAGTGTGTCCGGAAGCTCAACACGTGTGCCTCAGAAAATGAGGTTACGCTGATGTGGGTAAAAGGACACATAGGTACAACAGGAAAGGAGGCGGCGGATGCCCTAGCAAAACAGGGATCTGCGGCACCTTTCATTGGCCCAGAACCCAGAGTTGCTCTGGGGAACGGCATGATCGGAGCGAAGGTTGGGAAGTGGATGGACTCCATGCATCAACAAAGATGGCAGGAGCTAGTCACTTGCAAACAAGCTCGCAATGCAATGACCAGCCCTTTAGGCAGGGAAGCGAGAAAGGTACTTAGTTATGAACGGAGTACCCTAAGCTGGATAACTGCCTTGGTCACAGGGCATGGTAATTTTAAGGCTCATCTGGCCAAGATGAAAATCGGGGAAGATGACGTTTGCAGGCTATGCCTGGAGGAGGCCGAGACGGCAGCACACATTGTGTGCGAATGTCCAGCACTGGCTAGCACGAGGTTGAGGATCACAGGCAGGCACACGATAAGTGTAGAAGCCATGAGTGAACTCAGCTTCAAACAAATGCTAGCAATAACACGGGACTCAGTGATGAAGAAAGAGGTCGACAATTATCAGTCGACATCTGGAAGTCACTGATGACCGGGAGGGGGCGAAAAGGGACCCAAACGTTAGTGGTCTGCTTCGGCTATCCCCCAGAGTATATAATGAATAATGCAATCTATACTATAGAAAACATTTTTGAATGTTTACGCTCGTTTGGGTTTGTTTCGTACTCGTATAATCATAATAAAAGTTGGAAACACATTATGCATTCATTTGCAGAGTATTGTCTGACATTTTTAGAGAGCGAATATATTCTTCATGATTGTATGTGAATAATGTGGATCCTTCCCTTTTTTGCAATATCTCAGATATGCTATCAACAACCCAAAAATTCTCAACTCCCTAGTTTCTTCTTCTTGTCCCAGGGTCACACCTCATTTCCAATTATAGTTCGTAAGCCCTCGATATTTGTGTTGCATGATATTACATCGAGACCATGCTAAAAATATGTCGAGAACACGCCGTACAAAGTCCGAGTCGGGGTGGCACCGACCAATGTATGAGCTTCCATTCATTTATATTTGTACCTTACTAAAAAAAACAACGAGTTTCTTGTTCTATGAATATTATTATTATTATTATTATTATTATATTACTAGTGAATTTAATACATTTATTTGTATAGGTAAAAGAATCCTATGCTCGTTTTGATACGAATAAAATTTAAATCAAATCTACCACGTTCATTTATGAAATCTCACGAATCTGCGCCGATATTGCATAAAATACGAATATCCCCCGACTTGACAAAATTGACTGCGAAACCCTTGCGTCAGAATCGATTCGACTAGCCAATTATGTGAGTGTACATTCACGATTGGTCGGTAAATCGTAGTTGATGACAAGCGAGACCTGCGGCCCATCAAAGACGCGGTTCCACTCATTGGTCGTGAACAGTACTCGACTCTGACCCGATTGGAACTCCTTCATGATCTCGTCACACTCCTACTGCGGCATATCGCCATGCATTGAGCTGACTGTGAAATTCGCCACCCGCATTTTCTTCGTCAGCCAGACCACCTTTCGTGTTGCACAAAATCACGGCCTGTATAGTCAGCGTGTCGTATATATCGCAAGGTGTGTCGAACTTCCACTCCTCCCTCTTGACGAATTGAATTGTTTCTCCCAGCGTCAATTCGTCACTGAAATAAAAAAGGAAATTTGCGAAGGATTAGTAGAGTGTATCTATGGAATTATGATCTCAACCTACCGTTTCACGAGAATTCGAATTGGGTCTGCAATAAATTTGGTCGTCATTTCGACTCTTCGTGTAACGTTCGATAGGTAATTTTCGATGCTATCACATTCGGCGAAAGATTCTCCTTCTTCGAACCGGTCGTGCCCGATCCGAATATCATGTCGGCCAACGTCTTCTTCTTGTTCTGCGACAAATCCTCTACCTTCAACTGCTGATAGTCGATGAGTTTCTTGTGCTGTGCGAGGGTGGCTTCCGATTTAATGTCACGCCGAACGTTGTAGTTCTTTCGCTCCTCCAACTCGCCGTTCAGCTGCTCAATTTCCTGCTGCAGTTCGCCAATATTCTCCTGAGCTGCTTGAAGGTCTGAGAGGCTGCCGTGTGCTGTCCGGTACGGCGACAAGGGGCCGCTTTCAAGCTCATACCAACGACGGCGCTTGGCTTTCTCCCACTTTTGGTAGGTAGAAATGGACGCTTCAATCGCATCTCCTCCTCGATCTTCAGCGAGCTCTTGAGCGTCTTGACTTCTGTGCGACATGCGGGCAAGTCGCCCGTCTTCTGCTTCAGCCGGTCCTTCATGAGGCTAAGCTCTTCCTTTGTATCGCGCAGGACCTTGTTCACGGAGTCCGTTTGGTTGGCTTTGCTCTCGGCCTTCAGCAATTTCTAATTTAAAGCATCTTGATCTCGTCCATTTGGCCTTTGTTTGTGCGTTGAAGCTCGCGGATTTTAGCGTTCAATTTGTTGACTTGGGGCGCGAGAACGGACTCTTACTCGGCCGACTCGGCGGTCAGTTCTTCGTGGACGTAGCGGTAACCGAGGAAGGACAAGTCATGACTCGAAAATTCATGCAAATTTCTAAACATCCGGGGCGTTTTGACGAACGTACTCCGTCTGTTTGTTTTTGATCCGCTCGATGTCCTCAAAGTTGGAGACTTCGGGGAAGGGGGGGGAGGGGCAAAAACTCCTCTTCCATAGTCCTCCGCGTGGGCGCCCCCTGGAACGGCAGTGGTCACTGACCATTGCCAACCAACGTCAAGCCGCCAGTGATGGCGGTGCTATGATTTGGTTGAGGTACCCCTGTGGTGTGGGGTGTGAAAAAAAATACCACGGCCTTTCCCTTTGAGGACTTGTCGTTAAAACCAACAATAAAAGGACAGGATGTGTATGCCAGCAACTTGCACTATCCGAAATCTTTATATGCTAACGAAACGTCAACTATGCTTCGGATAAGGACTGACTCAACGGTTACGACTTTTGGCTATCGTACAATGACAAAGATTGGATTCTGGAATGTGCGTACTCTCCTGGACAATGGATCAGAAGGTCCCCAGAACGCACGATTTCTTCAATTAGAGAGTGAATTTCTGAGGTACAAATTAAATGTCTTGGGAGTTAGTGAGATAAGATGGTGGAACAGCGGAGAATTAATCTCTCCAACGGGCAGCACTGTAATGTTGTACTCCGGTAAAGCTACCGGTAGTCGCCGTGAGTCAGGTGTGGGGCTCCTTTTAACCAGAGCCGCGCGAAACTGTCTCTTATCCTGGGAACCGGTCTCTGACAGGGTCTTGACCGCCAGGTTCCGCACCAAAATGAGGAACATCTCAATAATACAATGTTATGCCCCTACTGAACCCGACAATGTCTTGGCAAAAGACTCCTTCTACGAAGAACTAAACGCCGTTCAGAGCAGAACACCTAAAGGTGACATTATAATGATTATGGGTGATTTGAATGCGAAAGTTGGCGCTGATAACTATAGGCTCAGACATGTGATGGGGACACACGGTCTTGGTGATCGTAATGACAACGGTGAAAGATTGGTAGAGTTCTGCAACTTTCACAGTCTCTTCATCGGTGGTACTATGTTTGAGAATAAGGACCACCACAAAATCAGTTGGTCCTCTGTTGATCGGCGTAGAACACAAAATCAGATCGACCATTTTGCCATTAGTAAAAGATTCAAGAGTTGCCTCCTGGACGTGCGAAACAAGAAGGGTGCCGATATTGGGATGGGAAGAGACCATTATCTTATGATCGCTAATGTTCGATTGTGTATTGCAGCCATGCGCCGCCCCAGCGACGAAAGATCCAGGCTCCGCAAATTCAACACCGCTCGACTAATAAATCCAGCTGTCTTACAGCAATATAATGACCATCTTGCGCAAAAAGCGGCTGAGATAACTAGACGCCCAGATAGTGACATAAACGAAAACTGGGATGCCATAAAAAATGCGTACATTGATAGCGCAAATACCATCCTTGGCCCAAACCCGGATTGCCGGAATAAGCCCTGGATGTCCGACGCTTCATGGCAGCGGATTGTTGAAAGAAAGGAGCTGAAAGTTCGTTTGGCTGCAGCATCAGACGACAATCGAAGCAGCATCGAATTCCTTTACCGTCAGAAAGCTCGAGAAGTTCAGCGTAGTGTGCGACGCGATAAAAGAGTTTATGCCAATTCTCTTTTAGCCTCAGCAGAAGAAGCCGCTAGAAGTAACATCTTAAACGCCGTATACGGTGTCATCAAGGAGTTTACAGGTGGTCGTAACTCCTGCCAACATCCGGTGAAAGATAGTGATGGAAAGCTACTTATCTTGGAAGAAGATCAAATGAGGCGGTGTAAAGAACACTTCGCCGCGGTCTTGAACCGTGTAACTTCTGGTGAAGTTATAGATAATTTCGCTAACCATCAAAATGTGCGTATACGGTCCACTGCCCCGACTAAAGAGGAAATAGTCACTGCAATTATTGCACTAAAACGAGGAAAGGCCGCCGGAATTGACGGCATCCCTGCCGAACTTTATCAAGCAGCGCCAAGCGTAACTGCCAATTTGCTGCACCCACTTGTTGATAAAGCATGGAATACAGAGACCTTTCCCACTTAGTGGAAGGAAGGTTTGATCATCAAACTTCCAAAGAAGGGTAGCCTCACAGACTGTAATAATTGGAGAGGCATTTGTGTGCTTCCTGCCGTTGCCAAGATAATAGCTAAAATCGTCCTGGAAAGACTAAAGGCCCACTTAGAAACCACAATTGATGAAGAGCAGGCTGGTTTTCAATCCGGATTCTCCTATGTCGATCACATTAACACCTTGCGAATCATCATCGAGCAATGCGCTGAATACGATTCTCCGCTTCACTTGCTTTTCATCGATTTCGAAAAGGCTTTCGATAGTGTGAACCGGGATTCTATATGGGCGGCCTTGCGCAGGAGAGGCATCCCTGAGAAGCTTGTGGCTATTATTAAGGCAACCTATGACGGCGCGAAATGTCGCGTTCTGCATAAAGGTAAGGTGTCGGGGGACTTTGAGATTCGCAGTGGAGTTCGGCAGGGGTGCATCCTCTCACCGATCCTATTCCTCATTATGATCGGCGATGTTGTTGTTGCATGCAGCCCTATCCGGACTCGACAGAGGAATTCAATGGACTTTGACATCTTATCTACAACATCTTGACTACGCTGACGACATATGCCTACTCTCCCACAAAATCATGGATCTGTCCGCAATGGCGTTAGATCTCGAGAGGCAGGCAAGCAAGGTTAGGCTAAAGATTAATACCAACAAGACCAAGGTTCTTAGCCTGCCGTTGCGAAAACGAAATCCGACACCTATTGCCATCAATATTAATGGGCAGCCTGTGGAGAAGGTGGAGAATTTCGTCTACCTGGGTAGCATTGTTGCCGAAAATGGTGGTACGGACCAGGACACCGCTCGTCGTATCAACCAGGCTAAACGCGCAAACGGTATGCTGTCCAAAATCTGGCAGAGCAGTTATCTCAGCATCAAGACCAAGCTGGGCCTGTTTCGCTCCCTGGTACTATCAGTGCTTTTGTATGGGAGCAGTACATGGAAAGTTTCCGTAGGAGTTACCAGAAAGCTGCAAGTTTTCGTCAACTCATGTCTTCGTCGAATTTTAAGAATTTTCTGACCCGAAACAATATCAAATGAAGAGCTACATAAGTCGGCGTACGGGTCAGATGCCAATCGACGAATTGATACGCAGGCGCAAATGGCAGTGGATAGGTCACACATTGCGGAAGAGTGATAACTGCATTGCTTTGCATGCCATGAAATGGAACCCCATTTCCAACCAATGCCGACCAGAGGGGGTCCTCGAATCACATGGCGTCGATCTGTGACGAAGGAGTGTCAGGTACTGGGTAAGTCTTTTGGGGAGTTGTGCCCCATTGCCCAGAACAGAGTACGATGGCGCGCAGGAGTAGTTGACGCGCGATGCCCCGCTAGGGGTTAAGGCAAAGTAGTAAATAAAAATAATAATAATAATAATAGGCCAGTCAAATTAAATATTATAAATAATAATTAGGGAAAGATCTGGAAATAATTTTAATCCCTTCTATAGATACTGAATACATGGAAACTGAGTTTGCACGGTCGTAGAAGGTGAGCTTAACTTTTGGAGGGCGAAAATCCGAGAAATTTGAGCCCTTTTTTTAATATTATCGTTATAAATCCTAAACGGTACCTCGGGTCGAAAAACCTTGCATGAGTAAATTAAAGACCGTTGAATTTTGCGTTCAATGCACTGTTCAAAGTTGAAATTCAGTTCAGTAGCGTAGTCAAAATCGATAGTCAAAAAATGACAATTTTCGAGGCTCCAAAGAAAAATCACACTTTTTCACTTTTCAAGCTCACAGATCTTTGCAACGGATCCTCCAAATGAGAAAGCTTGTCTGTAACAGTTGAGAATAATTTGATTGACAGCCTAACGTGGCCAATATTTTTCTATTCGGGCCATTTTTCTATTCGGGCCATTTTTAGACTAGCTATGCGCAAAGATTCAAAAATAAATGCTCATCGATTTATGCCTTAAAAGCACTATCTCGGTAAGTATAACAGCTAGAAGTTTTATTTTAGTCTCAAATTTTAGATAAATTACTCCTGTTAAATAAAGTTTTACAATACAAGATTTCTTGTGAGACCAATTTAGGAGATACTAAAAAGAAACAGGACAAGCCAAACAATTAGGCACATTTTCAACACGGTGGCGGGGTCCGTGGTGTTAGGGGGGAAATAGAAAACTCGAATTTTTAAGCAATGTACCAACTCAAACAATATATCAAAAATCGAAACTACTTTAATTAAGGCAACCAGTGTTATAACAATTTGACTGACCAAAGTAATTTAACCTTTGCCAAATCACCGACTTTTTTTTAATTAAAACGCAATTACTCAAAAACTATACCCGCTAGCATATTCTAGTAAGGAGTGAATCGCAGGTAATATCTTACCCTAAAAACAGAAAATAGCCTGTAGAAATCAGATAAACTGTTAATTAGATATGGCCTTGGAAAATAAAATAAAAAAAGTGTGATCAAATTATTTTTTTTAATGAAAGGGCTGTAAATGAATCGAAATTTAAAAATTAGTATGACATAATGTTAGAACAAATTGCTTACAACAAAACAGGAAGTTTTTATTTTTGATAAAATTAGTATAATATTTGTGAAAACTCGAGAAAAATAAGATAAAACAGCAAAATGTTGATCGTGGGCTACATATCCTTCTTATTTTTTCGAGCTATATCTAATAAACAGTTTATCTGATTTCTACAGGCTATTTTCTGTTTTTAGGGTAAGATATTACCTGCGATTCACTCTTTACTAGAATATGCTAGCGGGTATAGTTTTTGAGTAATTGCGTTTTAATTAAAAAAAAGTCGGTGATTTGGCAAAGGTTAAATTACTTTGGTCAGTCAAATTGTTATAACACTGGTTGCCTTAATTAGAGTAGTTTCGATTTTTGATATATTGTTTGAGTTGGTACATTGCTTAAAAAGTTTTTTTATTTCCTCCCTAACCCCACGGACCCCGCCACCATATTGAAAATGTGCCTAATTGTTTGGCTGGTCCTGTTTCTTTTTAGTATCTCCTAAATTGGTCTCACAAGAAATCTCGTAAAACTTTATTTAACAGGAGTAATTTATCTAAAATTTGAGACTGAAATAAGACTTCAAGCTGTTATACTTACCGAGATAGTGCTTTTAAGGCATAAATCGATGAGCATTCATTTTTGAATCTTTGCTCATAGCTACTCTAAAAATGGCTTGAATTGAAAAATATTAGCCACGTTAGGCTGTCAATCAAATTATTCTCAACTGTTACAGACAAGCTTTTTCATTTGGAGGATCCGTTGCAATGATCTGTGAGCTTGAAAAGTGAAAAAGTGTGATTTTTCTCGGGAGCCTCGAAAATTGTCATTTTTTTACTATCGATTTTGACTACGCTACTGAACTGAATTTCAACTTTGAGCAGTGCATTGAACGCAGAATTCAACGGTCTTTAATTTACTCATGCAAGGTTTTTCGACCCGAGGTACCGTTTAGGATTTATAACGATAAGATTAAAAAAAGGGCTCAAATTTCTCGGATTTTCACCCTCCAAAAGTTAAGCTCTCCTTCTACGACCGTGCAAACACAGTTTCCATGTATTCAGTATCTATAGAAGGGATTGAAATTATTTCCAGATATTTCCCTCATTATTATTAAAAAGCCCCAAAATTGGCTTAATTTGACTGGCCTATAATAAGTCTAGGGTATAAAAAAAAGTGAATGATGACTTTATTCTGTTTTCCATTGTTTTTATTAGCCAAGTGACAAGAGTTTCCAAGTATTTCTCCAGCCCAATTTCTGCGTATACTCAACTGCCATTACCATGGGCCAAAGCGATCGAAGTATCATGCGATGTTACTTTTATGGTCCGCATTCAGCTACACATTCCATGATGTTTCAATACGAAGGAATGATATTCTCAGTTTCGCTAGTCGTGCGTGTTGCTATTGAGCCCACCAACCCCGCCAGCCCATTTGCGAGGAGGATCGCAGCAAGAAGGAAGATCTGCACGAAATATGGAACCAACATACGATTGTGATGGAGGGAAGTTACACCAAAGTCATCGATGTACCATGCTATGCAATTAGCCGTCTGGTCGGTCTCGATCAGTTCATGGTCCGCATTCAGTTACACATTCACGAATGACATGAAATTCTCAGTTCCGCCAGTCGTGCATGCTGCTATCTACTTCATCCATACCGACAGTCCATTTGCGGCAAGGGTCGTTTTAGCGTAAGCTTAACTGCAGTTTTCGTGGGACAAACTATGCGCCCAGCAAAAAGGAAAATCTGTACGAAATATCGATCCAACAAACCAACTTAGAAAAGAGAAGTTACACCGAAACCATGGAAGATGTACAATTCGGTAACGTTTGCAGTCTGTCGATGAACTTTCAAAAATATTACATCATGAAGGTCTTGACATTTTCCGTCTCAACGCCCGTTTTCCGAAAATTATATCGAGGGTCCTAAGCGTATCGCCACACGCGATCTTTTGCCTCAATATATCATTGAATTTTCTGGTAAACAGTGATGAGGAGCCTCCAATGCAACCGGCCGAGTCAGCTTCTTCGTTTGTGTGAACTCGTTTCCTCGTTCACTATGCTAAATTCAAAGACAATCACGCCTGCAACCCAAGGAAGATTCCCAATCTGTTGGACTTGGATGCAATTACCGATCGATGCAGGTGTCTATTCAATCAAAATTTGCTGTTCATCGCCCGGGGGAGAATGTTTACGCAATTTTATCGACTGTCACATTGGCTGCGTTCCTGAGAACGAATCAGGATTTGATATTTCTCGAATTCTACTCCATATGCTTTCCCCTCCGGTAAAATTGGCTGCGTTCCTGCCATCGAGTCAGGTTTTGACATTTCGCGAATTCTCCTTAATATGCTTTCCCCTCCGGAAAAAATTGTACAGACAACTGTCATGAAAATGTTCCCCTAGGATCAGAATATTTCTCAGATCCGGAGGGGAACATTTTCATGACAGTTGTCTGTACAAATATTAGCGGAAGGTAAAGCATATGGACGAGATGTCAAGAAATATCAAAACCTGGTTCGTTCGAACGAAGCCAATGTCATCGTAGTTAAGTTTTAATAAACATAATGTTTACGCAATTTTACCGAGAATCTCAGTGTCGCCGTAGTTAAGTTTTAATAAACATTACAATTATATTTTTGTTACGTAATCGTGCAATCTGTTTGTATAATTTCACCTTAGAGAAATACCTTCACTGTTTGCACTTTTGCCATGTAATTGTGCAATTCATTGTTTAATCTTAGTAAGTTATTTAACTTTATGTATACAATGTTCTTGCAATGTGCAAGTGCGAATTATTTGAGTGAAAATCGGAATTTTTTGTGACACTTGCTCTCATTCTGCACACCAACTTAGTATGCGTCTGTAGGTTAGCTCGGTAACGCATCGGGCATTTTTTACTGCTCGAAACACGGTCTCTGCGATTCAAGCCCCGCAACGAGACCAAGTATTTTTTGTTGTCAAATTCCCTCTGTTTTAATTTTTCCAAACTTAGTGGTTTCGTATGGATAGAAGCACTTATCAGGTCTTGCATCTTTGCAGCTATCCATGTGGAAGACGACCACGAAAGTGTGAGAATTCTGTTAGTATAAGCCGTAAAGGCGTGATTTTGTTTGAAAGCTCGACCGTGAACGTCCAGATGGTGTGAAGCACTTATATAACTGTGGCCGGTGCGTTATCGAGCAAAACTACAGACGCATACTACGTTGGTGTGCAGAATGAAACCAAGTGTCACAAAATATTCCGATGTTATTTAAGTTAAGAATATTGCTCATTTTAAACAGTACGAAATACAGACCAGACTTGTTAACTTTATTCGCGCGTTTCACTTTTTGAGGTGCTCCGTTTTAAGCGAATTTGGGAATATCGAAGAGGATACGGGGAAGGCTTGAACAAATCTTTCCGTTCGTGCAATCACCCTTACGAATGTGATACGGTGTATTAGCTTTGTCATGAAGTTTGCAACGCACAGAAGGAAGCATCTCCGACCATATAAACTCTACATATATTCTTGGTCAGTATGACGAGAAGAGCCGATTAAGCTTTGTCCGTCTGTCTGTCCGTCTGTTTCTATGCAGACTAATTTCTCAGTTTTAGGCTGCGCGCATGTTGGCTCACGTTCGCGTGTCGCGTTCACGTGTTTTATGTCAAACGGTTTGAGTCTATGGTTTCCAACCAAAGACGCGAATCTGTTAATATGACAAATGCTCGGCTATTGTCGTATCAACAAATTGAGTTCATTATTGTGCTTTAAAATGGATAATTAGGTAAGAATTGAGTGGCAAAACAAACGACTGGGGAGTAGTAGAATGTGCATAAACAGACATTTTATACTAAATTTTTGGCGTTAATACACAATAATGAATCCAATTTGGTGATACAACAACAGCCGAGCATTTATCAAATTGACAGATTCGCATCTTTGGTTGCAAACCATAGACTCAAACCGTTTGACATAAAACACGTGAACGCGACACGCGAACGTGTGCCAACTTGCGCGCAGCCTTAAAGCAATCAAACTGAAATTTTGTGCACAGCCTTCTTTCTACTGCACGCTGTATATATGTCGGAATCAACGGAATCGCACCACGGCTTCATATAGCTGCCATAGGAACGGCCAGTCCAAAAGTCTGTGTTTGTGAGAAAAAACTTTTTTGTTTCTGAAAATATCGTAACCAAATTTCATATTTTTCATTGATGTCTATTAAAAAACTATATTTCTGAATTGGTTAAAATTGGACTACTACATCATATAGCTGTCATAGGCGCGACCGTTCCAAAAGCAAGTTTTTGTTAAAGAGATTCTAAAGATATATTCACAAAATTTGACATTAACTGATTATATTTATGTACCTCCAAACCACATTCCTAAATTTGGGTGAGATCGACCCACTATTACATATACCTCCCATAGGAACAGTGGAATCGGAACAAGTTTTTCTGCTAATTTCAAAGTGGTAAATGCAGAATGGAGCAACACAGACTCTTGAAGGTATGATACCCTTCACGCGAAGCGTCAAGGTATCATACTTTCGGTAAGCTAGCCAAAGGTTGCTTTACCCTAAAGTATCGTTTCTCAACTTCTCAAAAGTCAAAATTCAGTTACTGGAATATTTTGCAAATGACTACGATGATTTCTCAAAAAGATTCTTAATCGCTTTTATTAAAATGTTGCAGCAGCTGCCAAATTACCTCTTTGGATTCACAAGCAACTAATTGAATTACGGGTCTGCTAAATAATAAAACAGGAATATTTATATCAAGATTTGCATAAGTTTTGGCTTGCACGACGACGTGAATATGGAGGCCCCGTATGGTAAGAGGGGCTGTCGTAATCTCTTTACAGCAAACTTAGACCAAAACAAGGTCCCTTGTGTTGCTTTGGAATTGTGTAATTCCATCCGTCATCCATTGTTGAACCACCCGCAGCTAATAGCGAGTCGCAGGAGTTGCATTAGCTAGGTCTCCTAGATCCGCATACGCAAATTCACCTAAAGTCGACATTCTTCTGTAGGCTAATGCCGGGCAGATGCAGAGTAGATGAAAGATACTCTCCTCCTCATCTATATCTCCGCAACTTCAGCAGAAGTCATGGTATGGAAGTCGGAGCCTCCTCGCGTATTCACCGATAACACAATGACCAGTGATAATTCCCACCACTATCCTGATGTGTTGCTTACTCATCGACAGCAGTTTAGAAGTACGGTTTTTGTTCAATAAGGGCCATAATAACTTCGCATTTTGGCAGGTACTACAACTTAACCATCTCAAGTTAGCCCTGCCTATCGCTGTCATAATTAGATTATGTTTACACCTGGAGATGGGCATGACAAAATCCCGACCCGTCTGAAGAGTTATATCGTTTGCACCGTTCCGAGCGAGCTCGTTAGCCCTACAATTACCAGCGAAAGCACTGTGACCTGGTATCCAGCATAGTGTAATGTTATAGATACCTCCCATCTCCGCAAGGCAAGAGCGACAGTCCGCAACGGTTTCGATACACAAGATTCAATGGACTTTATTGCAGCTTGCTGCTATATTGTTACGGCAAATCCACTTCACCGCCTATTTAATAGCGTAGATCTCCGCCTGGAGGACACTGCAGTAGTCTGAGAGATGGATCGACAGGAGGAGGCTAAACCCATCGGAGAAGATTCCAGCCCCCACCCCTTTATCGGTCTTGGAACCATCAGTATAGATGCACAAGGATTCAGTCCATGTCGGGTTCATCACTTCCCAATGGCTACGGGAGGGAATTGAGCATGTAAAGTTTCTGTCGAACGTGATTTTTGGTATATGTACAATAGTCCGTTGATGATGGGATGTCCATGTTGCTAAGGATTGATGCGTGACCGGTGTATGAGTCTGTCCAGCAGCTTGTCTCCCATATGCGCATCGCCGAGTTTGCGGCAACTTGTTCACCTATGATGTACAAGGGAAGAAGATTGAGCAAAATCTCTAGTGCTGCGGACGGCGCCGAACGGAGGGCCCCACTAATAGCCAAGCTGCTCTTTGTACCTTCGTCAATAAAGTAAGATTCGACCGTATACGTAGGGCATTCCACCAAACGATCACCCCATGCAGCAGTATCGGGCGTAAGACTGATATATACAACCAATGGAGTACTTCCGGCTGCAGACCCCATTTATTACCTATAGCCTTCCTGCAACAATACAGCAATACGGTTGTCCTATTGACACGCTCCTGAATGTTCAGCTTCCAATTAAGCTTCATATCTATTACAAGACCTAAAAAGTCCGCTTTGTCTGTAAAGGTCAGTTTTACTCCTCCCAAAATAGGAGGATCCTCGGGAGGAATTCGATGCTTCCTTGTAAAAAGAACGAGCTCGGTTTTGGTCGGATTAACGCCAACACCGCAGTCGTTAGCCCAGTCAACTAAGACAGCGAGAGCATTCTGCGTTAGCTCGCTAAGGGTACTGGGGAATTTACCTGAGATGGCGATAGAGATATCATCCGCGTTACCAGTTACCTTACATCCCATCCCCTCCAGGACTAATAGCAGTCTGTTGACCGCTATGTTCCAAAGCAGGGGAGAGAGCACACCACCTTGCGGAGTACCCCTGCAGACACTCCTGCGTTCAGAGATACACCTAATTTGGACGAAATAACCCTGGATGATAGCATCAGGTTAATTAGTCCGACCAGGTTCGGATCCACGTTAAGTTCTGAGAGTGCATTCGTAATTGCTTCAGGGTTGACGTTATTGAAGGCCCCCTCAATATCTAGAAATGTAACCATAGTATATTCTTTATAGATCAAGGATTTTTCAATTTGACTAGTGAGTGAATGTAGAGCTGTGTTCACTGATCTCCCCTTAGAGTGGACATGTTGCGAAGCTGAGAGTAGTTGTTCTGGGATGGTGTTGCACATGTGTAGTAGAACTCAATTAATCTCTCAAACATCTTAAGCAGGGTTGAGGAAAAACTAATGGGTCTCTGATATTTAGGGCATGCATGCGAACTTTTTCCCGGTTTGGGAATAAAGATCACGTTGACTTCCGTCCATATCAGGGAAGTATAGACCAATTATAGGCATGCCCTGAATATATATTCCAACCAAGTTACAACAAGATCCGTTGTGTGTTGTATGTCTGCTGGGATAATACCATCGGGTCCAGCGGACTTGAATAGTTCAAAACTGGATATTGCCCAGAGAACCTTCTCCCTTGAAATAATGCGACTCGAATCAGCCGACGCCAATTCGCTTTCCTTTGCGTAAGTGTGTTGAGTAACCTCCGATGAACTATCCGGAAAGTGTGTATCCAGTAGGACTTTCAGTGTCTCTTTGCTGGACGTTGTCCAGGACCCATCTGGCATTAGGATATAGCTAGGTATAGATGGGTTAGTTGAAAGAATTTTTCGGAGTCTAGAGGCTTCGCTTGACACCTCGATACGTTCACAAAAGAGCCTTCACGAGCTTCGTTTGGCTTTCTTTATTTCTTTCTTATACACCCTGAGATGTTGTTTGTAGGAATCCCAATCCGATTCCAGCCTGCAACTCTTTGCTGCGTTGAATTTTTGTCTACACACTGTTTTGTAGGCGGCCAGCTCCCTAGACTACCACACAGGTTTTTGTTTCCCTTTAGGTCTCCTGACGGGACATGATTTTGACGTGGCTTGGTTCAGGGCATCCGTTAAGGTGCGCACCATATTATCCAAGTTACGCTTATCGCGAGGTTGATCCGGCAAAGGTGGTATAACTTGTTGAATGGTCTCTCGGCACTTGGGCCAATTTGTTCTGCGTCTGTTTAGAATAGCCGGACGGGCTGTAGGAGGTTTGTCTAGACTGAATTGAATGTACCGGTCATCAGAGAAAGAGTGTTCCGCTGATACCCTTCAGTTTTTTAATCGATTATAATGTCATCAGAGGCAAGAAAGATATCCAGGACTTCCTGTCTATTCCTTGTCTCTCTCTCAACTGCCCTAGCCCCTTGTGGGGCATAGCGCGTCAACTGTTCCATGTGACGTTTCGACGGCATAAACTGGTTTCGGAGAATGCAGTTGCCAGCATGCACCTCCTGCACATCCATGGCCATGAACGTTGTCGTGGACGGGATTCGAACCCGAAACGCCGGTAGTCAAACATGAGACTGATGCCTCAATACACTGCGCTACCGGTCGCCCCCATTGCAAAGAAGCAGGTCGCATTCCAGTATGAAACTAATTTTTTCGCCCTGGCTGCTTCGATGGCTTCCGGTAGATGCTCAGACGGGAAAACCCCTATCTGATCGTATGGGAGATATGCTGAAGCTATTCAGAACCGACTAAGTGATTCTTCCGGGCTGACCAGATTAAGAAGGCGTTGTGTTTTTTTATCATTATATATGACCTCCGTTTGCCAAGATCACTTACATAGAAAATATTATAATTAGGGGACCTTAAACCCCTTACGAGATTATTAACGAACCATGGCTCTTGGATCAGAATTATATCCTCATCACTGCGGGTGAGGCGAAGTAGAAGCGCAGCCGATGCTGCTTTCGAATGATGCAGGTTAAGAAAACTGATCATTACTGATGAGAGTTCTCCGGCTCAATTACTGTGATATCAATTTCGCCCTCTAGGTCAGAGTCAAACGAATCTCTAAAGATAGAAGGGGCTGTAACATCCTCCAGCATCGTCTGATTGGACGAGAGTGACCTAGCGTCGTCTTCGGGATCCTGTTCAGAGGACGTAGGAATACCCAGGGTATTGTGTGTCCTCAAGTTGGCTCCATCCTCCTTCATAAGGACGGATGAGGGTCTGCCAATCTCTCTTCGCCCTTCTCTCTCGTCTTTCTTATAAACCTTGAGAGTTCCCTGGAAAAACCAAATGCTATTTCTCCATTACTACGCGCGTTCCAAGAATTCGCTACTGATGACGATGACCGCACATCGGGATTTTCCTTGGGGCTCCTCCAGCTTCACGACCCTCCAATCATGTGTTGGGAGGTTAGGATTTGAGGATCTTATAACGAAGAGAATTTCCTCTGCGCTCGAGGGTTTTGCAGGCAGCCAGGCTCGGGCTCTGGGTCTGACTGGGATTTCGTCCTTCGAGACAACATCCAGTTTTGCACCACAACATAGTGCGCCAACCCTTTCGATTGCGATCCAAGAGAGGTATAAGGACCGCTCATCGGCGAAGAGCATCAACTTGCTGCGGTTTTGATGCCATCCGCCATCCTTACAAATAGGTGCGGGTCCCGGATGATCTGCCATAATTGAACGGACGCCATTTCACATTCAATATCCTTCCATTTTTCGATGGTGATGCTGCCATCAGAATCGCCCCGGTCTAGGATTGCCACTTCAGTCCACCCCTTCAATGCTTCCGCGTAGGAAGGTGGTGCGACATTGGCGGCAGTGGTTCTCTTTTTCTTCTTCATCATGGCTGGTGATTTATCCTCGGACCTACTTCTTTTAGCTATCGTGGGTTGAGCGTCGTCAACACCTACGCTAAGAGCCCATTTCAAAGACGCCTTCTGTTTTTCTGTCCTTTGCTCCGCCGGTATATTACCGATGAAGTTTCGAAGCCACGCAGCATTGCGCCCAACTAACAATTTTGTTCTTATAGAGATCTTCAAGGATTTTATAAGAACTACATTTAGTTTCAGCTAAGACTTATTGACTTGCAAATTGTTCTGATAGAAATCTTAAAGAACGTTTCTACCCAAAAAGTGGCTTATGAAATTATGAGTATAAAGTATTTTAAGAATTCTTCAAGTCTTCTTGACAGCTCTAACTAGAGAACTTATCAGAAAGATACCAGTAAAAGTAGGTATAAGTGATTTACAGTAATCTGCTATACATACATAGATCACCTTTTAGAATCTTAACTAAGAGACAAAGATTTCTATTGGTTTTCAGTAAGTAAATTTTGTGCTTATTGTAGCATTAAGTGGAATTCATGATACTTTTGGAAGTTCTCTATACAAATACGAATGGAGTTGAAATTGATACTTGTATTATTGGTCTGATGCACTTTTTCGCAGTGGATTTTGTCGATTTGATAGTCAAATTTTCTCTGCGAAAGAAATTTTTCTGATCAAATGCTGTACAAAACTCCCAAAAAAACGAATCCCTCTCGAAATTTAGCATACATGTACATTTAATGTTCATCATGAATTAGATGTACTTTTTGCATAGTAGCTAATAGTGGCCTAAAATGTATTAAACACGTTCTTATTTTCTTGTCAGACCCTAAGAAATACATTTAAAATGAAAATATCCAAAGTCCCCAAAGTATTGAAGAAATTAATTTCTGGCGCAATAATTGCTATAGCCAAACAGTCGAAAAAGATGGCGGTTCTTTCAAGCTCTATTTGAAAGAATTTGTAAGTGTTTAGTTAAGTTTGTTGCTCCCATAAGTAAATTATAATAACTTCTTCCTATTAAACTTTTCTTCAAAACTGCAATTAAACTATATCTTTCCCTACAACCTTCGCCTGACTTCTTTAAGTATCAGAGTGTATAGCTTTCTCATTTAAAGCCGTTCTACTCATCTCTATTTAAGCTAAAATATTACAACCCTGAAACAGGAATATATTCTTGATCAAGCTTATTATACAAGCAGTACGAGAGTTGACAAACGGCAATTATTATTATTTAGTTAGACCTACACTGCATTAACACTTAGAATGGTCTAAAGCAAAAACTTTAAGAGGATCTTTTCTAATAACACACTTGCAAAAATTACTTTTAAGGCTATAATCTGAACAAAATGCCTTTAAAGTTTTCATCGAGCTTCCAATCTGCACTAAAGACTTTTTACACGTCTTTTCTTACAACAGATTCAGGTATTAGTTTTACTTTTTAGCAGAATGCTTAATAAATATCTTCAACGTAATATTTCGTTCCGAAAGGTTTAATACTGTTGCGAACCACTGCAACAACATTTCGCCAGTTGGTTCATAAACTATGTATTTGAGTCAGCTGATTACTTTCCGTTGCTCAACCGGCTAACGTTCCGATATCAGAGATATGCTGCGAAAATAATGGTGAAATGTATATTTATTGCTGTCGGAGCACTATCAGAAAGCTAGCATAGATCATCTTTGTGCCGTCATCATGTTGGATGATCCAATTGCTTCTGTGTAGTGTAGACGCAATGTTTTCGTGCAGTGCAAGTGCAATGCAGTGTGCAGCGGAGATTTCTTTGTGTTGGTTGCATGTCGCCACTAGTGGAGTACTAGCCCAGCTGATGATACAATCATGTTTTCTCTGTACGCACAGCGTAGTGGGAGGCAATTGTTTCTGACAATTTGATGGCGACACAGAGAGGATTTTGCATGCGTGCCTGGGCTCGGTGTTGGCGGATGGCGGGGTCAGCATGTTGTTGGTATGCACGTCAGCTGTTCATGCTAAAACCGATATGCCGGTGGATTTTCCTTTTTTAGGAGGATGCAGTTGGGGGATCGGATAACGGCAGAAGAGGATCATTGAGGGCGACGACCTCTAAGGCAAGAGGTGAAGGACCGCCGAATACCTTAGGGTTTTTTTTTGGAGTAAGCGCGGAAACAAAAGGGAGATTAGTTTTGATCGGCAGGCAATTAAGTTCGATTTTTGGAAATAAAGTTTGGTTGAGGAATTGTGGGAAGTTTGATTTTTAGTTTGTGGGAAAGTTGATGGAGATGTTTTTTTTTTGAGGATTGCTGGGATTTTGCGGATAGTATGGACGATGTGAAAGAGTTTTGAAATGAAAAGAAGACTGTTGTGAATATTGAAGTGAAGAATTGAAGAGAGTCCGGATTGGGGAAATTAGTGGATAGAAACAAAAGAACCGGGAAGCGGCGACAAAAAAAAAGAAAACTGAAAGTGGAAAAATTTTAAAGAAAATAATAGTGAGCGAGAAGAAGACTAGTTTCAAAATTAAAATAGTTAATGGAAATGTGTGGAAATTGCCTACGGTTAATGAGTATGTGAAAATTCCTGTGAAAAAAAGTCAAATATAACAGACAGACAGATACTCGTAGAAAAAAAGAACTTGTTACGTTTCAAAAAACTGAAAATCAATATTAATGCTAATGATTCAACGAAACTTAGGAGTTAATGTGAAGGTTTAACGACGGTAAAAGCATCGACATTTGAATTGTGAGGAGTGCGAGCGTTTTGAATGATTTCTTTTGGAGGGATGTTCCGTGCATCGATTTCATTTTAGATTAAGTAGCATTCATTTAATAATTTTCTTTTTGCATTTTTTTTAAAATCTTATTTTATTTTTGTGAAAATATACAGTGAAAATAGTGGTGTATTCGAACTGACGGGCGATCGATCGTTCATCGGTGGACCGTGCACTGTAAGTAGCTTTTCGTCTTGTATTTTATCTTTTTCCTTTGCTATTATATTATAATTTGATTTAAATGTTCTTTTGAATATTAAATGAATTTTCCTTGGTTTTATATTGATTTTTTGTTTCTTTATTATACTTGCTAAAATGAACAACTAATTTTTAATCACTTTGGGTTCTTCCGTGTCCCGAAGGATGGACACATTCCTTCCCTTATCCTGATCCTTCCCTCGCATTTCAATGTTTTAGGTGGCTGTGCAAGGACCAGGGTGCTTTGGCTAAAATACCCCACGACCTCCGCTGGTCAAGCCGGAACCGGTGCCACCAAGCCAATAGTATCCTGGTTAAAAATATTTTTGTTGCAGTGACGGCGGCTCGACACAGAGCCGTGGTTCGCAACAATACCGATATTATAAGAGTTTTGGTTCTCACATCAAGAGCAAATTGTTAGTTGGGCGTTGCGTTCTGTACATGGATTTGGAAGGGCGCACGGGGTTCGTTTTGTTTTCCATATTGGAAGTGGTCCTGTCATCATATACTCGCGGGACAGTGCCGCCTAGGCCAGGTTTTGCCAGAGCCGGGACATTGTTTGTTTTGCTTAAGCCAGAACCCGTAGTCCCAGCGCCCTGCATCTGGGGTCTTCCAACAATCCCACTAGGACAAGGTTTTACCAAAACTGGAGCGATTTGAGGATTACTAGGAGCAGGGCTTGGGGCTTTCACAGCACGCGCCGGTGGTCCACGCAAAAGACCACTGTGGCCAACTTTAACCACAGCCGAGGTGTAATGAGTGGTATTCCCTTGCAGACCTCTATTTTCGGTTTCCCGTCTTTGGCTATGACCTGGTGTAGGACCAGCGTACCCGCGCCCCTCCAGGTCGGATGCATCCACAACTCGGTCTGGTGATTGACGTCTGCATTTGGTGCAGACTCCTTTGAACTCATATTTGACAATAAATAAGGGTACTTATCTGCATTTCCTTCCAAAAAGTTGATACACAAGTATGATAATAGACTGTGCCTACCCGACACGCACCCGGTACGCACGTAAAACCGAATTGCTATGCAATGGCACCGCTCAGTGTCTGTCCTATGTATGATAAACAGAGCGCCCCAACAAAACACTTCACTGTGCACTTTGTTTCGATTTCGCCCGACACCTGTTCACGTACCGGAACTGATAGAACCGTCGACAAAACACACTGACACCCTTTGGTATTGCCCAGAGTAGCGGTTTAACACAATGTATTTGTATGTATGTACACTTCAAATCGAAGACAATATGTCTCAGTGTCTCTCCGCTATACAGTGGTGCCACTCAATGACTGTCCTGTGTATAATAAAACAGAGAACAACCAAGAAAATCACTTCACGTCCCACGAAAAGCACTTCACTGTGCACTTTGATTGGATTCCGTTCGACACCTGTCATGCACCGGCACTCAGTACTGTACCTCTTTGGCAAGCAGTAGAAGCGCGAAAAGGCCCCGTAACGGGGGCGAAAATCTTCAAACGTCAAGTTTGCCTCAGATTAGGCGAAAAAGGACCCAAAATATTAGTACTACTACTTTGCCTTAACCCCTAGCGGGGCATAGCGCGTCAACTACTCCTGCGCGCCATCGTACTCTGTTCTGGGCAATGGGGCGCAACTCCCCAAAAGATTTACCCAGTACCTGACACATTAGTGGTCTGCTTTGAATATCCCCGGAATACAATGTCTTGGAATAGGACTGACTTAACGGTTACGACTATTGGCTATCGTATAATGAAGAAGATTGGTTTCCGGAATGTGCGTACTCTCCTGGACAATGGATCAGAAGTCCCAAAAAATGCAATATTTTTTCAATGAATTTCTGCGGTATAAATTAACCATCTTAGGAGTTAGTGAGAAATGGTGGAACAGTAGAGAAATTACATCTCCAACGGGAAGGACTGTAATGTTGTACTCCGGTAGAGCTACTGGTAGTGGTCGTTATTTGTTGGGATATTCTTAACCGAAGCCGCATGAAACTGTCTCTTATCCTGGGATTCCGTCTCCGACAGAATCACGACCGCAACTTTCTGGACTAAAATGAGAAACATCACAATAATCATGTTTTTTCAATAGTCCAGATCAGAGCAGAACAAAAATTGCACGCATTACACCAACAAAATTCTTCTATACAGAGCAGGTTGTTGGTGTACTGCGTGCGAATGCTGTTCTGCTTTTGATCTAGACTGTCGACAAAAACACGCCTAAGAATACAATGTTATGCTCCAACTGAACCCGACTATGTCTTGGCGAAAGACTCCTTTTTCGAATAACTAACCGTTGTCCAAACCGGAACACCTAAGGTTGTATTCACATAGCGAGCCGAGCGATGCCGACCCGAGCCGGGCGACGTGTTGGGTGTTCACATTTCACGCCATGCGACGCCGAGCCGAGCGATAGCTTGCGATTTGATGCCGAGCAGATCCATGGCTTGCGAAGCGATGAAGGTCAGGGATGCTCACACTGCATTCAATGGTGGAGAGTAGAGGCCAATTTAGTTCAAGAAGGACGATCTGCTCGACATCATGTCGTTTTTGTTTGACCCAATAAATTTCTTTCTGTTTGCAAATAGTGCACTAAAAATGGGAGGGCGTCGCCATTGGGTTCATCCCATTAATTAATAAAGTGTCATCAACATCATGATCATAGTGGCGTGACAGCCCGACGTCGGGCCTTGGCCGCCTGGATCATTGTCCTCCAATTATCTCGGTCACGTGACCGCGTCCTCCAATTTTGGAATCCCAGTAGCTGCGCGGCGTCCACACCTACTGAGCTCTCCCAACGAGATCTCGGTCGTCCTCGCAGTCTCGCTCCGTCGACTCGTTCTGCATTCATTACTCTCTTAGGCATGCGATCATCGTCCATTCTTTGTACATGCCCTGTCCGTGGAAGTCGTTGTAGTTTGACGATTTTCGAGACTTCTCTCTCTCTAATTGCCTTGACCCCTCCAGGGGCATGGGCGCGTCAACATCTCTAGCATTTCTATGCCTTTTTGACGTTTCAATAGCATATCTACTTTTCGGAAGTGCAGTTGCTAGCATGCACCTCCTATCCGTGCCGTCTTTATACTGACAAGCCCGGAGCACTGTGAGAGTTCTATTAGTACTCACAGGCAGTTTTTGATCGCGCCGAGATTTGATCTCCGAGCTAGATTAGTAGTATCGTAGAGCGGCGACCGAACGATCACGGCCACCGAGCGCGACATCGTACAGTTCATACAACTCATGGTTGTACCGGATGCGCCATCCATCTCGATCGCAAACAGCCCCGAAAATTCGCCGTAGAACCTTACGTTCAAATGTATCTAGCATGTTTTCGGAGCACATGCTTCGATTCCATCATGGGAAGAACTGAGAAAAAAGTCTTATTAGCTACCTGTATCCGTCGCTTGATTTCGTCAGTTTCGTTGGCGTCCCTTGACAAGTTGGAACCCAGGTAAATGAAGTTGTTCACGAACTCGATGTTCAGGTCCCTCACATTGATGCTCGGTTGTGCAGGTGTCCTTGTCTGCGTCGGCCAATCTTCGGGACATGATGTTGATGTCGTCGGCGTACGCTGCTAATTGTATCAACTTGATGAGTAGCGTCTTTCTGTTGTCCATATTCATAGCCCGAATTGCGTATTCCAGTGCTAGGTTGAAGAGCGTCGGTGCCAGTCCATCGCCCTGTTTCAGACCAGTGCCTGTTTCATATAGATCAGTAAGTCTATTCTGGATCCTGACCCGTGTGGTCTCGCAACGCGAGATCAACTTCCTCTACTGTCGAGGGTTGTATGGGTGGGCCTAGATCTACAGTATCGTCGAGAGCTTCCTGTGTGGGAATGTTAGATAGTAGGTTCAGACGCTCTTCAAAATAAGAGGCCCATCGTTTGTTAATGCCATCGGTGTCGCTGATGATGTTTCCATCCTTGTCCTTACAAAGGCTAGTCCTGGATTGGTAGCCGTTCTTAATTGTATTTACTACTTTGTACGCTTGTCTAGTGTTCCTATTAGCTGAGTTTTCGTTTATATTCCGCAACTGCTCGTCAAAGTATTTACGTTTCTTACGTCTAATTATTCTATTCGATATTCGCCGTAGCTCGTCATATTTTTCTCTTCTGGCTCTGGTTCCTCGTTGAATCCATTGTCTGTAGGCCTCGTTTTTCGCGTCAAGTGAATTTTTGCATTCTTCGTCGAACCAGTCATTTCGCGATCGCCGGGCTTTATATCCCACGACCTTCTCTGCGACATCCTTGATGGTACTGTAATGAGTCCTCGTCGGGACGCGGGTAAAGTCACAGAAGCCACAAACGAACACCTGACACCTTTCAAATCTAGCACCGCTTTGTATGATCGGTATAAGGGTATTTACACATGCCTGTAGGAAGTCAACTGGCCACGAGGGCCAGTTCACATGCAAGACGCTAAATTAAACTCGCGTGACAGCTCACAGGCACGGGTGTTTGCCAATAGCCAAGTGACAGATGCGTGCAAGTATGTAAACCTTAAGTAGCGTTTACACATGCCAGTAGACCGTGCAAGTACGTACACTTTACAGGCATTTCTAGTGCTTTGCAAGCAACTTGCAAGCTGTCACTTGCATATGTGTAAACACCCGTGGCTGTGAGCTGCTAGGCCAGGAAACCCGCACGGCGCCTTGCAAGTGGCTGGCCTCCCGGGCCAATTGATTGCCTACTGGCATTCCAGTAGAGACTTGTGAACATACATTTCCTGTCATTCGGAAATTTGGCAAATGTAAACGAGCCATTAGGCAGCTATTACACTATCATGTTTATATTGCAATGTTCACTTTTTTTATATGGAATGTGTCATGACAGCCACACACAAGTCCATATAAAAAGAATGCATATTGTAATATAAATATTATAGTGTAAGCGCGGCATTACATAAGACGGGAAAGTCTGCGCCATCTCCAGGGGAACACGTAAGGTACACCCATCTTCGAAAATGGATATAGGGTGCGTTCCCGAAGCGCAAGCGCTTAGAGTAGCGCTCCACAAGTGCGCAGCCATAATTGCGACGGGTGGTTTTTTTTCGTGTGAAGCGCGGTCCCATTGGCAAAAACAATGTGCGATTGGCCTACTGGGACTGGCGGACCCAAGTAGGGACAGGTTGCACAATGTTATCCCGACTTGAAGAAGGTATACGCCGCATAATATGCACCAAGTCGGTATGCAGCAACGAGCGCCTTTCAGCGCTTGCGTTTTCGGAAAGTGCTCCATATCCATTTTCGAAGATGGGAAAGTGACGTTTCTTCGGTCATTCCGGAAAAGGAGGTCGGACGACCAGCAGCAGCGACGCGTGGCAATCAATACACGCCGCGGCTCCCCCCGGAAAAGACCTCACCCCGAGTGGGCGCATCAAAATAAAAGAAAAAGAAAAAAAAAACCCCGGCTCGAGAGGTTAAGTCGGCCGAGAATCGGATGTCAAAGGAGCGGATCCTAACCGTAGGCGCTACGGACCCTCAGGACGACTCGAGATACCAAGTCACCGTTGGCGGTAGGCGTAAATCTCGCAACCCGTCGGTTCAGCAACCTCACGGCTATCCGGTGCCAGTACCAAGGGCGGAGACCCGACCAAACGCCCAAGCAGCTACCGCAGCATCTCGGACGATCGCCTCGGGCCAAAAGCCGCCAGTAAGCGCTTTGTCCTCCTACGAGGTGAGGTTATGTTTGTTGGTGTGGTGTTGGAGGGATACGGGAAAACAGTAGGCGCCCCATTTTCGTTTGTGTGCATTGGAAGAGAAAGTGAAAAATATATAAAAAGCAAGAAAGTTACAAATTTTAATAAAACATAAAATAAAACAAAGAAAATTGGAATTGTTTGTGACACTTGGTTTCATTCTGCACCCCAACTTAGTATGCGTCTGTAGCTTAGCTCGGTAACGCACCGGGCATTTTTTTGCTACTCGAAATACGGTCTCTGCGGTTCGCGCCCCGCAACGGGACCAACTATTTTTTATTCTCAAATTCTCTCTGAATTCATTTCTCCGAGCTTAGTGGTTTCGTATGGATAGTAGCACTCATCAGGTCTTGCATCTTTGCAGCCCTCCCCTCTAGTGAGTTAATATAAGTGCTTCACACCATCTAGACCTCCACGGTCGAGTTTTCAAGTAAAATCACGCCTTCACGGCTTATACAAACAGAATTCGCACACTTTCGTGGTCGTCTTGCACATGGATAGCTGCAAAAATGCAAGACCTGATGAGTGCTACTATCCATACGAAACCACTAAGCTCGGAGAAATGAATTCAGAGGGAATTTGTGAATAAAAAATAGTTGGTCCCGTTGCGGGGCGCGAACCGCAGAGACCGTGTTTCGAGTAGCAAAAAATGCCCGGTGCGTTACCGAGCTAAGCTACAGACGCATACTAAGTTGGTGTGCAGAATGAAACCAAGTGTCACAAACAATTCCAATTTAAATTGAAAATGATTCGCACTTGTACATTTCCAAGAACATTAATACATAAAGTAAAACAAAGAAAACAAAAAAGGAAATGAATAGGAGTATGCAATCGCGTGGTCATTCTTAGTTAGTAAGCAAAGAAATAGTTTCCTTCCACTTGCTTGATTAAATGTGTAGAGTAGTGTACTCGTTCTATATTTAAGTGAATTAATACTTGAAATATTGACTGATTTCTCGCGAAGGTGTTCATGTTTAGATTATTATTAAAGAAAAGAATAGAAAAAAAAAACAAATAGCTCAAGGCCCGGGCGTAGGAGTTAATACAATTGATAATTTTGGTGGTTTTGACCATGAAATTTAGAATATTTTGTGAGCCTCTTTATAGTGAAGAAAACTAATTTTGTTATACGCTATGTAGAAAAAAAAGGCAGAAAAAAAAGTAACATAAAATAACCAAAAGAAAGGAATGTATTTCCCGCGAAACTGGATTACAACGCAAAAAAAAAATGAATAAAAAATAAGAAATATGTGCTAAACACTTGATTTTTTTTGCTTCCCGTTTCCCATAAGGAAAACTCCGCTCTCCCACTCTCGTCGAGTAGTCACGTCTGTTTTTTTTTGGGGGGCTAGGCCAATTGCGCCGCCTAGCCCATGGTCGGGGAGGGAGCGCAGAGCCCCACCGCCATCAGGGGGCTCCAGTGTTAGTTCCAGAAGTGCTTCGGATTTGGTTGGTTAGTTTTTTTTTGTTGTCAGGGACTTCCCGGCTTGTCTTGGCATTCGGGCCGACTCGCGATTTTTTTTTTTTGTAACAAGCCCCTCCCACACTACCGGTAGCTGAGCTGGCTATCTAACGCGAGTCATACCTATGGTCACAGCTGAGGAGGTTTCGACGCGTACGTGTCACGAACGGTCTAAACGACCATCCCTCAACCTCCGTCCTCATTTTAGGGTCACCTAAACCAACCCAAATGTTACAGTACCCTTGAGTTCTTCCCAGAACCCATGGACGCCTGTGTTGCTGATGTTGTGTAGCATAGGTGATAGTCTTTCCCCAAGGGCGGTGTTATACGGCACCGCTGTAGCATCACTCAGAAGATTATCAACCGCAAAGATTTTGGGAGGGCTGATTCTCGATTGGTGCACTGTGGAAATTCTACATCTGTAGGTCGTCTTCACCAAGTGATGATCTGAGTCGCAGCTTGCTCCTCGATAGGAGCGGACATCTATCACACTAGACGCCCATCTCCTGCAAATGAGGACGTGGTCAATTTGGTTAACGGTATGTGCGTCTGGAGACTTCTAGGTCTGCTTGTGAATGCGTCGATGCGGGAAACACGTAGAGCTTACGACTAGATTCCTGCTGCAGGCGAAGTTGATAAGTCGCTGACCGTTGTCGTTATGTTCTTCATGGAGACTGTGGCCTCCAGTGGTGCCGCGGTGCCAACTTTCATTTCCGACATTCGCGTTAAAGTCTCCCAGCAGCAATTTGACGTCGTTTGTTGGAAGTGAGTCGAAGAGAGTCTCAAGGCGGGCGTAGGACTCGTATTTTACTGCGTCTTCTTTAACTTCAGTGGGGGCATGCACATTGATGAGCCAGAGATTGAAGAATCGAGTCTTGATGCGAATTGCACATAGTCGTTCATTTATGGGTTTGAAATAAGTAATGTGCGGCTTGAGGTGATTGTTTACTATAAGTGATATTCCAAACTCCTTGCGGCCCGATGAATTGCCACTTGTAAAAATTGTGTGCGATTTCTTGTCATTAATCTCGCTGCCAAGCCAATTTGTTTCCTGGACTGCTCAATTTGTACTTTTCGACCTGTTGAAGGAGGGCCTTCTCGGCCCCCGGTTTGTTCGAGGAGCGTACATTCCAGGATCCGAAAGAATAATTCTTTAGTCGTTTGCGTGGTCGTCGTTGTTGATCCGTCCAATCCGAAGCTTTTGTTCAAGGTTTCTTGATATGGAGTGGTTTTTGCAAGGACGAGTTGTCAGCACGTCGCTTAACCCCATTCAGGGATGGCCTCGGAAGATAGCTGCTTCAGATGGTTTAATAAACGTGCTGGAGTTCACACAACTATGTTGCAGGTCCAACTACGCAAGTCATTCCATCCTACTAAACCTGAGACGCTTAGGTGGTGGTCAGCCATTCAGGCTACAGCTATCTGCCTTTTTCCAAACTGTCTTATCGCTAAGACATTGGCCGTCAGCGATTTGATACACTCCCGTTACCAGGGGGCGCCCACGCGGAGGACTATGGAAAAGGTCTTGTGTCCCCCAAAAAGTGTCAGTGTTGGTGAATTTCATCATTTCTCCCGCGACCTCAAATAAAATGAAGAAAGATTTTGGAGTTGCTTTCGTATGAGCACAACCACGTTCGATTACATAGTATCGTCAATTTTAAACAGCCTGTCGCACCAGATCGCGGTTGTGGTAATGCTTATGTTTTTGATTCCACAACACGGGACGATCACGGACGCTATGAATTAACAATTTTGTATTCATTTGACGAATATACTACACTCCTCCTCGCTCCAAATTACTGTAAAACATAGAACTCGTACTCTAGCACAAGAAATGTTCACCAACTTAATGTTTCCGAATTGCATCATAAGCCTTGTTCGCATTTGTTTAGTAATTCAGTCGAGTGGCATGTAGCAAGTAGCTGAGCAAGTAGCAACTCACCAAAAATCGTTCGGACTTCAGTTTACTAAACCGTACAGTACAGAAGTTAGTGTTAACTACATAGTTGGGGACGCTAAGCGACATAAATGGACGCCACCTTGCAAAATATGATAGCGAAATGCCGTTTGGTATTATTGTTGGTGGTCCCTATATTTTAAGAGATAGAGCCATCTTGGATCCCGCGGCAGAGCCGCTGTGCGGGCGAAAAACCGAAAAATTTCAGCCCTTTTTTAATATTCTTCTCATAATTTGTAAACAGTGCCCCGGATCGAAAAACTTAGTAGGATTTAAATTAAAGAGCGTCAAATTCTACATCCAATGCATTGTTCAAATTTGGAGTTCCGAGTAGTGGTATAGTCAAAACCGATGGGCGAAAAACATCACATTTGAGGCTTTGGAGGAAAATCACACTATTTTGCTTTTCAAGCTTACATATCTCTGAAACCGATGCTACAAATGGAAAAATTTGTAGAAAACAGTTGAAGACATTCTTATTTCAAGGTTAATTAGCCCAGTACTATTCGAATCGTCTCCTTTTTAGTGTAGCTGTGGGCAAAAATGCAGAATTGATTTTTTAGCGATTTTAGCCTTAATAGCTATATCTCGATAAATATAACAGCTAAAAGTTTTGGTTTAGCCTCAATTCGTAGATATTTTAGCCTTGTTTATAAAAGTTTTGCTAAAAAAAACTTTTTATTTTAAACCTATCTAATAAAAAAGTTTTTTTTTAATTAATTACAAAATCTGGTAAAATGTGAATATCTTTTGAACTAATGATCATTCGGAATTGCGGTTGATTTCATTCGACTCAGATTGACCAAATACATTAGAAGTTAACCTAAAAGTGGAATAAAAACTTTTTATTTTAAACTTATTTAATAAAAAACTCATTTAACTAATAAAACAATCTGGAAAAATGTGAATATTTTTTGAACTAGTGGTTCTATGAAATTGCGGTTAATTTCATTCGTCTCCAAATGACCAAATGCATTAGGAACCAACCTAAAATTTCATGTAAGTTGCTTGAACTTTGAAATTATGAAAGAAATTAAATCATTCAATTAACTAATTATTTAATTAATTAAATTAATCTGACAAAAAACTTAGTAAAACTTTTATAAACAAGGCTAAAATATCTACGAATTGAGGCTAAAGCAAAAGTTTTAGCTGTTATATTTATAGAGATAGAGCTATTGAGGCTCAAATCGCTAAAAACCATTTCTGCATTTTCGCTCACAACTATACCAAAAACGGAACGATTTGAAAAGTATTGGGCTATTGAAACTTGAAAAAGAAATATTGTCAGCTTTTGTCTAAAAAGCTTCCCATTTGTAGCATCGGTTTCAGAGCTTGAAAAGCGAAATAGTGTGATTTTCCTTCAAAGCCTCGAAAGGTGACGTTTTTCGACTATCGGTTTTGACAATACTACTAAACCGAGTTCCAACTTTGAGCAATGGGTTGGATGTAGAATTTGACGCTCTTTAATTTAAATTCTATTGAATTTTTCCATCCGAGACACCCTTTACAAATTATGAGAAGAATATTAAAAAAAGGGCAGAAAATTTTCGGTTTTTCGCCCGCACAGCCGCTCTGCCGCGGGGTCCAAGATGGCTCTATCTCTTAAAATATAGGGACCACCAACAATAATACCAAACGGCATTTCTCTATCATATTTTGCAAGGTCAAATCGCTTTGCGTCCCAACTAAACGGCGCGGCAGCTATGTATTAACTAATGAACTGGACTAAAATCATCATGTTCGCACTTGTTTAGTGGACAGTGAAGCGTGGGGGGGGGGGGGGGGGGGCTCTACTCGCCAGCAAAAATTCAATAGAATGGTTGAAGTATTCAGTCAAATAGTTTAGTCACTGACTAAACTACTTAACTAAAACGTTGCTGTTCGGACATTTACTTTACTAAATTACTCGCCACTTGACTAAACTACATAATTGCCTATAGTGCGAGATCACACTGCAAAATACTATGTATCTGTTTACCATCGTGTACTTTATTAGGGTGGTAACAACCCTTTCTTTAAGCCATACTGAATCAAAAACCGGACCGAAGAATCGCTTCGGCTTGGAGTTCGAAGCGTATATACCCTAGACTTGTATAAACCTAGTGGTGATACCAAAAGTACCAACTGGCAACGACCATTTGCATTAAAAGTGAGTTTCCTTTATGACCAGTTTATAGGCGAGGTTTGGCACTCATTCAGGAGGATGTTGACCATTCTCAGAATCAATAAACTAACAAATTCTGCAAATTTTTGTCGAGTTTTTCAATCGCTAGCTCCATTTTATCGAATGTTATTGCTTATTTGAAGTCTCACTTGTGGGGGAGGTAGAGGTTTGTTGTGTCGAATCTTGCGCATTTTTAATAACAACCAACTAGATCCCAGTAAAAATATTTGACCAAAATTTTAATCATTAGCTTAATTTTATCGAAAGTTATCGCTTATTTGGAGTTTCATTTGTAGGGGAAGTAGGGGTTCCTTGGGTCAGATCTTGCCCATCATTGCCACCAACCAATAAGATAATGCTATGAACATTTAAGCAACATTTCAAATCTCTAGGTTCATTCTATCGCTTATTTGAAATTTCATTTGTAGGGGAAGTACGGGTTTGGTTAGTCGGATTTTACATATTTTCAATATCAGCCAGTTGAATCCTCCTACAAACATGTTACCAAAATTTCAAGTCGCTAGCTTTATTTTATCGTAAGTTATTGCTTATCGCTTGGTAGGGGTTCCTTGGGTTGAATCTGGCCTATCTTTAATACCAACTAACTCAATCTTTCTTTAAATATTTGACCAAAACTTCAAGTCGCTGGCTTCATTCTATGAAAAGTTATCGCTCATTATAAGTTTAATTTTTAGGGGAGGTAGATGTTCCTTCGGTTGGATCTTGCCCATTTTCAATACCAACTTAACAGCTCTTACTAGCAACATTCTACCAAATTTTTAATTTGCTAGTGTCATTCTATCGAAAGTTATCGAATTAAAGGAATATTTAATTTTTTGAAATTTTTATTAGAGGTAGGCGTTCCTTTGATCTGATTATGCCTAACTTACTAAAGCTCAAGCAGCTTCTCACCTCAGGGTTATATGCCAAAAATCAGGTGTCTGCGTCTATTGATTCAAGAGTTATAGACAAAAAACCTGAAAAGTAGGGTAGTACGGGGCTTTTTGCAAAAAAATTACCGTTAGTTTTCAATTGATCGTTTTATTGTTTCCAGGTGAGTATAAGATTACCCTGACGAGTAATCTACCAAAGCTAGAGCTTTTCATGTTTATTTGATCGGGAGTTATAGATACATTTAATTATTTTACATATGTAGGGGAGGTAGGCGTTCTCTTGGCCTGATCATGCCCATTTTCAATACCAACCAACTAGATTACACTACCAACATTTGACAAATTCAATTTCAATTTCAATGTTCTAGCTGCCTTCTATCGAAAGTTATCGTGCGAACGGACAGACAGACAGACAGACGGACAGACAGACAGACAGACGGACATGGCTAAATCGAATCAGGAGGTGACCCTGAGCATTTATATATACAATGCTATACCCCCGGAGCCTCCTTCAAGGTATTACATATTTTCGTCGTGACAAAAACAATATACCCTATACTATAAGTCTAGGGTATAAAAACAGACATGAAATGTCGGACTCAGTAGTAAATTTTATACCCTAGACTCATAGTATAGGGTATATTGTTTTTGTCACGACGAAAATATGTAACACCTTAAACGAGGCTCCAGAGGTATAGCAATGTATATATATATATATGATCAGGATCACCTCCTGATTCGATTTAACCATGTCTGTCTAAATTGGAATTGTTTGTGACACTTGGTTTCATTCTGCACACCAACTTAGTATGCGTCTGTAGCTTAGCTCGGTAACGCACCGGGCATTTTTTGCTACTCGAAACACGGTCTCTGCGGTTCGCGCCCCGCAACGGGACCAACTAGAGACCGTGTTTCGAGTAGCAAAAAATGCCCGGTGCGTTACCGAGCTAAGCTACAGACGCATACTAAGTTGGTGTGCAGAATGAAACCAAGTGTCACAAACAATTCCAATTTAAATTGAAAATGATTCGCACTTGTACATTTGCAAGAACATTAATACATAAAGCATGTCTGTCTGTTTGTCCGTCTGTCTGTCTGTCCGTTCGCACGATAACTTTCGATAGAATGAAGCTAGAGACTTGAAATTTTAGTCAAATGCTGGCAGTATGATCTAGTTGGATGGTATTGAAAATAGGCATGATCAGGCCAAGAGAACGCCTACCTCTCCTACATATGTAAGATAATTAAATGTATATAACTCCCGATCAAATAAACATGAAAAGCTCTAGCTTTGGTAGATTGCTCGTGAGGATAATCTTCTACTCTCCTGGAAAAATAAAATCGATCAGTTGAAAACCAGCAGTAATTTTCATACTAAGAGCCCCGTACTACCCTACTTTTCGGGTTTTTTGTCTATAACTCTTGAACCAATTGATATAGACATTTGCTTTTTGGCATATAACCCTTGGGTGAGAAGCTGCTTGAGTTCTATTGTAGTAAGTTGGGCATAATCGGATCAAAAGAACGCCTACCTCCACTGCAAATTTCAAAAATTAAATATTCTTTTAATTACGATAACTTTCGATAGAATGACACTAGCAAGTTGAAAATTTGTTAGAATGTTGTTAGTAAGATCTACTTGGTTGGTATTGAAAATGGGCAAGATCCGACCCAAGCAACCCCTATCTCCCCTACAAATGCAACTTCAAATAAGCGATAACTTTTGACAGAATCAAGCCAGCGACTTGAAATTTTGGTCAAACGTTTGTAATAGGATCCAGTTGGCTAATATTGAAAATACGTAAAATCCGACCAACGAAACGCCTACTTCCCCTACAAATGAAACTTCAAATAAGCGATAAATTTTGATAGAGTGAAGCTAGAGACTTGAAATTTTGTTTAAATGTTTTTAACATGATCTTATTTGTTGGTGGCAATGATGAGCAAGATTCGACCCGAGGAACCTCTACTTCCTCTAGAAGTGAAACTTCAAATAAGCGATAACTTTCCATAGAGTGAAGCTAGAGACTTGAATTTTTGTTCAAATGTTTGTAGCATGATCTTATTTGTTGGTGGCAATCATGAGCAAGATCTGACTCAAGGAACCCCTACCTCCCCTACAAGTGAGACTTCTTTCCACTTCTTTATAAAAATAAATTTTTTAATTAAAATAGGTACCAGCGGATGCAAAACGCTTTTCCCAACGAGATACAAGCGTATTTATTCCTATTTCGCAGAAGTTAGAGTTTCTGGTTTGAAGAATCTCCTCGAAGGCAGTTTTGACAGCTGCTTCATTGTTAAACTGTTTTCCTGTCAAAAAGTGATCCAAATGTTTACAGAAATGGTAATCTGTTGGCGAGAGATCTGGTGAAAATGGCGGGTGAGGAAGAGTCTCATAGTGCAACTCGTTCAATTTTTAGATCGTTGTTTTCGATACATGAGGTCGTGCGTTGTCATGAACAGTACCTATAACTTCATCCCTGTTGACTAGCCTAGGTCGTTGAACTGTCAATTTCTCATGCATTTCGTCCAGTTGAGCGCAGTATTTCTCAGCATTGATCGTTTTGCCAGGTTTCAGAAAAGAATAGTGAATAAATCCAGCTACAGACCACCAAACAGTCACCATTACTTTCCTTGGATGAAGGCTTGGTATCGGCATGCGTGTTGGAGCCTCATCGGCATCTTGCCATTGGGTCGATCTGCGACGATTACTGTATAGTATCCATTTTTCATCGCAGGCTACAATTCTATTCAAGAACGGATCGTTACTATTGCGAGAGAGAAGAGAACTGGAAATTTCCATTTAACACGCCATGTTTTGCTTTGCTCGGTAAGAGCATGTCAAGTTTTTCATTTTTCCAATTTGTTGTAAGTGGCGGCAAACTGTCGAACTGTGCACGCCCAATTTCTCCGCAAGATCCCTTATGGTTTGGCGGTGGTCAGACTCCACTTATGCACGAAACTCGTCGTTATCGATCGATGGTCCTGGGTTTCCACCCGGCACATTTCGGAGGTTCATATCTCCGGATCAAAATTTTTCGAACCACCGCTGAGTGGTTCGTTCGTTAACCGTATCAGGTCCAAATGCGCTGTTGATATTCCTCGTTGCTTCCATTGCGTTGTGCTCTACATTAGATTCGTAAGGGAAAAGTAGCCGCTTTTGACTCACTTCCATGTTCTTTATACCCTAGACTTTTAGTATAGGGTATATTGTTTTTGTCAAGACGGAAATATGTAACACCTTAAAGGAGGCTCCGGAAGTATTGGAATGTGTATATATAAATGATCAAGGTCACCTTCTGATCCGATTTAGCCGTGTCTGTCTGTCTTTCTTTCTGTTTGTCTGTCTGTCGGTCTGTTCGTCTGTCTGTCTGTCCGTTGGCACGATAACTTTCGATAGAATAAAGCTAGATCCTTGAAATTTTTGTCAAATGTTGCAAGTATGATCAAGTTGGTTGGTATTGAAAATGCGTATGATTAGGCCAAGAGAACGCCTACCTCCCCTATGTAAAATAATTAAATGTTTCTATAACTCGCGATTAAATATACTTGAAAAGCTCTAGCTTTGGTAATCTTATTCTCTTCTGGAAAAATAAAATCGATCAGTTTAAAACTAACGATCATTTTCTTACAAAGAGCCCCGTACTACCCTACTTTTCAGGTTTTTTGTCTATAACTCTTGAACCAATTGACTTAGACACCTGATTTTTGGCGTGTAACCCTGAGGTGAGAAGCTGCTTGATTTTTAGTTACTTGGGCATCAGTTAAAAGGAACGCCTACCTCCCCTACAAATTTCAAAAAATTAAATATTCTTTTAATTACGACAAGTTTCGATAGAATGACACTTGCGAATTGAAAATTTGACGGAATGTTGGTAGTAAAATCTAGTTAGTCGGCATTGAAAACGGGCAAGATCCAACCTAAGGAATCCCTACCTCCTCTACAAATGAAACTTCAAATAAGCGATAGCTTTTGATAGAATGAAACCAGCAATGTGAAATTTTGGTCAAATGTTTGAAGTGAGATTTAGTTAATCGATTTAAAAGATGAGCCGATCCGACCCAAAGAACCTTTACCTCCCCTACAAATCAAACGTAAAATAGAAAGAACTTTCGATAGAATGGAGCTAGTGACCTGGAATTTGGGTCAAATGTTTGTATTAGGATCCAGTTGGCTAATATTGAAAATACGTAAAATCTGACGAACGAAACCCCTACTTCCCCTACAAATGAAACTTCAAATAAGCGATAACTTTCGATGAAATGAAGCTAGTGACCTGAAATTTTGGTCAAATGTTTGTACTTGGATGTAGTTGGCTTTTTGTTGAAAGTGCACAAGATCCGACGAAGGAAACCTCTACCTCCCCTACATGTGAGACTTCAAATAAGCGATAACTTTCGATAAAATGAAGCTAGCGACTTGAGAAATTCAACAAATATTTGTAGTGTGGGTTAGTTAGTCGATTTTGAGAATGGTCAAGATCCTTCTTAATGATCGCCAACCTCCTCTATAAACTGGGCATATAGGAAACTCACTTTTATTGCATGTGGTCGTTGCCAATTGGCATTTTTGGTCTAGGTCTGTACAAGTCTAGGGTATATACGCTTCGGACTGGTTTCTTTTTTTTCACCGATCACCATGAAGTGAAAAACCGAAATGACTCCAAAATCCCAGATAGCAGTATTCACACTTCAATATGTTATATCGGTAGTGCCGCCTGGTGGCAGTTTGATACATAAAAATCGCAGCCAAATTCATGTCATTGCAAAATCCGACATTTCGTCTGCACCAACCTAATACATGCTTTTTCTGCGGTGTGATCTCAGGCTATTGGCACATCAAATATTACTGTACAGCTCGTACTCGTACCATACTCGCGACATCTGAAGCTCCATCGCACAACATTGCAAGGCCCATAAACTCCATCGAAAAGCCCATTAAGTTCTATCGCACCAAACAACAGCTGGTACTCGCACGAAAACTCAAAGTTGTTTGTGATGGCATCGGGCGCGCAGCAATGTGTACACTCAAAGCGTGACTCCATTTAAAATTAAAGACTTTAAATTTTCTTGCGATGACCGCTTGTAATCACAAGCCATCGCTCGACAAGGCTCGGCTCGTCATCACACGCAATGTGAATATTCACTAAAAGTGACATTATAATGGTTATTGGGGATCTAATTGCAAAAGTTGGCCCTGATAACTATGGGCTCAGATATGTGATGGGAAGACACGGTTTTGCGGATCGTAACGACAACGGTGAGATATTTATATAGGTACAGTTCTGCAACTTTCACAGTATTTGGTACCACGTTTGAGCATAAGGACCACCACAAAATCTGTTGATACTCTGTTGACCGGCGCAGATCACAAAATCATCTTGTGAACAAACAGCTGCGGTAAATATTCACCCAGTAGTGACATAAATGAAAACTGGGATGCCATTAAAAATTCCGTGCATTGACAGCACAGATACCATCCCTTGCACAAACCTGGATTACCTGAATAAGCCCTGGATGTCCGACGATTCATGGCAGCGGGTTGTTGAGAGAAAAGAGTTAAAGGTTCGTTTGGCTGCAGCAACAGACGACAATCGAACCAGCATCCAACTCCCCTACCGTCAGAAAGATCGAGAAGTTCAGCGTAGTGTGCGACGCGATAAGGCGGCTATTACACTATAAAAGTTCTTTTACAAATATCTTTTATAGAAGACATTTTTAAGGGACTTTTATAGTGTAATAACCGCCTGAGGAAAGATTTGCGACATGAATGTTGCTTGTTTCAAGTACTTTTCTTACAAGCTTGCACTTCTTCCGCCTTAGGCGGCTAATATCATTCATAAAAGTTCTTTTAAAATATCGTGCGTCAACGATATTTGTAAAAGAACTTTTACAGTGTAATAATACGGGGGGCAAAGACCTTTTCCATAGTCCTCCGCGTGGGCGCCCCCTGGTAACGGCAGTGTATCAATTCGCTGACGGCCAATGTCTTAGCGATAAGACAGTTTGGAAAAGGCAGATAGCTGTAGCCTGAATGGCTGACAAACACCTAAGCGTCTCAGGTCTAGTAGGATGGAATGACTTGCGTAGTTGGACCTGCTACATAGTTGTGTGGGCTTCAGCACTTTTATTAAACCATCTGAAGCAGCTATCTCCGAGGCCATCCCCTGAATGGGGTTAAGCGACGTGCTGACAACTCGTCCTTGTAAAAACCACTCCATGTCAAGAAACCTGGAACAAAAGCCTCGGATTGGACGGATCAACAACGACGACCACGCAAACGAATAAAGGATTATTCTTTCGGATCCTGGAATGTACGCTCCCTGAACAAACCGGGGGCCGAGAAGGCCCTCCTTCAACAGGTCGAAAAGTACAAACTGAGCATTACTGCAGTCCAGGAAACAAATTGGCTTGGCAGCGAGATTAATGACAAGAAATCGCACACAATTTTTACAAGTGGCAAACCATCGGGCCGCAAGGAGTTTGGAGTAGCATTTATAGTGGACAATCACCTCAAACCGCATATTACTGACTTCAAACCCATAAATGAACGGCTGTGTGCGATTCGCATCAAGACTCGATTCTTCAATCTCTGGCTCATCAATGTGCATGCCCCCACTGAAGTTAAAGAAGACGCAGTAAAAGACGAGTTCTACGCCCGCCTTGAAACTCTCTTCGACTCACTTCCAACAAACGACGTCAAATTACTGCTGGGAGACTTTAACGCGAAAGTCGGGAATGAAAGTTGGCATCGGGGGACCTCTGGAGGCCACAGCCTCCATGAAGAATGTAACGATAACGGCCAGCGACTTATCGACTTCGCCTGCAGCAGGAATCTAGTCGTAAGCTCTACGTGTTTCCCGCATCGACGCATTCACAAGCAGACCTGGAAGTCTCCAGACGCACATACCGTCAACCAAATTGACCACGTCCTCATTTGCAGGAGATGGGCGTCTAGTGTCATGGATGTCCGCTCCTATCGAGGAGAAAACTGCGACTCAGATCATCACTTGGTGAAGACGACCTACAGATGTAGAATTTCCTCAGTGCACCAGTCAAGAATCAGCCCTCCCAAAATCTTTGCGGTTGATAAGTTCTTGAGTGATGCTACAGCGGTGGCGTATACTACCGCCCTTGAGGAAGAACTATCACCTATGCAACACAACATCAGCAACACAGGCGTCCATGGGTTCTGGGAAGAACTTAAGGGTACCATCAAGGATGTCGCAGAGAAGGTCGTGGGATATAAAGCCTGGCGAGCGCGAAATGACTGGTTCGACGAAGAATGCAAAAATTCACTTGACGCGAAAAACGAGGCCTACAGACAATGGATTCAACGAGGAACCAGAGCCAGAAGAGAAAAATATGACGAGCTACGGCGAATATCGAATAGAATAATTAGACGTAAGAAACGTAAATACTTTGACGAGCAGTTGCTGAACATAAACGAAAACTTAGCTAATAGGAACACCAGACAAGCGTACAAACTAGTAAATACAATTAAGAACGGCTACCAACCCAGGTCCAGCCTTTGTAAGGACAAGGATGGAAACATCATCAGCGACACCGATGGTATTAACAAACGATGGGCCTCTTATTTTGAAGAGCTTCTAAACCGACCATCTAACATCCCCACACAGGAAGCTCTCGATGATATTGTTGATCTAGGCCCACCCATTCAACCCCCGACAGTAGAGGAAGTTGATCTCGCGTTGCGGTCACTAAAACGAAATAAAGCGCCGGGCGCTGACGAGATCCCAGCTGAACTGCTAAGATTCGGTGGAACGAGTCTAGTTGATGCCATACATCAATTACTCCTGCGAGTATGGGAGAACGAGGAGATCCCAGACGATTGGCGCAGAAGCATCATATGTCCAATTCATAAAAAGGGAGATAAATTGCGGTGTGAGAATTACAGGGGCATCTCACTAGTTTGTACGTCCTATAAAATTTTGACGAAAATTCTGGAAAATAGAATAAAACCGTACGCAGAACGAGTCATTGGCGAATATCAAAGCGGTTTCAGACCTGGTCGCTCCACAACCGATCAGCTCTTCTCAGTCAAACTGATACTCCAGAGGTGCTGGGAATACAACGTAAACGTATACCAAATCTTTGTCGACTTCAAGCAGGCATACGACAGTATCGATCGTGGAGTACTGTACAACAACATGCTGCAATTTGGTATACCAGCAAAATTAGTGCGACTGACAAAGATGACGATGACCAACTCCGTCTCACAAGTCAGGATCCAGAATAGACTTACTGATCTATTTGAAACACGCACTGGTTTGAAACAGGGCGATGGACTGGCACCGACGCTCTTCAACCTAGCACTGGAATACGTTATTCGGGCCATGAATATGGACAACAGCAAGACGCTTCTCATCAAGTCGACACAATTAGCAGCGTACGCCGACGACATCAACATCATGTCCCGAAGATTGGCTGACGCAGAAGAACTTCTGCATACGCTCAATACCGCTGCAAAAGAAGTTGGATTACGTATTAACGAGGGTAAAACTAAAATAATGATGCAATCGGTGACAAGGACACCTGCACAACCGAGCATCAACGTGGGGGACCTCAACATCGAGTTCGTGAACAACTTCATCTACCTGGGTTGCAACCTGTCAAGGGACGCCAACGAAACTGACGAAATCAAGCGACGGATACAGTTAGCTAATAAGACTTTTTTCTCGGTTCTCCCCATAATGAAATCGAAGCATGTGCACAGAAACACAAAGCTCCGCGTGTACAAAACCATTATACGACCAGTGCTATGCTATGGCTGCGAAGCATGGACCCTAACTCAAGCCTCCGAAAACATGCTAGACACTTTTGAACGTAAGGTTCTACGGCGAATTTTCGGGGCTGTTTGCGATAGAGATGGATGGCGCATCCGGTACAACCATGAGTTGTATGAAATGTACGATGATCTGCAAGTGTCGAAAATCGTCAAACTACAACGACTTCAATGGGCAGGGCATGTACAAAGAATGGACGATGATCGCATGCCTAAGAGAGTAATGAATGCAGAACGAGTCGACGGAGCGAGACTGCGAGGACGACCGAGATCTCGTTGGGAGAGCTCAGTAGGTGTGGACGCCGCGCAGCTGCTGGGCTCCCAAAATTGGAGGACGCGGTCACGTGACCGAGATAATTGGAGGACAATGATCCAGGCGGCCAAGGCCCGACGTCGGGCTGTCGCGCCACGATGATGATGATGAATACGGCCCCCCATACACTATGCGAATAATTGTCAGATCGATCTCACGATGGATCGCCACAAAATATTTCGCGGCTAAAATTATATGGAATTGTAGAAAAACAACGACAACGATAGGTGCATACACTCTGCGATCCATCTGACGATCACACGTCAGATCGATGTCGACTGATCGAAAGGTATATGGGGTGCTTTAGTTTTCACTTTTTGCACAACCATTGTGTACGGATTAGTGAACACAACACATACGCAAGTGAGATACTATGAGCAACCTTTGCTTAATTTGTACTGAGTCCCAACTCTGATATATTTTTCCTCTATGGTAATAGCCGCCTAAAAGAGATTATGCGAATTCTCTTCTAGCCTCAGCAGAAGAAGCCGTAAGAACCAACAACTTAAACGCCGTATACGGTGTCATCAAGGAGTTTACAGGTGGTCGTAACTACTGCCAATATCCGGTGAAGGATAGTGATGGAAAGTCAAATGGGGCGGTGGAAAGAACAATTTACAGCGGTGTTGAACCGTGCAAACCCTTTACCTAACCATCAAAGTGTGCGTATACGCTCAACTTTGCCGACTAAAGAGGAATTGGTCGCAGAAATTAATGCACTAAAACGAGGAAAGGCTGCCGGACTCAACGGTATCCCTGTCGGACTTTATTAAGCAACGCCAAGCGTAACTGCCGATTTGCAGCATCCACTTGTTGTTGAAGTGTAATACAGATAACTTTCCTACTGAGTAGAAGGAAAAATTGATCATCACACTTCCGAAGAAGAGTAGCCTTACAGACTGTAATATTTGGAGAGGCATTTTTGTGCTTCCTGCAGTTGCCAAGATAATAGCTAAAAGCCGTCCTACAAAGACTGAAGGCTTAACTGGAAAGCGCAATTGATGAAGAGCAGGTTGGCTTTCGATTTGCGATTGCGATTGCGAATCACGATCGAGAAATACGCTGAGTACGATTTTTCGCTCCATTGATTCCGAGAAGGCTTTCGATAGTGTAAACCGGGATTCTATATGGGCGGTCTTGCGCAGGAGAGGCATCCCTGAGAAGCTTGGCTATCATCAAGGTAACCTCTGACGGCAGAAAATGTCGCGTTTTGCATAAAGGTAAGGTGTCGGGGGACTTCGAGAGCCGCAGTGGAGTTTGACAGAGATGCATCCTCTCACCGATGCTATTCCTCATAAGTGATCGGCGATGTGTTGCGTACAGACCTATCCGGACCAGACAGAGGAATTCATTGGACTCTAATATCTTATCTACAATATCTTGCCTACGCTAACGCCATATACCTACTCTCCCACAAAATCATGGACCTGTCCGCAATGGCGTTTTATCTCAAGAGACAGGCAAGCAAGCTTGGGCTAAAGATTAATACCAACAAGACCAAGATTGTTAGCCCACCATTGCGGAAAAGAAATACCAATTTCCTTCGATACTAATGGGCAGCCTGTGGAGAAAGTGGATAAATTTATCTACCTGGGTAGCATTGTTTTCGAAAATGGCCATACGGAGCAGGACATCGCTCATTGTATCAACCAGGTTTAATGCGCATGCTGTCCAAAATCTGGCAGATTAATTATCTTAACATCAAAACCAAGCTGGACCTATTTACTCCTTGGTACTGTCTGTGCTTTTGTATGGGAGCGGTATATATATTGCCGTATTCGGCCTTTAATTTTAAGAAGCCTTCGCTTTAAAAACTTAATATAGAAATCGTGTTACGTGTGTTTGCAATGACGATCCACGTATAGGAAAACTTTTAAGTGAAAAACAAAACCAATTGTCGCATGAATGAAGTGAAATTATTTCCAACAACTTTAGCTATTAGTTTATCTTGTTAAATTGTTATCACCTGGTAAAATCATATTTAATTATCTAATCATTAAAGGGATTTGTGATTCAATGAAAGAATATTTCATATACGAGTCTTATTTTAGGGCCGATTGCGATTCTCTTTATAACTACACGCAACCCCCCTTGGGGTCACTACCCACGGGTTGACAAACGATGCCTTTAGGATACCATTCTTGTAAGTGTATAATAGTATGGTTTGATTTATTAGGCCGGAGATTTTGCGCGCCTACATATTTCAAATGCACAGCCAGGGCCCTATTGCACAAATCAACCAATAATATTAGTAAATTTTACCCGTCCCGTCCACGACGACGTTAGTGGCCATGGATGTGCAGGGCGTGTATGCTGGCAACTGCATTCTCCGAAACTAGTTTATGCCGTCGAAACGTCAACTGGGCCACATGGAACAGTTGACGCGCTATGTCCCACAAGGGGTTAGGGCAATTGAGAATAAAGTGAGTCGCACGAGGCTAAGTACTTTTCATAGAAATTGCTCCAGTACCTCAGTATGCTAATGACTTAATAACTGAAAGGTTTCGACCAGTTGACACGAGCTGTAACAAAGGAGCGCTAATTATTATTAATTATTATGCAATAATAGAAAATGAAACGTGTAGATAAACGAAAACTGAAACTGTGCGTTCTCAATAAAGTAAAATTAAAGCGGGGTGTTTTTTGTTGGCTCTTTTCCCGGTCGCCTAACAAAAAGCGACAAGACCAAGGTTTGGGAAGAAATTTAAAAATATACATTATCCTTTCAAGCTGTTTCCGCTGGTAAAGATGACTCATGCATGCGCGATGCTCGGTGGCCTAATATACGGAAATGAATTTTTTTTAATTTTTCATCTTATTTGTTTAAGGTTTAGACAATTGTCGATAAAGTGACTGATAGGTGATCCTAACGGCCTTTGAGATACTTGAGTAGCATATAATTATTATTATGTTTTTTTTTTTGTTTTATGAGAAATTTGACTATGCTAGGAAGACTGGCACGGGTAAAGTCGCCGAGGGGAAATTCACGGAAGTGGACGAAACCGTCAGAGACGTTATTAGCCAAGATTCTCCAGTCGTAAGGGGAGATCCTTGTTATAGAATCAATGGAGAATCAAAACGATATTTCCGAGCTGGAGCAATTTCAAAAAGAATTGCAAAAATAAGTTCCAGAAGAAGAAGAATGGGTTCAACCCGATGTGAACGGCAAGCAAGCACCGGGAAAGATAACGGAGCCAGCCTGCCCAGCAAGCAATACAGACGATTCGAATAAGCATGCTCTTCAGGTGGTGCTGTTTAAATTACAAATTTACAAGACTAAATTGGAAACGAGACAATTGGAAATAAACTTGGTTTCCCGTGGAGCGAATACACCCAGGATATCCCCGTTGATATTATATTGTAGATATATCAAGTGAATTAAGTTTCTATGTTTAATTTTGATCTTTTATCACATGTGGATTATGTGATCATAAAATAAAAGAAAACAACTTATAATATAAATATTATTTTTTTTTTAATTAGTTACAAAAATTTCACAAATATTGAGGAAATAAAAAGACTGATTACGAAAACAAATATTTTTTTAACCTCTAGCCATGTGCTGCATAATTTCAGTTTGTACCATTCGAGCGGCAGGTTGAGGTTCATCTTCTAGGTTATGCTGTTGTTGATCTACAGTTATATTGCGAGTATTATCACCTATCTCATCTTCATTCCAATTCAAATGTAGATCTTCTTCTGCTTCTCTAGTAATATTATTATAAATGGTGCCACACAACACTTGACAATGTTAGCAGCAAATATGGATCCCACTCCAAGCTTGTTTAAGCAAGGGAATTTTTCTTTTAAAATTCCCAAGGCTCAATCTATTATGCGCCTTGTACTTTTGTGCCTTCTGTTGCAAATTCTTTCCGCTTCATCTCGGGGATCATCTCGAATTACCAAGCAGAACAAAATTCCGAAACAGTACTTGCTCCATTCGTTCATAAAGACAACTGTTTCGAAGCATACGGTTATCATGAACGCTGCCTGGCCATTTTGGATTACCATAAAAGATTGGCCATAAGAGCCACAAACCAACATGCAGTTTAACGAGTGGTTACTGTTAGGCACTACGTTTATATCGCGGGATCATCTTCGAGGTTTAACTAAATCGATCTAACTCACGACGATGTAAACGTATCGGTTTAATTAGTTTTACGAGTAGCTCCACTTACGATGCAGTACTGGTCTAGAAAATTGGGACTAGTTGGTGTGGCTGCCTTCGCTAATGGTGTTGTTAGTGATAATTCCCTTTTATATGTTACATAAATATCTCATCCCTTTCTGAAATTCTGCATTCGCTCCATCCTTTAATTGTAGTGGTATAAACGTACTTTTATTAGGAGGGGCTACTGCCTGTTGACATTTTCCAAACCAAAGTCTCAAACCAACAACTGGCATCTTTCATTGTAAGTAACTCTCCGTGGTATAAACACACCACGAGCAAGTACTAACACTGAAGCGATTTAGTTAAAACGCCTTTAAGTTCCACAATATAAACGTGGCCACGGTCGACAAAATCAACCGCATGGCGTGGTGGTGCATCGATTTTTATCAATGAGCCATCGATTCCTCCAATCACTCGGGAAAAACGTGCGATTTCAAAAAAGTTCACAACCTCTTGTACTTGATCTTGTGGGCCATGTTATCACACGAGGAAACAGTCGGAGAATGATTGCTGCAATAACCCTTTTCACAGTGCGGCACACTGTGCTTTTGTGCACACCATGCATGTCTGCAATGGTGTGGTACTGTGCTCCACTGCCTAGCCAGTGCAAAGTGATACATACTTGCTGATGAATACTCAATGCACTACTTCTCCTTGACCGATGAACGAGGAGAGTTCTTATTTGATCTACAATACTATACAGGGTGTCCCATTCATGATGGTAAATATTTAAATGGTAGATAGTATGGCTAATTTGGAGAAAATTAAAATAAGACATGAACCCTCTATCTTTAACCGTTACAGAGTTATAGCATTAAAAAGAAAAAACTGTCCAAATCCTTGACTTGTCCAATAAATTCGAAATTTTCTAAGCCCCCAATTATTCGATCCAAGATTTAATCTTACTTTCTGAAACTACAATACATAGAATTTCATATAAATAAACTTTTTATCGGTTAAAAGAATTACCATTATTTCAAAGATACAACCGTTCAAACTTTGAAAAAATTGTGAAGTCTATTTTTCATCAAAAGTCCAAATGATTATTTCGTAACGGTACTTTGAACTGACAAATCTGCAAAGTTGACAAAAGTTGTCCCATTATGTTATGTTTCGATGGGCGTATAAATATTAAGGACTTAGATTTGAAAATTTGCGAATTTGACGTTTTAAAGGTAAAAAAACGCGATTTTCAACTAAAACACATTTACGCTATTTTCAAAATAATTTTACTTATGTTATATTTTTTAGTTAACGAAATAACAGAAAAGAAGCAAAACTAATGACAAAGGAGTTCAAATCACATCCAAAGTGAAAACTACAAATATTGTTCGAAATGTCCTCCTTCGTGTTGGATACAAGCTTGATATCTTTTGACAACTCATGCGACAGCCCGGAGAACTTCTTCCCTCTTTTCTCTCAAATCACTGCATGCCGTTTCAATTTTCCGAATCAGGTGTTCCCGCGACGTGATGGATTCGTTATAAACCTCATTTTTCAAAGTTCCCCAAACATAAATGTCAAGAGGAGTTAAATCAGGGCTTCTAGCAGGCCATGCAATAGGCCCATATCGTCCGATCCACTTTTCGTGGAATTCGTTATGAAGAAACTCCATGATAACTCTTCCGTTATGGGCAGGACATCCGTCCATCTGCCACTAAATTTCAGGTCGTTCTGCAATCGCAATACCATCGAGCAAACTCGGGCCGACATCAGTCTCCAACACGTTATGAAACGCGGATGAATTCAGTCGTTCAGGAAGAATTATGGGTTCGGAAAGGTGGTCCCCGAGAACACCTATCCAAACATTCACCCTTAATTCATGCTGGTATCTAGAAGTTCGAGTTGCGTGGGGGTTCTGATGAGCCCAGACATGCGTATTCCGCGAATTAAACACGCCACTCCGTGTAAATGTTGCTTCATCTGTCCATAACACTTTCCTCGGAAAATGCCGATCTGTTGCAGTTTTATCCAAAAACCACCTACAGAAGGTCGTCCTCCTTTCAAAGTCTGCAGGTAATAGATCCTAAACCTGTGCTAAGTGATACGGATACTGTTCGTCGACGTGGAGTGTCCGCTGAACCGCCATACGCGGGACATTCATTTGAAGTCCAGCCCTTCCCGTGCTCGAACCGGGGTTCGCATCAAAGTGCCTAAGGATCTCGTCTTGATTCCATGTCGAGCGTTCGCTTTGATCGTTGGTGTTGTGGTTAGGCGTTTTTCCCGTTTCTCTTAAAATTCGGAACGTTCTAGTAAACGTCCTACTGTCCGGAAGTTGTCAATTTGGGAAGCGTCTACTCTACTTCCGAACTGCCTCGCATCCGTTCCCTCCAGCAACGCCATATACAAACACCATATCGGCGTATTCACCATCAGTATATGCCCTTTGCATATCTTATAATCGGGAACAACACTATACCAACCAAAGGACGAAGCTATAATATTATAGCATTAATTTCAATACTCGTATTAATATTATTACCTGGTATAATATTTGTACAATAACAACAGATTAATTATATAATAATAACTGACTTTATGTACAACAATTGAAATTGGCGGGTCTAAGAACTTGCGAGTAAATATAAAACAAGCATTTACGGTTAAAATAACCGTTAGCTTAGCAAGTACGTTATGATGTTTTTTTGGCCAGAAACATTTCCAATGTAAAGTTTTTTGCTACATTAATTTGGTACTGTAAGTACACACTTGTTTATTATTATTTGATTTGCTGTACATGAAAATCGCGTTTTTTTACCTTTAAAACGTCACATTCGCGAATTTTCAAATCTAAGTACTTAATATTTAATAATACGCCCATCGAAACATAACATAATGGGGCAACTTTTGTCAACTTTGCAGATTTTTCAGTTTAAAGTACCGTTACGAAATAATCATTTGGATCTTTGATGAAAAATAGATTCCACAATTTTTTCAAAGTTTGAACGGTTTTATCTTTGAAATAACGGTGATTTTTTCAGTCGGTAAAAAGTTTATTTATATGAAATTCTATGTAGTTTCAGAAAGTAAGATTAAATCTTGGATCGAATAATTGGGGGCTTAGAAAATTTAGAATTTGTTGGACATGTCAAGGGTTTGGACAGTTTTTTTTTAATGCTATAACTCTGTAACGGTTAAAGGTAGAGGGTTCATGTCGTATATTAATTTTCTCCAAATGAGCCATACTATCTACCATTTAAATATTTACCATCATGAATGGGACACCCTGTATACTGCATTTTGTTACGGGATATATTAACCCTCTCTTTAAATTCAAAATCACTTAAGAAGTCGTAGTTTATTCTTGGTTTATAAACTTTTCGGCTGCGATGGTTCTGGGGTTTGTTGGATATCATCTTCTTCAGAAGAAGAATTGAAAAGCAAAGAAGAATTGAAAAGCAACACCTTGACACTGACTAATAACTAAATTTACAAGCGAAAATACGCTAATAGAAATAATATTAGTATTTACTGTCACTTCGGTATTTCTAAATATATTGTGCAACCTAAGCTAATAGTATTAGCTAATACTATTTCCTATTTCGCTATTATTATTACTACTAATAATTTCAGATTGTGCAACAAAAATTACAAGTTATTAGTGGTTTAACTAATAATATTAGTTGATAGAATATTGTGCCACAGGGCCCTGGACATATGCTCGAGACGGGATTTTCTATGTTGTCGTATTTTTATTTAAATTCGAAATATTCCAGGTGGGTTTCAGACCTCCATGACCCCTCCCTCCCATGGCTATGTGACTGATTTGATTAGATATTTTAAAACAACAATTACTTTGGATGGAGTATTGGTGAACTGAATCACTAACACTCTAGGACAGTCAGACGAATCCATGAAGACATGTGACTCAACCAAAAGACTGAAATAGTAACAAGTTCTGAAAGTAGGACTTTATTCACAGGGAACACTTAAATTGATTTTTCTTTCTTGAATTATTAATAGTACATAACATATGACTACTGGGGTGTGAGCAGCAATAACGCAAATATATACGTAACTCCAACTTGTTTTGGTAATTTCGGAAGGCCCAAATTAATCAAAAGAACAAATAAAATAAATACAATCAGAGAACCCAAGACATTAAAATCCTTAAAAGTCTCGATATGTAATAAAGAAGCAAAATGGGCGTTAGAAATCACGGATACAAGCAACTGAAAATGAACGTGATCCAAAGCACAAATTGACTCAATTCCCCCGAATTTAATCAAACGGGGCTAAAAACGCCTGTTGCTCCCAGATTTTATGCAGTGGCAAGAAGAGCGCAGAATCCAGACAAAGACTATATGTTGAAAATTGGTCCCTGATATTTCGTCCTAAGGGGTGGTCCCAAACCTGACGAAAAGCTCTTTCCAAGGATTCGACTGTTGCTTCACTGCATGCAACATATGAGCGTTACGTACGAAAAGCTTACGATTATGCCTGTTTTAGGACATGAGTGGGTTTGTGCCGAGCCAAGGAACGTAGAGGTTACGTGGGTGTGGAATACATGAACTTTCGAAATGTGTAGGTATGAGTGGCGCGACTGGATTTTACCCCGATACCAACAGGGTTCAGTTAGTCTAGGCCAAACGGGATAACCAGGCACAACAAGTGTGTAGTTTTTTTCCATAAAAAGTTGAATTAAGCTAGTTTGCTTTACCAATTTGCTTCTACCCTTGCTTTCATCTTTTCTAAACAAGAGGATTTCTAGCTTGATAGCCAGTTGCCAGGTGAAAGGGAGTATATTTTGCTCCTTTCCGTATGCAAATCAGGCGCGTGATTTAATAAGAGTATCGGTCGTGATATATAAGGTGTAAATCGTTACGGTGGTTGGTTGAAAAAAATATGGAAGTGTGTATTATATAATTGTGAAACAAATGTAGTAACTGTCTTTTGCGTCTTGAAGTGCAAACGTTGCAACAAGTCCCCATGTTTCTGAATTATTTGAGGCATACAACCAGGGGAAACTTGATATATGTGAATTAAAGTGTAATGAAATAAATTTATTCAAATGAAAATGCTCTATTTAATAAAATGAAGTATTTTAAATTAAAATAAATTGCGAAGTGTATTTTAAAAAGCAGAGAGGCTCTTTAATTTAGTTAAGTGCTTGCAGTGAATGATGTAATTCAACGTGTTAGTTTTCATAGTGGCTTAGTAAGTTGTATAATACCGTGAGTTTTGATTAAACCTGAAAATTCATAAAACTGGAGGTGAAATGGAGCTGAAATCCTGGAATAATTTACTAACTTTTTTCGGAATATTCTTACTTTCAAGCTTATCAAGTAAGACTCATTTTTCTAATATTTAATTATCTAATTACAAATTATTATGCGAACAAACATTTATTAGCAGATATTATAAAGCAGCCATGTTTTCAGCCGATTTGTTTTACTATTTAATCTTTAAATACGTATTGTGATAATGCGCTAAAGCAGTCCATAAACTCCGTCTCTTTTTTGCAAACGCTTGCATTGCACTTTAACAGGTATACGAGTATGAGACTTTTGAAATTGTATTAGAATTGCTGAACATATTTTGGAATAAATGAGTTGCGTATACATACATTACTTCAGGTTATTACACTATACGAGTTCTTTATTAAGATATTTCATATCAGTTTTTATTAACCATTAGGCATTTTGACTATATAATTTGTAGTCTTCAGATCAAAAGGCTGGAATGAAAACTATTAGAAAAAATAGCAAAAAAAAATATTCGCAGAAACACCTAAATCATTGGTTTCCACAGCCTTAAAAATTCACAGTTAGTTTCGCAATTATTCACACACGCAAACCGGAAAGAAGATTTTATTGCAATAAAAAAAATTTATTAATTTATATTATAACAAATTATTCTATTATTCTTTAGTCATGATAATTTAGTAAAATCAGTATCAACATAAAATCGTATCTGCTAGGACTATTACTATCTATACCGATAGTCAGGCGGCGATAAAATCCCTGGACGCTGCACTTTCTACTTCGAAAACCGTGGTGATGTGCCGCTCTGCTCTCAAGGAACTCAGCGACTTTTTCAACATCACTTTGTGCTGGATACCAGGGCATAGTGGTTTCAGCGGTAACTGCCGGGCAGACGAGCTGGCTCGGGTGGGTACCACCAGTGTGGACATAGAGTGTTTTCGCCCCGTCAAAATACCGATGGCAGCTTGTAAGAAGGTGATCAAGACAAACGCACTAAACCGTGCTAATATCGAATGGCTAAATGGAACTACATGCAATGTTACAAGACAAATTTGGCCGGCCTTTAATCCTAGCCGCTCTTTAGGGCTGCAGATGCTAGAGAGAAGGCATCTATGGAAGGTTGTGGTGATCATTACAGGACATTGCTTGATAGGCGAGCATGCCAGGCGTCTTCGGCTTCCGTATAATGATCACTGCAGAAGCTGTGGAGACGAGGAGGAGGAGGAGACAATAGCTCACTTCCTGTGCTATTGCCCTGCTCTGGCCGGTAGAAGAAAGGACACTCTAGGTTCCCTTTACTTTCTTGACCTGGATGACTTGAAGGACGTAAGTGCTGGTCATCTACATCGTTTTATTGATAGATCCGGGTGGTTTGACGACTAGGCTCTTATGGCGTTGAGGTATCACAACGGACCCATTGGTGGTCTATGTGTGCAGTGTTCTATACAGCAGCCTTTTTAACCTAACCATCAACATAAAAGATCGCAGAGCGAAAAAAAAAATTAAAAATAAAAATATTTCAGTGCTACATCCCCCTATTTTATATAATGATACTAATGATACAACTTAGACCTAGGTTAGACTTAGGGATAAAACTAAAACTACAATTTTGCAATGGCAATAGTATCATACGGTTGTACGGAAAATATTAGTACGAAATTTAGTATATACACTTTTTTTTCCCATGCCAATACAGCTGCGAAAGAGGGCAAAATACCTTTTCCATAGTCCTTCTCGTGGGCGTCCCCTGGTAATTTCAATGGGTCAAACCACTGACGACCAAGTCTTAGCGATAAGGCAATTTGGAAAAAGGCAAGATAACTGTAGCCTGAATGGCTGACCTACACCCAAGCGTCTCAGGTTTAGTAAGGTATTGAACGCTATAAATATATCGGAATAATTGGAATAGGACTACTACGTCATATAGCTGCCATAGGAACGACTGGTCCAAAAGTTGGTTTTTGTGAAAAGAACTTTTTCATTTCTAAATAAATATTTCTAAAATCTCAAATCATTCAATAATATCTTTTGCCAAATCACCTTACCGAATTTGGTTAGAATTGGACTACTCTATCATATGGCTACCATAGGAACGACCGTTCCAAAATCAAGTTTTTGTTAGAAAAACTTTTTTATTTCTGAAGATATCTTCACCAAATTTCATATTTACTGCTAAATCACACTTCTAAATTTAATTGAAATCGGGCCACTATTTCATGTACCTCTCATAGGAACAGTGGAATCGGAACAAGTTGAACTACTAATTTCAAAGTAGCAAATGCGCCGCAAATCAAAACGAAGGTATGATGGCCTTCACGCGAAGCGTGTTAAGAGTATAAGTTCGAGTTCTCGTGGTGTTGCAGCAAAATCGAAGCATGTGCTGCTATTCTCTAAATTTCGCAATTTTGACTTCACATTCCCAATTAGCGACCCAAACTACTTTATATTAGCTTTTTTCCAGAAAGCTAATCCGCGTTTTCGAAAAGAAGGGTCACGATTCAGGATATCCTTTTGTTTATGAATTTTGGCAGTTTTAACCTTAGATTCGCAGTCAGCGATCCTTCTCCTCCTTGGTGTTAGCAATATCAACCTTCTGCTTCCGTCCTTCCTACCTATATAAAACTACATCGCAGGAATGTCCTTTTATCTCTATCAAAAGACTCGAGAAGGCATTTATACTACTCCGGTGCATTTGCCGATTCAGACCGATTCCCATGACACCCAACTTGCTATGTTCCACTCCATTGCCATTTGATTGATTTCATAGTAATTACTGAGTGGGCTCAGAAGACAAACACTATGTCGGAACTTTAGCGGAACTGCTCAGTAATTCATTTTGCGCCTTATGAACGACGTATATACCATATGCTGTGAAATTTTTGTCTAGTTTTTTTCGAATTATATGTATTGTAGTTACCATAACATGTTTACAAATGTTCATCCTCCCTTTGCAAAGTGACGGCATGGATATTTTCTGTGAACTGCCAAATACTCCAGACCCTATGTATTGTACATGAAAACGAATTATAAAAGAAAGTGAACCACCAAACGAAAATCCTTTTATAGGGTGTAGGGAGGATCTGGAAAAGCTTAGCTTCAAGTTTTCGATCTCCGATTCATATATGGCTTTTTTTGCTAGAATAGTTTTAAAACTGTGGGACTAGTTTACATAGAACCAGACAGTCAGACGGATAGACGGACAGACAGACGGACAGACGGACAAAGCTTAATCGACTCGTCTCATCACACTGAGCAAGAATATACATATATAGTTTGTATGGTCGGGGATGCTTCCTTCTGTGCATTGCAAACTTCATGACAAAGTTAATATACCTTATCGCATCCGTGAAGGGTATAAAAAGAAAGGGGTTTTGCTATAAATCGCATACTATTGACCTTGCAATGTCGACTCGGAGCTCATTTTAAAGGTTTTTCTGCACTCTACAAGTTACTAATATGGCTTTTTTTTTGTTTGATCGACTGTTTTGAGATATCGAACAATAAAACAAAGTAAAGAAGGAGTAATTTTAGTTTGTTTTGTTTTTTTTTTTCATTTTTGACAAGGAAAAGTGCTGGAATACCCCAAGTAAAATTTATAGAGCACAAAGAATTTTACATATAGCGTTTTTTTCGTTTCATTACGCTGGAAATTGCGCCTTGTAGAGCGCCTCAAAGTTAAAAGTCGGCGATATGCAGCGTTGCATCAGTTTGACTAAGGTTCTGACCGACTCCATTAATGCAAAAACGAATTATAATACATATGTACGTGCATTTTGGTAACTTTTTTAGTTTCATGCTATACAAGTTATGTACTATGACCTTTCAACGTGTAATGCGGATTTACGTGATACTCGGTTTAATCAATTAATAAAGAATAATATTCACTTTCGAGTAATAATAATATATTTATTATATGATGATGACAACGTTTCGCATTATATATGCATTATCAAGTCTAAATAAATATAAGAATATAATCAACAAATTATTTATATAATTTAATAACATCAGCAAAACTACCTTTACATTTATAAAGATAATATATCTTATAAAAAACTGTCTATAAAAATTAAAATAATTATTTTTATGGTAGTTGAATACTTAGACAAAAAAATTATTAAATATTAAATTATATTTTTTAGTTGATTCATCTATTGTAATTCGGATCTAGAATTGTTGAGTTTTATTCCTCTTGATTAAAAAACCGATGTTCAACTTTATGTCTTTCTTTATTGAAAGATGGAAACCAACTAAACTCATTTACACTTTGAGTATATAACTAACAACAGGAGTGGGTATATGCCTGTCAAACCATACAAATTGACAGCATGAAAATAGGACAATATTCTTCTTGAAAAAGACGAGAGATGAGAGAGTAAAGTTAACGGATTTAAGATTGTCATTCCCCAGTTGTGCATAAACCTGTCAAGCACTTCGTGAAAAATAGTGAATACAGTTTAATTCGCGAATGTTTGGAGCCGGTTTTTGTGTGTAAAGAGCTGCGGTTATGTAGAGAAGACACTAGTGAAATTTCCGGTAGGACAAATTGGTGCGGTAGTGAGTTGTGGTAAATTGAAATGCTTCGTCGGTGGCTGCAAAAATAACTAGCGTATCCCTAAGACGGGCGTGTCATTTTACAGGCAAAACATTAAATATTTGGATATGATGTGCGCATTACTTGTTTTTGTGAGTTTTCTGTCAGAAAACCGAAATTAAAATGTTTGTTTTGGTTTTCGATTCCCCGCTGTATATAAAGCTGTCAAATATCCGCGTCCTATTGGTGGTTGTCATTAATAGTCCCGTTCTTTTCCTCTCACATGAAAAATTAAACGCGCTCTTCTCTCGTCCCATAAATTTTGCTTATGGGCCACTCCAGTGTTATATACTCAAAGCATTTACATTTCACGCATACGGCCGAGCCGAACCTGTATGAGAGTGCACATGCACACGTCATCGCACGGCAATGCTAGCTTGAACTGAACTAAGTTAAATAAAAGGCGCGTAATTCAAATAAATCCAACACTCCCACTTTCAGTTGCAAGCTATTCAAAAAAATGATTCTACTTTACGTTACAAATCTGACGAAAATAAAACTACGTTACGCTCGAAATCTACGTTACGCTATAAAAGAGAAACGCAATGCAAAAATTATAAATCAACCTCTCTTTGGGACAATTCCCAGCAATGCCCGCAAATATTGATGCTTTTGTTTCGAACACGCCTTCGTCATGATGTCCGCACGCTGCTCATTCGTGTTCACGTACTCGAGTCCGAATTCACCATCTTCGAACAATTCACATATGAAGTGATATCTCACGTTGATATGTTTTGTTCGCTTGTGGAATTCTGGGTTCTTCACCAAGCGAATCGCGCTCTGGCTGTCCATAAAGAAAATTGGTGCGATCATCTCAGTTCGCACCAGCTCCGCCAGTAGTTGCTTTAGGCACATCAATTCCTTTATGGCATACGACCTTTGAAGAGAGAATCAGAGGAAATGAAAAAGAGCGAGAGAAACGAAGTAATTCGGCACAAGTGAGGAAGTAGCTTCTATATGGAACGGGCGGGTGTTCCGCGGCAGAGAGACAGACTGGAATGTTATTGTTCCAATAGGAGAAGTAGGAGAGGGAATGACATCGCATGTGTTTCCTGTGCTTTTGTATAGACTGCACGAGGGTTGCGCAGTGGAGGGCGTGTGTCTCTCTGTTTACTTTTCACTAGTTCGTATGTGGTGGAATTACGTCCTGAATTTAGCGTACAGTAAATGGTGGCTTCATCTCCTTCTATATGTCTCTGTGCATACGACGCTGCCACATATTCCGAGTCTGTGGTCGACAGCGCAACCGACCGTCGACGCTCTGAGCCCCAACTGATGATGCCTCCACCAAACACAAAAACGTATCGGGATGTCAATCGTGCGTTCTGCTTGTCACCCGCATAATCTGCGTCACTGTAACCACTGAACGCTAAATCATTGCAACCATCGAAACAGATGCCCATGATCAGTGTACCCTTTATGTATTTCAAAATACGCTTGATCGCATTCACGTGTGCCTGTGCCGGTTTCTCCAAATAGCGGCTAACATTTCCGACCGCGAACGTTATGTCTGGTCGCGTCGCCACAGACAAATACATCAAGCTGCCCACTGCCTCTCTGTACGGAAAATCGACTTCTCCGTCTGCTTCGAAATCGCTCAAAAAATTGATGAAATTTTTTTTTATGAAAAATGAGGCTTTTCCCGTTCACAGCAAAATCATTTGCAGCGGCAAAAATGCAATTTTATAATTTCCCGAAATCTTCCGCACTTGCGCACTCTGGGCCCATAACCTATTGAGTTTTATTCCTCTTGATTAAATAACCGATGTTCAACTTTATGTCTTTCTTTATTGAAAGATGGAAGCCAACTAAACTCATTTGCATTTCACGCATACGGCCGAGCCTGTATGTGTGTGCACACGTCATCGCACGGCAATACTAGCTTCAACTGAACTAAGTTAAATAAAAGGCGCGTAATTCAGATAAATCCAACAAGAATTTAGTGAGTTATTAAAATTTTGGTTAATATAAATTGCTTCATTTATTCGAATTTTATTTTTGTTATGATCTTTATCTATAATTTTAGTGTAATCAAAATCCATGGTATGTTTATCAATCATTTGATGTTTTTATACTCTAGATGAAATCTGAGAGTATTATAAGTTTGCCACAAAGTTTGTAACGCTAAGAAATAAGGCTCGCAGAAAAAAATGAATGATACAGAAGTTCATATTATCACTCGAATATCTCAAAACCGGATGTCCGTCTGTCCGTCTGTCCGTCCGTCCGTCCGTGACCTCTCTAGCTCGAGAACGCGTTGAGCTATGAAGTTCAAATTTTGCACACGTTATTTTTGACAAAAAATGAAGGCTAAGTTCGTGAACGGGCTAAATCGCTCCACCCCTTCTACCCCCTCCCATACAAAATGACACATTTTTGAAAATTTACAATAATCAGATTTTCTCAGAAACTATAAAACATATTGCTTTGAAATTTTTAATATATCACTTTTATGATAATTGTAACCTATGTTATAAAACTTATTGTAATCCTCACCCTCCTTCTACCCCCTCCCATACAAACTGCACTATTTCATGAAATACGTTAAGCCAATTTACTCAGTACGTATACAATTTATCGGGCTGAAATTTTGTACTTAACACTTAATTAACAATATCAGTTAGATTCAAAAAAATTAATCGATTACCCTTACTCCGTCTACCCCCTCCCATACAAAATGACACATTTTTGATAATTTACAATAATCAGATTTTCTCAGAAACTATAAAACATCTTGCTTTGAAATTTTGAATATATCACTTTTATGATAATTGTAACCTACATTATAAAATTTATTGTAATCCTCACCCTCCTTCTACCCCCTCCCATACAAACTGCACTATTTCATGAAATACGTCTTAACGTCTTAACGACTTACGTCTTACGTCTTAACGATGCATCCGAGATTGCAACCAAAATTATTTATTGGCTTTAACCAGGTTCAAATTCATCTAGAGTATTGCATGATTGGGGTTTACCCCAATCGTAGTTCTTTTATGTTTTTAAAATAGTATTAGGATTATTATTAATCCTATAAGTTGGTTGGTTGGTTTAGGTGGCGGTAGAGCCCCCAAAAAAGGGAATACCCAATTAACGCTGGTGCGCCCCGTTTTGATGCCACAAACCTCGTAAGAGGAAAACTGATGCTATTAAGTATATCAGAGGGGTCGGGCGGGGTATTTCCTTAAATCCACCCTGTGGAATTTATGAAATGAAGTATCTTGCCAGTTCCCAAAGAGGAGATCTCGGTTATGTCTGTAAGAAAGGCACTGCCCAAAGAACAGTTCCGCGCCCTAGCCAGCGGCGGAAATGTACAAAGAAAGTGTAAAAGAGTCTCCTTCTCCCCACTGTCCTTGCAACTACGACAGCACTCGTTGTAGGGAATACCAAGTCTGGCTGCGTGCTCTCCCACAGGCCAGTGACCCGTTGTAACGGCGACAATCCTGGCCACCTCTGGGCGGGTCCTTATCAGAAGGCCATTTGTTCTTTGTGTATTATAGGATGGCCATATTTTCCTAGAGGTGATGCACGTCCTTAATGCGCCCCATCTGTTGTTTGCTAAGTTAATGTAGCATTTATGTACTTCCTTCTTAGTAGCGCTAAGTGGCGCACTGACAACCACTGCATATGATCTGTCCAGGGCGGAGCCCAACCGCGCCAGGTGATCGGCCTGCTCATTTCCCGCTATACTCCTATGACCCGGAACCCAGAGGAGGGTGACTCTGTTAAGGGTGGCCAGAGAGTTCAGCTCTTGACGGCACCGTTTTACTATTTTAGATGACACTGTCGCTGCCTCGAGGGCCATAATGGCAGCCTGGCTATCCGTGAAAATTGCGATATCGTTTGTGGTAACCATGATGCGCCTCAACATCCGGCAGGCCTCACTAATTGCTAGCACTTCCGTCTGGAATACACTAGCAAAATCAGGGAGGCGGAAAGACTTAGAAACTGCGAGGTCTTCAGGGAAGAACCCTGCACCGACTCCACAAGGCATTTTAGAGCCATCGGTAGAAATTCTCAGGTCATATCCCGACATCACATCTTCGTCACACCATTCCGCTCTAGTTGGATATCTAGTAGCGAAGTGTTTCTCGAAGTCTGTTTCGGGACGATGTAGTCCGTTGGTAGCATATTATGCACCGCACCCTCCAGGAAGGACAGAATGTTGCTATGCCCATATGGTTTCGCTGTCCAGTACGCAGACTCCTTAAGTCTAACCGCGATACACGCGGCGTTGAACCTAATCTGTAGGTCGAGGGGGAGTAAGTGTAAAATAACATTAAGTGCATCACCTGGGCAAGACCTTAGAGCTCCCGTGACTCCGATGGATGCAGTCCTCTGCACCTTGCACAGTAGATCAATATTATATTTCCAACGCACCGCTGGCCACCAGACCAGCAACCCGTATGTGAGTATCGGTCGCAGTACCGCTGTGTACACCCACAAGAAGATCTTTGGTTGGAGTATAAGTACTCTGGTGTTCTTTAAGTCTAGTATTTTATTGCCTAATAGTGGATCCATAATAAGTAGTATTCAAATTATTATTAGTACGAGTTTTACAAGGGATTTTATATAAAATATAATGTTATTATTTTTACCTGTATCTAATTTCTGTTTTGTATCAGTGTGAAGAATATTTTTTAAATTATTTATAGGTTTATAAGTGGTTTTTATATTAAGAGGAATGCCATTATATGTATTAGTTGTTTTTGGTAATATATTAGAAATACGTTGTGATAAATATGGTATATAGGTTAAGCTGTTATATACATACATATATTATTATGACTATTATTATTATGTGTATTGGAATTAGTATTATTATTAATATTTTACCGAGTTGGCACAATCTCGGCCCTATTGGTCGGATTTTACCCACAACGGGTGCAAGCACCAAGTTGCTGGGCTCGGAAGAATTTGGCTGATGTTCCGCCAACATCCAGACAATCACTAACGGAGATCGCCGAGCACCTTCCGCACAATTGCACAAGTATGCAGAATAACACACTTCTGCATTGTGTCGATAAGGCTGTGTGGCAAGTTCAGTTTGTCCAGGGAAGTAAGAAGGGCCTTAGGTACTATACCGGTAGCCGACAATATTATAGGCACTATTTGCACATGGTCAAGATGCCAAAGTTGTTTGATTTCTTGAGCCAGTGCACTATAGTTTGCCCTCTTCTCCGCATGCTTTTTCTCGATGTTGCTATTATGGGGGATAGCAACATCAATTACACATGCGGAGCAACTCGTCTAGGAGTACATCGGGTTTGCTGTGGGCGACTGAGTGATCAGTGATAATCTGGCGATCCCAGTACATCGTGAAGCTAGTGCTATCAAGCACTGCTTGTGGAGTGTACTGGTAGATCGGTAGTGTTTCACTGATCAACTCGTGCTTGTATGCAAGATGTTGGTGGATTATCTTGCATACCGCATTACGTCTATCGGGGTACTCCGCCGGTGCCATTGCAGAACAACCAGAGATGAGATGGTCGATTGTCTCCAGCACCGAACCACACATTCTGCATCTGTCATCCTCCACCCGTTATTTGCAAATAAAATTAAGATAAGCACGGGTGGGGACGACGCCGTCCTGAATGGCGACCATTGACCCTTCTGTTTTGGCATAGAGAAGCACGAAGCCACCTGTTCGACAGGTGAAGATCGACAAATGGCTGCCAGAGGCAACACACATGTTTACCATGCATTGCCTTTGCTTTCCATTCATCGATCCGCACTTGGTCTGACTTCACCAAACTCAAAGGAGCAAATGATTGATCCCTCAAATTGAGTGGAGTGAAACCATCGTCAGCCTTGCAGACAGCATCATGCAGAGCACTCGATGTTGTTTTGCCGTAAAAATAAGCGCGAAGCGAGTCGATCTGCCTATGGTGTTGGCCGGCAATGTCTACTAAACCTCTCCCTCCGATATCGCGGGGTAAACACATTCGTTCCACTGCCGATTTTGGGTGTAACATTCGATATTTGGTCATTGCTACACGAACCCGCCTTTGCATTGCCTCCAGATCGGTTGCAGTCCATGGCACTATACCGAATGAATAGGCGAGTGAAGGAATGACATAGAGGTTTATCGCGCTTATTTTGTTTCTTCCCGACAAGTTCGTTTTGAGAACCAGTTTCAACCTGCGCATAAACTCCACCAGCAGGCCCTCTCTCAAGTCAACAATGCGAGCATGTGCGCCTTGCAGAATTCTAGGTACTTATAAAAGTCTGCCTCCGACATTGCACCTATGTGGATGTCGTCTAAGGTGAAGCCGGGATGCGGTTCGTGAACACCTTTACGAATGGCACGGATTCGACATTTGTCCAATCCGAAATCCATTCGAATGTCACGACTGAAATTTTCCGTGATCCGCAGCAGACTTTGAAGATCTTTATCGCTTCCTGAGTATAATTTTATATCATCCAAATACATTAAGTGGGTGAGCTCGAACTTTGACAATATACTGTGCTTGATGGAAAAGCCACACCGCTTAGCCGAGTTCAAAAGTGATGAAAAGGGGTTGAGAGCCATACAGAACCAGAGAGGACTCAAAGAGTCCCCTTGGAATATGCCTCTACGTATAGATATCGATTGCGAGAGCATATTCACTGAGAGTGTTGTTTGCCATCCTTCCGTCACTTTTGTCAAGAAATTTATTAGTGCAGGATCCACTCGATATATGCGAAGGACTTCGATTAGCCAAGTGTGGGGGATGCTGTCAAAAGCTTTGGCGTAATCGATGTAGCAGGAAAACAGATTTCTCCGTTTGCGTGTAGCTTGTCCCACTACAGCCGAGTCGATCGCGAGTTGTTCTTTGCATCCCCTAGATCCGACTCGGCAGCCCTTCTGCTCCTCGGCAAGAATGTTATTTTGCTCGAGGTGTGCTTAGATCCTGCGACTAATAACGGCTGTTACATATTTGTAAAGGGTTGGTAAGCACGTTATCGGTCTTGTGTCAGTAGGATTATTTACTGTTTCCCGTTTGGGCAACAGGTAAGTTATTCCGGCTGTGAGGAAAGGTGGAAACTCCTCAGGCTGTTTTATTATCTTATTAATTTGGTTATTATGATTATTTATATTAACATGTTTTATTTTATGTATGTTTTTACAGATATATTTATTAATAAGTTTATAAGGATAATTATGTTTGTTAAGTATTGTTTTTATTTCATTTATTTGTTGTTGCCAATCTTGTCGTTCAGTTAATCTGAGTCTACGATATACATATGTACATATATAGTTATCAATACTATTATTTTCAACTTTTGTTAGGGGAATAAAACGCGTTTTTGCCATTAAAAACAGTTACTTTGTTATGAAAATTAGACTTACCGTTGCAGTTAAGACATGTGCTTATTTACAATAAATATGTTTCATTATAATTCAAACCTAGTACGCTTCGTTGATCGCAGCTGATGATCATCGTTGTCTCCTTCTAAATTTGGGTATTGTTCGCAGTCTTCATGTTCGTCAAAGTTCTCCTGTAACAATTCATTTTCGAGAATTCCCGACGTTGTTACAACATTCTGGCATGTTTGGTCAGAGCAGTGATAACAAATAACAGAACATTTGATCCCTGCTTTCCGACAGCCACATGATCCAGTGCAGTTTCTTTTGCATTTGTAAGAAATCAACTTCAGTAGCTCTTCGGGGGGCCGGTGCGGCCTTATTTCGTATTGGCTCTTAACCTGCACCTGATTTGCACCAACCCCATCCTTCTGGATACTTGTAGTAGCCCAACCATGTTCGTACTTTGCCATAGGTTTGGAAAATACATTGTTGTGCCGAGATTTTTGTACGGGGCAGCATGGACAAATTAAATTTCGTTTTCGAGGCTGATTTAAGGAAACGTTTATATCTTAGTGAATTCGAACACTTATCCTGCTTATCACCATATAAAGCGATGAGAATTTAGTCTCCTGTTGAAACGAGTATTTCGGGGTCAATATTATTAACTTTAAAAAGCTCAAGTGCCGAATACAATTCCGGATAATTTTTCAAAACGGTTATGAATTTTAATTTTCCTACATTGAAAAGACAGGAAGTCGTGTCATACCCGCTGAATACGTGAAGAAAGATTGTGTTGTCAGTTAGCGCTCGTTCCCACGGCAGACTTTTCAATTGGCAGAAAAACTAAATAGTTTAGTCAGAAAAATAGAACACACGGTGTTTTATAAGACCACGCACACAGCGATTACTAAATCGTTTAGTTTGCTTCGTGCGCGGTTTCATAAACCGCCTTGTATCCTATTTTTCTGACTAAACTATTTAGTTTTTCTGCGAACTAAAAAGTTTGCTCTGGGCGCGGGCTATTATACGTTTTTCATGTTTCATACTTTATGCACCATAGAAAGTTATCTGAATTTATCCTTTTGCAGACTTCAGGAACAATGTGTTGGACATATGAAAGGCGAGCCCAATAAGCAGCACAAGGAAATCAATATTTTAACCAACTATTTCTGCAGAGTCATTAATGCTCAATTTATTTTCTGTATTCACAATTAGTGTGTATGCTTCCTCAACAGCTTTTATAACTTCTATTCCAGCTTTCTCGAAATAAATGTTAAGCATATTTAGGAAGTTCTTTTTATTTGTCTCATTTGATAAAAAAAAATTTCTTGGCTAATCGTCGGAATTGTTGTTTCGTCGAAATATTTTACGAACAACGGTATTTCCTGAGACGTCTTATTCTCTCTGATGGTTTTGTTCCTCCTACTGTTACGTCTGTAGTCATCAAATACATTGCAACCATTCTTTCCAAAACTTGGCTGTACATGTGTCACATATTTCAAAGAAATGAGATGGAAATTTGTCACTCCACCTCAGACAATTTTATGCAACAGGAATCGGCCGTCTTTTACTTGTAGATTGTTAGCTTCATATTATTTACTTTGAAAGGGTGTAAATTCACTGTACAATGGATTATCCCCACTGAACTGGATCTCCAGCCAGTGATGATTTTGGCCGCTCGAAGAGGATCAATGGTGTCGTAATCAGATTGAGTCCGAAATTCTCTCTGAAATTCAGACTGAGAAGGACCCGAAAGACCGATAACAGATGGTGTGGAGGGTATTTCACCTCTAAAAATACTGTTGGACGGGTTCACATATGAACCGTGAGGGATGGAGTTATCATATAGAGAGCCGCATTGATCTCTACGTGTTGTATGAACCCGCCAATATGATGACTGAGGGGGTTGCTGATCTGGTGAGACTGAGCCTCGAACCCACGACTGACCAGGACGCGAACCGCATTCCGCTCCGGTTGGCATCCAATCAGAAGCAAGGACAGACGTCGTATAACGTCGGGTTCCATGCTGATCACCTCGAATTTGGCTCGCTGCTCCATGCGGGTGATCAACGCGAGGTTGATGGTAATTAACGAGTGACACAATTTGATGTGGCCAACACGGCTTCATACACAGATGGCAAGAGCAACGCCACCTAGATAGGCAGGCCTGCGCTCAGCTGATCGCGTACGTCATTATTTCCTTCGCCAAGGCAGTGACTGCACACGACGATGTCCCCGGCACGACATGTTTACAATTGGAATTGCGCCAGACAGCATTTTAGTCCTCTAAAAACACACTTTCTGTACACTTCCACCAATTTGTTCGAAGCCGCAGCCTCGGGGATCAGTCGCAGAGCATCGTGGAACAGTTCACACTTGACAAAATACATCTTTTGACCGCACGACACACTTCCATCGCGCACGTGTTTGTTTTCCGGATCACTACTATAGGTAGATGAAATTTTACTAACAAATAAACACTGAACGCGGAAAACGAAAACTAAACACGAAACGCACAAATACCGGGGACTCGCCGCCATCAGTCGCCGACCACTGGATTGTGGATACGAAGGCGTCATCACAGGAAATAATTGCGTAATTTAGCCGTCAAAACCAGCTGAGCGCAGGCTTGTATATCTAGATGGCGCTGGCAAGAACTATGTTGCGCAAGCCAAGCCATCTCAATATACAATGTGTATGAAATCGATGGCCACAGGGTATTACCGAAACATTGTCATGGAGAAGATGGTCGATGCATATGGAGCAGCGAGTCGGATCCTCATGATCAACATGGAATCGGACATTTCGCTCCCTAAATGACGATATTTTGTATTCTCAACTAGACTAAACGCGAGATAATTTGGATTTGGTTTTGTAAAGTCGAGTTATTCACAACAAAAATAATGTACAATATACACTCTACACCGTTTCAATTATAAATATAAATCAATTGGACGAACCCAATAATAGTAATCTATATTAATATAAATAGCAAAAGTCCCATTTTTAAAGATGAAATACCTAGGGCGTATGTAATTGTAATTTACAAACCAAATCACCCAATACGAGTATCATCTTGGTAGGTGTGGCGTTTTAAATTTAGTCAGTTTATGTAAATAAATGGCCCAACAATTAAATGGATCGTTCTATTGATCGATATATAAAATACATACGAATAGGACAATCAATATAAATAAAAGGTGTTGCCAAACGTGCATGTACTGTGTATTTTGCTGAAGGGATAACAGGTAGTGCAAATGAATTATGTAATACTCCGAAACAGTACCTATACAAAAATAAAAACTATAAATAGCCAATAGTATGCATCGCCTATGGTAAATGTAAATAATTGCAATCAAAAGGTTTAGGCATAAACAACAAAAATTAACAGTGCAATGCAAGTAAAATCAGACGGTGGCTAGACTTAAAAAGCAACAACACTTGTGCAAGCGCCAGAGAGAAATTCGTGTGTCACACAAAACTATAAATGAAACCGGAATATAGAGGGCTACGCCCGCAATCCGAGGGTTTTGTAGCAAGCGCTTATTTTGGTATATCAATATCGGCTCCTTGCTCTTCTTGATATCACTCAGATGGATAGAAAAAACGTAATTAAAATGTCTTACCCACTTACATTTTAGATGCTAATTCATATTACGTGATTGTAACGAAACTTAGAACATATTATTGCTTAAGGTGTTGGTTATATTACGTTTACACTATCCTCAGATTACTTCATCTGCGCCGGCTGACTTCATCTGCAACTGTCATATGCATACAATTTTAAACTCACCACACCCAGATTACGCTGCAGATGAAGTAATCTGGGGATAGCGTAAACGTAATATAATCGTTGGCCATCAGTACTTTTGACCTCGAACGTGTTTAAAGCGTGCAAGGGTGTGCTATCTGTAACTATACAAATAAACTATTATTGACCTATTCTGAGAAGATATACAAATTCCACTATTTTCCATTTTATATGTTTTTCGAAACCCACTTCTTGTAAGTTTTCATAATTCTAAGTATAAATATATTATGTGATTATAATGAAACTTAGAGATATTATTGCCTATGATGTTGGTTATCATTGGCCATCAATATTTTTGACCTCGGCTACGCATAAGGGGTGCAGGGTTGTGCTAACTGAAACTATAGAAATGTACTATTATTAACCTTTTCTGATGAAATTTCAAAATTCTAGAAATCTAGGTTTTCTACACTAGTAAAATGGCGCTTTTCTGTAAAATTTTCATATTTCTAAGTATAACGGTCTCGAAATGCAAGGGGGGGGGGGACAAACTTCGATGACATATTTTCCCCTCTCCCTCTTTTCCCGTTTCTTCAAATTTGAAAAAAATTTCAAAAATGGAATGTACTCGACGGTACCTTTCTTATGATACCCCACTTGCCTGTACCAAACGAAAAAAAAATTTCGACCTTCATTTCCCCTCTATGGGGACCTCCCCTTAAAGTTGACCTATTACGACGATTCGCTTTCTCCGGCGAATTATAGTAATTCTACACATTCCTACAAAATTTCATGTATGTAGCTTCAGCCGTTCCTGAGATATTCCATGGACAGACGGACAGACGGACAGACGGACAGACGGACAGACAGACATTTGACCGATTTCATAAGGGTTTTGTTTTACTACAAAACCCTAAAAAAGACTTGAATAATGCAATAGAAGCACTGATTGTGTTTGGTATGTACTGATGACGTCTGAAATCTCAAACAACAACAACAAGTCTGTATTTTCGAAAAAATTCCGGCTAATACCAAATTCAAAGCCAAGTGCAATGCCGGCCAATTCTTACAAGAGCAACAACACAACCTGCTTTGAATTTGACAAAGTGTAATGAGGCAATGGTGGAGTTTGATGAATTTGTTCGATATTTTGCCGTGGAAAATTGCTCGCAGGTAATTCGAATTTCACAGATCCGATAGCTTCAAAAATTTATCAACCATCACTCAGAGGAACATTCTCTTCAGCACCACCATTGATACCATTGTATCAATCAACATCATCATCATTAACCACTGCCAATCAAAGCTGCCAGCCACTATCAAATCTACAGTCGAAATTAGTTGACATCGAAGCGGATGTTTCAACTGGAAATTTGATTTTACCTCCATTGGATGATAGCTGTCAGAGCGTCTATAGTACTTCATCACAACGGGTGGTTCATGATAATCGCAAGTTTTTCCCCGTTGACTTTTATAACAATCAACCAACGCATTATCCGAAAGAAAGCCATTCAGCACATTCAACTACGAATTTTCAAAATCCAGCTAGTCCCGCCAATAAATTAGCCAATTTAAAGCGCGTTGACACGATCACACTACGGTTTGACAAACCACCTTGAACGTGTCAACCCCTTGTCAAACTGGTTTGATGTCTTGTGCTTCTGTCAAACCGTAGTTGGACGGTGCTCAATTTTTCATCAAATGCTAGTTTGTCAAATCGTAGTTTGATCATGTCAACGCGCTCTTAGATACGTCGAGCATGTAATATGGCATCACCAATTTGCCGAGTTCGCGATCGGCAACAACTTCGCGCGGTGAGGTTCCGAAAAGCCGGAAGAGGAGGTGAACTGGGAAAGCGTGGAGGGGTCGTTCGCTATCCGTACGTGGAAGAAGTGCGGTTCGGGGGTTAGCTCTGATTTCGTGTGTTCGTTATTGGTTGTGTGGTGTCGAGAATCCACCGCGGGGTTTTTTTTTGTTGTTTCGAGCTGTTGTTGCACAAATTCTGTGGGAAAAAAAGCGGATGAATCTCGGTGGTACGAGACGATTCGTATGATCGTGTGCATCAGCGTGAGTGCTATTTAGGTAGTGCGTTTTCCTTTAAGGAATCCCCGTTCCCCTTTTCAGGTCGATGGTATTGAATTTATGGAGCGTGTACTGAAAACGATGGTGTTAGTAAATGATTTTTGGGTACATGAGCTAGCCGGCCACTATGCCTGTAGGAGAAAGTGAAATAGACTAAAAAAAAAATAAACTAATGCAAAAGTGAATTACAGGTTCTCATCCAAGAGACGAACAGCTGATACAGTGGAACACAATTGAATGGCGATAGCGCTGAGTAAACATGATGGATAATGCCATGTTTCAGAATGAACCTGGAGAATAAACCGCTAGCAAGGGTAACGTCGAGTGCCCCTGCCCTTGCCGCCGTGACAAAGGTAGGTCTGCACCCCTTGTTCAGGACATTCACATGTTTACACATATGAGACTCAAGAAGTCGCTTACCTCTATAGTTGATGTCGCTGCTACCCCACACCGTGTGGTGTACGTTCGCATCGCAACCGATCACATAATGCCGGTTAGTACGTCGACAGAAGTCGAAGAGCTACTTTACCTCGAGTGGTGGAATCTCAACATTATCAGATGGCAAGAAGGCAGACGCAACACCACTTTCTGACGACCGTTGGTTGGTTCGGTGAGAGCCGCTGAGGTTCCTTGGGCTATTAACAGCACGAGGACCAAACGGGTTACTGTCCTGTATCAATGGTGCCTTGACGTGCCTTGACGGATATTGACCGCTGGCGGCACAGGTTTTGCGGCACTTAACGTTGCGCGATGAGTGCTAGATGCGCTACTGGTAGATGGTGTATTCGCATCTATGATGAATGTCGAGTTGCTGTCGGTGTCGACAGGCACCGCCTAGGTTGGAATTGAGTCCACTGCAATCTTAGGATCAGGTTCGCCGGGGGCAATTTAACAGTTAGTCTTTGGTCCACCAAGTGTAAATCCCATAAACATTTTGATTACATACATATTCGGTTATGTGATGAAATATGTATCTATTCAGAAAACATATTTATGTAGGATTTGACATTTCGTTCCACATTAAGAGCGAATGTGGAGCGAGCGTATAATATGACATAATGTGTATGACATGTTTAGAAAAGCTCAGTGGCTGATCTGTTGGTCCATCAGACTTCCACACGGGGATCCCGGTTTCGATCCTCCATTTAGACTTCTTTTTTATATCCTTCACGGATGTGATAGGGTATATTTACTTTGCCATGAAGTTTGCAACGCATAGAAGGAAGCATCTCCGACCATATAAACTACTCGTATATATATTCTTGGTCAGAATGACGAGACAAGTCGATTAAGCTTTGTCCGTCTCTCCGGTTCTATGCAAACTACCTATAGTCCCTCAGTTTTGAAGCTATCGAAATTTTGTATAAACTCTTCTTTCTATTGCGCGCTGAAAATATGTCGGAACCAACGGAATCGGACCACTGCGTCATATAGCTGCCATAGGAACGACAGGTCCAAAAATTCGTCTTTGTGAAAAAAAACTTTCTTATTTATAAAGATATCTTTTTAAAATTTCACACTAATCAATATCATCTTTAGCTAAATCATATTCCCAAATTCGGTTGAAATCGGAATACTCTATCATATAGCTGTCAAAGGAACGACCGTTCCAAAAGCAAGTTTTTATTAGAAAAACTTTTTTATTTCTGAAGATATCTTTACCAAATTTCACATTATTCAATTATATTGAAGTTCTTGATAATAAGAAAATTGGAATTAAAGAATTTTATAAAGGATAACTTATGAAAAATTTAACTCCAAAACCGTGAAATTTTCAACCGTTTAGTGGGGCATAGCGCGTCAACCAATCCTGCGCGCCATCGTATTCTTTACTTAGCAACGGGGAGCAACTACCCAAACAAATTACTCAGCACCTTACACATTTTTGTGATTTTAGGACCCCCTCTTGATCGACCTTGATTTTAAATGGGGTTTCATTTCATGACATAAAGAAATGCAGTTATCATCTTTCCGCAATATGTGACCTAGCTACTGCCATCTTTGCCTGCGTATCAATTCACCGATTAGCATCTGATACGTAAGCCGACTTAGTTCTTCAGTCGACATTGTGGTCTCCTCCCATTCCAATATCGGCACCCTTATTACTTCGCACGTCCAGTAGGTAAGTCTTGAATCCCTTACTAATGGCAAAGTGGTCGATCTGATTTTGTGTTTTGCTCTGATCAACAGAGGACATACTGGTTTGGTGGTGGTCCTTATGCTCAAACGTAGTACCACCGATGAAGAGACTGTGAAAGTTGCTGAACTCTACAAACCTTTAACCGATGTCGTTATGATCCCCAAGCCCGTGTCTCCCCATCAAATGTCTGAACCCATAGTTATCAGCGCCAAATTTTGCATTTAGATCCCCGATAACCATTACAATGTCACCTTTAGGTGTTCTGCTCTGGGCGGCGCGCGGTGTTTACTTGATCTTAGTAAGAGTCTTTCGCCAAGACATTGTTGGGTTCAGTTGGAGCATAACATTTTATTATTGTGATGTTCCTCATTTTGGTCTGGAATCTGGCAGTCATGGTTCTATCGGTGACCGGATCCCAGTGTAAGGGACAGGTACTTGCGGCTCTGGTTACAAGGAGCGCTAGACCTGAATCACGACCACTACCGGTAGCTCTACCGGAGTACAACATTACAGTGCTTCCCGTTGAAGAGTAAACTCTCCGCTGTTCCACCATCTTATCTCGACAACTCCTAAGATGATTAATTTATACTGTAGAAATTAACTCTCTAATTGATGAAATCGTGCGTTCCTGGCACCTTCCAATCCATTGTCCAGAAGAGTACGCACATTCCAGACCTCAATCTTTGTCATTGTACGATAGCCAAAACTTTTACCCGTTGAGTCAGACCTTATCCGAGGCATAGTTAACGTTTCGTTAGCATAGAGAAGATTGCAGATAGTGCAAGTTTCTGGCATACACAACCTATTCTTTGTTTATTGCTTTCTACGATAGACCTTCAAGGGAAACGCTGTGGTATTATTCTTACGCACCACACCACAGAGGAATGTTCAATTCAACCATGCATCATCGCACCGCCATTACTGGCGGCTTAACTTGGTTAGCAATGGTCAGCGACCACTGCCGTTGCAGGGGGAGCCCACGAGAAGGCCTATGGAAGAGGACCCCCCCCCCCCCCCCCCCCTTCCTCCTTTTTAATTTAGAACGGCATTGTATATTTTGACTATATTGTTATATATTATATGTTTGATTTTACGTTCCAGGATAAATAATCAAATTGTTTTATGTTTCAATTTTTTCGTATCCACAACCTGCGAAAAATTCAACGTGGTTGTTTCATCCAATCATTGCAATAGTAGTAGTGGTGAGTACATTCCAGACGCGCTCTGCTGCTTCTGTTGGCAAGAGGTGGCAGTAGACATGTGGCTCTTGTCAGCGAACGAGACAAAATAGAGGAGGAGGCTGATTAGACCCATTTAGGGATGAGATCAATGGCTTATCCTCGAACCCTCTAACTTTCCCCTTTTCTTCCCTTCGCAAAAGGTGCAAAAAGGTTCAATTTTTTTCGTAGCTGATGCAAATGTGGAAAAACACGTTAGTATATATTTCGATCTGAATATAATACATAAAAATTAAATCGGTGCAACCAGCATGATTATAACTATTAATGTCATATGTATAATAGGTTGGAAATCAAACATTTGTTTCATATTTTGACAAAAATTGGTTGATTCTGGTCATTACATAGTTAAATAATAAAGCTTGCCGAAAGTATGATACCCTTCACGCTTTTTTCTTATGGTACATTTGCCACTTTGAAATTAGTAATAAAACTTGTTCTGATTTCACTGTTCCTATGAGAGGTATATGAAATAGTGGGCCGATTTCAACCAAATTTAGGAACGTGGCTTAGCAGTCAATATGATTGAATAATGTGCAATTTCGTAAAGATATCTGCAGAAATAAAAAAATTTTTCTAACAAAAACTTGCTTTTGGAACTATCGCCCCTATGACAGCTAATGCTAGAGTAGTCCAATTTCAACCAAATTCGGAAATGTGACTAAAGATGTTATTGATCAGTTTAAAATTTGAAAACGATATCTTTAGAAATAAAAAAGTTTTTCCCACAAAGACGAATTTTTGAACCCGTCGTTCTTATGGTAGCTATATGACGTAGTGGTCCGATTCCGTTGGTTCCAACATATTTACAGCGTGCAATAGAAAGAAGGCTTTGTACAAAATTTCAGCTTGATAGCCTTAAAACTGAGGGACTACTTTGCATATAAACAGACAGACAGACGGACAAAGCTTAGTCGACTCGTCTCATCATACTGACCAAAAATATATATAGTTTATATGGTCGGAGAAGCTTCCTTCTGTGCGTTTCAAACTTCATGACAAAGTTAATATACTCTATCACATCCATATATATATATCCACATATGTATAATAATACTATTTTACATGGGCTAAAAAGTCCCGGGATTTTTAATGGAAAGTTTTTTGGACAAAGTTATACGAGTATTTATTCCTCAACAAAAATTGCATTCGAGGGCGATACACTTGGTTTGGTATAGCGTTTTTCCAACATTTTGATGTCCTTTCTGTAGTACGAAACGTGCAAGCCTTCAAAATACGCCTCGGTTTCCGCGATGACTTCCTCATTCGATCTTTTTTCCCTGGAGTCACCGCTTGAGGTTTGGGAACAGATAATAGCCGCCGGTGGCCAAGTTGGGCAAATACGGTGGGTGAGCAACCAGTTCGAATCGCAATTGGTCTAATTTGGCCATCGCATTCATGGACATGTGTGACGGTGCGTCATCGTGACGTGATGGTACAGAACTTTTTTCTTCGTCATATGCGTCATATGATATCTCATGAGAAAATGTTAATAATAGTACATTCGTATAGTTGCAGTTAGAACCCTGCACTCCTTAAGTACATTCCAGGGTCAAAAATATTTATGGCCAACGATAACCAACACCATAGACAATAATATCTCTAAGTTTTGTGGCACTCACGTAATATTTAATAGTAGTACATTCATTTTGACCACAGATTAAATAAATACACAGATACAGAGTCAAATTTTCCCCATGAAAAATCATGCATCACCGCCATCTATATCAAATGAATGTGAATTATTTCCATTTATCCAACACTTCCACGTACCCAACATTTTAGCCCATAGCCATCTATTGCAAAGATGTGAAACCATTCGCCCTCTTCTTTTATTATTTCCTCCATTTCGATTATTATCGATAATAGATGTCCCTAAGAGTATTAATAACTGAGGCGGAATGAGCGCTACCTAGAAGATACGTTATCCCAAGGTCACTACAATCCTCTCAATTAATCACTAAGCGTGTTACAAATACAAAAGCTTTATTTGAACGCAAGAAAACAATACAAATTCAAGAACGCGTGCGTCATTTGCGAAGGTTGACAGAAAAAGTGAACTAGAGAATAATACGTGACAGTTGTCACAGTTGGATGCAATTTATAGAAGTCGCCGCACGAATAGGTGTTGCCGTTCCGGTAGACGCTGTCGTTCGGATGGGTGTTGTCGTGCATGTACGGCTGTACGTTCGAAGTGGAACGTTTTGATTATGTTGATTGGAGTCGTCTCTCGCTAAGAAGGCTGGCTTAAGTCGCTCGGTGGAGACGGTGACATTTTGACCTTTGCGCGCAAATTTCTAGTTTTAGTTGAATGTTCTCGTGCAGACGCACTATAATTTCAGTTGCAACTTCTATCGATTGAATACAAGTAAATTGTAATTATAATATTAAAATTATACAACAAGTAACGATGTCGTTATAAATCCTTCAAAATCTGATTATAATTTACTCGATGTTCTGCTGAAAGTCCAATGAAAATCTACAGCTCCAGACAGACGATTGAACCAAGATGATTTCAGTAAAAATAGTAATTTGTTAAAATATTGTTATATATATATATAAAGAGCATTATCTTTAAAGCTTCTCGACTGAAATGAAATGTTTATATCACAAGTCGGGTATAAGCTCCAATCAAATATTTATTCATTTCAATTGGAATTGAACGGAATGACAAAAAATTATCACTCAATTCACAACGTAGATTTCCACATCACCCATGAGGTACTACAATGATGCGTTACCGTTTTTTTTAGATAGTCGGTCTCCCCAGTCTCCATCAAAAATGTACTAAAGGTCCTGGTTTTCTTCAGTACATAAGTTTAACGTTATGTTGTTTGACTAATGCACTGAAGAAGGGAGTAAATCAAACCTAACACCGGAATAATTTTCTTAAAAAATTTTAACAGAAATTTTAAGATCTTGTGTTTGTGCGAAAATATTAACCGTAAATACCTTTATTTTGATGCAATGTTTATCCACACAGAGTGCACAAAGACGAGATCTTAAAATTTTATTTTAAAAATTTATTCAAAATTTTACTAGCATGAGGTTTGCTTAATAGCGACCATATACGATACAATCCGTCGTTAGATCGATCTGACGATATTGTGATCGTCAGATCCATCGCACAGTGTATGTGACTATCGTTGACGATATTTTTGACAGTTCCATATAATTTCGATCGTCAGATATTTTGTGGCGATCCATCGTCAGATCGATCTGACAATGGATCGCACCGTTTATGGCGGGTCTAAGTTGCTTCTGAAATATGTACATTCAAATACATGGAAAATAATTATTTTACAATACATCAGGGAAGCTAGAAGTTTCTTCAAAAAATTAAAACGACTACAAGGATCAGGAACTGTTAATAAAATTACTCATTTATAAATGCTTTACGTTTCGAATTTTTTGTTGTTTAATTGTATTATTTGAAACAACTTGTGATTCCCATTTACAGTGTTTTCGGAGCAGAACTAAAATTAAAAATTCTAAACATTGTATGCTCCGAATCATCAATGAACCAATCGGGAAATAATCGATTAGTAGCTTCTTCGCACTTGGAAATAATGATTTTTTTTTAATATCCCTTATGTGGGGAGTTGAACGAAATATGTCTATAAAAGTGTTGACATGCAATTGGCATATTTGAAAGAAATAGTCAGTTGGTGGCACAAGATGTCCAAAGCCAGGGTTCTCCCCGTAATTTTTAAATATAAAGAATATTTCGGAAATTTCGTGTGGCTTGGAATCGCTGGGTTTTATCATTGCCTTCGTACAAGTTTCACATGGAATCTTAAGGGACTTAAGTAGTTTAAAATAGCAGTAACCTGCGAAATAACGCGTTGACATGTCGGCAGCTTCTTTTCCTAAAGATACGTCTTCAGAAGTTTTTGGTCCGAAAATTATATCATCTGTAACATTTTCCTGATCTATATGTAAATCACTACTGATTTGTGACATATTTTCATTATGCGGTAAAACGGCAAACCAATCAACATTTAAAATTTCGTCACAATCTTCTTCACAATTAGCGTGTTTTGAAGTAAATATTAATTTTATAGACACTATTTTGGCAACAATTGAATTAAACTCGTAAGTACTTGCATTTCGTTTGCTTGAATTTCGTCCACGAATTTGCGAAAAGAAGTTTTCCAGGGGATCTTGACTTAACTTTGAATAAGTATACAAATAGAAAAGATCCTCGTATTCCGAAAATAAATCGTCAGTCATAGCAAGAATTGAACAAATCGAGAGTTGGAGGCCATTAAGATAGTAGATAGTAAAAGGTTGCTTGCCAATTACTTTAATTTGTGAAATGTATTCCTTCATTTCTCTAAGAAATTCTAAGTCCTTACAATCCCTCTTAAGAGGTAGACGCCCATTAAGGATATCATATATCACTTTAATATTCCCAAATATAAAATAAATAACTGGCGCAACAGTCCAATTTGAACCACGGCCTCGAGATGAGTTAGCATCATCTCATTTTCTAGATCGTGACGGTTTTTTTGCAGAGGTATGTGATCAGCAACACGCTCAACCGAGTTATTTACCGCATAATGGGTACTCATTTAACAGCTGAGTGGGCTCATAGTCCGACACGTAAATCCCCGGAATCGAACCGGGGCCCAGTGCATTGAAGGCGAACGTGCTAACCGTTGCGCCATCCGGACTACTATATTCCCAAATATGTTCAAGTGTAATTACAAACATCCATGATGCACTTGAAAAAAAAATCATTTATTATCAATTTTATAATTCCATCCTATCGAAAATTGTCAATGTCATTCCCATTCTTCAAAAGATATCTTTAGTTAGAATGGATGAACAAATACATAGAAGCGGATTTCATGTGTAGCGGCATGGAAAACTTTTCGTTTACGATGATTCACTACACCTACTACAAGAAAAGAATTATTGTCTATTTTGGGATTTGTGTGCAACTTATCACATGAGGTATGGGAAGCCAAATTGGCAGTGATGTCGAAAAACCGGTCTCTATGGCCTTGTGGTTTTTGTCTTTGATTTACACAAATAATAAATACAATGCATCATTTCATTAGCTAAAATGAAAATGATATCATATTTTCCGGTAGACCCAACATGTGGAAATTTTCCCGACACGGTCCAAAAATTAAAACATCCAATTTTTACTTTTATAAGCGCTGATCCGTTCGAATAAATTTGTATTCAAATCAAAATCCCGCCATATGATTGAATAACTTGAACTGATATACCCTGAAGATGGCATGCCAAACGATAGTTTAAATCTTTCCTAAGTTGACTTTGCTGAAAGAAGGTTTGAATCCAGTTATATTCAATAATAAATATTTCGGGTTACTGTCCAGGAAATAAAATTTGTATGTGACGCTTCATCTGTGTTTATCTGTGTTTTGACACTATTCATACAAAAAATGCTTCTACCGGCCTCATGTATAGGTGCAAACACTACATTCTATACTTGTATATTGCTTTTCATAGAGCGTTTAATTTCTGAAAGGGTAAAGACTGGTGGGAAAGGAGGGGGCCGCTTGGCCGCTTTGGTTAGCTTTCGTGGTTTTCCAGCCACTCTGCAGATTGGCTATTGGACTCAGGCATATTGCAATGGACCCATGTTTCATCCATCGTCACAAAACGTCTAAAAACGACCGCTCAATTATGCTGCAACAACGCTAAACCGGCCGTTGAATCCTCACGCGACACACATCGCGCCGGTAGCTTTTTCATCTTCAAAAGATTGTGCAAAATGTATCCCGCCCGTTCTTTTGAGATGTCCACAGCCTCAGCTAACTCGCGCAAATTCACTTTACCATAATTCAAAACGATTCGATGCACTTGCTTTACGATTTCCGCATTCGTAGCCTCTTTTGGCCTTCCAGAGCGAGGCGCGTCTTTGGTGATTGTACGACCCATTTTAAATTCACTAAACCACGGATAAACTGTTGTTCTCGAAGGAGTAGATGTGGGACAACATTTCTGCAACCATTGCAATGATTGTTCAGAAGTTTTTCCCATCAAAACACAATGTCTGATCAAGATGTGATATTCCTGTTTTCCATTTTTTACGAAGGCGAAAGTAGCGTTGCTCAAACGACTGTAGCTTGTAAACGAATGGACGTAATGTCATGAAACTTCATACATAAACTAATGATAGATGAGCGTCTCGAAATGAGTGGTGCCACCTATTGAAAAATCCCGCGACTTTTTAGCCCATGTAGTATAGGTATTATAGAGTTATGTATATATTAGTTGAAAATGTAACTAATTCGTCACACATATGTCATAGAAATTACAAATTTAGCAATGTGGAGCTAAAATACAGCAATTTTAGTTTTCAGAAAATCATATTTCTAACCAGGCAAAAACAGTAAATTTACCATTTGCTACACGTTTAAGCCCCTAATTATGGCCTTGTTATGCCAATACTGTTATATAACCATTGTTAGAATTCAATCATTTCGACAGTTGTTTCTACTGCTTGGATGTAGGCAAGATGGGTACCATATGATTCGCGACGAATGCATTATAGATTGATGCTAATGGCATTTTGAGTCCTTCGGCGAGGAAAAAGGACATATTTAACATTGAACTGATATATAGGCAAGATGGGTATCATATGACTGGGGATGTTGAGGCTAATGCACTAAACTACTGTTGAAGGCATTTTGAGTTTTTCGGGGTGGAAAAAAGAACATTCTTGGCAATGAAGTGATATCTAGGCTGAGTGGTATCATATGACTGGGGGTGTTGATGCGAATGTACTAAACTACTACTGATGGTACTCTGAGCCCTTAGGTTAGAAAATAAGGACATTCTTTCATTCGCCTGTTTAATATGGGCATCTCCTGAATCCAGGCGGCAACAATGGCAAATCATAGATAACTTCAAAGCAAGTGGATTAAAAGTAGGGTGTACGGGCCTAAAGTGCCGATGAACATCATGGCTACTTTTGTGTCACTTTAAAGTAACTATGAATTTAAAATCCTATTAAAAAAGTTTTGTTTTTTAAAGAATAACACCTTATTGACTTCGCTTTTTAAATTATTTTATTTCGAAATTAAAAAAAAAAATGGTGTGGATGCATTTCGACCAGTTCAGTCATCCTTAGCGAGTACGTATTTACTGACAAAAAAACAGAATCGTGTAGTGCATAATCAAACAAAAAAAAAAGGAAAAAAACTCATTAACAATTATTTACCAGTATAGAAAACAATAGAGGGGGAAATTAAATGAATAGCGTGCTAAGACTACCGCGCGACAAAAGTGTAACTTTTAAGAAATCTTGTTAAGGCTGCCAGCATTCAGACTTTTGTATTTAAAGATTTTGCTTTTTATCACCTGCCTCTTCCCCATGAAGATGGTAGACGTAGAAGATACGTCATTAAGAGTTCTACTATTCATCTCAATGACTACGAAAACTCTCGCTCTATGGTATACTTATTGAACCCTGAATGAATTAGTTAATTTCTTTCAACGCTGTTTGGCGGGGAGCTTCCATTAGACAAAATAAGTTGAACAATCTGAAGAAGAACGGAGTAGAAAATAGTCTATTAATCACTTCTGGCCCGAAGTGCATTTTTAGTATATTTTATAAGGCGGGAGCATATAAACAGATTCGGGCGAGAAGACAACAGTACTTGACATAAGAGCTTACAGCATAGTCCGCAGGCAACTACTTATCCATCATTTTATCACAATGACATTGTTTTTATTATCACTGCCATTTTGTCATTAAATCCGTTCGTCGGTGAGTCGACTAGACTAACAACAAACACAAACAGTTCCTTTCACGTAAATTTTAAGTTTTCACTAGTAAATTCGAATGATGATTTCAGTCCCGACCGACAGAAAAATTAAATTAACCCTCTGTGTACCAGGTGGAGTATGCAAGACACACCTCAGCAAGATACTATATGCTAATACTATGTACATGCAATAGGTATGACACAGTCCATACAAATTGAACGAAAAAGTTGGATTGTTCATGATGTATTTTAACCCTTTGTTAATAAAAAATGGAATGATAGTTCCATTTCACCTCACCTGGCACACAGACGGCTAATTTTAATTTTTCTGTCGGTCGGAACTGAAATCATCGCTAAAATTTACTAGTGAAATGACAACAATAATGTCAACGATGTCGTTGCGATAAAATGATGGATAAGTCGTTGCGTGTGGATCGCGCTTTAGACTACAAAGCTCTCCACCAATCGGCGTTGAAAGAAATTAACTAATTTGAACAGGGTTCAATATGCATACCCTAGAGCGCAGCGCGAAGCTACGGGTACTTTGGCGGTATTGTGTTTATATCAATCCTTTTTACGGCTGAGGAGTTTTTCTTGGCGGGGAATTTTTTACAACAAGAATGTTTTTGGGAAACTAATAATACTATACTTTATAGCATCGCCAACGTGAACGTACGAACTATATATATATATATATTATATTCTGGGGGATAGCCGAAGCAGACCACTAACATTTGGGTCCCTTTTCGCCCCCTCCTGGTCATCAGTGGCTTCCAGATGTCGACTGATAGTTGTCGACCTCTTTCTTCATCACTGAGTCCCGTGTTATTGCTAGCATTTGTTTAAGGCTGAGTTCACTTATGGCTTCCACACTTATCGTGTGCTTGCCTGTGATCCTCAACCTTGTGCTAGCCAGTGCTGGACATTCGCACACAATGTGTGCTGCCGTCTCGGCCTCCTCCAGGCATAGCCTGCAAACGTCATCTTCCCCGATTTTCATCTTGGCCAGATGAGCCTTAAAATTACCATGCCCTGTGACCAAGGCAGTTATCCAGCTTAGGGTACTCCGTTTATAACTGAGTACTTTCTCGCTTCCCTGCCTAAGGGGCTGGTCATTGCATTCCGAGCTTGTTCGCAAGTGACTAGCTCCTGCCATCTTTGTTGATGCATGGAGTCCATCCACTCCCCAACCTTCGCTCTAATCATGCCGTTCCCCAGAGCAACTCTGGGTTCTGGGCCAATGAAAGTTGTCGCAGATCCCTGTTTTGCTAGGGCATCCGCCGCCTCATTTCCTGTTGTACCTATGTGTCCTTTTACCCACATCAGCGTAACCTCGTTTTCTGAGGCACACGTGTTGAGCTTCCGGACACACTCTAGTACCAGTTTAGAGTTTATGTTCGTCTGCTGCATGCGTCTGATCACCGATTGGCTGTCCAGTGCAATAAGGATTTTCTTCCCCCCCCCCCCCCCCACCTGATCTCCAAGGAGGTGGTCCAACGCATGCAACAAGCCAAGCATCTCTGCCTGGTATACGGACACATACTCTCCTAGACTAAGCGGACATGCTAGGTTTAGCTCTTCAGAGTAAACCCCCGCCCCCGCTTTACCGTCCATTAAAGACCCATCAGTAAAAATGCTGATGTCATTGTACACTCATTGTGTATGTTTCCATCTGCAATGTGAGTCTTGTGTAGGCTTTCAACTACCCTACATCTAATCATGCCTTCTACCGGCATTAGAGTCTCCCTGACCTCATCATGAATAATGTCTAGGATGCTCTTATGACCGCTGCTAGTTCCAAAGCGATGCCACATGGCATCCCTTTCCATGCGTATTGCCGAAAGCGCCGCCGTTTTCTTTATAAATAAGTCCAACGGCGGCAGTCCCAGCAATGCCTCCATTGCTCGCGTTGGTGTGGTGCGCATTGTACCACATAATGCTTACGCAAGCTATCCTTTGTACCCCATCTAGCTTCTGCTTTGTAGTATTCTGCATGGCTTTTGGACACCATACCACTGATGCGTAAGCTAGAATGGGTCTTACCATCATTGTGTAAATCCAGTGTGTCGCTTTAGGTGAAATTCCCCACCTGCGAGCACACACTCGCTTACATTGATGCAAAATTCTTTTCGCTTTTTGGATCTTTTCATCAACGTGAACATTCCAAGCTAGTTTCGCATCTAAGGGAACTCCTAAATGCTTCACTTCCTTGGACACCTTAATTTCCGAACCGAAAAGCCGTAAGGGAATTATCTCTATGTCTTCCCTCTTACGAGTAAAAATTCTTCGGTTACTTTGAGAGCTTGTCCCATGCAACCTAGAATTGTGTCCATGAACTTTCGACTGACGGTAAGTGCCAAGTCATCGGCGTATCCTACAGTGTGTAGGCCCATCGAGACCAGCTTCCAGAGAAGACTGTCCACGGTGATGTTCCACAGTAGAGGCGAAAGAACACCTCCTTGTGGGCATCCTCGGACCACCTTACCCCGTATTCTGTCACATCCACTGCTAAGATTTACCGCCCTCTGCTTAAGCATAGAGTCGATCCACTTAATTATACTAATATAATCAGTCAGGGCGTTCCTTAGTTTGGTAAAGGAGATTTTATCAAAAGCACCCTCTATATCCATAAAAGTAGACATTGCGATCCCGCCATTGTTAATCTCTCTCTCTGCAACTCTAACAAGTTCGTGTAGAGCGGTTTCCGTAGATCTGCCTGCTCTATAAGCATGTTGGTACCTACTCAGAGGACTATACATTAGCGTGGTGTTCTCCAGGTAGTCCACCAACACCTTTTCCATTGTTTTCAACAGGAATGATGTAAGGCTAACCGGCCTGAAGGACTTTGCCTCTGTATAGTCTTTCTTTCCCGGTTTAGGCAGGAAGACCACCTTAGCCTCCCTCCATACCTTCGGAATATAGCCTGCTGAAAGAGAGGCGACGAATATATTCCGGATCCTATCAAGTAGAGCGCCCATGCCCCACTGTAATAGTGCCGGGAATATTCCGTCCATTCCAGCCGTTTTAAATGGTGAAAAAGAGTTTATAGCACTTTTGACTCCATTTGGAGTTATAATCCTCTCAGCTTCTTGTTGATTTACCCCACCAGTTCCCTTGTTAGTTTGGGCCCATGGTTGGTTTGACTTGAAACTTCCAGAAAAATGTACCTCCATCAGCGCCTGCAACGTTTCTTCCACTGTTTCTGCCATGGAACCATCAACTTTGCGTATCGGCCCCATTTTCGAAGCAGTGTCTTTCGATATCATCCTCTGTAGTCTGCATACTTCCGAAGTATCCTTCATCATCATCATCGTGGCGCGACAGCCCGACGTCGGGCCTTGGCCGCCTGGATCATTTTCCTCCAATTATCTCGGTCACGTGACCGCGTCCTCCAATTTTGGGAGCCCAGCAGCTGCGCGGCGTCCACACCTACTGAGCTCTCCCAACGAGATCTCGGTCGTCCTCGCTGTCTCGCTCCGTCGACTCGTTCTGCATTCATTACTCTCTTCGGCATGCGATCATCGTCCATTCTTTGTACATGAACTGTCCATTGAAGTCGTTGTAGTTTGACGATTTTCGAGACTTGCAGCTCATCGTACAGTTCATACAACTCATGGTTATACCGGATGCGCCATCCATCTCGATCGCAAACAGCCCCGAAAATTCGCCGTAGAACCTTACGTTCAAAAGTTTCTAGCATGTTTTCGGAGGCTTGAGTTAGGGTCCATGCTTTGCAGCCATAGCATAGCACTGGTCGTATAATGGTTTTGTACACGCGGAGCTTCGTTTTTCTGTGCACATGCTTCGATTCCATCATGGGAAGAACCGAGAAAAAAGTCTTATTAGCTGCCTGTATCCGTCGCTTGATTTCGTCAGTTTCGTTGGCGTCCCTTGACAAGTTGCAACCCAGGTAAATGAAGTTGTTCACGAACTCAATGTTGAGGTCCCCCATATTGATGCTCGGTTGTGCAGGTGTCCTTGTCTGCGTCGGCCAATCTTCGGGACAGGATGTTGATGTCGTCGGCGTACGCTGCTTATTGTATCGACTTGATGAGTAGCGTCTTGCTGTTGTCCATATTCATAGCCCGAAATGTGTATTCCAATGCTAGGTGGAAGAGAGTCGGTGCCAGTCCATCGCCCTGTTTCAAACCAGTGCGTGTTTCAAATAGATCAGTAAGTCTATTATATCCTGACTTGTGAGACGGAGTTGGTCATCGTCATCTTAGTCAGTCGCACTAATTTGGCCGGTATACCAAATTGCAGCATGATGTTGTACAGTACTCCACGATCGATACTGACGTATGCCTGCTTGAAGTCGACAAAGATTTGGTATACGTTTACGTTGTATTCCCAGCACCTCTGGAGTATCAGTTTGACTGAGAAGAGCTGATCGGTTGTGGAGCGACCAGGTCTGAAACCGCTTTGATATTCGCCAATGACTCGTTCTGCGTACGGTTTTATTCTATTTTCCAAAATTTTCGTCAAAATTTTATAGGACGCACAAACTAGTGAGATGCCCCTGTAATTCTCACACTGCAGAGTATTTCCATTTTTATGAATTGGACAGATGATACTTCTGCGCCAATCGTCAGGGATCTCCTCGTCCTCCCATACTCGCAGGAGTAATTGATGTATGGCATCAACTAGACTCGTTCCACCGAATTTCAGCAGTTCAGCTGGAATCTCGTCAGCGTCCGGCGCTTTATTTCGTTTTAGTGACCGCAAGGCGAGATCAACTTCCTCTACTGTCGGGGGTTGAATGGGTGGGCCTTGATCAACAACATCGTCGAAAGCTTCCTGTGTGGGGATGTTAGATGGTCGGTTTAGAAGCTCTTCAAAATAAGAGGCCCACCGTTTGTTAATGCCGCTGTCGCTGATGATGTTTCCATCCTTGTCCTTACAGAGGCTAGTCCTGGGTTGGTAGCCGTTCTTAATTGTATTTACTAGTTTATACGCTTGTCTGGTGTTCATATTAGCTAATTTTTCGTTTATGTTCAGCAACTGCTCGTCAAAGTATTTACGTTTCTTACGTCTAATTATTCTATTCGATATTCGCCGTAGCTCGTCATATTTTTCTCTTCTGGCTCTGGTTCCTCGTTGAATCCATTGTCTGTAGGCCTCGTTTTTCGCGTCAAGTGAATTTTTGCATTCTTCGTCGAACCAGTCATTTCGCGATCGCCGGGCCTTATATCCCACGACCTTCTCTGCGACATCCTTGATGGTACCCTTAAGTTCTTCCCAGAACCCATGGACGCCTGTGTTGCTGATGTTGTGTAGCATAGGTGATAGTCTTTCCTCAAGGGCGGCAGTTTACGCCACCGCTGCAGCATCACTCAGAAGATTATCAACCGCAAAGATTTTGGGAGGGCTGATTCTCGATTGGTGCACTGAGGAAATTCTACATCTGTAGGTCGTCTTCACCAAGTGATGATCTGAGTCGCAGTTTGCTCCTCGATAGGAGCGGACATCCATCACACTAGACGCCCATCTCCTGCAAATGAGGACGTGGTCAATTTGGTTAACGGTATGTGCGTCTGGAGACTTCCAGGTCTGCTTGTGAATGCGTCGATGCGGGAAACACGGAGAGCTTACGACTAGATTCCTGCTGCAGGCGAAGTCGATAAGTCGCTGACCGTTGTCGTTATATTCTTCATGGAGACTGTGGCCTCCAGTGGTGCCGCGGTGCCAACTTTCATTTCCGACTTTCGCGTTAAAGTCTCCAAGCAGCAATTTGACGTCGTTTGTTGGAAGTGAGTCGAAGAGAGTTTCAAGGCGGGCGTAGAACTCGTCTTTTACTGCGTCTTCTTTAACTTCAGTGGGGGAGTGCACATTGATGAGCCAGAGATTGAAGAATCGAGTCTTAATGCGAATCGCACACAGCCGTTCATTTATGGGTTTAAAGTCAGTAATATGCGGTTTGAGATGATTGTTCACTATAAATGCTACTCCAAACTCCTTGCGACCCGATGGTTTGCCACTTGTAAAAATTGTGTGCGATTTCTTGTCATTAATCTCGCTGCCAAGCTAATTTGTTTCCTGGACTGCAGTAATGCTCAATTTGTACTTTTCGACCTGTTGAAGGAAGGCCTTCTCGGCCCCCGGTTTGTTCAGGGAGCGTACATTCCAGGATCCGAAAGAATAATTCTTTAGTCGTTTGCGTGGTCGTCGTTGTTGATCCGTCCCATCCGAGGCTTTTGTTCCAGGTTTCTTGGCATGGAGTGGTTTTTGCAAGGACGAGTTGTCAGCACGTCGCTTAACCCCATTCAGGGGAGGGCCTCGGAGATAGCTCCTTCAGATGGTTTAATAAACGTGCTGGAGCTCACACAACTATGTTGCAGTTCCAACTACGCAAGTCATTCCATCCTACTAAACCTGAGACGCTTAGGTGCTCGTCAGCCATTCAGGCTACAGCTATCTGCCTTTTCCAAACTGTCTTATCGCTAAAACATTGGCCGTCAGCGTTTTGATACACTGCCGTTACCAGGGGGCATTATTCATGATGAGGTCAGGGAGACTCTAATGCCGGTAGAAGGCATGAGTAGACGTAGGGTAGTTGAAAGACTACACAAGACTCACATTGCAGATGGAAACATACATAATGAGTGTATGTACAATGACATCAGCATTTTTACTGATGGCTCTTTAATGGACGGTAAAGCGGGGGCGGGGGTTTACTCTGAAGAGCTAAACCTAGCATGTGCGCTTAGTTTAGGAGAGTATGTGTCCGTATACCAGGCAGAGATGCTTGGCTTGTTGCATGCGTTGGACCACTTGCTTGAAGGTCAGGTGCGGGGGAAGAAAATCCTTATTGCACTGGACAACCAATCGGTGATCAGACGCATGCAGCAGACGAACATAAACTCTAAACTGGTACTAGAGTGTGTCCGGAAGCTCAACACGTGTGCCTCAGAAAATGAGGTTACGCTGATGTGGGTAAAAGGACACATAGGTACAACAGGAAATGAGGCGGCGGATGCCCAAGCAAAACAGGGATCTGCGGCAACTTTCATTGGCCCAGAACCCAGAGTTGCTCTGGGGAACGGCATGATTGGAGCGAAGGTTGGGAAGTGGATGGACTCCATGCATCAACAAAGATGGCAGGAGCTAGTCACTTGCAAACAAGCTCGGAATGCGATGACCAGCCCTTTAGGCAGGGAAGCGAGAAAGGTACTTAGTTATAAACGGAGTACCCTAAGCTGGATAACTGCCTTGGTCACAGGGCTTGGTAATTTTAAGGCTCATCTGGCCAAGATGAAAATCGGGGAAGATGACGTTTGCAGGCTATGCCTGGAGGAGGCCGAGACGGCAGCACACATTGTGTGCGAATGTCCAGCACTGGCTAGCACGAGGTTGAGGATCACAGGCAGGCACACGATAAGTGTAGAAGCCATGAGTGAACTCAGCTTCAAACAAATGCTAGCAATAACACGGGACTCAGTGATGAAGAAAGAGGTCGACAATTATCAGTCGACATCTGGAAGTCACTGATGACCGGGAGGGGGCGAAAAGGGACCCAAACGTTAGTGGTCTGCTTCGGCTATCCCCCAGAATATATAATATAATACCAGGGGGCGCCCACGCGGAGGACTATGGAAAAGGTCTTTGCCCCCCGACGTATCCTTCATGCTAGAGCAGAATTCCCTCCACGTATTTCGTTTCCGAAGACGTAAGGTTCTTTTCAGCTCCCTCTTTTTATCCTTGTATAGTTCCCAAGAGTGAGAGTCTCTCTCCCTCATGTAACGGTTAAAGGCTTTCCTTGTCTCTTTTTTCATAGACTCCAGTTTCCTACTCCACCATGGTGTTGGGTCCTTTTCGTCCACTACTGTAGAGTGACAAGCGTGTTCGAAACCGCGATTAATAGCGGAGTTCAGTTGTTCCACTGTTCGCTCTATCTCGACCGTATTCCGGGGTATTCCGTCTTGAATATCCTCGACTTATTCCAATAAATATGTCTCGTACTTAACACGATCAGTATTTTTTGGCACTCTTATACGTTTGCGTTCGCTACTCCGTTTTCTGCCATACAGAATTTCAAACTGGATAACCCTGTGATCAGACATGGTTAGCCTGTCCACCACTCTCCCATTCTGAACTCTGTTAAGCATATTAACAGAGCTTAGGGTAATATCCATCACCTCAGCCCTTCGTGCATCCACGAAGGTGGGAGCGACCCCCTTGTTTGCTACCAGCAGATTGTACCTTTCCACAAATTCCAGCAGCTGCTGTCCTCTGGGATTGTCATCTCTACTGCCCCACACAGTGTTGTGCGCATTGGCATCACAGCCTATGATCAGGGCCATATCTCTTTCTTTACAATATCTTACCAGATTTTCTACTTCCTCTGATGGAGGTGGTTCTGGTGCATCATAAGGGAGATATGCTGATGCAATTAGGAATGATCCTGCACCACTGCCGATCATTACTACCGTAAGATCAGGCGAGCAGAGATGCATCATTTGTACTGCACGTATTCCATGACGCACCAGGATGCATGTCCTTATTTTACCGTCCACCTGTGCATGGTACAGATTTGCGGTTTGTTGTGACAAACCCCTAATTTTGTTTTGTAAAATCCAGGGTTCCTCTATCAAAGCTATGTCCAGTTTCTCTTCATCAAAGCACCTCGTCATCATCGCTGATGCCGCTTTACTGCGATGAATATTCAGCTGGCACACAGTTAGTGTTTCTTTGTGCGGGCCCGCCACCATCCCTGATAGACTCCTCCCTGCGGAATCATCTACCCCCGCTCTAACTTGGACATTCAGCTCACCGGACATTCCTCTTGAATTTCACAATGGCTTAATCAAGACCGCAGTTGAGTCTCCCCCCTGCGTTCTCAATAGCCTACGCGTCCTCCTTTGGACACCATACCGTGAGCATCTTGCCCCCCTTCTCTGCATTGCCAAATTTTCCCTCGTAAGTAACCTTCCACTTGGAAGGGTCTTTCACGCATTCATTTTGCCTTTGCAGCCTCTTCAGAATGATATCACTGCTGTCGGAACAACCATGAGCAAGGATGATCATCCTTACCTCGTCACGCAACGCATGCAAGGTATCCACCCTCAGGTTGGCACCTTCCCATAAATTGGTCAGAGTTTGCTGAGTGTTGATAAGCCAGCTTTTGGTCGCCTGGTTTTTACATGTGATGGTTATAAATCCGTCGACCAGTTTGACATTGCCAACAAAACCTATATCTCCAACACCTTCACTGAGGTTATACAGAGCACACAAGAGAGACGCTTTGAAAGCGTTCAGGTGTGTCGTCCCTAAAGTCCCCTCCCGCAACGAGTTGGTGATACCCAGGATAAGGTCTCTTCCTGCCACTTGTGCAAAAGATTGCTTTCCCTGGCTAGGTTTCCCTTTCTTGCTTGCCTTCGGCCTCTTAGTACTGTTTCCACTACCGCCTGGTCGCTGGCTCGCACCCTCTACTGTTTCACCTTGGTTAACATCCGTTGCGGGTAGTCCACCAAGTGGAACAGTCTTACCACGAGAACTCTTCTCCCCCCGTGGTTGGCCTGGTTTTGAGCCTCCAGGGTTTCCGCCCTTGAATCTCTTCACCGGTCTTTTCACTTTCGGGGTCGACTTCTCATGCCCTAACACATCGAGTTGATTCAAGATCTTCCCGATAGCCTGCCTTTCCTTTCGACGCCTCCTCTTTATCCACTGTTTCTCACTTTTTGTGATCCGCATTGGTTCGGAGTCGGCAGATTGAACATTGATCAGAGTGCACGTTGTCTGAACTAACCTCTCCGCGCCTTCTGGCGCGTCATTGTCCGTTCCAACAACTCCTCCCTTCTCTCCTGGAGCGTCTTCTTCAGAGACTAACCTCTTCAACCCTTGCGAGTCGTCGCTGTCCGTCTCATTGGAATTCCTCCAGCCACTTTCTCCAAGAATGTCTTTGTGTATTTCCATATTCTTGTTTTTATTTATTGATTCAGGTTTGGGTTTCCCGTTCTCGGTAGAGATGGGTATCGACCAACAAGTAATCGATTAATGAAATCAATTATAATTTTTTACGAATTAATCGATACACTGATTATTTGTGACTTGAAAATCGATTAATCGATTAATAGACAATATCAAAAACGCTTGGGAAAAAAATTATAAATTGGGTACAATTAAAACAACGAACTCCAAGTAAAAAATAGTCCTTATTTATTTACATGAAAACAGAAGAAAGATCATCAAACAGAGAAATAATAATTACACCTACTGGAAGCAGTTGCCTGAAACGTTCCCAGTAGCTGCAGAAATATTAGTAATTATTGAGTTGTGAGAAGTATTGAGCTTATTTATTAATCCCAATACTTATCATGAACGTCCTTAAGGAATATAAGTGTATTGGCCATGTCGGCGGTCAGCCGGCTTCTCTGTTCCCTCAGAACTTGACAAGCTTCAGAGAAAAATTGTAGTAGATAGGTAAAAGTAGAATGAGAAAAGTAGTAGGACAATACTATATTATAGTCCGGATGGCGCAACGGTTAGCACGTTCGCCTTCAACGCACTGGGCCCGGTTCGATTCCGGGGATTTACGTGTCGGACTATGAGCCCACTCAGCTGTTAAATGAGTACCCATTATGGGGTAAATAGCTCGGTTAAGCGTGTTGCTGATCACATACCTCTGCACAAAATCCGTCCCGATCTAGAAAATGTGATGATGCTAACTCATCTCGAGGCCATGGTTCAAATTGGACTGTTGCGCCAGTTATTTATTTATTTAAATACTACCTATATACACGACTGTTGTACGTGATTTTTCACAATGAAAGAAAAATATATCGCTCTTGAAATCTGAAGTCTCAGCGAAGAAAAAAGTTCAATAATCGTTATAAAATAATCGATTAATCGATTAAATCGGCCCTAATGTAATCGATTAAATAAAAATCGATTATTCGACAAAATAATCGATTATTTCGATTAATCGATTAATCGATACCCATCCCTAGTTCTCGGACCACAGCCAAGGCAACTGCCAGCATATTGATTCCCGCTACTCCCCTACATTATGACGATCCGGCCGTCCTTTCCTCTCTTTGTGCCGCGAAGCAGACTCCCTCGCGACCTCCCGAAAGTTCCGTAGGCGTTCATGCCACTCTGCACCTGCTACTCTTGAAGTAAATCAAGGTTTCTCTCCTAGTCTAACAGATCGCTACTCTGTAAACCGCGGTTAAACAGGTGCAAGAAAGGAGCAAAGTGGAGTGTTGGATCCGGAACCCCTCAGGTGAACTTTCACCTCAGTCACCAGCTCCAACCTCACACCTGGTCACCGTGTCACCTATGCAGAGAGTTTCATAGGCGCCCCTCTGCCAACGTACGGTCGGGGAGACAGTTTACACTACCCATACAAATAGTTATTGTACAGGTGTGTGGCAGTAACTTGCTCCGTTAGTGATGACCATTTACGTCTCTGGTCACCTTCCCCCGATGGGCACGGTCGCATAACACCCCGGGGATTAAGGACATCTGACACTCCGTATGGGCTACCTTCGCCAAAACTATAGAACACAAGAGTTGGTCAGGTAGGGAGTGTGTCGATTGCTTACATATCGCAAAACGGCGGTACTCGCGTAATGTGATAGTACACGCAACCGGTCCCATAGCTCAGCCTTCGCTATTCGCGAAGTTACCAGCGACCACCACGCGAAGGTGCTATGTAGACTTGCCCGTGAGTTTCCCCACAGACCTGACCGCTAACGTAGGAACTAAAAATGTTCGTAACAAAACGTAGCAACATTATAGAAAAAGAGAACTCGAGTCGCTCCCCAGTCGGGATCGAACGTGGTTTTATTATACCTATGTGGTAGAATTTCGGCGTCACGGTCCACCTTATTGTCTTCCCTTGCTTCCCAAATGTATACGTACAAAATTTTGTTATCCGAAATCTCGCCTCTCCATTTGGTTCGATTGAATAGGGCTTTCAATCATGTTTTATGCTCATACAGTTAAAAATTTTCCACAAACCATAAATTATTCAAATAAAGTGTTCATAAAAAAAGGAGTCTAAATGGAGGATCGAACCCGGAATCCACGTGTGAAAGTCGCATGGACCAACTGATCAGCCACTGAGCTTTTCTAAACATGTCATATTCATTATGTGATATAAAGGCTCGTTCCACATTCGCTCTTAGTGTGGAACGAAGTGTCATATCCCACATAAATATGTTTTCTGAATAGATACATATTTCATTTCATCACATAACCAAATGTAATCAAAATGTTTATGGGATTTACACTTGGTGGATCAAAGACTCACTGTTAAATTTATCCCATCCATATTAAAAATATTCCATTCGATCCTGCAATGCACACGGTGGGCGGTCGATCTTCACCGAATTTCCCGCCTTGAGGACAGTCGCAGTCGGCATCCGATGTGTTGCAAGTATACGTCGGCACCCGATATGTCTCAAGTACACAGCGGGTGCCGACTATCGCCGCAAGGCTGATTTAGAAAAAAAAGGTGAAAAATACGTCTGCAATCGAACCCGTGACCAACCACTCACAAGTCGGATTCGCTAACCACTGAGCCAACAAGAACCTGTCAAACTCTTTTCGCTTTGTGTAACACTATGTACAACACAAATCTATGAGATTGTATCACAGCGACGCGAGCGTTTCTTCCATTGTGTAGCAGCAGTGGTAAATTATATCTCCCAAAAACAACCCTGTTGTAAAAAAATCCCCGCCAAGAAAAACTCTTCAGCCGCAAAAAGGATTGATATGAACACAACACCGCCAAAGTACTCGTAGTTTCGCGCCTCGCTCTAGGGTATGCATATTGAACCCTGATTGAAGTAGTTAATTTCTTTCAACGCTGATTGGCGGGGAGCTTCGTAGCCTAAAGCGTGATCCACACGCAATGACTTATCCATCATTTTGTGGCAACAATATCGTTGTCATTATTATTACCATTTTGTAATCCCTTCGGCGGCGAGTTGATGCGTCCAACAAGAAGCACATACATATATGTAGTTCCATTCGCGCGAATTTTACGTTTTCACTAGTAAATTTGAGCGATGATTTCAGTCCCGACCGACAGAAAAATTGAAATTAACCCTCTGTGCCAGGTAGGGTGGAATGGTATGGAATGTACATATATGTCATGAAAAATACAACTTTTCGTTCAATTTGTATAGAGAGTGTCATGCTTATTGCACATGAAATGCGTGCAATGAATGGACTTAGCCTTGCCGAGGTGTGTCTTGCATACCCCACCCGGTACACAGAGGGATAAATTAATTTTCCTTTCAGTCGGGATTAAAATTATAGCTCGAATTTACTAGTGAAAACTTAAAATTGGCGCGAAAGAAACCGTATGTGTCTGTTGTTGAACTCATCGAATCATTGACAATGATAAAGACAACAATGTCGTTGCGATAAAATGATGGATAAGTAGTTGCCCGCTTAAAGCTTTTATGCCAAGTACTGTTGTCTTCTCGCCCAAATCTCGTTATAAAGCTCCCACCTTATAAAAGACTAAAAGTGCACTTCAGTCCAGAAGTGATTAATAGACTATTTTCTACTCCGTTCAATTTATTTTGTTTGATGGAAGCTCCCCGCTAGACAGCGTTGAAAGAAATTAACTACTTCAATCAGGGTTCAATATGCATACCCTAGAGCGAGGCGCGAAGCTACGAGTACTTTGGCGGTGTTGTGCTCATATCAATCCTTTTTGCGGCTGAAGAGTTTTTCTTGGCGGGGATTTTTTTACAACAGGGTTGTTTTTGGGAGATATCACGTCTTTTTGCATAGTATTAGTAGTAATCCAGATGGCGCAACGGTAAGCACGTTCGCCTTCTATACACTGGACTCCGGTTCGATCCGATGCCTACTGAATGCGGTAGTCTTCGATAGGAAAAGGGGATTTACGTCTCGGACTATGAGTACAAGTTTGGGGTTAATAACTTGGTTGAGAATATGTATGAAAGTGTTTTACTTTCGTGTAGGTTTTTATTTTTTTTATATATGATATGTTTTTAATAAAACTATTTAATATTTTACTATTTATTAGTTACATATTATTTATTGAATTTTGTTTGTTACGTCAGTCTAGTCCGAATAACCGTTTCCCTAGATAAATGTATTCAATACAGAGATATAATTAAGAATAAGAAGGAAAACTCCATCAGTTGGAGAGAAGGCAGTGAAACATTTTTCTGAAAAACATTAAGTAAATTAGTAAAAAAAAATCACTATTGCCTTATTTCCATCCAGCAGGACCACGGGGAGATTGGAGTTATATTAACACTTAACTTTTCCAGGCCTGTATGTTAATTCACTGGCTAATAATTAATTAATAATTAAACAAACGACAATTTTCAACACACGAAAAAAAAACATAGAACGGTGTGGATGAAGATACAAACAGGTCATAAATTCCGGAATTCTTCAATTGCACCTTCTGTCCCTAAAATATAGTTATTGTCATTTGATCTGCTTGTTGACTTTGTTTACGTTAAAAGTGTACTTTTAGCGTATTTTATCACTTCTATTAGAACAGAAGGATTCCCTCATTAATGATGCTTCCTTTATTAGGATCTTATTCGTGGACGCAAATTTGGGGCAGATATGATTTTGCTTAATGTTCGATAACAGATCTCATTTAATCATTTTTCGATTAGATTTACTATGCAACAGGTGCAAGAATCGCGTTTCATATGCTGTACATTCCATTTTCCCATATAAATTATCATACATCATAAAATCTTCAGATGGCTTAAAATTATCGTTTTAAACAATTAGCACACAATTCTTTCAAATTTCCTTTTCCGCCTTACAAAAATCTCAACATGACACCGTTTATCTTTTAACTATTTATATGCAATAATTGCAAATACCTGTATTAACATCTCAATAAGCCCTATCTTTAATAATTAAATAACCCACCTACTCGAAGTACTTGAAATATGAACGTGTGTTTAGTCTTTTGAAGATCCGAATGATTTCAAACCAGACTGAAGCTTCGCTTCGGCCTGGAGTCCGAAGCGTATATACCCTAGACTTGTACAGACCTAGTGGTGATATCAAAAGTACCAATTGGCAACAACCATATTCATTAAAAGTAAGTTTCCTATACGCCCAGTTTATAGGGGAGGCTGGTGATCATTCAGAAGGATCTTGGCCATTCTCAAAATCGACTAACTAACCCACACTACAAATATTTGTCGAATTTTTCAAGTCGCTAGCTTCCTTTTATCGAAAGTTATTTGAAGTCTCACATGTAGGGGAGGTAGAGGTTTCCTTTGTCGGATCTTGTGCATTTTCAACAGCAACCAATTATATCCTAGTACAAGCATTTGACCAAAATTGCAAGTCACTAGCTTCATTTAATCGAAAGTTAGCTTCGTTTTTAGGGGAAGTAGGGGTTTCGTTGGTCGGATTTTACGTATTTTCAAATTAGCCAAATGGATCCTACTACACACATGTGACCAAAATTCCAGGTCAATAGCTTCATTTTGTTGAAAGTTATCTCTTATTATAAGTTTCATTTGTAGGGCAGGTAGGGGTTCCTTGGGTCGGATCTGGCTCATCTTTTAAGACTAAGTAAATCTCACTTCAAACATTTGACAAAAATTTCAAGTTGCAGGCTTCATTCTATCAAAAGTTATCGCGTATTTGAAGTTTCATATGTAGGGGAGGTAGGGGTTCCTTAGGTCGGATCTTGCCCATTTTCTATGCCGACCAATTAGATCTTACTACTAACATTCCGTCAAATTTTTAACTCGCTAGTGTCATTCTATCGAAAGTTATCGTAATTAAATGAATTTAATTTCTTGAAATTTGTAGGGCAGGTAGGCGTTTCTTTGATCTGATTATGCCCAACTTACTTAAGCTCAAGCAACTTCTCAACTCAGAGTTACATGCCAAAGATCAGGTGTCTAGGTCAATTGTTTCAAGAGTTATAGAGAAAAAACCTAAAGAGTAGTGTAGTTCGGGGCTCTTTGTAAGAAAATTACCGTTAGTTTTCAACTGATCGATTTTATTTTGCCAGGAGAGTATAAGATTATCCTCACGAGCAATCTATTAAAGCTAGAGCTTTTCATGTTTATTTAATCGGGAGTAATAAATACATTTAATTATTTTACATATGTAGGGGAGGTAGGCGATTTATTGGCCCGATCATGCCCATTTTCAATACCAACCAACTAAATATTTGCAATATTTGCAATATTTGACCAAAATTTCAAGGCTCTAGCTTCATTCTATCGAAAGTTATCGTGCGAACGGACAGACGGGCAGACGGACAGACAGACAGACAGACATGGCTAAATCGAATCAGGAGGTGACCCTGATTATTAATATATATACTTTGCTATACCTCCGGAGTCTCCTTTAAGGTGTAACATATTTCCGTCGTGACAAAAACAATATACCCTATACTAAAAGTCTAGGGTATAAAAAGTTAGTAGAGCGATTCTTTGCCAAGAATATCATTTTTCTAGTTCAAGGGACTCAAGTGTCTACTGCATTCGCCTCACCACCCCCCGTCATATCATACCCATCATCCCTTGATATCACTTCTTTTCCAAAAATGTCCTTTTCCTTCTCCAAAGGACGCAAAATGCCATCAGTCATGGTCGAAGGATTCAAAATGCCATTATGCCATTAACAGAACTCCAGTGCATTGGTCTCATTACCACGACTTAGAATACACCCTTACCTACCAGCTTTGGTTTTTGTTTCATTTCATAATAATAGAGTCCTTTTATCCTGACGCACATGTCCAGCAGCACTAAAATATAACCGTTTTGTACTTAATAACCAAAACAAGCTATGTACTAAATTTAGTTGAACCACGGACCACGGCTAATACCTGAAAGATTTTTTTTCATTGAATTTATTAAAAAGACTTCGAGAAAGCGAGAAACTCTATATTTTTTTTCACATTTTTGGATGTATCTTTTTATCTACTGCACGGATCAGAGCAAATGAAAGAAAAGGCACACCCTTGGAACACAGTCAATCCGTGAGAATAGAAACCAGACCTCGATACGCTCCCTACGAGGCTGTAGCCCTGTCAAGGAACAACAAGATCAACGAGAACAAGAATAATTTGAAATATAGCGATTTTCAAACTGTCATATCTTAGTTGCTTTTCGTCATATCGACATCAAATTTGCAACACTTCGTAAGACGGCCGGAGAGAATGGTCATACTAAATTTGAGCCCCCACAATCACCTGGAGCCACAGCTACAGAGGTCCGAAAACCCGTACTTGTTGTGTCGCGTAAACATAGTCTTGGTCACTTTTTCGAATTTTTTTTTTTTCGATTTTTTTCGTTTTTCTTTGGCGATTAGACTTTTTCGATTCACTACCCATCGATGCGTCGTCGCTATGAAAGTTACACTTTAACAAGAAAAGAATTATTACAGCAGATTTTGATTATCCGTGCTCCAGATGCGCTGGCTGCATTCGATTGCATGTAGTGCGACAGCTGATTTGGCTGCTTGCCCTATATTTATACTGATTAAATGTCCTTTGAAGCGTGTGCTGATGCTGCGTTTTGTTTCGCCGATGTATTTTTGTTCGTAGTCGTTGCAACAGATTTCGTAGATTCCTGATTTTTGGAGTTCATCGGTCTAGTCCTTTAAATTTACAATATGGCTTCGTAAACTGTTCCCTCTCTGGTTCCTGTTAACCCCTTGTGGGGCATAGGGCATTAACCACGCCTACTTTCCACCTCGTCCTGCTCATCGCAATCGCTTTCAGCTCACTCCACAACTTGCCTATTGAGGCACCCTCTCCCTTAACTGATCTTCTCCAGGTGTTACTAGGTCGTCCAACACGGCGACTTGCGTTGGTTCCCTGCGGGTTCCAATCGATGGCCTGTCGAGCAATGTTGTTCGGCCCTTTTCGGAGAGTGTGACCTATCCATTGCCACCTTCGCCTTTTGGTGGAAGTGTCTATCCTGTCCTGACCAGTAGTAAGGAGGTCGTCGTTAGAAATAATCTCCGGCCACCGTATGTGTAGGATGCGCCGTAGACACTGGTGCATAAAAGTTCACAATCTAGTTGTAATCTCATTGGTCACCTTCCAAGTTGAACAGCCATATAAAAGCACTGATTTTACGTTGGAGTTTGGTGCGTCTGGAAATGTTGTAGTTTTGACAGAAAGGAAGCAAACTGAAAAAAGCTGCTCGAGCCTTGTTGATGCGAGGCTGTCCACCATCTGCTGTAACTACGCTTCCGATGTAGCAAAAATTGTCAACTTTCTCGATTGCCTGCCCCGAAACACAAATTCCGCTTTGCCTCCCTGGATCCAAGCTCAGGTACTTAGTCTTGGCAGCGTTGATTTTAAGCCCCGCATTACGGCTTTCGCAATGCAGAGCATCAAACAATTGAGCTACTTGATACGATCTATTTGATAGAAGACAAATATCGTTAGCATAGTCTAGGTGTTGAAGGTATTTGAACAACTTCCATCTTATACCTTTGTTCCGGTGTTCTTGAAAAGCTCCGCTTAGTACATCATTAATGGCAATTAAAAACAGTATAGGTGACAAAATGCAGCCTTGTTTCCTAGATGGTTAGTATTCGAATAAACATTTTCGAAATTGTTATTTGAATGCGCTTTTTAGCTTATTCCTTATTGCTGGAATGTACGGCAGAGATATTCATTTTCCAGCCTGTTTCTCCCTTGATAAGTTATTTTTCTTTTTCATAGAAATCTTTTTGGAGTGGAGTTTAACGAGGCTTTCGATAATTTGTTGTTGCAAGTATGATGATATCATTACAGAATTTGACATTAAAATAAAAAAAAATAAATAACTGGCGCAACAGTCCAATTTGAACCATGGCCTCGATATGAGTTAGCATTATCTCATTTTCTAGATCGTGACGGTTTTGTGCAGAGGCGTGTGATCAGCAACACGCTCAACCGAGTTATTTACACCATAAATGGGTACTCATTTAACAGCTGCGTGGGCTCATAGTCCGACACGTAAATCCCCTTTTTATCGAAAACTACCGCATTCAGTAAGAATCGAACCGGGGCCCGGTGCGTGGAAAGCGAACGTGCTAACCGTTGTGCCATCCGGACTACGAAATTTGGCATTAATTGATCATATTTACCGTCAAACCACATTCCTAAATTTGGGTGAAATCGGCCCATTCTTTCTTATACCTCTCATAGGACCAGTGGAATCGGTACACGTTTTATTGCTAATTTCAAGGAGGTAAATGCAGAATGAATCAAACTGATAAGAACACAAACTATTGAAGGTATCACACATTTAGCAAACTAGCCAAGGGCTGGCTTGTTTTTGTTGCCTTGATCCCTCCAGGGGCATAGGCGCGTCAACATCTCTTGCATTTCCATGCCTTGTTGACGTTTCGATAGCATATCTATTTTTTCGGAAGTGCAGTTGCTAGCATGCATCTCTTATTCGTGCCGTCTTTATACGACAAGCTCGGAGCACTGTGAGAGCTCTACTTGTCCCCACAAGTGTTTTATATTCGCGCCAAGGATCGAACCTCCATTCTCTCGATCGTAGAGAAATGACCGAACGACCCGCACACCTATCGCGTCATTAGGTATGGTAAATAGCAGCGTCGATTATATATGCAGAGCAAGTCGCTTTGTCCACTAGGAGAACAACGGGTTTATTGTGGGTGACTGGGTGATCATTGTTTACCTGACTATCCCAGTACATCGTGAAGCGAGTACCGCCAAGCACTGCTTGTGGAGTGTACTGGTGTATCAGAAGGGTTTCACTAATTCGCCTGTGCTTGCATGCGAGGTTGCGCCGCGTCGTCCTGAATAGCAACCATCAATTAACCCTTCAGTTTCGACAAAGAGATACCTTGTACGGAGCCACCTGGTGACAGATGAAGATCGACAAATGGCAATTCACATGTTTACCATGCATTTAGTTTGCTTCCCATTTATCGATCTTCTCCTGGTCTGATTTCACCAAACTTAAAAGATGAAATAATTGATGAACTGCACTATTATCTACCTTGCAAATGACATCATGCAGAGGAGAGGATTCGATGTTGTTTTGCCTCCGAAATAAGTGCTTATGGTGTAAATTCGCGATGTCAACCAAACCTCTACTGCTCCAATATTACGAGCTAGACACACTCCATTGAAAATTTGGGTGTAACATTTGAAATTTGGAATTTAAGGGGGCAAAATACCATTTATATAGGTAAAGTCCTCCTCCTCCTAGTTTACAGATAACTGTAGCCTGAATGGCTGACCAACACCTAAGCGGATGGAATGATTTGCGTAGTTGGACCTGCAACATAGTTGCGTGAGCTCCAGCACGTTTATTTAATCATCTGCAGCAGCTATCTTTTGAGGCCATCCCCTGAATGGTATTAGGCGATGTGCTGACAACTCGTCCTTGTAAAAACCACTCCACCACCACCACAGACGAGTTCTTACGCCCACCTTGAAAGTCTCTTCGACTTACTTCCAACAAACGACGTCAAATTGCTGCTGGGTGACTTTAAAGCGAAAGTCGGAAATGAAAGTTGGCACCGGGGGACCACTGGAGGACACAGGCTCCATAATAAATGTAACGATAACGGCCAGCGACTTATCGACTTCGCCTGCAGCAGGAATCTAGTCGTAAGCTCTACATATTTCCCACATCGATGCAATCACGAGCAGGCCTGGAAATTTCCAGACACACATACCGTCGACCAAAATTGATAACGTCCTCATTTGCAGGAGATAGGCGTCTAGTGTGATGGATGTCCGCTCCTATCGAGGAGGAAACTGCGACTCAGACCATCACTTGGTGAAGACAACCTACAGATGTAGAATTTCCTCAGTGCACCAATTGAGAATCAGCGCTCCCAAAATCTTTGCGGTTGATAAGCTTCTGAGTGATGCTACGGCGGTGGGATATACTACCGCCCTTGAGGAAAGACTATCACCTATGCTACATAACATCAGCAACAAAGGCGTCCATGGGTTCTGGGAAGAACTCAGGGGTACCATCAAGGATGTCGCAGAGAAGGTCGGGGGATATAAGGCCCGGCGACCGTGATATGACTGGTTCGACGAAGAATGCAAAAATTCACTTGACGCGAAAAACGAGGCCTACAGACAATGGATTCAACGAGGAACCAGAGCCAGAAGAGAAAAATATGACGAGCTACGGCGAATATCAAATAGAATACTTAGACGTAAGAAACGTAAATACTTTGACGAGCATTTCCCGAATGTTAACGAAAACTTAGTTAATAGGAACACCAGACAAGCGTATAAACTAGTAAATACAATTAAAACCGGCCATCAACCCAGGACTAGCCTTTGTAAGGACAAGGATGGAAACATCATCAGCGACACCGATGACATTAACAAACGATGGGCCTCGTATTTTGAAGAGCTCCTGAACCTACCATCTAACATCCCCACACAGAAGATCTCAACGATATTGCTGATCTAGGCCCACCCATACAACCCTCGAAAATACTACTTTGCCTTGACCCCAAGCGGGGCATAGCGCGTCAACTACTCCTGCGCGCCATCGTACTCTGTTCTGGGCAATGGAGCGCAACTCCCCAAAAGACTTACCCAGTGCCTGATACTCCTTTGCGACAGATCGAAGACCCCCTCTTGGTCGGCCTAGGTTGGAAATGGGATTCTATTTCATGGCATGCAAAGCAGTGCAGTTATCACTCTTCCGCAATGTGTGACCTATCCACTGCCATTTTCGCCTGCGTATCAATTCGTCGATTGGCATCTGACCCGTACGCCGACTTAGCTCTTCATTTGATATTGTTTCGGGCCAGAAAATTCTTAAAATTCGACGAAGACATGAGTTGACGAAAACTTGCAGCTTTCTGGTAACTCCTACGGAAACTTTCCATGTACTGCTCCCATACAAAAGCACTGACAGTACCAGGGAGCGAAACAGGCCCAGCTTGGTCTTGATGCTGAGATAACTGCTCTGCCACATTTTGGACAGCATGCCGTATGCGGGTTTAGCCTGGTTGATACGACGAGCGATGTCCTGCTCCGTACCACCATTTTCGGCAACAATGCTACCCAAGTAGGCAAAGTTGTCCACCTTCTCCACAGGCTGTCCGTTAATATTGATGGCAATAGATGTCGGATTTCTTTTTCGCAACGGCAGGCTAAGAACCTTGTTGGTATTAATCTTTAGCCCAACCTTGCTTGCCTCCCTCTCGAGATCTAACTCCATTGCAGACAGATCCATGATTTTGTGGGAGAGTAGGCATATGTCGTCAGCGTAGTCAAGATGTTGTAGATAAGATGTCAAAATCCATTGAATTCCTCTGTCGAGTCCGGATAGGGCTGCATGCAACACATCGCCGATCACAATGAGGAATAGGATCGGTGAGAGGATGCACCCCTACCGAACTCCACTGCGAATCTGAAAGTCGCAAGGCCGCCCATATAGAATCCCGGTTCATACTATCGAAAGCCTTTTCGAAATCGATGAAAAGCAAGTGAAGCGGAGAATCGTATTCAGCGCATTACTCGATGATGATTCGCAAGGTGTTAATGTGATCGACACATTAGAATCCGGATCGAAAACCAGCCTGCTCTTCTTTAATTGTGCTTTCTATGTGGGCCTTTAGTCTTGCCAGGTCGATTTTAGCTATTATCTTGGCAACGGCAGGAAGCTCACAAATGCCTCTCCAATTATTACAGTCTGTGAGGCTACCCTTCTTTGGAAGTTTGATGATCAAACCTTCCTTCCACTCAGTGGGAAGGTCTCTGTATTCCACGCTTTATCAACAAGTGGGTGCAGCAAATTGGCAGTGACGCTTGGCGCTGCTTGATAAAGTTCGGCAGGGACACCGTCGAGTCCGGCGGCCTTTCCTCGTTTTAATGCAATAATTGCAGTGACTATTTCCTCTTTAGTCGGGGCAGTGGACCGTATACGCACATTTTGATGGTTAGCTAAATTATCTATATGAGGAAAGACTATCACCTATGCTACATAACATCAGCAACAAAGGCGTCCATGGGTTCTGGGAAGAACTCAGGGGTACCATCAAGGATGTCGCAGAGAAGGTCGGGGGATATAAGGCCCGGCGACCGTGATATGACTGGTTCGACGAAGAATGCAAAAATTCACTTGACGCGAAAAACGAGGCCTACAGACAATGGATTCAACGAGGAACCAGAGCCAGAAGAGAAAAATATGACGAGCTACGGCGAATATCAAATAGAATACTTAGACGTAAGAAACGTAAATACTTTGACGAGCATTTCCCGAATGTTAACGAAAACTTAGTTAATAGGAACACCAGACAAGCGTATAAACTAGTAAATACAATTAAAAACGGCCATCAACCCAGGACTAGCCTTTGTAAGGACAAGGATGGAAACATCATCAGCGACACCGATGACATTAACAAACGATGGGCCTCGTATTTTGAAGAGCTCCTGAACCTACCATCTAACATCCCCACACAAGATCTCAACGATATTGCTGATCTAGGCCCACCCATACAACCCTCGAAAATACTACTTTGCCTTGACCCCAAGCGGGGCATAGCGCGTCAACTACTCCTGCGCGCCATCGTACTCTGTTCTGGGCAATGGAGCGCAACTCCCCAAAAGACTTACCCAGTGCCTGATACTCCTTTGCGACAGATCGAAGACCCCCTCTTGGTCGGCCTAGGTTGGAAATGGGATTCTATTTCATGGCATGCAAAGCAGTGCAGTTATCACTCTTCCGCAATGTGTGACCTATCCACTGCCATTTTCGCCTGCGTATCAATTCGTCGATTGGCATCTGACCCGTACGCCGACTTAGCTCTTCATTTGATATTGTTTCGGGCCAGAAAATTCTTAAAATTCGACGAAGACATGAGTTGACGAAAACTTGCAGCTTTCTGGTAACTCCTACGGAAACTTTCCATGTACTGCTCCCATACAAAAGCACTGACAGTACCAGGGAGCGAAACAGGCCCAGCTTGGTCTTGATGCTGAGATAACTGCTCTGCCACATTTTGGACAGCATGCCGTATGCGGGTTTAGCCTGGTTGATACGACGAGCGATGTCCTGCTCCGTACCACCATTTTCGGCAACAATGCTACCCAAGTAGGCAAAGTTGTCCACCTTCTCCACAGGCTGTCCGTTAATATTGATGGCAATAGATGTCGGATTTCTTTTTCGCAACGGCAGGCTAAGAACCTTGTTGGTATTAATCTTTAGCCCAACCTTGCTTGCCTCCCTCTCGAGATCTAACTCCATTGCAGACAGATCCATGATTTTGTGGGAGAGTAGGCATATGTCGTCAGCGTAGTCAAGATGTTGTAGATAAGATGTCAAAATCCATTGAATTCCTCTGTCGAGTCCGGATAGGGCTGCATGCAACACATCGCCGATCACAATGAGGAATAGGATCGGTGAGAGGATGCACCCCTACCGAACTCCACTGCGAATCTGAAAGTCGCAAGGCCGCCCATATAGAATCCCGGTTCATACTATCGAAAGCCTTTTCGAAATCGATGAAAAGCAAGTGAAGCGGAGAATCGTATTCAGCGCATTACTCGATGATGATTCGCAAGGTGTTAATGTGATCGACACATTAGAATCCGGATCGAAAACCAGCCTGCTCTTCTTTAATTGTGCTTTCTATGTGGGCCTTTAGTCTTGCCAGGTCGATTTTAGCTATTATCTTGGCAACGGCAGGAAGCTCACAAATGCCTCTCCAATTATTACAGTCTGTGAGGCTACCCTTCTTTGGAAGTTTGATGATCAAACCTTCCTTCCACTCAGTGGGAAGGTCTCTGTATTCCACGCTTTATCAACAAGTGGGTGCAGCAAATTGGCAGTGACGCTTGGCGCTGCTTGATAAAGTTCGGCAGGGACACCGTCGAGTCCGGCGGCCTTTCCTCGTTTTAATGCAATAATTGCAGTGACTATTTCCTCTTTAGTCGGGGCAGTGGACCGTATACGCACATTTTGATGGTTAGCTAAATTATCTATATGAGGGGAACTTCACCAGAGCTTACACGGTTCAAGACCGCAGCGAAGTGTTCTTTCCAACGCCTCATCTGATCTTCTTCCAAGATAAGTAGCTTTCCATCACTATCCTTTACCGGATGTTGGCAGGAGTTACGTCCACCTGTAAACTCCTTGATGACACCGTAAACGGCGTTTAAGTTGTTACTTCTTGCAGCTTCTTCTGCTGAGGCTAAAAGAGAATTCACATAAACTCTTTTATCGCGTCGCACACTACGCTGAACTTCTCGAGTTTTCTGACGGTAGAGGAGTTCGATGCTGCTTCGATTGCCGTCTGATGCTGCAGCCAAATGAACTTTCAACTCTTTTCTTTCAACAATTCGCTGCCATGAAGCGTCGGACATCCAGGGCGGCAAGACTTCCATATCTGAGGCGCCAAATTTTATCGGCGGCTTATTCACGCTAAATGTAAGAAACAAGTGGCCTGAAAATATGAAAAATTCAATGATGATGTATCATAGTAGGTTCTTAACTATCTAAAGCGGAAATTTATTCTAAATACAATTCTAGCACTGGATTTCCTCATACAAAAGTTCCAACTTCAAAGGTAAATATCTCCTAAACGGTTATGAATTCGCGGAAAAGGACTTCAGATTCGTCCATTTCAGACCAAATTCGATTGAAACCCATCATTAAAATTTGGCGCCTCAGATATGGAAGTCGCCCCTCCAGGGCTTATTCCGGCAATCCGGGTTTGCGCCAAGGATGGTATTTGCGCTATCAATGTAAGCATTTTTTATGGCATCCCAGTTTTCGTTTATGTCACTATCTGGGTGACTAGTTATCTCAGCTGCTATTTGCGCAAGATGGTCATTATATTGTTGTAAGGCAGATGGACTTTTAAATCGAGCGGTGCTGAATTTGCGGCGCCTGAATCTTTCGTCGCTGGGGCTGCGCACGGCTGCAATACGCAATCGAACATTAGCGATCATAAGATAATGGTCTCTTCCCATCCCAATATCGGCACCCTTCTTGTTTCGCACGTCCAGGAGGCAACTCTTGAATCTTTTACCAATGGCAAAATGGTCGATCTGATTTTGTGTTCTACGCCGATCAACAGAGGACCAACAGATTTTGTGGTGGTCCTTATTCTCAAACATAGTACCGCCGATGAAGAGACTGTGAAAGTTGCAGAACTCTACAAATCTTTCACCGTTGTCATTACGATCACCAAGACCGTGTCTCCCCATCACATGTCTGAGCCCATAGTTATCAGCGCCAACTTTCGCATTCAAATCACCCATAACCATTATAATGTCACCTTTAGGTGTTCTGCTCTGAACGGCGTTTAGTTCTTCGTAGAAGGAGTCTTTTGCCAAGACATTGTCGGGTTCAGTAGGGGCATAACATTGTATTATTGAGAAGTTCCTCATTTTGGTCCGGAACCTGGCCGTCAAGACTCTATCAGAGACCGGCTCCCAGGATAAGAGACAGTTTCGCGCGGCTCTGGTTAAAAGGAGCCCCACACCTGACTCACGACGACTACCGGTAGCTTTACCGGAGTACAACATTACAGTGCTGCCCGTTGGAGAGATAAATTGTCCGCTGTTTCACCATCTTATCTCACTAACTCCTAAGATATTTAATTTGTACCTCAAAAATTCGCTCTCTAATTGAAGAAATCGTGCGTTCTGGGGACCTTCTGATCCATTGTCCGGGAGAGTACGCACATTCCAGAATCCAATCTTTGTCATTGTACGATAGCCAAAAGTCGTAACCGTTGAGTCAATCCTTATCCGAGGCATAGTTGACGTTTCGTTAGCTTATAAAGATTTGTAACGGACGGTTTGGTGGGCATCCGAAGATGCCCGTGGGGACGGAGCCTAAGGTTACATATGACCGTGTAGGTCGGGCTATGCCATCTGGTGAAGAAAAAGGCCCCTCAACGAGCTAAGCAGCGGCCTATGCTTGCTGTAGCTCAGTTCGGGAGATGTGGGCGGGGTTTTCGCCGCTCCTTGCCCCTGTCCTTTACGTATTAACAAAAAATCATAGGCCTGGGGAAGACAACACAAACAGGGGAGATAAAAATGGGGAATAAAAAAAATAGTCGATAAGGATGGAATGGTTGACGGACGGATCAGACGCCCACACGGTCGCACCTGGGTCCGGGTGTAATGGGACCCTCGGCCTCTGGTTTCGTACCACCAGCAGATCACTACTCATCAGGTGCTGCTTCGATCTGCTGGTAGGAGCAGCACTACCAAACCATAATATGGTTCATTACAGGGCAGCTTTAACTTCGAGGGCTGCTAAGAAGAAGAAGCTGAGGAAAAAGTGTGCTGCTGGAAATAGAAAACAAAACAAAAGCGAGCTGGATACCGGAGTCAGCCGACAACCATTGTAGAGGGGAAAAATTAGCAACGCAAAAAAAATACTGCATTTCCCAATCATTCAGATGATCAACAGGTTACAAAGAATTCTGAGGCCAGCAGAGGCGCAACACTGCATTCCTTGCCGTAATTCACTCATAAACTCTGTAAGCTGCTGAGCACATGAATAATATAAAAATGCAATATGGTGTAAAGAACATTTTTTAATTTACTTGGAAGGACAATCCTGGCAAACAAAAAGGTATCCAGGGTTCCTCCGCGCTTCGTCCGGTCACCGAAGATGCTCCAAATGCCGGCAATTCAAAGCATTTATGGAGGCCTTAAATACGTGGCTAAACCACAAAAGACAAACACATTACCAGGATTGCCTTGTTGAACTGATTCTGAAAGGATAAGCTACTCTATAGGAAGGATTGGGGTGCTACAGAGGAAAGCACAGCTACTTGAAGGGGAAAATAGTGAAGTAAAATTGGCTAAGTCCTAAGACTTAGAGCAAGTAGCCTTAATGTGCTTGTGGGGATGCAAATCAGTGGAAGGACTAAAAAGGAACCCAAAGAGGTCCTTCTTAATCCTGTTCTGTACTAGAAATGGGCCCCACGTTGGGCGCCATTTATGTAATGAGTGGGGGAGACGTCAGTCGAAAAGGACTGTAGTGAGGGCTGGCTTGATTGACCGTGTAAGTCGAAGGGCGTTAAGCCGACGATGCCATCAACAAGTGGAAGAGCGGCATGTGCTGGTTGTAGCTCGTTTCGGTGATGATGGGGGAAGGTTCTTTCCACTTTTTGCCCTCAGAGGTCCCATTACAAAAAAACCGGTGTCTGAAGCGTATATACCCTAAAATTGTACAGACCTAGTGGTTATACCAAAAGTACCAATTGGCAACGACCATATGCATTAAATGTGGGTCTCCTATATGGCCAGTTCATAGGGGAGGTTGGCACGCATTCAGTGGGATCTTGACCAATCTCAAAATCAATTAACTAACTAACCCATTCGACAAATATTTGTCGAATTTTTCAAGTCGCTAGCTTCATTCTATCGAAAGTTATTGCTTATTTGAAGTTTCACTTGTAGGGGAGGTAGGGGTTCCTTGGGTTGGATCTTGCCCATCATTGCCGCCAACCAATTAGATCACCCTACAAACATTTAAACAAAATTTCAAGTCCCTAGCTTCACTCTATCGAAAGTTATCGAATATTTAAGGTTTCATTTGTAGGGGAAGTAGGGTTTTCCTTGGTCGGATTTTACCCATTTTCAATATTAGCCAACTGGATCATACTACAAACATTCGACCAAAATTTTAAGTCGCTAGCTTTATTTTGTCGTAAGTTATCGCTTATTTTAAGTTACATTTCTAGGGGAGGTAGGGGTTCCTTAGGTCGGATCTTACCCATCTTTAATGCCAACTAATTCAATCTCACTCCAAACATTTGACCAAAATTTCAAGTCGCTGGCTTCATTCTATCAAAAGTTATCGCTTATTTAAAGTTCTATTTGTAGGGGAGGTGGGGGTTCCTTGGGACGGATCTTGCCCAGTTTCAGTACCAGCCAAGTAGGTCTTACTGGCAAGATTTCACCAAATTTTTAACTTGCCTGTGTCATTCTATCGAAAGTTATCGTAATTAAAGTAATATTAAATTTTTTTAAATTTGTAGGGGTGGTAGGCGTTTCTTTGATCTGATTATGCCCAACTTACAGAACCTTAAGCAGCTTCTCACCTCAGGGTTACATGCCGAAAATCAGGTGTCTACGTTAATTGGTTCAAAAGTTATAGACAAAAATCGTGAAAAGTAGGGTAGTACTGGGTTCTTTGAAAGAAAATTATCGTTAGTTTTATACTGATCGATTTGATTTTCCCAGGAGAGTATAAGATTATCCTCACGAGTAATCTACCAAAGCTAGAGCTTTTTATGTTTATTTAATCGGGAGTTATAGATATATTTAAGTATCTTACATATGTAGGGGAGGTAGGCGTTCTCTTGGCCTGATCATGCCCAATTTCAATATCAGCCAACTAAATTACACTGCCAACATTTGACCAAAATTTCAAGACTCTAGCTTCATTCTATCGAAAGTTATCGTGCGAACGGACGGACAGACAGACAGACGGACAGACAGACAGACAGACGGACAGACAGACAGACAGACATGGCTTAATCGAATCAGGAGGTGACCCTGATCATTTATATATATACATTGCTATACCTCCGGAGCCTCCTTTAAGCTGTTACATATGTTCGTCGTGACAAAAACAATATACCCCATACTATAAGTCTAGGGTATAAAAAGCTCATGCCTAAGGACAACAGAACAAGATAAGAAAAGTACTAGTGAGTATAAAGAAAACCGGCGGGGAAGAAATAGGAAAGGTAATTACGGCTGAGATCTGCCAATTAGTCCCCCTCATGCACAATATAACCCTGATGGTAAGGGTATGGCCCTCATTACCCTTCCTTCGACCTTATTAGGCCCCTTGGCCACACGATTCTGGAGCCTCCCATTATTTAAACTCTCCGCTAGTTACTCACATTTTAACCTGAAATGGCAATTTTAAAGTTTTCCCCCGAAAAGAAATGTCAGCTAACACCCTTCCTGCTGCCAAATGAGAGGTACCATCTGCAGTTGTCAGACCAAGGTGGAATTTTTCATATGGATGCCGTTGGTCATTCAGAATTTTTTTTTGCAAATTTTCCAGCAAGGCAGCTAACACTAGCACCTGTATCAATAAGGCCTGAAACCTTGTCACCAAAAAGGGTGACCTGCGCATACGGTCGAAAGTCATGTTTTGGCTGAGATGCAAGAATAGCGGAACAATATCGTCGCCGATTGTATAGCACCTTTTTCCAGAATTGTCGCATTCGAACCGTAGAACGTTTGGGTGGTTTCTTAACCAATTCCGCCACGCTGAAGATGCGACGACGTGCTGCATGGTATTCGCGCAGCCGAACATGATACGGTTTGAAGTTTTGTGACGAAGCCGAAGGTAAAGTTGGAACATCCGTGATTGAATTTTTCATGATGACAATACCTGATGAAGATGGTATTGAGGAAGATTGGTTCAAACGTTGGGAAAGGACCTTATTGAGCGTTGAGGAGGTATTTGCCGATGCGGTATGAGATGGGGAGATAGACGGTAATAATGAATTTTCATGGGTTACAGTTGATGAAAGAGGCAAGGCAGTGGATTCCTGTGAGCTTTCGTTCACACGATCAGGAATAAAAAAATCGTCAAATGAAGGACAAGCTGTTGATTTTTGTGTAAGTGGAATGAGGCGTTCGTCAGACTGATGATGTAATGTTATTAGTGGAAGAGCAAGAGATGAAGCAAGAGACGGAGATGTTATGTCACGATCGCAATCCACTTGGGCGGATGCCCCAAAAGCGGCAGGATCTATTTGCGATTTAAAGGAGCAAGGTGTTTCGCTCTCTCGTTTTTTTGATCCTTGTTACATGTTTGACACTGGGGTTTGTAAATGTCTGGCGCACCACAGCCATAGCAGAATATGGTGCGGCGTTTCGACATGCACCCGTCAAATCTATGACCTACTTGCTGGCAATTCCAACACTTGATTTCGCGTGACAAAGCCGCTATTTCATCTTCGGTAGCAGTAGGATCCTCTTTCGCTTCTGCAAGTTCAGACATATCTCTCCTATATCCCATATGAGGTGTCCTAGCTGATATTCGATTAGGTGCTTCGCTTTCGAGATTCTCACGCTGATGAACGTAAGCTTTTAAGTCGTGAATCGTATTGATGGGGAAATGGACAAGATGGCAGCGCAGCTCCCAACGCAGGTTTTCTTTTAGTATTTCCAACAATTCCCATTCTGAAAATGGCCGTTCAAGACGGTCGACCAATTTCATTACACCGTCGTAGCATGAGTCAAAAGACTCACGGGGCCCTTGTGTTCTATTACGAAGTTGCTTGATGATTTGGAAGTCTGATAGGCGCTCCCGAAACTGATCTCGGAGCGCTTCGCAAAAAGAGGGCCAATCAAGTCTGACTACACTCCGATGGTACCTCCAAAACCAGTCGGCCGCCTTGCCCGTCAAGAGCAGATGGAGGTGTCCGATCACGGCTTCAACGTCACTTCCCAGCGTGCTGTTTGCTAGTACCCGAACTTGGTAAAGGAATTTCTCCACAGGTAAATACGGATCTTCCCCACTGAACTTTAAATGCCACCCCGAAATAATTTTCCCAGCTCGCTCGGAATTATACGTTGACATATTGAAAAGCCGATGCGGATCGCCACGTATCGAGCGAAAAGGCATATTTGGATAATTCGGGGTTTGAGCATTTTCAAGCTCAGAAAATCTATCATGGAAGTGATCCGAATACGTAGGCCTATCTAGTTGTTGATACCGTGAGTATTGTTGTCGCTGAATTTGTTGTTGTGGACGAGAATATTGTTGAGAGTCAGGAAGGCGTTGTTGGGGTTGGGAATATCCTTGAGGCTGTGTAAGTGGTGGTTGCCGTTGAGAACATTGTTGAGGCGGTAGAGGTGGTTGCTGTGAATTTAGCCCCAATCCTCTTAACTGCTCGCGCAATACTTCTCCCACAATGTCCATAATTTGCCCTCGCGGGTTTAAAACTCGCTGTGTTACAGGGGGCGTTAGTGATGAAGGATGTTTTAAATGGGAAGCTAACTTTTCTGTAGGCCGCGGCTCTACAACAGTTTTACGAGGATTGGCGGCACATTGTTCATTTTCACTATTCTCTAATGCCAAATCGGATTGTAACCTAGCTTGTAAACGGGAACAGGCTTAGAAAACTTAGAAATAGCACCCGTATTTGAGGCTTTGCTACTAAATTTTGACGTTTCGGGTTCCTTATTTAAAGGTAAGGCGATTAATTGACCAGGACTGCAATTCCGTCGACAAAGTGGACATGTAGTTTTCTTCTCCAGCCATGCTATAATACACGATTTATGGAAAGCATGTGTACATTCTGTCATCACCGCAGTATCTGTGATGACAAAATCGGTTCGACATATAGTGCAACGCGTAATATCCTCATCTTCTACATCGAGGAGATTTTCAGTGCTTCGACGGACTAACATTTTAACGTGACTCTAAATATACCTATATAATGTAAAACTAAATATATATACAAACTAGAAACGTAAACATGACAACAACTCCAATTAACGAAAATCGTTTATCGAATGATTACGTACACTTAGGAATAAAATATATTATCTCTAACAATTTTTCCTTTTTCTTTTCTTTTCGAATTAACTTCTTTCTTCCGAAAACCCTTTCCCTTCCAGGCCAATGAGAAACAAGCAGTGCAAAGTCACATCTGCCTTGCGAGAAAGTACAAAAAAATGTGAATGAAAAAGCAAAAAAAATATGTGCATGAGGTAGCCTTAGGTGGACGATTCAGGTTACTCAGAAAAGACAAATGAAAGAGAATCAGAAAGACGGAATTGGCAAAAGATTACAGAGTACATCCATGAGTCGGGCAATAATCTACAGCAGAACCTCTCAGGACACTGAAAACGCAACACAGCACTAAACGATGTAATTCACTGAAAAAAAACTCTTACCAACATCATATTCCTTCTCATGAATATACTCTGAAATATTGAAAGCAAAGTTATTAAAATGTCAGTGAATTGAAGGATGGTTCTTCCAAACAGAAAGGTAACGAAACAGACATTCATGCAACTCAGACTATTTTCTCAAGAATCTCAAGTCAATAGTAATTCCAGAGCTTTATGAAAGTTATTCGATACGTGAACAAATTAGACTGTTCACAGGACAACACAACGGAAGAACCAACCTGTAAATCTGAAACTACTGGAGGAACACAGATCCTACAAGAAAAATCCTGTCACACAAACATCTAAATTACAGCTTAGAGAAGTGAGGAGATGTGTTATGAGTCAATATCAAACTAGAAACGTAGATGTCAGAACTCGCTATCAAGTCTGTAGCTTGATCGGCGTGGATACGAAAAAGGTGCGAACCCAAAATATTGCCTTATTCGTTATAAATAAGATAACTTTGGGCCCCACGTTGGGCGCCATTTATGTAATGAACGGTTTGGTGGGCATCCGAAGATGCCCGTGGGGACGGAGCCTAAGGTAACATATGACCGTGTAGGTCGGGCTATGCCATCTGGCGAAGAAAAAGGCCCCTCAACGAGCTAAGCAGCGGCCTATGCTTGCTGTAGCTCAGTTGGGGAGATGTGGGCGGGGTTTTCGCCGCTCGTTGCCCCTGTCCTTTACGTATTAACAAAAAATCATAGACCTGGGGAAGACAACACAAACAGGGGAGGTAAAAATGGGGAATAAAAAAAATAGTCGATAAGGATGGAATGGTTGACGGACGGATCAGATGCCCACACGGTCGCACCTGGGTCCGGGTGTAATGGGACCCTCGGCCTCTGGTTTCGTACCACCAACAGATCACTACTCATCAGGTGCTGCTTCGATCTGCTGGTGGGAGCAGCACTACCAAACCATAATATGGTTCATTACAGGTGGTTCATTACAGATTTCGGAGAGTGCAAGTTGCTGGCATACACATCCTGTCCTTTGATTGTCGGTTTTAACGACAGGCCCTCAAATGGAAAGGCCGTGGTATTATTTTTACACCCCACACCACATTGTGAGGTTTACCTCAACCAAATCATCGCACCGCCATCACTGGCGGCTTGACGTTGGTTGGCAATGTTCAGTGACCACTGCCGTTGCAGGGGGCGCCCACGTGGAGGACTATGGAAGAGAAGTTTTTGCCCCCAATCAATTACTCCTGCGAATATGGGAGGAAGAGGTGATCCCAGACGATTGGCGCGGAAGCATCATCTGTCCAATTGACAAAAAGGGAGATAAACTGCAGTGTGAAATTGCAGGTGCATATCACTAGTTATCAATTAGCAGCGTATATCCCGAAGATTGGCCGACGCAGAGGAGCTTCTGCATACGCTCGATACCGCTGCAAAAGAAGTTGGACTACGTATCAACGAGGTAAAACTAAAATAATGATGCAATCGACGACAAGAACACCTGCACAATCGAGCATCAATGTGGGGGATCTCAACATTGAGTTCGTGAACAACTTCATATACCTGGGTTGCAACTGGTCAAGGGACGCCAACGAAATTGGACGAAATCAAGCGATGGATACAGTCAGCTAATAAGACTTTTTTCTCGGTTCTCCCCATAATGAAATCGAAGCATGTGCACAGAAACACGAAGCTCCGCGTGTACAAAACCATTATACGACCAGTGCTATGCTATGGCTGCGAAGCATGGACCCTAACTGAAGCCTTCAGAAACATGCTTGACACATTGGAATGTAAGGTTTTGCGACGAATTTTCGGGGCGGTTTGCGATCGGGATGGTTGGCGCATCCGGTACAATCATGAGTTGTATGAACTGTACGAGGAGCTGCAAGTTTTGAAAATCGTCCAAGTACAACGACTTCAATGGGCAGGGCATGTACAACGAATAGACGATGATCGCATGCCAAAGAGAGTAATGATCGCACAACGAGTCGATGGAGCGAGACTTCGAGGACGATCGAGATCTCGTTGGGAGAGTTCAGTATATGCGGACGCCGCGCAACTACTGGGCTTCCAAGATTGGAGGACGCGATCACGTGACCGAGATAATTGGAGGATAACGATCCAGGGGGCCAAGGTTCGACGTCGGGCTGTTGCGCCACTATGATGATTAATTGGAATTTGGACTTTCAAATACGTACGCTCCGTTCGATATCCGCCAACTATGGATGAATGAGTACGTCGGTGAAGTAATGGCATATAGGTTGATGGCACTTATTTTACTCCTTCCCGATTAGTTGGATTATAGCACCAATTTCAACCTACGCCAGAACTCTACCATCAGTTTTTCGCTCAGGTCATCAATATTGGTGTGGTCATCTTTCAGATCCGGTCACTAATAATGGATGTAATGTACTTTCATAGTGTCGGCAAGCATGTTGTTGGCCGACTTTCAGCAGGGCTTTCAACTGTTCCCCATTTGTGTAACAAATAGGTTACACCAGTTGTGAGGAAAGGTGCAAATTCCTCAGGGCTCAGGCCTATTTATCAATAGATTTATCTGCTGAGCTGACTCGGGAATCGCTTGTATCCGAAACTCTAAAATTTTCAGGACCAGGCGCTTTTCATTTTTTGAACCGCTTAATAGCTTCGCGGATATCGGATTAGCGAAAATCATACCAGGCAAGCTATCATGGTGGGTGGTTTCGGCACACGGTGCACGGGGTGTGTTGTGCGGGAGTTTACCAAACTCCACCTCAGTACTGTTTCGCGTCAGTCATTGAGAAGTTAATAGTGGGGCCGTCCTGTTATTCCTCGTTGATAGACTTTCAGAAGCTCCGCTGGCTTCTGGTGCTTCTGAGCACGTCTGGAGAGGCTCAGCATGTATCGTCGGAGAGTATTTGTGATAAATGTGAGCTCTTATTTTAGTGTGTCTAGAAATTGCACAAAAGGAGTTTCGGAACGAACGGAATACTTAAGGGGGATGTTTTCCACTTTTTCGTTTAATCGTCTACAGGTGTGCCGGCACCAGATTGAGTCAATCAACCAATGTTCTGCCGTAAGGAATCTCTTCTCCGCTTGAGGCGAATTTCCCAGGGTTGGTGTTTTTGCCTTACACAAGGGATCTCAGTTCCAGTAACGTCGTATATAAACTAAGTCTGGATGAAATTTCACTGTCGATTTGAGAAAGAATATCAGGTGTTGCTGTGGCTGGATGTAACCTGGGAATGCAAGGTCTGTTCAAGGGATTTATTTCCTGATATTCTAAGCAAGCTCTTTCCTATTCGCCGTAAACTTCAGCAGAGACTTCCACATGGCGGTGAAGTAGTGTACTTTGTCTGGTGTTGTAGGTACTCCTATGTGGAGCAGAGTGAACATTTAGTTGAAACTATTATTGAAATTATTATTATAATATTACTATTTTTATTCATAATGAGGTTATAATAATTATTGTAACTATAAATATTTTTAGTATTGTAATATTTTAGATATTTATTATCTAAATGTTTTAATAATAATTTGGATTCTCTAATTTTCAGACTGTCAATCCGATGTGGAGGTTCGTCTTATAGCTAGGAAATACGTTGAAAAAGGATCAAGTGTAACGATACACTGCGAACACAACGTGAGAAATGAAGTTCTCTACAAGGTAATGCATTTTGTCATGAATGTTAGTAGCTTATATTTACTTCAGTCAATCTTCTTCATAAATAAGAATTGAAGGATTTTTGTCATATAAATTTAATCAAGCAAGATGTAGATTTCATACCTGAAGGAGGGTCGAGTAACTGATTTTTTCTTCAAAAATTAGTTAAAAATCCATACAATGTACGTGACTTATGTACAAGTTTATTGATTTATTATATAAAGAGTTAAGATTGAATTTCAAACAATCTAAATTATATTTCGCTTCCGTGTGATTAATGCTTTTATCCAGGAATTTTATCATAAAACTGATTTCCCAATGCAAAATAAAAACAAGTCCAAGGCCATAATCCGGTAATATGTACTTGCGGTCGAAAAATGGATACCCGATATCTACTCGTACTGATCTCGTCAATAAAGACAATGCTTCCAAAAAAATGTCTCATAACTAAAACAACAACAATATGCATATGAATCAACAATACGTATATTATTACCAAATGACAACAAACAGACGAAGTATAATTTTTTGTTTACGGGTCCATGGGTATGTATCTTGTCAGCAACCCATCTTTCTTCATGCCTTCCGTGTGTGTCGGGAGCGAAATTTACTTGGTAGTTGTAGGTATACTAGTCCAAATGTTCAAGAACATTATCGGGCGAATGTTCAATGATCGGCTCAATGTTCACGTGTAAACACAGCATTAGGATACATCTAACCTCCGATGTGTGCGGTAGTGATATTAGTCCCTTGACTATTCTGAAACAAATTCCCAGCATGCCGATTTAATTAAGATCAGATTGGATGACGACGGAGTTATGCTTTGGTAATAAATTTAAAGCTCTCATACCATATCGCTCGGAATGGGAAAATGACAATCTCTGCCCAGACCTCAGGTGTATCATGTGGACACCGGTGGGTCTAAACTGAACAGGGAGTTGATGCGGGCATCTTTGGACCCAACACATGGCCTAGAGTTTTTCAAGCCGAGATCCATACTATTGAGGTTTGCACCAGGGTAATTCTGAAAAACACTAGCCAGGCAGCCATTTAGGCTCTCTCTTCACATAGGCTCTCTTCAAACTGGTGGAAGAGAGTCATGAACTTCTACGATGTCTGGCGACCGTCAACTAAATATTCTTGTATTGGGTGCCAGGTCACTGTGGTATTGAGAAAAATTTAGCACCGGACGAACTTGCAAGGTAAGTCTCATCATCAAATTTTCTCGGGCCGGAACCCTTTTGTGATCTGGGCTGTTTCAGCCAGGGCAATCATAATGGATTGGTCTAAAAGGATGCGACGGCACTACTAGGGCCACCACTGGGTGAGATTTAATCTAAACAAGATGGGTTTGTCTAACGAGACGGAGTGTCGTCTTTGTTTGGAGGACGTTCAATTGCGCGGCTCAAGTATACGTTAGTCGATCAGTTCACCATGTGCACTGCCATTATCAGCAAAACTCCTAAAAAATACATACTAGCCTTCGTACGAGTGTGTGAAGGTATTTTGTTTGAATGATGAAAAATAGGCTACGGCGCAATATATTTTCTTTGGTCGCAGTGACCACATTTAGGGTGTGTAGCCAATATTTTCTTATATCTAATGAACAATTAATCACATTTCAGAGGGGTATTTTTAATTTTTAGGATGACATATTAGCTGCGATTCGGTATTTACTGCAATGTTCTACCTGCTGAAATAGTTTTGTTATTGCTTTTTATTCATGTAATATTGGATTCACACAATGGGCCTGATCAATTCGATCTCGAAAATCAAGGTGTGGTGAGTTTAAATTTGCATCTGAGAGTTCCAGATCAATTGAATTGGCCAGATTGAGCTAGATCGAATGCTTTGACCGCAGTGTGAACACTAAGGTCGGCTATTTTGCAAAGATTAAATTGCCTGTAACCTGTCAAATTGTTACAACACTGGCTGTATTAATTAGGGTAGTTTCGAATGTTTCATATGTTGTATGAGTTGGCACCTTGAAAAAAATAGCTTAAATGTTTACCTGTTCCGTACTTTTTTAATATCTCCTAAACTAGTTTGCTAAAGAATTTAGTAAAAATTTTTTAAACTAGAGTGAATTGCTTACAAGTTGAGATTAAAACAAAATTTCTAGCTGTTATACTTACCGAAATACAGCTATTAAAGTTGAAATCGCTAAACAGACATTTTTATACCCTCGACTTATAGTATACGGTATATTGTTTTGTCACGACGAAAATATGTAACACCTTAAAGGAAGTTCCGGAGGTAAAAAATCAGGGTCACCTCCTGATTCGATTTAGCCATGTCTGTCTGTCCGTCTGTCTGTCTGTCTGTCCGTCTGTCTGTCTGTCTGTCTGTCTGTCCGTCTGCCCGTTCGCACGATAGCTTTCAATAGAATGCAACTAGAGCCTTGAAATTTTTGTCAAATGTTGGCAGTATGATCTAGTTGGTTGGTATTAAAAATGGACATGATTAGGCCAAGAGAACGCCTACCTCCCCTACATATGTAAAATACATAAATGTATCCATAACTCCCGATTAAGAGATTGCTCGATAGGGTAATTTTATACTCTCCTGGGAAAATAAAATCGATCAGTTGAAAACTAACGGTAATTTTCTTACAAAGAACCCCGTGCTACCCTACTTTTCAGGTTGTTTGTCTATAACTCTTGAACCAATTGACGTAGACACTCGATTTTTAGAACGCCTACCTCCCCTACAAATTTCAAAAAATTAAATATTACTTTAACTACGGTAACTTTCGATAGAATGACACTAGCAAGTTCAAAATTTGGCAGAATGTTGTTAGTAAGATCTACTTGGTTGACATTGAAAATCTTTAAAATCGATGAAATTTGTTTTTTTTTTTTAAGCCTCAAAAATTATCATATACTGTGTTGCGACCCCTCCTGAAGGCTTTTCAGATCTTCAGGGGAAGTCTAATAAATGTGAAAGTATATACAAATATCCATATATATGTATATATGTCACATCGCAGCAGGGGACCGGGAGATGGCCCCTTTGCAACATTAGTCGGCTTAATGGCCGACAAAAAAAAAAACATCCTTTTACGTCCCGGCCAGGACAGCTACTTGGGGTGGGGCTTGAAAAATAATTCATCGTCATCACATCATCATACACTCACTCCCTCCCATTCATCCGGAATTCCCCCATTCTCATATTGACCTACATTTTAAATAAATAAATTAAAGAAAACATTTAGATACATTATTATTATTTTTTTTATTTTTGTGACCAACCGAACTTCTGTCAAAAATCGAACATTCGTGCATTACGTTTATTATAAATTTAACTTTTATGCGCATTTACATAAATAAAAAATTAGATTCTGAATGACTGAATCATACAAAAAAATATTATTACTTATTCTAATAGTTTTTCTTTTCAATGTTTAACATCACTGATGCGAAATGGGCAATATTTAAACCAAATTATCAGGTTCACACAAAATAAATCCAAACTATTCGACTGTATTACAAATTTAATCCACAAAATGATCTGACTACACAAACTTTCAATGTTTAACATCACTGATGCAGAATGGGCAATATTTAAACCCTATTATCAGGTTCACAAAATAAATCCAAATTATTCAACTGGATCTCAAATTTAATCAAAAAAATGATCTGACTACACAAACTTTCAATGTTTAACATCACTGATGCAGAATGGGCAATATTTAAACCAAATTATCAGGTTCACACAAAATAAATCCAAACTATTCGACTGTATTACAAATTTAATCCACAAAATGATCTGACTACACAAACTTTCAATGTTTAACATCACTGATGCAGAATGGGCAATATTTAAACCCTATTATCAGGTTCACAAAATAAATCCAAATTATTCAACTGGATCTCAAATTTAATCAAAAAAATGATCTGACTACACAAACTTTCAATGTTTAACATCACTGATGCAGAATGGGCAACATTTAAACCAAATTATCAGGTTCACACAAAATAAATCCAAATTATTCAACTGGATCTCAAATTTAATCCACAATATAATTCGATCATCAACTTTAAACATCACTCCCACCATCAATTGCACGCCTATCCACCGCACAAAATCAACCCACACCAAAAATGACCAGCTTCCATCCGCGATCCTCTCTATTCCAACTCCTGACCAATTCTAACGACCATAATCCAAAGCCTACGTGACCAAAACTAAACGGATCGTGTTCTTTTCTCTACTCCGACCCACTCGTCATCAACCCATCTCAAAAAAAAACCAAACTCATTCTTCTTGGACATAACTGGAGCAATCATCGTGTATGTGTGTCGTCTGACACGAAAATTCACAACGGAAAACCATTCCCCGATGGCAATCACATACTCCATTCTCCCAGCAGGGAAAGAGTTGTTACCTTTTTTTTTTTTTTTTTTTTTTTTTTTTTTTTTTACATTATTACTACAAACGAGGGGCCGACCCATCCCTGAGGAAGAGTCTCCTAAATAAAAGCCGGGCAAATATACAAAAAAAAAATGTTTCCAAACCTACAATAAATTCACTTCTACGATGTATCTTTACATATAATTTTCTCTTTTTCCAGAATTATAGTCACCAATACGTCACCAGATTCATTAAAAAAAAAACGAAAATATCTCTGCTCTCACAAATTCAGTATACCTCAGCGGAAGGATCTCAAACCAGAACAAACTGTAATCTAAACCATTCCAAGGTCGAAGAACCAGCAAGTTCGGCGCTTATACCTGACCGATGAAGATAACCAACACAGATAATACAGGAAGATTACTTTTGGATTAAAAAAAAAAATCAAAACAAAATTCTCGTGTTGCTACATGCTAACCGACAGCATTTATCAATGCTAAATTTAAAAAAAAAAGAGCATTTTTCAATGCTTACAAAATTACAATAAACAAAGAGTAAAATGGAACAGTATTGATTCTTGATCAATCCCCAAATCCTCCTGAATCCAAAAATAATCCTTTAACGAAAATAATTAATAATTCCTTATCTTATATACTAATACTATGAATTAATGTACTACGCTAATAAATTTTTGGAAGCCGAATTACGGAAATGCAATACAAAGTTTACACAGAAGGTGTACACCAAATAGCTAAATTTTATGAACTCTACTTTAATAGACCTGCAACTATTTGATAAGTGAATTCCAAATAGCGGTGGTGCTTCTCAGGATGGTTACGAAAGCAAAATTTAATATGAACCTATCACCTGAAATGAATATAAGTTGCAACCAGACTCAGGTGCGAATGTCTTGAGCATGATATATACCTAATGATTTTCCTGAGGAATCGGCCACCTCATAGGCAACATTGCCGTTAGGTCGTACTATAACTCCATCAATGAATTTCGGGGCTAATTTGCTGGCGAAATAATCCACAGCTGAGCTTTGCACATGATTGCGCACCAAAACCTTTTGGCCAATTTGAAAAGATCGTGGTCGACTCCGAAGATTATAACGGCGAGCACCTTTAAAATAAGCCTCCGTCAGTTTGGCTTTAACTTAATCTTGAATAAGACGTAAACGCTCTATATGAGGCGATAATTCAACTGCTCCATCCTCAAAGGCATTGAGTTGTCTCAATAATTGGTATTGAGAACCGTGATGAATACTTTGATAACCAAACATAAGAAAATATGGGGAACAACCCGTGGACTCATGAACAACGTTCCTAAAAGCAGCTGCGGCATCACTAAGATGAACATCCCAATTTCGGTGATCTTCCTCCACATATGCCCTAATAGATGCTAAAATTGATTGATTAACACGCTCTGACGCATTAGATTGCGGAGAGTAACGTGGCGTGAATATGTGTGTAACCCCATATTCAATCAACAAAGTTTCAAGTGCCTTCGAAGTAAACTGCACTCCATTGTCCGAGTGCAAAAATTCAGGCACACCAAACGTGTGAAAAATCAAATCCTTAAGAAACTTGACGACTGAATCTGCCGTGGCTCTAGGCACAGCTTTCAACCATATGAACTTAGAAAAATGGTCCAAAATCACTAACAGTTGGGTGTTCCCTGCCTTTGAACGGGGATAAGGACCTAAAAAGTCTATAAACAGTCTTTGCATAGGCCTTTCGGATGTTCGCATTTTTCCCATAGGAGGTTTCATTACACAATTGGCTGGTTTAATTCTCTTACATGTCATGCACTCAGAAATATACTTTGTAACGTCCTTTCGTAAAGTCGGCCAATAATAATAGCGCTGCAAAAGCTCGATTGTTTTGCGAATCCCAAAGTGCGACGAAGTTGGTGAGTCATGTGAATTAAAAATCAATTTCAACCTTTGACTCTCAGGCACCCAAAGTTTGGTAACTGGTATATCCACATCATTAGGACGTGAACCGGTATTAATATACAGGCGACCATCTCGAATCCACAAATTTTGAAACCGATCAGGCGCTTGACTGACCTTCATAATAAGTTCCAAATACGATGGTTCAGTAAACGCTGTATCCGGTAAGATTTCATCCAAGTGCAAATGTTCAGGTAAAAATGCAAGAGAATGACAAGATCGATTACAAACCACACTGACAGATGCAACAACTTCAGACTCCTTGAACATACGTGATAACGCGTCTGGTACTAAATTGTTGATCCCTTTACAATGCTGAATTGCGAAATCAAAGCTTTGAAGCTTTAAGCTCCACCGAGCCAATCTACCCGAAAGATCTTGCTGAGACATCAGCCATTTAAGGCTGGCATGGTCAGTAATAACTGTGAAGGGCAAACCTTCGATATAAGCACGAAAACGCTTAATGCTCTGTACGGCTGCCAAGCATTCCAATTCTGTAATAGTGTATTTCTGCTGAGCGGAAGTAAGTTTAGCAGACATGAAAGCCACTGGGTGCTCTTTATTATTTTCATCCTTTTGGAAAAGGACACTACCGATTCCGGTACTGCTAGCGTCACATTGGATAAAAAATCGCTTAGAAAAATCTGGATTGACCAAAACAGGAGCGGACACAAGTGCTTGTTTTAGTTGCTGAAATGCATTTTCAGCTGCGTCAGTCCATTTAAATTTTTTCTTTCCTTTTAATAAATCTGTAAGAGGAGCTGCAATTGTGGCAAAACGAGCTATGAATCTGCGGTACCAGCCCGCCATTCCCATAAAACGACGGATATCTTTTGCAGACTTAGGAGTAGGATAGTCTACCACACTAGAAATCTTGTTCGGATCGGGCTTGAGAATACCATCGCTTACTATGTAACCCAGATATTTAATTTCAGATTGAAGGAACCTGCTCTTTTGTATATTAATGGTAAGACCAGCATCTTTAAGTAAATGAGCCACTTTTATCAATAATTCAAAATGTTCCTCCAATGTAGAGCTTGTGATAAGTAAATCATCAAGATACACAAATATTTTGTCATGTAACTCATGCGGTATCACTTTATGCATAAGACGACACATGGACTGTGGCGAGTTACACAGACCGAATGGCATTACCTTAAAATGATAAAGAGGACGCCCTGGCACAGTGAAGGCAGTTTTTTCCTTAGACTCATCGTCTAAAGGAATTTGCCAAAAGGCGTCCTTGAGATCGAGGCTTGATATAAAACGAGTTGATTGCAAACGGGATAACAATCCATCTATAAGAGGGAGAGGATATGCATCATTTATCGTCACTTCATTTAGCCTGCGTGCATCTAGGCACAGGCGCACTTTGCCAGGCTTACGCACTAAAGTGACAGGAGCACTCCACGAACTATGACTCTCCTCTATTACACCGAGTGCCAACATTCTGTCTAATTCCTCATATATCTGTTTCTGTATTATCGGGGATACAGCATAATGACGCTGTTTGATAGGTTTGGCCTGACCAGTATCAATGTGGTGAGATAACAGATTGGTTTTTCCCAATCCAAGAGAATTATAAGAAGGAAATCCTTTTATTATTTCCTGTAGTCTAAAATTATCCTCCGGAGATAAATTAGAAAACGTAGGACCGTCAAGAGATTGTGAGGGCACCACTTCGCAGACTGTTGGATTTTGATAAGGCACAATGTTGAAAGCTCTCCAGAAATTAATACCTAAATATAAGGTACCTGATAACTCTGGCACAACCAAAAATCGTACAGACCTGATAGAATCCTTAAAACTAACCTCAAGGTCTATATAGCCCAAAGCTGTGACTTTTTGTCCGGATGCTGTACTTACATTTGTTCGAAAATTGTATAAACGAGAGGACAACCCAAGTTCATCCAATATAGACAAAGCCTCTCTTCCAAAAACACTAATGCTAGCCCCACTATCCAAAAGACCAACAATCCCACGATCCCCAATAAAAATCTCACAATGCGGCCGAGAATCTCCCGGGACAGATGACGTAATAATGGAACTAATTGCACTCTTGTACAAAAGACGAATGTCATGAAAATAACGATTTGATCGGGTACGACGGTTTTTAGCACGATTACTAGAATGACTAGAGCCATAGAGAGGAGTGTTACTAATTTTAGAAAAATCTGAAGATGAACTGGTAATTTCAAACTCCTCCGAACTATCCTCGAATGTGGTTAATATAACATTTTGAGTATCAACATCTACTGACTTCATTGTTTGAACTGATTTGTGACACATTTTTAATGAAGACTTCACATAATCAGAACTATATGTTGCGGAGTTTAACGCTGATGATGCAGCTCTGGGTCCACATTCGTGGCCGCATCCACTGTCTTTGATACCGGGGGCAGAAACAATTTTGGTGAAGGAATGTGATGATTCCCCGGGTTCCTCACATTCCTCATCACGTTTCCCGAACACTTGCCACATTTCGGCTTCAAAGTGTCCTTGGCACCACACCCGAAACAGAAAATATGCCTTATTGGGAGAGGACAATTATAAAAGTTATGACCCAAATCCTGACAATTCCAGCAAATGTTATAATTTGGAACATTTAATTCGGAATTCGGTACAAAATTACGTGAAGTATTTCCTAAAGGAGCCTTATTTTCCAGAACATTAACATGTGCCATAGGAGCGAAAGACTCTGAACATTCAATCTCGTGGACAGGTTTTCGTATATAAGAGGGACGTTCCGTGGGCTGGTCCAAATTCCAAACAGCCTCTACCGAAATACAACATTGAACTAGCTCTCTTGTGTTGACAAATTGCCGACCAGCCAGATGTTCACGTAAACGTTTCGACATATTTCTAAAAAGAATACATTGCATGTCATAATCATGAAAACTATGCCGCAATTCCAAAGACATAGTTTCTATACTATCATAAAATTCTATGAATGATTCATTGGCTTTTTGCAAACGAGAATCAATTCGCCTACGAATATCTACATCTGATTGTGTAGAACCAAATCTATCCGTTAAAGCTTCCTTCAGCTTAGACCATGAAATATTGGGTGAGTTTAGTTCATGGAACTTCCAATACCAGTCACTGGCATAGCCACGCACTAGTAGATGGAAATGTCCTGCCAATTCAGACAAACTCACATTATGGGTATTTGCCAATACCAGTATCCGATAAATAAAAGAATTAACTGGGATACTATTATTCGATCCATCAAAGTATATGCCCCATTTAGACACAGGCAAACCAGATTGTCTAGACCTATAATTACTATTTACACGTGAAGACAAAAATTCAGAATCTGGAATATGAACCTCAAACTGTTGTTGGTTTTCAATACAGGGAACGTTAACTGAAACTACTTCGGGTGGAACATTATTAACGAAAGGGTTATGGGAAATATTATGATTATCGGCAGACACTGCAGGTTGATTTCCAGCTGAAGAACCTAAACCAGTATCTCTAGTTTCACGAGCGTTTCTCTTAGGAGTATCCATGACTTTAGGATTATTTATAGCAGGAGTAGAAGCGAATTCAGGTCCAAAATCACACGGGCTTCTACGCGAATGCCAGGCCATAATTTGGTATTTTATATTATATTTAATAGTTAGAATCAGATGAACTACGTTATAAAATAGAGACTATAGAAGAAAAAAAAATGAACATACTAACCTAGACAACATTAATATTGGTTTTAACCTACGAGTATATACCAGAAAAACTATCAACAAAAATGCTATTGATATCTAGAAGAATTTATCAAACTGATGAAGTTAACAAACTTGAAACCAGTGGATACGCGTGCGCAGATTGTTTTACGATATGGATGCGAAGTTGAGTCCAGAAGCAGCAAACGTGAAAACTTGATCAGACGAAATCTATGGTTTAAAATTTTTTTTTTTTCCGATTAGTAAATATATTTGATAAAGTTATTAATTGAAATAATGAACAATAACAAATGTAAATTATTTAAGTAATAAAAGAAGACAGATATGTATTGTATTTTACTTTTTTTTTTTTCTTTTTATATGCAAACTTCAAATTACAGAGACAAGAGAATCCCGGATGAACGAGATGCGAGGAGTATTCAACAAAACACAAAAAAAAAACTGGATGTAATAGGTCCATTTCCAATCCTTCCAGCAGAAACAACACTCTCAAATAACTTATTCCAATCAAAAAAAATGAAAAGGAGTCAAAACGTCTCGCGTCGAATATACCTCTTCAATTTGACGAATTACAAATTATTTAGTTTAATAACTCCTTAAATCAAAACGTTTTAGTCGAATAAAGGCCGATATGACGTGTTACGTTTCCGTAAAAAGATTTTCAATGACGAAGTTATATGTTGCTCATACAAAAATATTGGGCGCCAGCCACGATGTGAACTTTCACTCTAGCCGTGAAAGCTACTGAACCCTACCACAAAATTCCCGAATACGCCACCAACTGTGACAATCAAAACAAATCCACTTAAGTGAGCTACAAGCTCAGGCCCCACTTTGGGCGCCAATTGTTGCGACCCCTCCTGAAGGCTTTTCAGATCTTCAGGGGAAGTCTAATAAATGTGAAAGTATATACAAATATCCATATATATGTATATATGTCACATCGCAGCAGGGGACCGGGAGATGGCCCCTTTGCAACATTAGTCGGCTTAATGGCCGACAAAAAAAAAAACATCCTTTTACGTCCCGGCCAGGACAGCTACTTGGGGTGGGGCTTGAAAAATAATTCATCGTCATCACATCATCATACACTCACTCCCTCCCATTCATCCGGAATTCCCCCATTCTCATATTGACCTACATTTTAAATAAATAAATTAAAGAAAACATTTAGATACATTATTATTATTTTTTTTATTTTTGTGACCAACCGAACTTCTGTCAAAAATCGAACATTCGTGCATTACGTTTATTATAAATTTAACTTTTATGCGCATTTACATAAATAAAAAATTAGATTCTGAATGACTGAATCATACAAAAAAATATTATTACTTATTCTAATAGTTTTTCTTTTCAATGTTTAACATCACTGATGCGAAATGGGCAATATTTAAACCAAATTATCAGGTTCACACAAAATAAATCCAAACTATTCGACTGTATTACAAATTTAATCCACAAAATGATCTGACTACACAAACTTTCAATGTTTAACATCACTGATGCAGAATGGGCAATATTTAAACCCTATTATCAGGTTCACAAAATAAATCCAAATTATTCAACTGGATCTCAAATTTAATCAAAAAAATGATCTGACTACACAAACTTTCAATGTTTAACATCACTGATGCAGAATGGGCAATATTTAAACCAAATTATCAGGTTCACACAAAATAAATCCAAACTATTCGACTGTATTACAAATTTAATCCACAAAATGATCTGACTACACAAACTTTCAATGTTTAACATCACTGATGCAGAATGGGCAATATTTAAACCCTATTATCAGGTTCACAAAATAAATCCAAATTATTCAACTGGATCTCAAATTTAATCAAAAAAATGATCTGACTACACAAACTTTCAATGTTTAACATCACTGATGCAGAATGGGCAACATTTAAACCAAATTATCAGGTTCACACAAAATAAATCCAAATTATTCAACTGGATCTCAAATTTAATCCACAATATAATTCGATCATCAACTTTAAACATCACTCCCACCATCAATTGCACGCCTATCCACCGCACAAAATCAACCCACACCAAAAATGACCAGCTTCCATCCGCGATCCTCTCTATTCCAACTCCTGACCAATTCTAACGACCATAATCCAAAGCCTACGTGACCAAAACTAAACGGATCGTGTTCTTTTCTCTACTCCGACCCACTCGTCAACAACCCATCTCAAAAAAAAACCAAACTCATTCTTCTTGGACATAACTGGAGCAATCATCGTGTATGTGTGTCGTCTGACACGAAAATTCACAACGGAAAACCATTCCCCGATGGCAATCACATACTCCATTCTCCCAGCAGGGAAAGAGTTGTTACCTTTTTTTTTTTTTTTTTTTTTTTTTTTTTTTTTTACATTATTACTACAACTGCTGAATCGAAATTTGGCTTTGAGCAATGCATTGTACGAGTAATTCGAAACTCTTTAAATTACTTCCTATATTTTTCAAAGCAAGGCACCGTTTAAAATTTATAATAAAAATCATAAAAAAAAAAGTTCAAATTTCTCGAATTTTCGCTTGCCAAAAGTTAAGCTCAGCTTATTCGACTGTGCAAGCACAGTTTGCAGGTATCAGAATCTACAGAAGGGATTACAATTATTTCCAGAAATTTCCCAATTACTTCCTATAAGACCCCCAAATTGATTAAATTTTATTAGACTATCTTTGCAACGGATAAGTTAAAAAAAAGACGGATAAGTGCAATCAATTTCACTGCCAGAGGAGATTGCACTTACTACTCTACGTTCTCTACTGTAGTTAAATTATAAAACTAGTAGTACGGTTAGCGAAAAATGAAGAAGTGAAGAAGTGTATAATAGCCCAATCAAATAACGATCCAACCTCGGAATGAAAGTAACTAAGCCAAATTTTTGCACACATCTTCCATTTGACCTTCAAAATACTGGGTAAAAAGTCACAAATAATCTCTTGCACGCTTCTTAAGATATTTAAAGGCGAAGGTCGCAAAAAATGGGATTTAAATTTTGCGGACAGGCATACGTTTGAAAATTCACATCGGGTACTTGGGAAAACAGGAGAAACACCAAATTTTAACCCCGAAGAACGTAGTCGGCGTATCGGAATTAGAAGGGATATTCTTGAGGTTTTTGGTGACAATCCTATCTTGAGCACAAGAAGAGCCGCACTTCAGCTGTATATACTCCATACTAATGCTACTCAAAGGCTTTGATAAGATACCGACGGATCCCCGTGACATTAGTCTCCTCCCACACTTGGTAAAGTGCTGGAAAGGATATTGATGGGTCGGATTGAGGCTCTGTTCGGCGGTCAGATGTCTGCGAGTCAGTATGGATTCAGTGCAGGAAGATGTGTTGACGCGACACGCTGCTTTTCACCAGGATAGGGGTGCAAGATAGCGATGCAGAACGTGTCCTTGGAATCTTCATAGATTTCAAAGGCGCTTTCAATAATCTATTGTGGAGTGCCGTTCTACACAAGCTCGAAGCAGCTACTACTACTCAATTGCTCTAACCCCTTGTGGGGCATAGCGCGTCAACTGTTCCATGTGGCCCAGTTGACGTTTCGTTGGCATAAATTGGTTTCAGAGAATGCAGTTGCCAGCATGCACCTCCTGCACATCCATGGCCACGAACGTCGTCGTGGACGGGATTCGAACCCGAAACGCCGGTAGTCAAACATGAGACTGATGCCTCAACACACTCCGCTACCGGTCGCCCGAACTAGCTCTTTGGAAGATCTAATTATCGGATAGAGAGTCCCTGGTTATGAGTGCATCGGATGTTGTTAGAAAGAGTGCAATTTTTGGACCATTTATATGGTACTATATGATGGATGATCTTTTGGTAAGTTTCAATACTGTGTGGAAACGTTGTACGTGCGCGGGCAACTTGGTCGCTGGCGGAAAACTATTCATTGCAGAAAAGCGTTTCAGCACCCATTTTAAAGGTAATTTTAAGTACTTTAAATTGGTATGCCAGTATGCAAAAAAAAAACACTCTTCACTTCTTACCTTTGACTGACCATTGTGATTGACCTAATTGACTTATGACCTTAATTTGATTATCATTGGATAGGTAATTTAATTTTCAACAAATTTGATCTGCTGGACTTGACTGTACCGGCGCGGCGATAGCAACAAGGATAACGAATACAAGCAAACTCTCCCCTATATTGACAGGAGTTGTATCTTCACCCACCTCCTCGAATAATACATAGTTATGAACAGAGCAAAGTGACTATCCTGAATAAATGATCAATGAACAGCTCATGTATACAGTAAGTACCATCCCTTATACCAACGAATAGTTGTCTGGGAGGTACCGCGGACCCACAGCAAAAGGAACACGGCGCCATCTAAATACATACTATATGTACACATAAATAAATAAGAAATTAAGATGTGGTATGGAACTTCGCGAAATCTCAGAGTTTTATAATTTTTTTAGGAACTTTTTTTCAATTTTCTCTGAAGATAAAATACCATACGCTATTCATGACAGTACAAGGCCTGACGCCGACGAATGCACCAGGATGGTGCATATGCCTATAGAGTGAAGGAGAGAGTGGAGGAAGGAGGAAAAAAAAAAATACAAAAACTCGATTTCAGACTCAGGATATGCCCCCAAAACACTCCTCAGAATTTCAGCCATAATTTTTTTTTTTTTAAGTAAATGCGGTTTTTATGTCTTTATTTATTGTAATATTGTAATTCTGGTGCAATTGGCAACAATTTATTCTGTATACGAGTATATACAGTACATTAATAAAGTTTTAATTTAAATCGCCAAAAGGGAAAAATACATGGGGTGGTTACATGCCTCCTTTTTCCTTTATACTACGTTCATATCAGAGGCCGATTTAAATTACATTGTAACGTTGCAATTCACAACTTTAAAATGCCGAAAATCTTTAGTAAAATTAATATTTTTATTCACGATAGTTTCTTTTCCTTTAATAACAACAAGTATACGAAATATTGTCGAAAAATGTAAAATAGAGAAAAGGAAAGAAAGTTGGATTGATGGAAATTGGCGCTGTCTTGTCTGTCCGCACTGTTCCGCTGATCAAACGAAAGTGCAACAACTTGCAACTTTCGTTATCACCAGTCATCAGTTTACAATAAAAGCTTTTTCATCTCATTAAAGTTTTTTCTCTTCCCAGACAGAGCCATACATTGTAGTGTCTCTTTACAATTCAAATTAAGAGAGCAGCAAAACTTCTAAAACTCTAGTAATCCAATAACAATAACTAAAATTGTAATTTTATCTTTACGGTATGAATTTAAGAATTATGAAATGAATTTATGATGATAATGATGATCTGCTACAACATCCATTATGCTCGCCATACACGGCAACGATTTTGGTTATGACCATGGATCAATCCACGTAAAAATCGGTAGAAGAGTGCAAATGAGGACATCGCCTTTTCTGTTTGAAATTTGATAGTTCGATGGAAGTTCGGCCGTTGTTCTGCGCGTTCATGTGTGACGATCTTAAGAGGCCAAGTTAGTTAATTGTAATGCGTGGTTTTAAATCAATTAATTAATTAATTAAGCACTGAACGGTCTACTCTAGTGATGGGCCAAAGGGCTAATTTTAGTTAGCTGTTAAATCTGTTAATGCTACTATCGATTAGTAGCTAAAAATAACAGCTAAATCTGCTAACTGTTAATTTTGTTCAGGATATATTCAAACCGGACTAAATAACTTAATTTAATGTTAGATACATGCAGGGATCCACATTAAATAATCTAATTTTATTTAAATTTTGAAAGTTCGTCTTTTTATCATGAGGACCTAGACGTCTAATTCATCATATTGACACATTAGGATTCTTGGTGTATTCGTAAGCGCTTGCGCCCACGGCAAACTTTTTAGTTCGCAGAAATACTAAATAGTTTAGTCAGAAAAATAGAACACACGGTGTTTTATGAGACCGCGCACACAGCGATTACTAAATAGTTTAGTTTGCTGTGTGCGCGGTCTCGTAAACCGCCGTGTGTTCCATTTTTCTGACTAAACTATTTCGTTTTTCTGCGAACTAAAAAGTTTACTGTGGGCGCGAGCTCTAAAGAACATAATATAGATGGTCTATCTATTCCGACCAATCCAGGCATGGCCTGTGTTCCCAAGTAACGGTACGTCAGGCCTTCTTAAACTAGGTGGAATAAAACAGACAGGTCTCTACTTGAATCCCCTGTTTTATTTCACTAATGTGAAATTGCATAATTGAATCACATACATATGTATATACATATATGTGTATACACATATATATATAATTTGAGGATTATGATTGTATCCAAGCGTAAAACCTGCAGAATAGTATCATTACACAATTCTCAATCTTGGACAACAGTACCAAATTCAATTCATCAGTGGTCTTTGGTTTTATTATTACATGTTATTAATTATATTGCCAATTAATTAGAAAAAGGTACCTATCGAATGATATCTCAATCCTACTTCACCCTAAATTCACTTTATATCATTATCTCTCTTCATTATGCAGACCTTTTTCTAAGCTTATAAGACACTAAACTTCACCTACAATCATAAAATCCTTCTATAAAAACACCCAATCTACCTACTACCCAAGTCTACCTTACCGAACAATCCCTCAATTTAAAAATCTCTCAATCTCACTTCTTCCTAAAAGACCATATCCTATCATCCAGCGAATCTAAAGACATAATCTCTTTATTTCTGCTGCTAATTGCAAACGAAACATCTACGTGCAGATACAAATAGCCACCAACAAATGCCAACTGCTGTTTTTATCAACCGTACCATTCAACTGCTGTTTTTATCAACCGTACCATTCAACTGCTGTTTTTATCAACCGTACCATTCAACTGCTGTTTTTGTCAACCGTACCATTCAACTGCTGTTTTTATCAACCGCACCATTCAACTGCTGTTTTTTTAACTGTTGTTTTTTCAACTGCTTCTGTACTAGCAGATTTTGCAAAACGAGCGAGTAGCGAAAAAGCAGCTGGTAGCGGAAAAGTTCCTCGTTTCGAAATTCAGTGAATATCGCTAATATCAGCTGAAACTCTAACTAGCAGCTAGTGGAAGTGGACTGTTACTTGAATTTCAAATTCGGTTCCACTTTTCGTTACTGCTGCTATTTTTTAACTTTTGCCAATTTTGATACTTTTACTACTGCTGAAGCTACTGTGCTGCTGATTCATATGAGAATTCGAATTTAACCGTGAACGATGGACGTGGAGCAGACAGCAGAGTATTCGTTTGATTTGATCTAAACTTAGCTTGAGTTGAGATGTATAGAGTCAGTATGTATAGACGAATACGATCTTTGTTGTGTACATACATATTCTTGTCTATTGTAAAATCTGTATACGAGTTCGAGTGAGTGAACTGCCTTGCATGATTGATTTGATAGTAATGAATGATAAGATTATGAGGTTTAGTATTGTAGGATAAGTGAGATGTGGGTGAATGAATACACATGTCATATATACATACATGTAATGCGTTGTGCGTAGTATTTCTGCTTTCTTTATGCGATTTCGGAGCATTTGCAGATACACATAAATTTTTTATGAATGAGAGAATGATTTTTGTTTGGGGTTTAAGAAGTTGAGTTGTATCTGTTATTATTTGGTGTTAGCAGTTACCTGCTAATGTTAAAAGTAAGAAGCTGCTAAAAAATAGCAAATACGCTAATAGCAACCCATCTCTAGTCTACTCGTCGTTCGTCTGTTAATTTCTGAAATTTCGAAATGAACAGAAGGTAGTGTCAGTGCAGTTCCACACGAATTCCTTTAACTACATTTGATGGACGCATCTGTTTAAGGCTTAATCTCTTAGTTGAATGTGATAATAGAACCGTGCTTGGGAGTGGCTTTGGCACGAATTAAGGCGGGGTATAAACTGCGTATTGTTGAGTTGCAGTTAACGAAATGCGAAGTGATCTGGAAATAGTAATTAACAATTTTTAAGCTAAAAATGCTTACTTCTTCAGATAAATCGATCATATCACAGTCCTCAAGCAACTCCGAATGTCTGTTGTTTGCAAAAGGCTAAAAATTAAAAAAAAAGTAAACAGCAGAATGAAAATATTTTGAAAGTTTTACCAATTGCGGATACAAATTATAGAAACGCGGTTCAAATCAAATCAACATTCGTTGAAAAAAAAATCCCAGAAACCGACATTATTCGTGTTGGTGGGCGACTTCACCATGCCGACAACATCCAATATCCCGTACTGCTACCATATGATACTCAATTGCCCTAACCCCTTGTAGGGCATAAGGCGTCAACTGTTCCATGTGACCCACTTAACGTTGCGATGGCATAAACTAGTTTCGGAGAATGCAGTTGCTGGAATACACATGGTTTGCGGTGCATTGCAGAGTCCAAAAGGCGTTACAACGAATTGGGAACGGTAAACGCTGTTTTCTCCCGAGACTCCATATCCAAAGGAAACCGGCAAAAGGCATCTTTCAAATCCACACTTGAAATAAACCGGATTACAACAATACCTCTATTAAAGGCAACGGATATGCGTCTTTAATGGTTTCTTTATTTAACCGGCGAGCATAGAGACAAAGACGCACTTTGCCAGGTTTTCTCACCAGGGTCACTGGCGAACTCCAAGCGCTGTGGCTCTCTTCAATTACCCCCAAAGACAGCATACGATCGAGTTGATCGTACAACAATTTCTGCACAACGGGTGACACTGCATAGTGCCTTTATTTGATAGGCGTTGAATCGCCAGTGTCAGTGTAGTTCGACCTAAACCGTTTTCGTTAACGGACGGAAACTGTTTTATGACAAAGTCGAGGCGTTGCTGTTCCTCAGGAAATAATTGAATGGAGTCTCCTGAAGCCTCAGTGCGGCCCTGCTCGACTGCAGATACTTGAATCGGCATGATTTTGAACAAGAGCCAGAAATCCATTCCAAAATATAATGGATTTGTGAGACTAGGGACAACCAGAAGCCTGAGTAACTGCGTCGCGTCCCTAAACCGTACCGATGCACGCACGTGTCCCAAGACAGAGACCTTATGACTTGAAGCTGTTCTAATGTCAGCTTGCATGGTATGAAGTTGCAAGCCGAGATCGGAAATCAGGTCCAAGGCCCCCGTACCCAGGATACTCACGCTAGCGCCACTGTAGAGTAGGCCTTTGATCTTTCGCCCATGCAAACTAATCTCGACAAATGGCCGATTATCATCGGCGAAAGATAAAATGGAGTCCGCACATGCCTGCTTCAGGAGACGCCTGTCGTTGAAGTATCTCCAAGATCGAGAAAACCGTTTTTTTTTTATTTCTTCAGTGTTAATGGGAACGCAGTTCAGGATCCACAATGGTTGCTGTATCCGTTGGCATCGGTCGTCTCCAGGCGAGCTCCCCATAAGTCGTACATTCCCTCTCGCATTTCCCGAGTGATAACAACATGTGCATTTCGGTTTTACGGTTCCAGCCGAACCGCAGCCAAAACAAAAGGCATGTTGGAAAGGAGTTCGGCAATCCATTAAGGAATGCCCCATGTCTTTACAATTTCAACAAAGACGGAACTGATGGTTTGCTTGCGGGTTCCCAACGATCTGTGTTGGCATTGGACGAGCGACAGCCTCCACATCGAATCCGGAGCTATATTCCGTCGCATAAATTTCATTGAACCGAACCGCAGTGGATTGCTTGGTTGCCTCGGCCCTAGATAGATTCCAAGTTTCTTCTACTGCGATGCAACGACGCACCAATTTACGAGCCGACTCAAATGGAAATCCCGCTAAATGATCACGCATGCGGCGGTTAATGTTTCTGTATGTTTCCTATATGGCCAGTTTATAGGGGAGGTTCAGAAGGATCTTGACCATTCTCAAAATTAACTAACTAACAAACACTACAAATATTTGTCGAATTTTTCAAGTCGCTAGCTTCATTCTATCGAAAGTTTTCTTTGTCGGATCTTCTGCATTTTCAATAGCAACAAACTAGATCCTAGTGCAAATATTTGACCAAAATTTCAAGTCACTAGCTTCATTTTATCGAAAGTTACCGCTTATTTAAAGTTTCATTTGGGGAAGCAAGGATTTCTTTCGTCGGATTTTGCGTATTTTCAGTATTAGCCAACTGGGTCCTACTACAAACATTTGACCAAAATTTCAAGTCACTAGCTTCATTTGATCGAAAGTTATCACTTATTTTAAGTTTCATTTGTAGGGGAGGTAGGGGTTCCTTGGGTCGGATCTGGCCTATCTTTAGTACCAACTAACTAAATTCCACTTCAAACATTTGGCCAAAACTTCAAGTCGCTGGCTTCATTCTATCATCAGTATCAGTTGACAGTCATGCGAACAAGACGTGTTTTACACTGCACATTCATCTTTGGAAAAGCCGAATTTAATTTAATTAATTTAACTGTAGTGCGCTGTGTTAAATATTGTCGAATTACGCCTCAGTTTTTCTGCGAATGTAAAATCCTATTTTCGTAATTGTTGACTGTGACTAGAGTTAAATCATATGCCATAAAAGAGCGACTCAGCACATTCCTTGATGCTGAGCCGTCTTATTTTCGTGTTCATAATGATCCCTTAATTAACTTGTTATTGTCCAGGATCATTAACCACGTTTTTCTATGTAACGCATTTACATCACAGGCACGCCATCCTTCGAGCGGCGGTATTTTATGATAGGGTATTTTTGAGATGCATTATATCGTGAGCATTTGTGCTGACAAACACATGTGTATGTTTTTCCATATTTTAGTCTGATAATAAATGTATTAGTTCGTAAGGTATAAATACAATGTTTAGTTCGTAAGATCCTCAGTTTATAAGATGTATTCTTAATAAAGATACAAAACTCAGAACACTCTTTGTTGTTCCATAACTGGCGCAGTCGGGTCGCGGAATAATATGTGATATTGTAAAAATTAATATTTTTACGTAAGATCGATATTGCCGTGCCAAAAACAACCTATCGGTTAAAACGTCACGGTTTTTCATTCGATATAGCAAAAGTTAACTTTTACGCAAGATCGTTTGAAACCGGGCACATAACGAATCTACCTTAAAACGGGACAGATTCATATTTTTTATTTACAGATTTTGATATACCTATACATATACGAAATAATGGATTACAGCCAACTGACGAGTTTCATTTCATTCATCCCTGCATTTGACGGAACTCAAACGGATCTGTATCCGTTCATCACCGCCATCGATTCCATCAATGACGACTTAAGTTCGAACCGTTTCCATAGTCAACTAATCCAACAAATTCTGTTGAGGATAACAGGCAAGGCGAGAGAAGCTATTCTCACGTACAACCCGGAGTCGTGGACGGATATCAGGAAGACACTCATCACTCACTTCGATACTGCGGAAACAGAATTGCAACTACAAGAGAAGCTATGCAATGCAAGTTTTACATCAGCCATTCAACTATACGACGAATTTTGTAAGTGTCTTTGCTTAATAAGCCAACAAATTTTAAACGACAATACATATTTAAGTAGTCAAAAAAAGTCCATAATTAAGAGTAGGTACTTAATGGCTAAAAATATTTATATGAATAAGTGTCCAGAGCCATTAAAAAGTGTTCTTCTAGCAAGAAATCCCTCTACTATGGAAGAGATTAGAATAATCTTGCATGAAACAGGCTACCTATATTTTAAAAATCCTGCATTTGTTCAGCAAATGGTTCAAAATTATTCATTAACTGGAATGGAAAATGATACATCCTTCCATTTTCAGCAGTTTAGTCACAGTTTTAATTCAGTTAAAAGAAATTTACTTATTGCTCATTTAACCATTCATGGACATATTTTCCGTTGTCTGATCGACACAGGATGCTCTACGAGTATCATATCAACAGATAAAATTGGAAATTCGCATAGGCAAAAACTGCAAAATCCAGTTTATCTAAATACCATTCATGGAACGATTCTATGCACTGATTTTCTTAGGACATTTGCACCAGATGAATTTGGTGTCAACGCTACCATGATCTGGAAAATTGTAAATAGTGCATTCCCCAATTTTGATGCCATGATTGGAATGGACATATTAACTGTTCTAGGTGCTAACATTAGTTTAGCTCGCTCAGAATTGGTTATTAATGGTCGTCGTATACCTTTTGGACACAATGTTCCAGAGAATTTTAAAAATGAATTATCATATTGCTTAGATTTAATTCAAGATAATGCAAGCGAGCAATATGACACAAAGCCTTGCTTTATCACTGAAAAACAGCTATTAAAAAATACAATAAATACAGATAATTTTAATCAAATTGAATCTACAGAACAACCGTTAAATTCATTTAAATTTCAATTTGAAATCAAGATCTCAAATGGTGACAATTGCATTAGAACTAAAAAAGTTTTAGGTTGTAAACGCATAATATTTTCTTACAACAAATTTATTTCAAAAGATGCTCAGCATATTCTTGATAACTACATGCCTAAAATAGGATCAGTAGGACTTAAAGTTCCCAACAAAATCATTCTAAAAACTTTCGAGAATGAATATCAAATTTGGAAATTAAGTAATCCAAACGTAACCATTTTGAACAGTAATTCCTTGCTACATGATTGTTCGCAAGAAGAAATGCTGGATATCATAAAGAAAGAGCACAAAGAAAATAATCATTTAAGTATTAACAAATTATATAATAAATTAAGAAAAAAATTCTACTATCCTAAAATGAAAAAGACACTAGCCAATTATATCACAAAATCCATATCTGTTACTGAGGTCGCAGTAAGGCCAAAGTCGACTAGAGAAACCTACCATATTGGCATATTCTTTCGAAATAACAGTAGTCCTTATATAACTTGTATGGATAAATTTAGCAAGTTTCTGTCAATGGAGAAATTAGAAAATAAACAATGTGATACTATAACACAAAACCTTCAAAAAATATTCAAGAGGATTGGAATTCCTAAAAACGTTCTATTCGATAATAAAGTCGTTATAAATAACAAAACAAAACAATGGTTAGATGCGCAAGGGATTACTTATCATTCACAACCTCAAGATTCAAATAGTAAACAAGAATATTCTGACATAAATGCAGCTTACAAAACCGTTTCCGAACAATTAAGAATATTTCAAGCAAATCAAGTAACAGATGGTAAAAGTTTAAATTTCTTAAATCCTGTAGAAATCAGCATATATTATTATAATAATAGCAAACATCTCATAATGAAGGATACCCCTTTTAACATATTTTTTTCTGAAAAAGCATAAATAAAAAAATAAAATATTGAAATTATTATGCAAAATTTATAGACATATACTTTTCTTCATATAATTTTATATCAAATTCAACAAAAAGGAACTTTTGTTACTATGTGCAACAAATTGCAAATTTCACGAAAACAATAAGCTTAAAATCATTAAATGTATAAATAACATATTGTAATAAGGCCAACCTGAAAAAGTTGAGGACAACTTTAATCTTGAGGAGGGAGGAGTTAAATCATATGCCATAAAAGAGCGACTCAGCACATTCCTTGATGCTGAGCCGTCTTATTTTCGTGTTCATAATGATCCCTTAATTAACTTGTTATTGTCCAGGATCATTAACCACGTTTTTCTATGTAACGCATTTACATCACAGGCACGCCATCCTTCGAGCGGCGGTATTTTATGATAGGGTATTTTTGAGATGCATTATATCGTGAGCATTTGTGCTGACAAACACATGTGTATGTTTTTCCATATTTTAGTCTGATAATAAATGTATTAGTTCGTAAGGTATAAATACAATGTTTAGTTCGTAAGATCCTCAGTTTATAAGATGTATTCTTAATAAAGATACAAAACTCAGAACACTCTTTGTTGTTCCATAACTACTAGAAGTGCTTCTATATTGTCTTTGTTGGGAGCATTTACGAATATTAACATTCGGAGATATCGTTGACGAACGGAACAGTCATCAATAACCAGTTACCTTGGAACCGGGTGCTTTCCTGTGGACACAGCTCATTTACGTCATTCGGAGATATTGTTGACGAACGGATCAGTCATCAATAACCAGTTATCTTAGAACCGTGTGCTTTCCTGTGGACACAGCTGGAAATTGAGTCACCTCATTTGTCATCTCGTCTCGGATGCAGCCCCATTGTATCGCCATCATTTAATCAACAGTGTTAAATCTGATCGTTCCCTTTCGTTCATAGCATCTACATACATTACCATTCTGAGATATTGTTGACGCACGGATCGGTCATCAATAACCAGTTACCTTAAAGCCGGGTTCTTTCCAGTGGACATTGCTGAAATTAGAGTCATCGCATTTGTCATCTCGTGTCGGATACAGTTCCAGTCAAAGACTCATAAATATTGTCACTGAACGGATCAGTCATCAATAGTCACTTATAGAAAAATCAGGTGTTGGTCAGTGAATAGTACAACATAGCTGTGTAATATGTCTACCACACCAACAGGCCAATCACCGAACCTTGTCTCAACAAAATGTGTGTCGTGCAAGAATCTAATAGGCTCGACGTCAAGAATGGGTATATGTCCACTATGCTCTGCGCCGTACCATACTAGTTGCACGGCAGCAAACAATATTGCCAAATGGTGGGTTCACGCAATGCTGTGCTTCAGCTAGCTCTTCATCACAAACACCCTTGCAAGCCAACTCAGCAGTTATAACTGATGGCCTTAATTCTGCGCTCGATTCTCTCTATAATAGATTGAAGCTGGAGCTTCCAATTATCGTGGCCGATTCCTTGAAAGGTCTCCAACAACAGGTAAATCGGATCGAGGACACGGTCGAAATCCACGGAGATAGAATCAAGGCACTCGAGACAACTCGAACTCCAAGCCTGTCAATTGTGGACTCAGAAGCTATCCATCGTGAAGTTGCTGAACGATCTCGCCGGGCAAGGAATGCAATAATCTTCAATTTTGCTGAGCAGGGTGAGCAGGCCGCAGATCTATCTGCCATAAACGTGACCTTGGCTTCACTACAATCACCCATAATTGCTCGTTCGGTATCTCGTCTTGGCAAATTGCGTTCTGGCTCCATCCGCCCACTAAAGTTAATCTTTGACTCTGAGAATGATGCACGATGTTTGTTTAGGAACAGTAAACAACTGGCTTCTCATAACATTACTGTAAAAGCCGATCAAACGCCGATCCAGCAAAAATATATATTAAATCTCGCACCCAGTTGGATGAGCGCGTGGAGAACGGCGAGAAAAACTTAACTACAAAATATGTATCGGGAGTCCCAGTAATCTCCAAAAAGGGAAACGAGTTTGCACGGGCTATGCCAACCAACCAAATGCTTTAAGACTAAATGTATATATACAAAACGTTCGTGGTCTAAGAACTAAATTATCTGACCTTAGAAAAAGCATTGTTTCATTATCCTATGAGTATGACATAATTATTTTAACAGAGACTTGGCTACATGATGGAATTTTTAATGCTGAACTTGGCCTTCTAGACTACGAAACCTACCGGTGTGATAGATCGCCTTCAACAAGCTCTCTCGGACGTGGTGGTGGTGTATTAATAGCTGTCCACAAAAAGATTAAATCGAAACAGGTGGAAGTTCTCTGTCATTCGTTGGAACAAATCTATGTGCAAATTCAGTCGAATTCCATCAATGTAATAGTGGGTGCCGTTTATCTCCCGCCGTCAAGTCCAATTAGCAATTATGAATTATACAGTAATTCACTAACTGATCTGCAAACTCGCTTCAGTAACCACGAGTTCTTGATTGCTGGTGATTATAATTTGCCTAATATCAGTTGGATCCATGAGATCCACGGGTCCACCTTCCAAGCAAAATCTCCAGCTATCTCGTCAGTCGTCGAATCAGCGAAAATCTTAGCAGGAGCCACTGGGTATTTAAACTTGTATCAAATAAATTCAATCACTAATTGTAAAAATCAGCTGTTGGATCTAATATTCACGAGAACCCCAAATCACACTGTTTGCTGCGCTTTGGAACCACTTTTACCCATCGATAGCTACCATCCACCTCTAACTTTGAACTTGGATTTTTGTAAAACTGTAACCCCCAAATCAGAAGAGAAAATACGGTATTACTTTAAATTTGGCAACTACGATTTTATTAACTTTGAGCTAAATAATATAGATTGGGATCAGCTTTTCGCAGAAATTGAAATAGACCGGGCAGTGAATGTTTTTTACGAAATTCTCTATGAACTAATTGAATTATTTGTCCCAAAGAAAATAATTAAAATAGATAACTTTCCACCATGGTTTAATGCTGAACTTAAGCATCTGGTTGTCCAAAAGAAAAAAAAAAGCTCATCTCACTTATAAAAACTCGCGTACAGAATCAAATTATAACACTTTTTCGGAATTACGTTCACGCTGTAAAAATAAAGCTGATTTTTTTTTACGAAAATTACGTTCAAGGTGTCGAAAATTCAATCAAATCTAACGTAAAATATTTTTGGAGCTACGTTAATTCTTTGAAAGAGGATAACTCAATACCCAAAACAGTCCATCTGAGTTCACTTTCTGTATCAAATCCAAAGGAAAAAGCTGAACTGTTCTCTCGGCACTTCGGGTCGGTTTTCACTTCATCCGCACATTTTCATCCACCTAGAGCAGTAACAGAAGCATTACGCTTAAATCATCTGCAACTTAATTTATAAGAAGTTTTCACAGCCATAACTAATCTTAAACCCGACACCGGGCCTGGGCCGGATAACATTCCAAATCTTTTTATCAAAAATTGCCTTTTTTCTATTGTGCGTCCTTTGTGGATTCTTTTCAACAAATCTCTAACTGAAGGTTTATTACCCTCAATTTGGAAAGAGAGTAAAATCACTTCAGTATTTAAATCCGGTGACAGATCCGATGTAATAAATTATCGTCCGGTTTCCGCTCTCAGCGCTGTACCGAAACTTTTTGAAAGTCTAGTTTGTAAGCACTTAACTCATGCTTTCTCTCACATCATAATTGATGAGCAACATGGGTTCTCCGAAGGAAAATCAGCGGTTACAAACTTGACTGTATTCACTAACTACTGATGTAATGCTCTTGATGAAGGTCACCAAGTTGATGTTGTCTATACAGACTTCGCAAAAGCGTTCGATAGAGTGAATCACTCAATTCTAATAGATAAATTAGGAGGCTATGGAGTCGGAGGGCCGATGCTTCGTTGGTTGGAAAGTTATTTGACCAACCGCACACAAATAACACAAATTACTGGCATTAACTCCTCTCCTGTTGATGTGTCGTCTGGTGTTCCTCAAGGATCCCACTTGGGACCACTACTGTTCAATATCTTCATTAATGATATTACACACTTACTAATGCACTGTAAGTCTCTAATATTTGCTGATGATGCAAAGTTTTTCCTTAAAGTTAAAGCCACTAATGATGCTCACAAGCTGCAGCTAGATTTGGATAATATCGCGGAATGGTCAGTGGTAAATAAACTCGATCTCAACTCTTGCAAATGTAAAATTGTTAGATTCACGAGAAATACTCAACCTGTACAATATACATACTTAATTAATTCTTATCCAATCAAAGCTGCGTTGGAACAAGTTGACCTCGGAGTCCTATTCACTTCAACACTATCCTTCTCGCCACATATAACTAACATATCACTAAAAGCCTCTCGTCTATTTGGCTTTGTTAACAGAATATGCCAAAACTTTAAAAACCCTGATACGTATCGATCTCTGTATCTATCATTAGTTCGGCCAATATTGGAATATGCTTCCTCAATATGGTCTTCATACACTGCTACTAATGCATATTCTATTGAAAAAATCCAACATAGATTTTTTAGACATCTCTGCGCTGCGCTATCCGGTGAACCGATTCCCTTTTATTGTCATGTACATATATAGTTCTTTGGAATGGAAATTCCGCATACCATCCTTGCAAACACGACGTCTAGAATCTGATCTAATGTTGCTGTACAAAATACTGAATGGCCAATTACAAAGTATAGAACTTCGTAGCTTAATAAAACTTCATGTGCCAAATAGGGTTCTAAGACATAACAATAAGTACATCTTCCATGTTAACCACCATTATACCAACTATTCTAACAATAACACAATAGATCGTATCTGCAAAGAAGCCAACATGCTCACCGACAGGATTGAATTTTTCGACATTTTGTCGTCAAAAATGAAATCTACACTTAAAACTCAACTTTATTGGAACACTCGCTGAACTCAACTAATTAGTTTTTTTATTTTTTTCTCTTTATATTTTGTCAGATATTATAATTTGTTATTGATTACTGTTTTAACGAACTTTGTTTTATATGGCTGTCGAATGAAATTCTTACTAAATCTGTATTATTATGTCAAAAGGGCGTACGCCCGTGCAATGATGAATAAATAAATAAAAAAGTTTAAATTGTAGAAATGCTAGAGATGTTGATGCGCCCATGCCCCTGGAGGGGTCAAGGCAATTAACACATAGCAAATACTAAGGACACCTTAGAACCCCTCCTGTGTGAAGGCACCACGAAATAAGTCATTTGGAAATAAGCCATTAATAAATAATTTCGGTTGAAACCGAATGTGGATTCTTTCGATTTCACAATCAATGTACAATTTCGGTTAAAACGAAAGTGAGTATATGGCTATTTTCGCTTTTGTTCGCATATGTTACTTCGATTTGAAACCGATATTATCCAGGTATGGATTAATTAGTTAATTTTCCGATGAATACCTTCGGTTGAAAACGAAGGTGTGCTGCATGACAAATTTCGGTTTTCCTTCGTATAAAGAGACGGGCGTAAATAATTTTGACACACATTGCAGTATGACAAAGCCGTTTTTAACCCTATCGTTTGCGTTTAAGTTAATATACTCTATCACATCCGTGAAGGGTATAAAAATATGTTCACTTGAGCAAGTCGACTTTTGATGTTCTCTAAGGTAAAGCTGCGCATCTCTATACGAAACAAGAGACCATGATAAGAGAAGCAATCTCTCCTCATCTCCGTCTTGCATTGACGTTGCGGTTGGCAAGCTTAGGGACCTCCTTTTTATACCCTTCACGGATGTGATAGCATATATTAACTTTGTCATGAAGCTTGCAACGCACAGAAGGAAGCTTCTCCGACCATATAAGCTTTGTCCGTCTGTCCATCTGTTCGACTGTATGTCTGTCCGTCTGTCTGTCTGGTTCTATGCAAACTAGTCCCTCAGTTTTAAAGCTATCAAGCTTAAATTTTGTATAAACTCTTCTTTTTATTGCACGCTGTATATATGTCGGAACCAACGGAATCAGACCACTACGTTATATAGCTGTCATAGGAACGACCGGTCCAAAAATTCGTCTTTGTGAGAAAAACTTTTTTATTTCTAAAGATATCTTTTTCAAATTTCACACTGATCAATAGTATTTTTAGTTAAATCAGATTCCCGAATTTGGTTGAAATTGGACTACTCTTTCATATAGCTGTCATAGGAATAACCATTCCAAAAGTAATTTTTTTTTTAGAAAAACTCTTTTAATTTTGAATATATTTTTACCAAATTTTAAATTATTCAACATTTTGACTGGTAAATCACGTTCCGAAGCGTGAAGGGTATCATACCTTGTTCTTTTCTAACTTCCGTCAGTTCGATGATCGCAAATTATTATTTTTTTGAAAGACACTTCTTTTGTGGCTTGAAGATATTTAATTTGTCCACCACAATATCATAAGCACTATTTTTCAGCGCTCTATTACAGAAGTTTTTGCTTTCAACTTTCTATAAAGATGGCATCGATTGATACAAATCGATGAAGTCGGTATAAAATTGTGTATTCTCCATGTCTATACTCCACGAAATTTTCACTGCGAATCTCGCTACATACAGCACAGACATGTCTGCGCAAACCGACCAACAATCAGAACTTTTGATTTGACACAGACGGTCTGTGCAGACACGGGGCTTAAGTCATCAGCTCTACAAGCTTTCCACATCGACGCATACATAAAAGAACTTTGGCATCCCCGGATGGCTGTACTTACAAAAAAATAGGCCATATCATCATCCAAAGTAGATGGGCATCGGGGATCCTCGACGTACGTACATTTAGAGGAGCAAACTGTGACTCTGACCACAATCTAGTCAAGTACTAAATACCACTGTCGTATGTGCTATATAGTATCTAACTAAAGTCAGTCTCTTCCGAAAATTTAACACCGAGAAACGGCAAATACCGGCAATATAGCAGAGGAATGCGTATGGATGCTTGAAGGACTGTTGCGAACCACGGCTTTGTCGGGCCGCCGTCACTGCAGAAAAATATTTTTGACCAGAGGGCTTAACTCGTGGGTATTTTAGCCAAAGCAACCTGGTCCTAGAACAACCACCTAAAACATTAAAACATGAGGGGAGGAATGGGAGGAGGGGAGGAAAGTGTCCATCCTTCGGGACACGGAAGAACCCAAATAACTAAAAAAAAAATAGTTAAACGTTATAACCAATATATATCCATAAAAAACAAAAGAAAAGGAAATAATTCAATAGTAAAAAAAAAAATAATAAAGAAAGAAAAAAAAACACAGAAAAATTAAGGAATTCAGACCAAATTACTAAAATTAATTCTGAAGAAATAGACAAAAGTAATTAAAAACGAAAATCGGAAACGGATTTAAGAAAAAACTATTAACTCACGGTTGTATCCCACGCTGAACGATCGATCGCTCTCGATGGTGATACACTGGTTTTAAAGGAATGCAATGAAGAATCGTTAATAGAAAAAAAAATGCATAACAAAAAAAAAAATAGAATCGGATGCCAATAATCTAGTTCGTCGATGTTGATAAAGCCGTTCTCCAGTAATCGCAAATCTGATCCTTACAATTAGTTCCAAAAATCAAAGTAGGTGAACTTTATTATAACTTTAGTCAATTCAATTCCACACATAAATTTCGGAGATTCCTCGACACTCTTGAAGTCCAATCTTCTGTTTATTCCAACTTCTAGTTATTTAGTTTAATTACTATTTAGTTACAGGCGATTTTCGTTGTTGTTTTTTTACGCAGAAGAAAACTTGCTAGTTGCCGGCCATAACGCGGAATTCGTACGACGGGGTGAGGAGAAAACATTCAGTCTTCAATATCACATCAATCAGCGAATAATAATTTTCAAAGTAGTTTTCCGTCACCGCTCACGTAAAAGGGACACTCAGAAATTTCCTTTTCTTTGTTTTCATATAAAAATAGGAAAACCAATTTAAACAGAAAGCAGTCTAGCTTTCCCAATTAGCATCACCAAATTTTAAACTTTTCTTCACCGGTATTCCTTCTTTCACCATCAAATTAATCCGAAAACAAATAAAAACGTATCTCGATCTAAAACACCAAAATTCACCTTCAACAAAAAAAAAAAACCAAAATCCTATTTCTCTAATCACAAAGCAACGTCCTTCCCACAGATATCCGAACAAACATCCTCCTTTCAATCAAAAAACCTTCTCTCCCTAAACCCAGTCAACGTCCATCCCGCACGAAATCAAAGATCCGTCTCCCTTCAAAAAAAAAAAAATGCGAAGTTTCGGCCCGGAGTCCGAAGCGTATATACGCTAGACTTGTACAAACCTAGTGGTGATACCAAAAGTACCAATTGGCAACGACCATTTGCATTAAAAGTGAGTTTCCTATATGACAAGTTTATAGGGGAGGTTGGCACTCTTTCAGGAGGATGTTGACCATTATCAAAATCAATTAACTAACCCATTCTACAAATATTTGTCGAATTTTTCAAGTCTTTAGCTTCATTTTATCGAAAATTATCGCTTAGTTGAAGTTGATTCGTAGGGGAGATAGGAGTTCCTTGAGTCAGTTGTTGCCCATCATCGCCACCAACCAATTAAATCGTGCTATGAACATTTAAGCAAAATGTCAAATCTCTAGCTTCATTCTATCGAAAGTTATCGCTTATTTGAAGTTTAATTTTTAGGGGAAGTAAGGGTTTGGTTGGTCGGATTTTACGTATTTCCAATATCAGAAAGCTGAATCCTACTACAAACATGTAACCAAAATTTCAAGTCGCTAGCTTTATTTTATCGTAAGTTATCGCTTATTTTAAGTTCCATTTGTAGGGGAGGTAGGGGTTCCTTGGTCCGGATCGGGCCCATTTTCAATACTAACCAAGCCGGATCTTACTTTAAACATTTGACCAAAATTTCAAGTTACTGTCTTCATTCTATGAAAAGTTCATGCTTATTTGAAGTTTCATTTGTAGGGGAGGTAGGAGTTCCTTAGGTCCGATCTTGCCCATTTTCAATACCAACCAGGTAAATCTTACTAACAACATTTCGCAAAGTTTTCAACTTGCCAGTGTCATTCTATCGAAAGTTATCGTATTTAAGGGAATATTCAATTTTTTTGTAGGGGAGGTAGGCGTTCCTTTGATCTGATTATGCCCAACTTCCTAAAACTCAAGCGACTTCTCACCTCAGGGTTATATTCAAAAATCGGGTGTCTACGTCAATTGGTTCAAGAGTTATAGACAAACAACCTGAAAAGTAGGGTAGTACGGGTCTCTTTGTAAGAAAATTACCGTTAGTTTTCAACTGATCAATTTTATTTTTTAGGAGAGTATAAGATTACCCTCACGAGCAATCTGCCAAAGCTAAAGCTTTTCATGTTTATTTAATCGGGAGTTATTGATACATTTAGTAGTCCGGATGGCGCAACGGTTAGCACGTTCGCCTTCAACGCACTGGGCCCGGGTCGATTCCGGGGATTTACGTGTCGGACTATGAGCCCACTCAGCTGTTAAATGAGTACCCATTATAGGGTAAATAACTCGGTTGAGCGTGTTGCTGATCACATACCTCTGCACAAAAACCGTCACGATCTAGAAAATGAGATGATGCTAACTCATCTCGAGGCCGTGGTTCAAATTGGACTGTTGCGCCAGTTACATATTTATTATTTACTGATACATTCAAATATTTATATATGTAGGGGAGGTAGGCGTTCTCTTGGCTTGATCATACCCATTTTCAATACCAACCAACTAGATCATACTGCCAACATTTGAATTTTGAGGCTCTAGCTTCATTCTATCGAAAGTTATCGTGCGAACGGACGGACAGACAGACTGACAGACAGACATGGCTAAATTGAATCAGGAGGTGACCCTGATCATTTATATATGTATACATTGCTATACCTCCGGAGCCTCCTTTAAGGTGTTACATATTTTCGTCGTGACAAAAACAATATACCCTATACTATAAGTCTGGGGTATAAAAAAACCCGTGGTCAATCCCCTCAAATTTACCACCATCAACGGTCTTCCGCATCCCAACATCCATAGTCGGCGGTCATCGCCACCACTCGCTACATAAAATAAATCGCCGCCGCTCCGAATATGACGACGACGATCATCCAGCCACCCATCATTGTCATCAACAATGCAATAGATGTACCGGCCCAATATCACGGCCACAGTGACAACGACGTAGATTTCGCATGATGCACTCTCACCGGTTAATCTATGCTGTTGCAGTTACTATTGTCCTGATATGCATTGTCGACGATAGATATTGGCGTAGATCAGTTCAGCTGAATCACCATGCAGCATACGTTACGCGTATGTAAAGCGAATGCTGCATGATAATTCACCTGTAACAGTGGCTCGCAACAGGACAACTACAATCACTACTTCAAATCACCTCACAAAAGCAGTTGCAGAACAAGTGTTGGGGTGCGAACTCCGGCGCAGGAAGAAATATTGGTTGTACGAAGAGCGCTTAGAATCGGTGAAAAAGAAAAATGAAGCTTACAAGGATTTTACAGCGGGAGGAACGGAACGAGAGAAAAACGAACATTTTATGAACATCTCAGAATGGGAGTTTATGAAATTGTTTAGCGCAAGAAACGAAACTACTTCGATGATAAACTGCGAGGCATCACCGATAGTCTCGAGAGAAATAAAACCAGGCAAGCCTACAAAATAGTGAAAATGATTAATAGTGGGTTTAGCGCATCTTGCAGAGTTAGGATAGCTTTATCATTAGCGACACATAACAGGTCCACAAATAATGGGCATCCTATTTTAAAGAACTACTTAATCCCGAAATCAATGTAACATCAGTTGATTGGACATATTGCTGCTTTATTGGCGTTATCTAGCGGCATGCTAGCCAAACTTTTCATATATTAGAAACAATAGACCGAATTTTATACATTATTTTTCGATTTGATGTTAAAAATAATGAAATATTTTCAACTTTCACAACAACTAAAATAATTTTTTTTTTTTTTGCAAAATAATGAGAAAAATCGCTATTTATGTATTGCCGGAACGGAAGACGATAAGGCATTTCGTGCTGCGATAGTCGCTGCCTTCAATGTGGCTCATAAAGCAGACTACAATGCCGCTGTGAAAGCTGCTGCCAAAGATTTAATCAGCCCGTTGTTGTTATGGGTGTATTAGGTGCCTTAATTCGAGTTTTTATACTTTTGCGGCAGAATCTGCGTCACGCTGAGTCACTACTTGCATGCAAACTAAGTGTTACTGTAGCGGGGGTGTTTTGCTTTCGCAATATGTTCTGTAAGAGACCCTCGAGGACATGCATTAAAATTACGTCCATTTATTCCATCCATTCTGAAATACGATTAAAAAACATGTTATACAAATATTCCTCAAAAAATCTCGAGTTGAACAATACCATCAAATAATGCGTTAAATTAGGGATTGGATTGGATATTCAGAACTTGGTTCTATTTTTCATTTGCGTTTAAATTGCTTCGATAAAGTACAGAGACTCAATCAAATCCTAACGCTATTTTCCCCATTTACAGGTATCCTGGTTCAAAAACGAGGCCAAGTTCTACGAATTTGTGAACGGAAGGATACCACCGTACCGAAATTTTAGCATGGAGGGATCCGAAATTGATGTAAGTATAGGTAAAAGTCCTCCACAAGGCTGGATGATTTATATTTAATAATTCGGTGGTACGTTGCCGGCAACACGAATGGTTGTTATCAGGGCAGTTAACATGTTTACGCAGCAGACATTAGGGTGGATTGAATAGTTGGTGTGGCCTTTCTCTATCCAAATTGGAGAAAATCGATATTATAAAGTATTTCGTATAACTCAAACATGGGTATTCAAGTGGCTGGAAATCACATCAGGTTAAGACGCAATCTGAATTCCGTGAACGGAAAAAATAATTGGCTCCATTAAATAATTTATTCAGATTGTACGTAGCACGCTGAACACTACTCTTTATAATTTATTATAATATGCAATTGACAATCATGCGTTTTTAGGGTTTTGTAGTAAGAACAAAATCTTTATAAAGTCTGTCCATAGAATATATTACCAACGGCTGAAGCTACAGGCATGAAGTTTGATGGGAATATGTAGAAATGTGATAATTGGCTATAGATAACGCTTTGTATTGAAACACCTTTAGCCCCGGTGCACATGAACGTCCAAATGACGCCGGACGCCGCGACAATTTCAATCGGAAAGGAAGAAACATATTGCAGGCAACGGAGCGATGCACAAGTAACACCAATAGCTATCGGCGTCACTTGGCCGATGCTTTGAAATTTGTCCAGAATGTTTCTATATACATACTTTATATAAATTTGAAGTTCGATATTATTTGGCCCGGCTAATGCAGAGTGATGCTGCGTCCTATCACATCATGTGAATTGCAACGCAGGTATCAAGGAGGGAGGAGCTTAAATAACGTGGCGTCCAGAGTCATTTGGATGTGCATGTACACCGGGGCGTAGCCATTGCTCCGGGCGCAACGGCTACTGGGGTGCCGAAATACTATCCTCCAGGTTCATTGGCACGTCAAAATCTCTAGAAATTTTATGCCTGGTTGATGTTTCGACAGCATATCTACTTTTCCGGACGTGCAGTTGCTTGCTCCGATCCGTGCCGTCTTTATATGAATATACTGACAAGCTCGGAGCGCAATAGGAGTTCCATTAGTACCCACATACAGTTTTTTGTTCGCGCAGAGGATCGAACCTCCATTCTCTAAATCGTAGAACGGTGACCGAACGAACACGGCCACAATTGCTTGAATATGAAAAATATTTTTTTTTTTTTGTAACTAAAAATATTTACTTCAAAATGGTGATAGCTAGACAAACATATTAAAAACTTTACAAAGCAAATTAAACCAATCTTCATTAGACACAGTGCTGGAAAGAAAAGTTGCTCAAACTAGTTTATTCTTTTCTCGCAAAAATTCTTCGAAATAACTAGAGTTACGGTGCAAATTATGTGTGTCCTGTCTGGAAATAGTGAAAAGTTTTAAAAGAAGTTCACTTAGTTGGTGATAATAGCCTAATAAGCAGAAAAGTGTAGTTTGGGTGAAAAAATAGGGAAAAGTTAGCGCGAAAAATAAAATCAATATTTTGAATTTGGCGCGAGACAGTCGAACTATTTGGAAAAGCAATAAAAGACTGAATGTTACTCCGTGTAATGTGCAATGATACTCAAAGAAGTTTCGGGAAATGGGCCCCACCGAGCGAAAGAAAGGCTTTAAACGATCAGGAAAAAACTAACCCCTTTGTAGATCGCTTCTTACCATTACAAGGCCATCCGAACTGGTTGAAAACTTCATCTGACTTTAAAAACCACTTAGTTTGTAACGTACGGTTCGGTGAGCATCCAAAGATGCATGTGGGGACGGAGCCTAAGGTAGCATAGTGACCGTGAAGGTCGGGCCGTGCCATCTGGCGAAGAAAAAGGCCCCTCAACGAATTAAGCAGCGGCCTATGCTTGCTGTAGCTCAGTTCGGGAGACGTGGGCGGGGTTTTCGCCGCTCGTTGCGCCTGTCCTTTACGTATTAACAAAAATTCATAGGCCTGGGGAAGACAACACAAACAGGGGAGGTAAAAATGGGGAATGAAAGAAAAAATTGTCGATAAGGATGGAATGGTTGGAGGACGGATCAGACGCCCACGCGGTTGAATCTGGGTCCGGGTGTAATGGGAACCTCGGCCTCTGCATTCATATCACCAACAGATCACTACTCATCAGGTGCTGCTTCGATCTGCCGGTGGAAGCAGCACTACAAGACCATAATACGGTTCATTACAGGTGCTTCATTACAGGGCAGCTTCTACTTCGAGGCCTGCCAAGAAGAAGAAGCTGAGGTGCTGCTAGAAATATTGAGGGGAAAAAGCGAATGTCCAGGTGTATTGTAGATGGCATTTCAAGTCCTTCGGTGGCGAAAAGCACATTCACGAAAGTCAAGTGAAAAATGGGCAATATGGGTGTCATATGAACCGGGGTGAAGAGGCGAATGTCCGGGGGCACTATAAATGGCACTTAGAATCCTTCGGTGGCGACAAGGACATTCGAAAAAGGATATTTTTGGCAGTGAAGCGAAAAATGGGTAACATGGGTGTCATATGAATCGGGGTGAAGAGGCAAACTGCCAGGAGTACAGTAGATGGCATTTCGAGTCCTTCGGAGCGAAAAGGACATTTGAAAAAGGATATTTTTGGCAGTGAAGTAAAAAATGGGCAATATGGGTGTCATATGAACCGGCGTGAAGAGGCGAATGCCTAGGACTACTGTGCCTGGCATTTCGAGTCCTTCGGTGCCGATAAGGACATACGAAAAATGATACTTTTGGTAGTGAAGCGAAATATGGTCAATATGGGTGCCATATGAATCGGGGTGGACACCCGAATATCCAGGAGTAGTGCAGATGGCATTTCAAGTCCTTCGGTGGCGAAAAGGACATTCACGAAAGTCAAGTGAAAAATGGGCAATATGGGTGTCATATGAACTAGGGTGAAGAGGCAAATGTCCGGGGCACTATAAATGGCACTTAGAGTCCTTCAGTGGCGACAAGGACATTCGAAAATAATATTTTTGACAGTGAAGCGAAAAATGGATAACATGGGTGTCATATGAATCGGGGCGAAAAGACGAATGTCCCGGAGTAGTGTAGATGGCATTTGAAGTCCTTCGGCGGCGAAAAGGACATTCACGAAAATCAAGTGGAAAATGGGCAATATGGGTGTCATAAGAACTGGGGTGAAGAAGCGAATGTCCAGGAGTACTGTAGATGGAATTCCGGATCCATCGGTGGCAACAAGGACATTCGAAAAAGGATATTTTTGCTAGTGAAGCGAAATGTGGGCAATATGGGTGTCATATGAATCGGGGTGAAAAGACGAATGTCTAGGAGTATGGCATTTTAAGTCCTTCGGTGGTGAAAAGGACATTCACGAAAGTCAAGTGAAAAATGGGCAATATGGGTGTCATATAGACCGGGGTGAAGAGCCGAATGTGCAGGAGTACTGTAGATGGCATTCCGGATCATATAATACCCATCTTGCCTAAACATCACTTCAATGTCAAAAATATCCTTTTTCCTCGACCAAAGGACTCAAAATGGCATCAACAGTAGTCTAGTGTATTCGCCTCACGACTACCAGTCATTTGATACCCATCTTGCGTCCTAGATATCACTTCAATGCCAAGAATGCCGTTTATTCATAACCAAAGGACTTAGAATGCCATCAACAGTATTCTAGTCCATTCGCCTCATCATCCCCAGTCTTATGATACCTATCTGGCCTCATTTCATTGCCAAGAAAGTCCTTGTTTCTTAACATCGCATCTACCTACACAAATGTATATGCAATCACATTCATTCATTCATGCAAGAAATGTATATCGTAAGCCAAATTTTGCTTGAATTCACTCGAAAAAGTTATTCGATAGTAAACTATCGGCCTGTCGAATCTATCGGGACTATCGGACTTTTGTTCGATATTCGATAATGTTCTACTAATTACTAGTTTTTTAAACTATCGATAGTTTTTACTAGTTACTAGTTTTTTAAACTATCGAATAACTAAAAACTATTGGTAGTTATTCGATAGTCTTTTAAACTATCGATAGTGCCCATCACATGATCTAGGTAGTTTCATTTATGGCATATGAGATATGAATTATGAAGTAAGATGATTTTTTCCAATGTGTGGAAGATGGGAAGCGATGTCTAGGCAAGATGGGTATCACATCACTGGAGGTGACGATAGACTGTTAAAGGTATTTTGAGTCCTTTGGGCAGGAAAAAAGATGTTCTTGGCAAGGAAGCGATATCTAGGCAAGATGAGTATTATATTATCGGGGGTGATGAGGCGAATGCAGTAAACTACTGTTAAAGGCACTTCGAGTCCTTTGAACTAGAAAAATGATATTCTTGGCAAAAAAAACTATTTACCCCAAATGGGTAACTTGAGTGGACTCATAGCCCGGCACGTAAATCCCCTTTTTTTATCAAAGACTACCGCATTCAGTAGGAATCAAACCGGAGCCCAATGTATAGAAGGCGAACGTGCTTACTGTTGTGCCATCTGGATTACTACTACTTACTATGCAAAAAGATGTGATATCTCCTAAAAACAACCCTGTTGTAAAAAAAAAATTCCCGCCAAGAAACACTCCTCAGCCGTAAAAAGGATTGATATGAACACAATACAGCCAAAGTACTCGTAGCTTCGCGCCTCGCTCTAGGGTATGCATATTGAACGCTTATTGCATTAGTTAATTTCTTTCAACGCGGTTTGGCGGGGAGCTTCCATTAAACAAAATAAGTTGAACAATCTGAAGAAGAACGCAGTAGAAAATAGTCTATTAATAACTTCTGGCCTGAAGTGCATTGTTAGTCTTTTGTAAGGCGGGAGCTTTATAACGAGATCCGGGAGAGAAGCCAATAATACTTGGCATAAGAGCTCACAGCATGATCCGCGCGCAACTACTTATCCATAATTTTTTGTCAGAGCAACGTCGTTGTCATTATTACTGTCATTTTGTCATTAAATCCGTTCGGCGGTTAGTCTTTAGACTACGAAGCTCCTCGCCAATCAGCTTTGAAAGAAATTAACTAATGCAATCAGCGTTCAATATGCATACCCTAGAGGCGCGAAGCTACGAGTACTTTGGCGGTATTGTGTTCATATCAATCCTTTTTACGGCTGAGGAGTTTTTCTTGGCGGGGATTTTTTTTTACAACAGGGTTGTTTTTGGGAGATACTTTTTACCCGCATTGACGCATTCACAAGCAGACCTTGAAATCTCCAGACGCACACACCGTCAACCAAATTGATCACGTCCACATTTGCAGGAGATGGGCATCTAGTGTGATGGATGTCCGCTCCTATCGAGGATCAAACTGCGACTCAGATAATCACTTCCTGAAGACGACCTATAGATGTAGAATTTCCTCAGTGCACCAATCGAGAATCAGCCCTACCAAAATCTTAGCGGTTGATAAGCTTCTGAGCGATGCTACAGCGGTGGCGTATGCTGCCGCCCTTGAGGAAAGACTATCGCCTATGCTACACAATATCAGCAACATAGGCGTCCATGGGTTCTGGAAACAACTCAAGGGTACCATCAGGGATGTCGCAGGGAAGGTCGTGGGATATAAAGCGCGGCGAGCGCGAAATGACTGGTTCGACGAAGAATGCAAAAATTCATTTGACGTGAAAAACGAGGCCTACAGACAATGGATTGAACGAGGAGCCAAAGTCAGAAGAGAAAAAATATGACGAGCTACGGCGAATATCGAATAGAATAATTAGACGTAAGAAACGTAAATACTTTGACGAGAAGTTGCTGAACATAAACGAAAACTTAGCTAATAGGAACACCAGACAAGCGTACAAACTAGTAAATACAATTAAGAACGGCTATCAACCCAGGACTAACCTTTGTAAGGACAAGGATGGAAACATCATCAGCGACACCGATGGCATTAACAAACGATGGGCCTCTTATTTTGAAGAGCTTATGAACCTACCATCTAACATCCCCACACACAAGAAGCTCTCGACCCTATTGTTGATCTAGAACCACCCATACAACCCCCGACAGTAGAGGAAGTTGATCCCGCGTTGCGGTCACTAAAACGAAATAAAGCGCCAGGCGCTGACGAGATGCCAGCTGATCTGCTAAAATTCAGTGGAACGGTCTAGCTGATGCCATACATCAATTATTCCTGCGACTATGGGAGGACGAGGAGATCCCAGACGATTGGCGCAGAAGCATCATCTGTACAATTCACAAAAAGGGAGATAAACTGTGGTGTCAGAACTACAGGGGCATATCACTAGTTTGTACTTCCTATAAAATTTTGACGAAGATTCTGGAAAATAGAATAAAACCGTACGCAGAACGAATCTTTGGCGAATATCAAAATGGTTTCAGACTTGGTTGCTCCACAATCGATCAGCTCTTTACGGTCAAATTGATACTCCAGAAGTTCAGGGAATACAACGTAAACATATACCAAATCTTTGTCGACTTCAAGCAGGAATACGACAGTATCGATCATGGAGTACTGTTTAACATCATGCCGCAAATTGGTATACCGGCCAAATCGGTGCGACTGACTAAGATAACGATGACCAACTCCGTCTCACAAGTCAGGATCCATAATAGACTTACTAATCTCTTTCAAACACGCACTGGTCTGAAACAGGGCGATGAACTGGCACTGACGCTCTTCAACCTAGCAGTGGAATACGCTATTCAGGCTATGAATATCGACAACAGCAAGGCGCTACTCATCAAGTCGACACAATTAGCAGCATACGCCGACGACATCATGTCCTGAAGATTGGCCGACGAAGAAGAACTTCTGCATACGCTCGATACCGCTGCAAAAGAAGTTGGACTACGTATCAACGAGGCTAAAACTAAAATAATGATGCAATCGACGGCAAGGACACCTGCAAAACCGAGCATCAATGTGGGGGACCTCATCATCGAGTTCGTGAACAACTTCATATACCTGGGTTGCAACTCGTCAAGGGACGCCAACGAAACTGACGAAATCAAGCGACGGATAAAGTTAGCTAATAAGACTTTTTTCTCGGTTCTTCCTGTAATGAAATCGAAGCATGTGCACAGAAACACGAAGCTCCGCGTGTACAAAACCATTATATGCTATAGCTGTGAAGCATGGACCCGAACTCAAGCCTCCGGAAACATGCTAGACACATTCGAACGTAAGGTTCTACGATGAATTTTCTGGGCGGTTTGCGATCGAAATGGATGGCGCATCCGGTACAACTATGAGTTGTATTGAATTGAACGATGAGCTGGAAGTTTTGAAAGTCGTCAAACTATTATACAGCGACTTCAATGGGCAGGGCATGTACAAAGAATGGACGATGATCGTATGCCAAAGAGAGTAATGAATGCAGAACGCGTTGGCGGAGCGAGGCTACCTAGACGACCGAGATCTCGTTGGGAGAGCTCAGTATGTGTGGACGCCGCGCAGCTACTGGGCTTCCAACATTGGAGGACGCGGTCACATGACCGAGATAATTGAAGGACAACGATCCAGGCGGCCAAGGCCCGACGTCGGGCTGTCGCGCCACGATGATGATGATGATACTTTTTACCTACCCTACCTTCCTGTAGGGTGTATTGTTTTTGTCACGGCAAAAATATGTTATACCTTAAAGAAGGCTCCGTAGGTAAAGCAATACAAACAGTACATATAAAGGATCAGTGTCACCAACTCAGTCATGTTAGCCATGTCTATCCATCTGTTCGCACGATAACTTTCGATAGATAGAGTGAATCTAGCGACATTATATTTGGTCAAATGTTTGTAGTAGGCATGATCCAGCAAATGAAACACCTATCTTCCCTAATAACACAACACACCAACTTCGACATATCGGAACGTATATAACCGGCCTTATTTGATGTTCATCTCTAATTGTGAACGCTGGAGGTTATCCTGGAAATTTGCCCATCACGTAATATGCGAGGATTTTGTTAAGGGAAGTGTGACTCCGTTAGTTTCATCCCGCGAAAATCGTTCACCACTCGTTGGAAAGCTCCCAATTTATCTCAGCAGCTTGTGCTGGCAAAAAATTGAATTGAATTGAATTTTCGTATAATCACAATACCAGAGTGCCCTTCTGTCTGATTCTCATTACATTCACTACATGTACCACCGGTGTCGTACGTCCAGTTGCACATAACTTGAATGTTATGGCGAATAGGTGGCGTTTAATCCGTTTCTCAAAATTTTACACCCTGAAAACCAACCACTATGGTTGACGATCACAAACACACTATCAAAAGCCACAATCGGGTCCAGTTTCAGGATGAAAGTAGTCTACAGCTTAGTTTTCGCTATCCTCTTACCTAGAGTGCATGCAGGTATTTCCGTACATGGATATGTCTGATCGCTACCGAATGCGTGGAACAACTTCATGTTCCAATATGCCCACGAAACGTCAACTGGGCCACATGGAACAGTTGATGCGCTATGCCCCACAAGGGGTTAGAACAATTAAGTACATGGGTATGTCTTATGGCTACCAAATGCGTGGAACTTGTTTTGTCGAAGATATCGACGTAGGTTTTATCAAGATCCCAGTATCGTTAATTATACTGGATGAAATCATTCGACAATTCGGTAGCCATAGGACACATTCATGTACCGATGTATCTACATGCAGTATACGCTTTCAAATAATTTATTATTATTTTTTCAGTTTTCGAATTCTAACGAAGACCAGGTCACGTTGAAGTATTTAGACTTTGAAGCAGCTGGCGTATACTTCTGTGAAGTTTCTACAAACACACCCATTTTTACAAAAGCCTCACAAGAAGAACAAATTCATGTTATTTGTAAGTACACTTATTGAGACTATACGTTATTGTACTTTTCTAATTGGACTCTATTATAGTACCGCAAATTGGACCACCACGAATTAGTTTGAACAAACGCCAATTCATTGTTGGGGAACGACTAATTGCAAATTGCACTACATCAAAGGCGCGCCCCGCGCCTCATATAACATGGTTGATTAATGGGAAAAAGGTAATTTCGTAAGCGCAAATTAAATCAAGAAGCCATTAATTCGATGTGTTCTTAAGTGTATACATACACATGTATGTATGTTACATACATGGCTTAAACTAAAACTGTCCTTATTTCTGAAGTTAAAGTGTATCTTTCATGCGGCAATATTCGCAAAGCAAACATTTTCGATTTTCTCCTAAAGTTTCTTTCTTTACCTAAGACAATTAATCATCGATTTTCTATTTTTCTTTGGTATTCCTCTAACAACCCTTGCGGGAAAATATTCCAATTGATATCGGATTGACGTTGGATAACGGGAAATGGGGGCATCAACAGGTCGATGAAAAGTATGTACGGACGCTTCACCCATACGCAGCAGGTGGCAAAAATAGTCATCGATCAAAATCACATCAGCAGTCCTACCAGCAACAAGCACCCATCATTCCCCCAATCGATTTCGTTGACGCCACTAATGGAATAAGGACATCATCGTCTAACAAGAAAGGTGAGTTTACCATGTAAGCTTTGGTTTCATAGGTGTAGGTTAAATTAGAAAAACAAGTGGCAATCTTTTCCATTATTACAAGGATAACAGAGTGGAAACATTTACATAATTTAAAAGCACATAATTTAAGTAAACTTAGTTAATTCAGCCCTTTGTACCCTATATATCATAAGTGTATGTACAGTGCTGTGCAAACAAAACTCCAACCATTTTACGAGTATTCCCTTTTTCGAAAAAATTCTTGGAAGTAGTTAGGGTGCCAATGTGTAAGCTAGTTTTCACAAGCCTTTTTCTCGCCAAACTTGGTGAGATTTGCTCGTTGCTAGAACTAGATCGTTCCTTATGTCAGATGAAGTTTCGAGGCGGTTCCGATGGCTTTGTAAAGGTATCTAAGACACTAACGGTGATAAGCGATCTAACACTGGAGTAGAGCCGTGCGAAGGAAATTTGGCGCCCGGGGCGAAAATTAAATATAGCGCTCCATGTAAAGTGCTGAAAAAAAAGTTTCTCAAACCATTTCATTTTCCCTTTTCGCAAAAATTATTACTTCTTGGCGGATGTTAGGAATCATTTTGAATGAGAAATGAAAGACAATTTCATTCTTAATGTTTTTTTTTTATTTTGCGATAAGTGTTAGAAAATAGGCGATGTATCTGCTAATACCACAAGAGTAATGTTGAAACTTTTGTGTTTTCTAAAGATACATTATTTAAGTATGGAAAGTGGTCATTTGGAACACTTATAAAATAAAACAACAAACATATGTATAGGTATAACACGAAATTGTCTTCTATTCCTAATTAAAAATAACTCATTACCAACACCCGCACAATAGCCTTGTGCCTTGCAAAATTAAGTATGAGCATGTATAAGTATAAGTATAAGTATGCAACTACCAAAAATTGATAAATTAAGGTAGAAAGATCTAAGTACGATTTCATCATCATCGTGGCGCGACAGCCCGAGGTCGGGCCTTGGCCGCCTGGATCATTGTCCTCCAATTATCTCGGTCACGTGACCGCGTCCTCCAATTTTGGAAACCCAGCAGCTGCGCGGCGTCCACACCTACTGAGCTCTCCCAACGAGATCTCGGTCGCCTAGGCAGTCTCACTCCGTCGAATCGTTCTGCATTCATTACTCTCTTAGGCATGCGATCATCGTCCATTCTTTGTACATGCCCTGCATATTGAAGTCGTTGAAGTTTGACAATTTTCGAAACTTGCAGCTTATCGTACATTTCATACAACTCATGGTTGTACCGGATGCGCCATCCATCTCGATCGCAGACAGCCCCGAAAATTTGCCGTAGAACCTTACGTTCAAAAGTGTCTAACATGTTTTCGGAGGCTTGAGTTAGCGTCCATGCTTCGCCGCCATAGCATAGCACTGGTCGTATAATGGTTTTGTACACGCGGAGCTTCGTGTTTCTGTGCACATGCTTCGATTTCATTATGGGGAGAACCGAGAAAAAAGTCTTATTAGCTAACTGTATCCGTCGCTTGATTTCGTCAGTTTCGTTGGCGTCCCTTGACAAGTTACAACACAGGTAAATAAAGTTGTTCACGAACTCGATGTTGAGGTCCTCCACATTGATGCTCGGTTGTGCTGGTGTCCTTGTCGTCGATTGCATCATTATTTTAGTTTTACCCTCGTTAATGCGTAGTCCAACTTCTTCTTCTAAGTAGGATTTAACCTTAAAAAATAAAAATTTGATTTTTTTAAATAAACCTTGTATATGTAGCATGGCGCAGCAAAACTCGCTTCTTCCATTTTCGGAAAAAAATGAGTTATGGTTTTCTCTCGATAGTATTTTTCCTGCTCTATTCAGAAATAATCTCAGTTTTTGTGAAAATGCGTGCCTTACCTTGTTTTCAAGCCTTTGAACATTGCAATTCCTTACAAAACTTTCTTCTTCCACATACCGGTAAGAATCAAAACTCCTGAGCAGGTTGAATCAAAACTCGTTTCTTACAAATTTCAATTCTAAATTTTCAGCGCATTTGTTATCAAAAGTATTTTTCTCTTTTGCAAGTCGTTTAGCGTTGATATACGTTTCGTTTGCATGTCAAAATATGTTAGTAAAATAATTTGTTACCCTGGTAGAGGTTTTTTGCTTTTGCTGAAAATTAACTTATAATGGAAGAAGCGAGTTTTGCCGCGCCATGCTACTATGTACAAGGGTAAGGTGAAATGATCTCGGCTTGGCACAGAAATACCGTTACAATCAGAAAAGTTTATGTTTTTTGCCTGGGTGCACGTGTCATTAGTTCGTATGACAAGTTTCAACTTGTTCTCTCAAGTAGTTTGTTTACACGAATTTTTTCAGTAGACTACTTACGTGTTTTTCGTTAAAATGGAGAAACTTGAATATCGTGCGGTCATAAAATTTTTCGTTTTGGATGGATTAACACCTAAGGAAATTCATCCGAAGTTAACAAAAGTTTGCGGAGACTTTGCTCCTTCGATGTCAACCGTTAAAAAATGGGCAGCTGAATTTAAACGTGGTTGCACGTTCCTCGTAGACGACCCACGTGCAAACACACCGGAAACCATCAAAAAAGTGCATGATATCGTGTTGGACGATAGGCGAATGAAAGTGAGTGATATTACTGAGGCTGTGGGGATATCGGAAGAAAGGGTGAGAAACATCTTGCACAAAAAATTAGAGATGCGAAAGCTCTGCGCAAGATGGGTGCCGCATTTACTGAATGGCGATCAAAAGCAAATGCGCAAACGATTTTCGCAGCAATCTTTGCACCGATTTAATCGGGTTCCGACCGATTTTGTGCGGCGATTTGTCACCATGGATGAGACTTGAGTCCACCACTACACACCAGAAACGTAACAGCACTCAAAGCAAGTGGAAGCCGGTGGTTCAGCGTCAAAGAAAGAGAAGTCGATCGCATCTGCCGGAAAGGTCATGGCAGGCGTGTTTTTTTCCTGTCTACTTATTTTAAAGTCTCGAAACGGGGGAACTGCTTTAAGTTAGACTAATCATTGTTGGGAAAATTTGTTAGTTTTTAATCACTAAACTCGCGAACGATTTTTGTGGTCTGGTATTCAAGTAAGTGTTTTATTAAAAAGTCCTCAAAGACCGCAAAAAAATCGATAAAAAATAGAATGAACAAAACAAATAAACTTTCTTTGCAAATATCTTATTTTTTATTAAATTATCGAATGGTTACACCATAGTTTTGTAACCGAAATACAAAACTATGGTGTAACCATCATCAGCGAACGCTTGATGAGCATTGGTTTGTCAAATATATGTACATGTGAGTCAAATAAGTCAAACATATATTAAGAGTTAAAGCTACTATATATATACTACTATGGTGTTGTCAGGTGAAAGGATTGAACGATATAACAAATTAAAATTTAAAACAAATTAATAAATTAATAAATAAACAAACAAATAAATGAATTAATAAATTAAACAAATCAACAAACTGATAAAACAACTAATTATTAAATTAATAACTTGCAAAATTAGCAAAATAACAAATTAACACATTAAAATTGAAACAAATAATTTATATTGTCATAATTGCTTCCTTTTCACCAAGTCAAAAAGAGGCGACTCTATTGCACCATTGCATAAATTTGTTAAATTGTCATTGATCGAAATAAATAAAGATTCGTATGCGTCCAACTTTTGTGGGATGTTAACATTTTTTATAATTTTTAAATTCTCTTCGATGGAATTGATCTTGTGTAGCTCCGTGTTGTCCAAATCTACGTATGCTGCTATGCCTGAGTGCATAGAGTGAAAATGAACTGCTCGTTTCGTCTGACCGATGTATTTTTTGTCACAAGGAGAGCATTTTATTTCATAAATCCCACTGCGTTCTCTTATAGGGTTCTGGTCTTTTGTTAAGCCTAAAGGAGAACTCAATTTGTTTGGGTTTGTATGAACTAATTTCAAGTATGCTTTTTCAAAAGTTGCTCTTAAATGATTTGTGATATTTGGTGCGTAAGTAAGCGTAAGCGTAAGCGACACGACGTTCATTCGAAATCTGTGCTTTGTTTTGAGCGAATAATGTCGAGCGTTCTTGTTTTTTAGGGTTTTGTAGTAAAAACAAAACCTTTATGAAATCGGTCAAATGTCTGTCTGTCCGTCTGTCTATGAAATATCTCACGAACGGCTGAAGCTGCATATATGAAATTTTGTGGGAATATGTAGAATTATTACAATTCGCCGGAAAAAGCGATTCGTTAGAATAGGCTGACTTTAAGGGGAGGTCCCCATATAGGGGAAGTGAAGGTCAATTTTTTTTTCATCTGGTATAGGCAAGTGGGGTATCATGAGAAAGGTAACATCGAGTACATTCCATTTTCGGCATTTTCATCAAATTTGAAAAGAGGGGAAAAGAGATGGAGGGGAAAATATGTGTTCCGAGTTTGTCCCCCCCCCCCTTGCATTTCGAGACCATTATACTAAGAAATGTGAAAAATTGCAGGAAAGCGGCCTTTTTAGCATAGAAAACTATAAATCGTAAAATTTTGATATCTCATCGTAAAAGGTTAGTAATAGTACATTTCTATAGTTGCAGTTAGCACACCCCTGCACCTCTTAAGCATACCCGAGGTCAAAAATATTGATGGCCAATGATAACCAACATCATAGGCAATAATATCTCTAAGTTTAATTACAATCAAATAATATTTAATAATAGTACATTCATTTAAACTTAGGCATTTTGACACTATCCACACAAAAAATACACCTACCGGCCTCATACATACGTATATGTATGTGTGAGTACTACTTTCATGTTGTTTTTCGTAGTGCGAGTTGAAGTTATTTAATTAATAATTTTTGAAAGGGTAAAGATTGGCTTGGTGGCGCTATGTCGTAAGTGGCCAACTTAAATGGACGGAAGGGGGAGGGTCCACATAGAGGCGAAGTTAAGGTCTAATTTTTTTTTCGACTGGTATAGGCAAGTGAGGTGTCGTGAGAAAGGTAATGTTGAGTACATTCCATTTTTTCGCATTTTCTTGAAATTTGGAGAAAGGCGAACAGTGAGGGAGGAGAAAATACTAGTTCGTATGGTGTTGGCCATCAGTACTTTGAACCTCGGACGTGATTTAAGGGATGCATGGGTGTACTAAATTTAACTATAGAAGTAAACTATTATTAACCATTTTCAAAAGACATACAAGTACCATTATTTTCAATTTTCTATGCTATTTGGAATCCACTTTCCTGTAAGTTTTCATATTTTTAAGACTAACTGTCTCGAAATGCAAAGGTGGTGGGACGAATTGGGATCTAATATTTTCCCCTCCCCCACTATTCGCCTTTCTATAAATTTCAAGAAAATGCTAAAAATGGAATGTACTCAACATAACCTTTCTCAAGACACCCCACTTGCCTATAACAGTGGATAAAAAAAATTGACCTCTATGTGGACGATACGATAACAACTTGCCTATATCGAACGAAAAAAAATTTAGACTTTCATTTCCCCTCTATAGGGACTCCTCCTTGACCTATTACAACGCATCACTTTCTCCAGATAATTATAATACTTCTATATACTTCCACCAAGGTTCATGCATGTAACTTCGTCGGCTCGTGAGATATTTCATGGACAGACGGAAAGACAGGCAGACAAACGGACGGACGCATGACCGATTTCATAAGGGTTCTGTTTTTACTACAAAACCCTAAAAAGCAGCAAATGATGTAATTTAATTAAAAAGTCTAATTTGACAACGCTATTTCGGTGATTTGTATTTTATATTTATTGGCTTTAGAATATGAAACCCGAAACGAGTTTTATGACATATTATGAAGAAGCAGCCGGTGATCACATAAAGTTCGTAGTTGATGAAGGAGAGGCCGTACAAGGGCGATGAAAAAATCGCTGTCGTGTCCCGGACACGACAACAAGTCACTATTGTGGCTGCCAGCGATTTTGTTTTTTCAATTCTGTAGCAACGGCCATGCATAGGTGCATAGTCGCTTGGAAGTAGCTAGTCGCTCTCAGTCTCTCCGCGTTGAATAGCTTCATATGTTTCTAAACGATTGGTCGTTGGCTCTGAGACTAGTATCCCATAAGATCTTTTTTTAAACCGATTCCTGCAATGTCACATATTTCTTGGCTTGTTGCAACGGAGTTAAACTTACTTGGGTTTCTACCATTTCGCGCTTTCTGGCGCTGGCTTCATCATTTTTAACAAATTCGGCGTATTGAGCAGAATGTGACCGAAAGTGATTTTTTGTCGCCCTTGTACGGCCTCTCCTTGATCAACTACGAACTTTATGTGATCACCGTCTGCTTCTTCATAATATGTCAGAAAACACGTTTTGGGTTTCGTATTATAAAGCCAATAAATATAAAATACATATCACCGAAATAGCGTTGTCAAATTAGAGTTTTTAATTAAATTACATCATCATCATCATCAAGACTGATTAATTGTTCCCCAGGTTAAAAAATGCGCACGGGCGTTAATTTAATAAAATATTTTAAACTATTTATTTTGTATTCTTATTAATATCTTTTGTCATCGCTATCGGCCCGGCGCCCTCTACAAGTGGTGCCCCCCCCCCCCCCCCCCCCCCCCCTCCTAAAGACGGCCCTGTACTGGAGTAGTTTGTGTTCGATATTTATTGAACTCAACAAATAAACTTTCACACAATTCAAACTTTAAATTCAAAATTTAACATAATCAGCAATATTGCAATATTGCACTTTGATTGTATTTTTGCTACCAATTGCATTTTCTGAAATTCATTGCATTTGATTGTATTTTTGTTACCAATTGCATTTTCTGAAATTCATTGTACCTTTGTACCTAGATCTAAGTCAGCATTAATTATGTATAAATTCAATAAGACTGAACAATAAATTATCATTCGTTTGGGAATCAACAATCAAGCCTATTCATTTCATTCGGGACGGAAGGGGGAGGGTCCACATAGAGGCGAAGTTAAGGTCTAATTTTTTTTTCGACTGGTATAGGCAAGTGAGGTGTCGTGAGAAAGGTAATGTTGAGTACATTCCATTTTTTCGCATTTTCTTGAAATTTGGAGAAAGGCGAACAGTGAGGGAGGAGAAAATACTAGTTCGTATGGTGTTGGCCATCAGTACTTTGAACCTCGGACGTGATTTAAGGGATGCATGGGTGTACTAAATTTAACTATAGAAGTAAACTATTATTAACCATTTTCAAAAGACATACAAGTACCATTATTTTCAATTTTCTATGCTATTTGGAATCCACTTTCCTGTAAGTTTTCATATTTTTAAGACTAACGGTCTCGAAATGCAAAGGTGGTGGGACGAATTGGGATCTAATATTTTCCCCTCCCCCACTATTCGCCTTTCTATAAATTTCAAGAAAATGCTAAAAATGGAATGTACTCAACATAACCTTTCTCAAGACACCCCACTTGCCTATAACAGTGGATAAAAAAAATTGACCTCTATGTGGACGATACGATAACAACTTGCCTATATCGAACGAAAAAAAATTTAGACTTTCATTTCCCCTCTATAGGGACTCCTCCTTGACCTATTACAACGCATCACTTTCTCCAGATAATTATAGTACTTCTATATACTTCCACCAAGGTTCATGCATGTAACTTCGTCGGCTCGTGAGATATTTCATGGACAGACGGAAAGACAGGCAGACAAACGGACGGACGCATGACCGATTTCATAAGGGTTCTGTTTTTACTACAAAACCCTAAAAAGCAGCAAATGATGTAATTTAATTAAAAAGTCTAATTTGACAACGCTATTTCGGTGATTTGTATTTTATATTTATTGGCTTTAGAATATGAAACCCGAAACGAGTTTTATGACATATTATGAAGAAGCAGCCGGTGATCACATAAAGTTCGTAGTTGATGAAGGAGAGGCCGTACAAGGGCGATGAAAAAATCGCTGTCGTGTCCCGGACACGACAACAAGTCACTATTGTGGCTGCCAGCGATTTTGTTTTTTCAATTCTGTAGCAACGGCCATGCATAGGTGCATAGTCGCTTGGAAGTAGCTAGTCGCTCTCAGTCTCTCCGCGTTGAATAGCTTCATATGTTTCTAAACGATTGGTCGTTGGCTCTGAGACTAGTATCCCATAAGATCTTTTTTTAAACCGATTCCTGCAATGTCACATATTTCTTGGCTTGTTGCAACGGAGTTAAACTTACTTGGGTTTCTACCATTTCGCGCTTTCTGGCGCTGGCTTCATCATTTTTAACAAATTCGGCGTATTGAGCAGAATGTGACCGAAAGTGATTTTTTGTCGCCCTTGTACGGCCTCTCCTTGATCAACTACGAACTTTATGTGATCACCGTCTGCTTCTTCATAATATGTCAGAAAACACGTTTTGGGTTTCGTATTATAAAGCCAATAAATATAAAATACATATCACCGAAATAGCGTTGTCAAAATTAGAGTTTTTAATTAAATTACATCATCATCATCATCAAGACTGATTAATTGTTCCCCAGGTTAAAAAATGCGCACGGGCGTTAATTTAATAAAATATTTTAAACTATTTATTTTGTATTCTTATTAATATCTTTTGTCGTCGCTATCGGCCCGGCGCCCTCTACAAGTGGTGCCCCCCCCCCCCCCCCCCCCCCCTCCTAAAGACGGCCCTGTACTGGAGTAGTTTGTGTTCGATATTTATTGAACTCAACAAATAAACTTTCACACAATTCAAACTTTAAATTCAAAATTTAACATAATCAGCAATATTGCAATATTGCACTTTGATTGTATTTTTGCTACCAATTGCATTTTCTGAAATTCATTGCATTTGATTGTATTTTTGTTACCAATTGCATTTTCTGAAATTCATTGTACCTTTGTACCTAGATCTAAGTCAGCATTAATTATGTATAAATTCAATAAGACTGAACAATAAATTATCATTCGTTTGGGAATCAACAATCAAGCCTATTCATTTCATTCGGGTCTAGTGAGGCTGCTAGATCCATCCCAACACTGATCACCGCCTCTTCAAGCGCCAGAACATTGGTCCGTCAAGCCGGATAGGCAATCATCATTAAGGATATCTACATTCCTACAAGTCCAGACTACAGAGATACAAGTAGCAACGATGGCATACCAAGCAGATGCTATTCAAGCATTGAACATCGGTGCCGTACAACGGATCATCACCAACTTCAAAAAGGACAGTTCGAGTCGTCATAGCGTAGCGTACTTCGAGACTCGGCTTGAGAAGCTACAAGGTGCGTGGAGGAAGTGCGAAGACCAGCATCAGGAGACGCATCAGCATTGCAGTACGAACGAGGAGAAGTTGAAGAATACGCCGAATTGGAGACAACTGTTCTGGAATATTTAGCTACATACATATATTCAAGAACAAGTTGTACGAGCATCGCCCAACAGCTGCAACACATAGTGCAGCAACCACTGATTCTCTTAAGTTAGAGAGAATCAAAGTTCCTACATTTAATGGGAATTACGCAGACTGGTGTTCATTTCGTGACATACATATATCGGAGTATGGTTCACGTAAATGAACAATTAACGCCAGTACAAAAAATGCAGTATTTGCATAACGCAGTCACCGGGGAGGCCCAGGCGCTTATCAAGCATTTAAGCATTACAGACAGCAACTACCAGCTGGCATGGGATTTGTTGTGCGAACGGTTCAATAACCATCGTGGGATTGCGCAACAGATCATGCAGCGATTTTGGGACATCAGAAAGAGTGGAGCCAACGATCATCGGGGACTCAAACACATTCTTGACGTCACCAATCAACTGTTAGCGAGCATCAAGACATTGGAACTCGATCCATTCGATTTGGTGGCAGTACACATCCTCAACTCGAAGCTCGATGAGGACAGCAAAAGAGACTGGCAGAAATCCATTAGCAGTAATATGGATGTCCCGTCCTTAGACACATTTTTGGAGTTCGTGAAGCAGCGATTTCATATGTTGGAGGTATTGAGCATGTCTCAATCGACCAGCAAAGTGAGTAAGCAGCCAGCGGTGTCATTGCACTCAGTCAAAATTGCTGAACAAACAAGTTGCATCATGTGCCAAACGGCAGGTCACGGATTATTCAATTGTGACTTTTTCAAGCAGATCGGTGTACAGGGGAGACGGAAAGTCATCGAGATAAATCGGTTATGTTTCAATTGCATAAGCAATAAACATACGGTCAACAAATGCCCATCAAAGAGGCATTGAAACAAGTGTGAAAAACGTCATAACACACTCATCATCATCGTGGCGCGACAGCCCGGCGTCGGGCCTTGGCCGCCTGGATCATTGTCCTCCAATTATCTCGGTCACGTGACCGCGTCCTCCAATTTTGGGAGCCCAGCAGCTGCGCGGCGTCCACACCTACTGAGCTCTCCCAACGAGATCTCGGTCGTCCTCGCAGTCTCGCTCCGTCGACTCGTTCTGCATTCATTACTCTCTTAGGCATGCGATCATCGTCCATTCTTTGTACATGCCCTGCCCATTGAAGTCGTTGTAGTTTGACGATTTTCGAGACTTGCAGCTCATCGTACATTTCATACAACTCATGGTTGTACCGGATGCGCCATCCATCTCGATCGCAAACAGCCCCGAAAATTCGCCGTAAAACCTTACGTTCGAAAGTGTCTAGCATGTTTTCGGAGGCTTGAGTTAGGGTCCATGCTTCGCAGCCATAGCATAGCACTGGTCGTATAATGGTTTTGTACACGCGGAGCTTCGTGTTTCTGTGCACATGTTTCGATTTCATTATGGGGAGAACCGTCGCTTGATTTCGTCAGTTTCGTTGGCGTCCCTTGACAGGTTGCAACCCAGGTATATGAAGTTGTTCACGAACTCGATGTTGAGGTCCCCCACATTGATGCACGGTTGTGCAGGTGTCCTTGTCACCGATTGCAACATTATTTTAGTTTTACCCTCGTTAATACGTTATGCAATTTCCTTTGAAGCGGTATCAAGCGTTTGCAGAAGTTCTTCTGCGTCAGCCAATCTTCGGGACATGATGTTGATGTCGTCGGCGTACGCTGCTAATTGTGTCGACTTGATGAGTAGCGTCTTGCTGTTGTCCAAATTCATGGCCCGAATAACGTATTCCAGTGCTAGGTTGAACAGCGTCGGAGCCAGTCCATCGCCCTGTTTCAAACCAGTGCGTGTTTCAAATAGATCAGTAAGTCTATTCTGGATCCTGACTTGTGAGACGGAGTTCGTCATTGTCATCTTTGTCAGTCATACTAATTTGGCCGGTATACCAAATTGCAGCATGATGTTGTACAGTACTCCACGATCGATACTGTCGTATGCCTTCTTGAAGTCGACAAAGATTTGGTATACGTTTACGTTGTATTCCCAGCACTTCTGGAGTATCAGTTTGACTGAGAAGAGCTGATCGGTTGTGGAGCGACCAGGTCTGAAACCGCTTTGATATTCGCCAATGACTCGTTCTGCGTACGGTTTTATTCTATTTTCCAGAATTTTCGTCAAAATTTTATAGGACGTACAAACTAGTGAGATGCCCCTGTAATTCTCACACCGCAATTTATCTCCCTTTTTATGGATTGGACAGATGATGCTTCTGCGCCAATCGTCTGGGATCTCCTCGTTCTCCCATACTCGCAGGAGTAATTGATGTATGGCATCAAATAGACTCGTTCCACCGAATCTTAGCAGTTCAGCTGGGATCTCGTCAGCGCCCGGCGCTTTATTTCGTTTTAGTGACCGCAACGCGAGATCAACTTCCTCTACAGTCGGGGGTTGAACACATTACTACATCAGGAACCTGCGCATCTTGATCATCAACAAGCTGCGCACATCCGCAATCATTACGTCAATACCAGGAATCCGAACCAGTATGTAATACTCGGAACCACAATCATGAAGGTACAGTCCAAAAACGGAGATCTGGTACCACTTAGAGCCTTATTCGACTCTGGTTCACAAAAATAATTCATTTGTGAATCTGCCGTTCGACTACTGGAAATCAAACGAAGCTCCGCCAAATTGTATGTTGGTCGGATTGGCGGTAATGAAAACCTCACCACCCGAGGAATTGTATCAATTTCAGTCGCCATCACGGACACGACTGGCAAACGTGAAACCATTAACATCACCCCTTACGTCTTGGCGACCATAACTGCGCCATTACCGTCGTGTCGATTAACCACCAAGTCGTCGGATAACATCCGTGACTGCAAGCTTGCAGACCCAAAGTACTACATCCCCGGGAAAATTGACATCTTAATAGAAGCCGACGTATATGGTCAATTCATACTAAACGGATTCAAACCTGGAAAGCCTTGCGCACAACTCACTAAACTTGGCTGGATTCTGTTTGGACCCTCTCAACGAGCTACAGAACTTCCAATTACCAAAAGCTATGTAACTTACGAAGATCTGGACGCAACACTACAACAGTTTTGGGAGATTGAGGAAGCCTCCCAAGAAAAAACCACATCTACAAAAGACAAACAGACTGAGGAACATTACCGGCTAAACACCGTACGCAAAGAGGATGGTAAATATTCCGTTAGTCTACCCTTCAAACCAAATGTCAATCCCACTCATGAACTGAACGGTTCATAGAAAATTGCGTTCATCAGATTCCGGTAATTGAAGGATAAGCTCCGAAAGGATCCCCAACTATACGAGTTATATTCCCAGTTCATAAAAGAATACCTAGATTTGGGGCATATGCACCAAATTCCCACGCATATTGGCAGAACCTCAGACGCATACTACATGCCGCACCATGCGGTATTAAAGGAATCCAGTTCCACAACCAAGCTGCGGGTGGCTTAGAATGCATCCCAGAAAGCACCCAAAGGAAACTCATTGAATGATCTACTACTGACTGGTCCAGCTAATCAGGCCAACATGCTACATACTCGTATAATCATGAGATGGAGACAACATCGGTACGTCATAGCAGCAGACATCGAAAAAATGTATCGCCCAATAGGGATGAATGTCAGTGATCAAAATTTCCAACGGATCTTATGGAGATTCAATTTCTCTGGGCCTATTCATCACTATGCCCTGAAGACGGTTACCTACGGAACAGCAAGCGCACCATTTTTGACCATACGAACATCAGTTAGCCAACGATGAAGAACATTTATACCCAGAAGCTTCCAAAATCCTGCTACATGACTTTTTCGTTGACGATGTCCTCACTGGATCAGATGACTTACTTGAATTAGAGAAGATTCAAGTTGATCTTCGTCAATTGTTGCGTAAAGGAGGTTTCCATCTGCGAAAATGGACGGCGAATCATTACCAGCTACTGGAATCCATCCCACAGGAGGATCGCGAAACTGACGTCCCACTTGATATTTCAATCACCGAAAATATCAAAACACTAGGCCTCTAATGGCACCCAGCTAAGGATGTATTTACATTTTCCATTCAAGAGTTGGAAAATAACAAAATACATACAAAGCGCAATATCTTATCTGACATTGTAAAATTGTTTGACCCTCTCGGATAGCTACAACCATGTATCATCATCGGCAAAGTAACAATCCGAAAATTGTGGTCTTCAAACTATGACTGGGACGCAGCACTCGACAACAAGATAATCGAGGACTGGATGCGGGTTCGCAAAGACTTAACTTCACTAAGTAAATTAAGCATACCCCGATGGATCAAATACTCACCAGGCACAAGGAATCAAGGATTGAATTACACGGATTCTCTGATGCGTCCTTAACCGCTTATGCAGTCGCTGTTTATATCAAGGTGTGGATCGACAACACAGTCTCTACTAGTCTTATAATGGCGAAATCTAAGGTGGCTCCAATCAAGACACAATCCATCCCACGATTGGAGTTATGCGGCGCTGTCTTATTGACAGAACTCATAAAACAGGTATCTGAAGCCCACAATTGGCAACACATCCCGAAGTTCTACTGGACCGACTCAACAATTGCACTAGCATGGATACGAGGAGCACCAACCAGATGGCAAGTCTTCGTGGCGAATCGCGTTAGTATCATTCAGCAAGAAACTTCACAGTCTGATTGGTTTCATGTTAACTCAGCAAGTAATCCAGCGGACTTGGCTACGAGGGGTTTAACACCAACAGATCTTATTTCTTCAGGTCTATAGTGGCATGGACCTAGTTGGTTAAACATACCAGCAAGCCCTTGGAGACCACCAACTGATGTTTCACATGAAGGAATGGAAGAGCGCACTATTTCACTGCTTACAACTGTACAGGAACCAGAACTTCTATGCTGATTCTCGAACGCCACCAAGCTATTTCGCATCACGGCATACTGTCGTCGGTTCATAAACAATGCAAAGAAACCGTCACAGAAACTTTCTGGACCTCTCAGTTTCAAGGAATTGGAGGAAGCTAGGCTGCACTGTATACGACTGTCTCAACAACACGCTTATCATTCCGAGTTGGAAGACTTACAATGCAACGAGGAAGTATCAAGTTGCAGCCATATTCGACGTCTGTCTCCCTGGATTGACTCAAAGGGCATTCTCAGGGTAGGCGGCAGAATACAGCATGCAATATTAGGCGACGATACAAAACAGCCTGCTATAATTCCGAAGGGTGCGTTCGCAAGAACACTTATCCTCACTACACATAAGCAGACTCTACATGGCGGTGTACAACTAGCACTTGCCACCCTCCGACTACAATATTGGATCGTCAGCGGGCATTCTCTCACAAAAAAGGTTTTAAGAGAATGTTTAACCTGCCTCAAATTCACGGCAAAACCCAACACGCAACTTATGGGCATCCTTCCGTCGTCCCGAGTCTGGCCCGGGAAACCATTTATCTATACTGGATTAGATTATGCTGGACCAATCATCATGAAATGGAGCAGTGGACGAGGAACCAAAACAACTAAAGCGTACATAGCAGTTTTTGTTTGTATGGCTACCAAGGCGTTCCACCTGGAATTAGTGAGTGACATGTCAACAGAAACTTGTATCGGAGCCATCAGACGCTTCATCGCAAGACGGGTAAATGCCGAAGAATCTTCAGTGATTGCGGCACAAACTTTGTTGGGGCTAGAAAACTACTAAAAGGGGAATATAGTAAGGTCTTAAAACAGAGCAGTTCGGAACTTTTCAACGAGGGCATAGAGTGGAACTTCATTCCTCCTGGAAGTCCACATTTTGGTGGACTCTGGGAAGCTGGCGTAAAATCCACGAAGAGGCACTTGATAAAAACAATCGGAAAGCAAATATTGAACGTTGAGGAGCTTTACACTCTATTAGCCCAAATCGAGGCCTGTCTCAACTCCAGACCATTGACCGAAACAAGTACTGATCCTTCAGATCATTCTGCTTTAACTCCAGGACTTTTTCTGACAGGCAGCAACATATTTGAAATTATATCTGATCCCTGTGAATCAAAAACCACACTTGTGAAACGATGGAAATTAATAAAATACATGAAGCAGTCGTTTTGGAGACGCTGGAGCCAGGAGTATCTACAACGATTACAACAGCGCACCAAATGGATAACAACACAGCCAAACGTTAAGACCGGAGACTTGGTCCTAGTAAAAAAAGATACAAAGTATCTACACTGCATGCAGATACATCGGAACATGGATATGTCTATGACTACCGACTGCGTGGAACCTGTTGTGTTGAAGATATCGACGTAAGTTTTATAAAGATCCCAGTATAGTTATACTGGATGAAATCATTCGAAAAACACGTCCCACGCTTTCGGTAGGCATAAGACATATCCATGTACCCATGTATCTGGTGGCAGTGTAGATACTCGTCATAAATTCTGCTTTGCTTTGTCCTCTCCGCTTGGGCTCCTTTCTCTCGCGGGATCGTTTCGTTTTCGTTTGCATCGTGTGTGTGCAATATTCACCTCCTCTCGTGCACCCTGTTCCATCTACCCGTTCGGTACAGTTTGCAGACTGCAGCCTATCGACATTTCTCTGAGTACGTTTCTGCTAATCGCAATCACGCTTCCCACCATCTTTTCCCAATCGGACGTGTATTGTGTTTGTGTATCTATTGCAAAATCGCTCCCACACTATCCGCCTCATCCCGCCCCTTTAATCAACAGTCCGCGTCCGGCACACACAATCGTGCGACTCTATGCGATTGTGTCCGACAAACTGAAAGGGAAACTAACAAAAGTAAACAAAACATTCCAACACACGCACAAAGCGAATGCACAAGAAAATTTTTGGAATTTTTGCAGAAGGGGGGGGGGGGCCATTTGATCCTCTGCAGACCTGTGAATGTACATCATGTCACGATGAGTTGTCCGGAACTATAACATCCTGCGAAGAATATTTCTTTATTTCGGGGCTTGGGAGATTTTAACTCGCGCAGTACGAATCCGCCATTTTGTTTTATGATATGTTTATTGCATGTGTGGTAGGGGCCCACATTGTGGGCCAGTCAGACCTCAAATCGCCGCCATTACAAATGCACAGCCATTTGGATAGAATGAACTTCATCCGCGATGGCTCTCGCTCTCTATCTTCGGGGGGCGGGAACTATGTAATGTACACACTCTCAAATTGCGTCTGCGCATGTCCAAATGTTAGTCGAACTGACTACTTGTTACTTTTTCTGGGACCCTAGTGATTCAGATAGTACAACACGGGCTGTTTTATTAAATGATGAATGGGAATTGGCGGAAATTGAAGGTCATTGAAAGTCCGCCCGTACACTATGTTATTTCTTGCCGTCCACAACGTCATCCTTTATCGCTATCAAATCAACATCCCAACATGTACACACAGGATCCCCTCAAGCGCACCTACCGCGCGGATATACAAGCAGCAGCCATGCACAATGACCACTTCACTCAAACGACATGCACAACCAGAAAAGAAAAATTTTCAATGGGCTTGTTTCCTCTTCTGACCCCCGAGTAGAAAAACAGACATTTCGTGTGACGGACAGATTTTTAGGATGACCCCCAGCCACGCCATCTATATAGACAGGCCTGTGCTCAGCTGGTTTTGACGCAATCATTTCCTTTGATGACGCCATCGTATCCACAATCCAGTGGTCGGCGACTGATGGCGGCGAGTCCCCGGTATCTGTGCGTGATTAGTTTTCGTTTTCCGCGTTCAGTGTTTATTTGAAAGTAAAATTCCATCTAGTGATCCGGGAAAACAAAGACGTGCGCGATGAAAGTGTGTCGTGCGGTCAAAAGATGTATTTTGTCAAGTGTGAACTGTTCCACGATGCTCTGCGACTAAACCCCGGGGCTGCGGCTTCGACCAAATTGGTGCAAGTGTCCAGAACATAGGCGGATACACGGGGGGTGGGTTTTCGGGTTCAGACCCCCCCTGAGATCGATTTTATTATTTTTTTTCTTTGCATAATATGCAAATTAAACAGATAAAATTTAACAATTTCGATTCATTTTATTTTGAAAATTCTAAGAATATACACCGATATATTTTAATATAAGAACATACTATACATCAAAGTTTTTTGTTGCCGGGCGACGACCATCGACATCATACAACTTATATGATGCTTGTCATGTCGTCGCCCTTACCAGTCCTAGTGGGACTACACAATTCAATAAGTGAAAAGTGTTGTGTGCTCACCGGTTACGATCGCTGGTGTGACGCGCGTCTCATCAGACGCCTCCGCTTCGCGCATCACACCAGTGAGGAAGGCGTGACCGGGCACAAGCCAAGTCGGATTGTGTTTTGCCTTATATAGGTATAGAGTGGCAGACACAACAAGGGTGCGAATTCATTTCATGTGGAAATCGCGACTTACTATTTTCCGATATGAACTCGTCTGGTTTCTGGCATAGCGCCAGTGGCTACAACAAAGTTGGCTTGGCTTGTGCCCAGTCACGACTTCCTCACTGGTGTGATGCGCGAAGCGGAGGCGTCTGATGAGACGCGCGTCACACCAGCGATATACTCGTATAGTCCAAGATAGTTCGTTCATATAGGCGGAGGTGCAAAGTTTGGCAGTTTGTTTGTGTTTTGTGTACCTTTATATTTGTTGAGGTGCTGAACACAAATCAGGGGTTTGCCAAAAAAAAATCGGTTGAGAAACTTTTTTAGTGACAAAAATAACGTTTTTTTGCGGCTATAGACGGCTATTTTAGCGTAACTGTTTTTATGCTAAAAATTATTTTATTTTAATGGTAATTAGTGGGTGTCAAATACGAATCTGAGGTTTGCCAAGAAAAATGTTGCCTAAAGAATCCTTTTTAGACTAAAGTAACGAAATGAATTTTGTTCTGGTTTAACCTTTGTTTACACAGAAATAAAAAAAAAAGCTTTTCAATAATAGGATGAGGGAAAATATTCATTTTAAAAAGAAAGAAAGTGGTCATCCCGCGAGGAATATTATGGTAATCAAATTTGCAATAATTCCGGACAAACGAACAAACAAACTGAAGCTAATATTCCACTATATGTTCAATGCGCATGCATATGCTGAAAAAGTGTATACGAGAATGCACATATAGTGGAATCGCCTAAATTGTATTCTCAGAAATGTATGCCCATGCTGTATGCCGGAGGGAAGTGCGAAGGGGGCGACCGCCCCAGGCGCCGTCAGCAAGGGGCGCCGAAAGCGATAGCGCAAAAATGAAAAAAAATTATTTATTTTGTTTAGTATTATTATTAATACTAAACAAAATAAATAATTTAAAATATTTTATTGAATTAACGGCAGTACGTATTTTTTTTAACTGGCGAACAATTAATCAGCCCTGATGATAAATTAATTGAATATTCAAGCAACAGACTTTGCGTGAAACTACATTCCCAGCTTGAAAAGAAACAACAACCACGAGATTCGTTTTACTCAAAATCTCCAGTGCTTTAGTTCGTTTCCGTTATGAAAGATTACCTTGTTGCTAACTCCTTTTAGCCAATATGAGAGATATTTGACTAACAAAAGTTATAATCCATTAATTTTAAGTGGAGTTGATGCATCGATAAATTGCACGTTCAAAATTGATCCACTTGAATAGGACCACTAGTAAATTTCTGCTTTCACACCATAAATCGATACATATAGTATCAATCAAATCAAATTTTCGTTATAATTTGTCCTTTCTCCTTAATTGAAAACTGATTAAAAAATTTCATTTGACTTGGATACTTATACGGATTAAACACAATTTAGTGAAAGTTCACCCAGAGCATCTTGGATAGCCTCAGTTAGCTGCTTTTTGTCCTCAACTGCATGCTTGCTTTATTCTTTTTTCGACAAAATCATCCTCAAAAATTTTGCTGAACATCTAAATCTGGGGGACAGATATCTTGTCATAAAATCAACATTTTACCATAAGCTTGGATTCACTTTTCATCAGTCGGACTGTATTAATGGAAGCATGACCCTGCTGCTATATCCATCTAATAAACACCACACACATGCAATATTTTCTTGAACATAATGAACCGAAATTTGAAGACAAAACTCAGGGGCGTCGGAAGTGCTGGTCAGGGGGTGCGACTCGCATCTCCCAAAATTCTACACGTAAATTTCAGTTTTTATTGTAAGGCGCGAAATGGCATAGAAAAAGACCATGACAGGCGTATGCCCGAACATAAACGCAGCCTGTGTCGACACAGTGTATGCCGACTTAGTTCGCCGCAGCCGCACCCCCCAGTATTTTGCCCGTGAATTACAGTTTTTACTGTAACGCGTAGAAAGCGCATAGAAAAAATGAAACCGGAATATAGAGGGCTACGCCCGCAATCCGAGGGTTTTGTAGCAAGCACTTATATTTGTACGCAAGTATCGGCTCCTTGCTTTTCTTGGTACCACTTAGATGGATAAAAAAAACATAATAAAAATGTCTGACCCATCATATAGTATCTTACATGCCCATTCATATTAGGCGATTGTAATGAAACTTAGAACATATTGATGTTGGTTATCCTTGGCCATCTCTACTTTTTATCTCGGACGTGTTTAAGGGATGCAAGGGTGCGCTAACAGTAACTATGGAAATAAACTATTATTAACCTATTTTGAGGAGATATACAAATTCCATTATTTCCCGTTTTATATGCTATTCGGAACCCACCTTCCTGAAAGTTTTCATTTTTCAAAGTGTAACGGTCTCAAAATGCAAGGGGGGACAAATTACGATCTAATATTTTCTCCTCCCTAATTTTTTCCGCTTTCTTCAAATTTAAAGTAAATGCCAAAAATAAAATGTACTCAACATTACCTCTCTCACAACACCCGACTTGCCTATACCTATACCTATACGATAAACAAAAATTGACCTTAATTTCGCCCCACCCCCCTCCCCTGCCCGTTATAGTTGGCCAACTACAACACATCGCCCCCTACCAATCTTTACCTTTCATGAATGTAATTAACCATAATATGTGTAATTAAACATAATAATTTGGGGGGCAAAAACTCCTCTTCCATAGTCCTCCGCGTGGGCGCCCCCTAGAACAGCAGTGGTCACTGACCATTGCCAACCAACGTCATGCCGCCAGTGATGGCGGTGCGATGATTTGGTTGAGGTACCCCTGTGGTGTGGGGTGTGAAAAAAATACCACGGCCTTTCCCTTTGAGGGCCTGTCGTTAAAACCGACAATCAAAGGACAGGATGTGTATGCCAGCAACTTGCACTATCCGAAATCTTTATATGCTAACGAAACGTCAACTATGCCTCGGATAAGGACTGACTCAACGGTTACGACTTTTAGCTATCGTACAATGACAAAGATTGGATTCTGGAATGTGCGTACTCTCCTGGACAATGGATCAGAAGGTCCCCAGAACGCACGATTTCTTCAATTAGAGAGTGAATTTCTGAGGTACAAATTAAATATCTTAGGAGTTAGTGAGATAAGATGGTGGAACAGCGGAGAATTCATCTCTCCAACGGGCAGCACTGTAATGTTGTACTCCGGTAAAGCTACCGGTAGTCGTCGTGAGTCAGGTGTGGGGCTCCTTTTAACCAGAGCCGCGCGAAACTGTCTCTTATCCTGGGAACCGTTCTCTGACAGGGTCTTGACCGCCAGGTTCCGGACCAAAATGAGGAACATCTCAATAATACAATGTTATGCCCCTACTGAACCCGACAATGTCTTGGCAAAAGACTCCTTCTACGAAGAACTAAACGCCGTTCAGAGCAGAACACCTAAAGGTGACATTATAATGGTTATGGGTGATTTGAATGCGAAAGTTGGCGCTGATAACTATGGGCTCAGACATGTGATGGGGAGACACGGTCTTGGTGATCGTAATGACAACGGTGAAAGATTTGTAGAGTTCTGCAACTTTCACAGTCTCTTCATCGGTGGTACTATGTTTGAGCATAAGGACCACCACAAAATCAGTTGGGCCTCTGTTGATCGGCGCAGAACACAAAATCAGATCGACCATTTTGCCATTAGTAAAAGATTCAAGAGTTGCCTCCTGGACGTGCGAAACAAGAAGGGTGCCGATATTGGGATGGGAAGAGACCATTATCTTATGATCGCTAATGTTCGATTGCGTATTGCAGCCGTGCGCCGCCCCAGCGACGAAAGATCCAGGCCCCGCAAATTCAACACCACTCGACTAAAAAATCCAGCTGTCTTACAACAATATAATGACCATCTTGCGCAAAAAGCGGCTGAGATAACTAGTCACCCAGATAGTGACATAAACGAAAACTGGGATGCCATAAAAAATGCGTACATTGATAGCGCAAATACCATCCTTGGCCCAAACCCGGATTGCCGGAATAAGCCCTGGATGTCCGACGCTTCATGGCAGCGGATTGTTGAAAGAAAGGAGCTGAAAGTTCGTTTGGCTGCAGCTTCAGACGACAATCGAAGCAGCATCGAACTCCTTTACCGTCAGAAAGCTCGAGAAGTTCAGCGTAGTGTGCGACGCGATAAAAGAGTTTATGCCAATTCTCTTTTAGCGTCAGCAGAAGAAGCCGCAAGAAGTAACAACTTAGACGCCGTATACGGTGTCATCAAGGAGTTTACAGGTGGTCGTAACTCCTGCCAACATCCGGTGAAAGATAGTGATGGAAAGCTACTTATCTTGGAAGAAGATCAAATGAGGCGGTGGAAAGAACACTTCGCCGCGGTCTTGAACCGTGTAACCTCTGGTGAAGTTCCCCCTCATATAGATAATTTAGCTAACCATCAAAATGTGCGTATACGGTCCACTGCCCCGACTAAAGAGGAGATAGTCACTGCAATGATTGCACTAAAACGAGGAAAGGCCGCCGGACTTGACGGCATCCCTGCCGAACTTTATCAAGCAGCGCCAAGCGTAACTGCCGATTTGCTGCACCCACTTGTTGATAAAGCGTGGAATACAGAGACCTTTCCCACTGAGTGGAAGGAAGGTTTGATCATCAAACTTCCAAAGAAGGGTAGCCTCACAGGCTGTAATAATTGGAGAGGCATTTGTGTGCTTCCTGCCGTTGCCAAGATAATAGCTAAAATCGTCCTGGAAAGACTAAAGGCCCACTTAGAAAGCACAATTGATGAAGAGCAGGCTGGCTTTCGATCCGGATTCTCCTGTGTCGATCACATTAACACCTTGCGAATCATCATCGAGCAATGCGCTGAATACGATTCTCCGCTTCACTTGCTTTTCATCGATTTCGAAAAGGCTTTCGATAGTGTGAACCGGGATTCTATATGGGCGGCCTTGCGCAGGAGAGGCATCCCTGAGAAGCTTGTGGCTATTATCAAGGCAACCTATGACGGCGCGAAATGTCGCGTTCTGCATAAAGGTAAGGTGTCGGGGGACTTTGAGATTCGCAGTGGAGTTCGGCAGGGGTGCATCCTCTCACCGATCCTATTCCTCATTGTGATCGGCGATGTGTTGCATGCAGCCCTATCCGGACTCGACAGAGGAATTCAATGGACTTTGACATCTTATCTACAACATCTTGACTACGCTGACGACATATGCCTACTCTCCCACAAAATCATGGATCTGTCCGCAATGGCGTTAGATCTCGAGAGGGAGGCAAGCAAGGTTGGGCTAAAGATTAATACCAACAAGACCAAGGTTCTTAGCCCGCCGTTGCGAAAAAGAAATCCGACACCTATTGCCATCAATATTAATGGGCAGCCTGTGGAGAAGGTGGACAACTTCGTCTACCTGGGTAGCATTGTTGCCGAAAATGGTGGTACGGAGCAGGACATCGCTCGTCGTATCAACCAGGCTAAACGCGCATACGGCATGCTGTCCAAAATCTGGCAGAGCAGTTATCTCAGCATCAAGACCAAGCTGGGCCTGTTTCGCTCCCTGGTACTATCAGTGCTTTTGTATGGGAGCAGTACATGGAAAGTTTCCCGTAGGAGTTACCAGAAAGCTGCAAGTTTTCGTCAACTCATGTCTTCGTCGAATTTTAAGAATTTTCTGGCCCGAAACAATATCAAATGAAGAGCTAAGTCGGCGTACGGGTCAGATGCCAATCGACGAATTGATACGCAGGCGAAAATGGCAGTGGATTGGTCACACATTGCGGAAGAGTGATAACTGCATTGCTATGCATGCCATGAAATGGAACCCCATTTCCAACCAAGGCCGACCAGGAGGGGGTCCTCGAATCACATGGCGTCGATCTGTGGCAAAGGAGTGTCAGGTACTGGGTAAGTCTTTTGGGGAGTTGCGCCCCATTGCCCAGAACAGAGTACGATGGCGCGCAGGAGTAGTTGACGCGCTATGCCCCGCTAGGGGTTAAGGCAAAGTAGTAGTATAATATGTAACAATAACTGCAATTCGCACTACGAAAAACAACATGCAAATAGTACTCGTACCTTCGAAGCCGGTAGGTGTATTTCTTGTTTGAATAGTGTAAAAATGCCCAACTTTAAGTGAAAGTACTATTATTAAAATAAGTATTACATGATTGTAATGAAACCTAGAGGCATTATTGCCTATGGTGTTAGTTATCATTGGCCATCAATATTTTTGACTCCGGGTGTGCCTAACGGGTGCAGGGGTGTGCTAACTGAAACAATAGAAATGTACTATTATTAACCTTTTTTGACGAGATTTCAAAATTCTAATATTTTTAGTTTTCTATGTTAGTGAAATGCCGCTTTCCTGTAAATTTTCATATTTCTAAGTGTAACGGTTTCGAAATGCAAGGGGGGGGGACAAACTCGGATGACATATTTTCCCCTCTCCCTCTTTCCCCGCTTCTTCAAATTTGAAAAAAATTACAGAAATTGAATGTACTTGATGGTACCTTTCTTACGATACCCCACTTGCCTATACCAGACGAAAAAAAAATTTCGACCTTCATTTCCCCTCTATGGGGACCCCCCCTTAAAGTTGACCTATTACGACTTATCACTTTCTCCAGAGAATTATAGTACTTCTACATATTTTCACTAAATTTCATGCGTGTAGCTTCAGCGGTTCGTGAGATATTTCATGGACAGACAGACAGACAGACAGACAGACGGACGCATGACCGATTTCATAAGGGTTTTGTTTTACTACAAAACCCTAAAAAGCATGATCTAGACGTATGCGCGAACGTATACAAAGCGTACGCCCGCACTAGTACACAGCACTCCCAGTAAGTGTGTAAAAAAAAACTCTCTAACAGCTTCTCTAAAACTCAAGCGGAAAATGATGATGAGTGTGCGAATTTGCATGATCATTTTAGTGAAAGCGGTAAGTTTCACATTTTTGCCCGAAGAACTCAGTACTTGGTTTAAAAAGAAAGTCCTCTAGCATCGCTAAAGTTACGCTTCTTCTGTAGACACTCGGAGCTGCGGTGGGCCTTCGAATGTCGTTGATCGACATCTTGATCTTCCTCCGTCATCTAATTCTAGTAGCAGCGACTTCGACGGGGTAAAATTATCGGAGCCAACGCAAAATCGGATGGAGTCTGATGCCACGGGTGAGTGCAAATTGCGTGGATTTCCAAAACGGCAGTGCTATGGTGCGCCCCCAAGCGCTCCTATTTCTGTTTTATTTTCGCGCTGTATACAGAAAAGAGATAGGGATAGGAGCGCTCCGTGGCGCCCCAAATTTATGAATAAACTTATTATAAATCGGCCGCGGAAAGCGCAAAGAAACAAATCGGCTAATTGGTTACATTTTTGATTTCAGCTGGAGCGCTGGTACTAGACGCGGACGAGAACGAAAGGCGGAACGTTACGCTTCATACATTCAAATTTCCAAAGAAAAGTGATGGGCCGAAGTGTCAGCATGAATGGTTCCATACATACGGATGGCTTCATTACAACGAAAGAAAAGATGCTGTTTTCCGTTTTACGTGTATCCAGGCACGTCAGCGTGGTAAAAGTGGAACTGGACGTGCAAACGAAGAAACCTACATTTCTATTGGTTATAGAAAAAGGCACCAGGCTACAGCTAATTTTCGGCAACATGAAAGTAGCACGTATCATCGGCACTCTGCTGAATTTTTAATTCAGGTTTTGCAACGACAGTCAGTGGCCGGCCTCTTGAACGTTCAGCTGAAAAAAGAGCAACAAGACGCTCGTACTGCTTACAGAATAGTTATAAGCTCCATCCGATGCCTTGCTCGTAGCGGTCAAGCTCTTCGTGGCTCCGACAATGACAGTGGGAACCTGATTGAGTTACTGGAGGAGCGTGCTTTGGAAAGCATGGAGCTCAAGGAGTGGCTGAAAAAACGCGATAAGTGGCTCAGTGCAGAATGAAATTCTGAAAATTCTGGCTCACTCTCTGCTTCGTAAAATAGTGAAAGACGTCAATGAGGCCGAATTTTTCTCACTCATGGCAGATGGTACAACAGATGGATGAGGGGATAAGCAATTGTCGGTTTGTTTCCGATATGTAGACAAAAAGTCCCTTGATTCTATGGAGGTTTTTGTAGGGTTGTATAATGTTACCAGTAAGACGGCTCAGTCCACCCATGTGGTTTTAAATGATGTACTTCTCCGCTTAGGAATTTCTAAAGAAAAAATTAGGGGACCCTGTTTCGATGATGAAGCCGCTATGGCAGGACGTCTAAATGGTGTACAAAAGCTTCCAAGTGATGACCAACCGAAGTCTATGTTCGTACACTGTTCCAACCATTCTTTGGATCTTGTCATCCAGAAGCTTGCCAGACAATGTTGGTTACTTTCGGAATCTTTGGCGTCAAAGATGTTTCCAAAGTGATCCTTGAGTCTGCCAAAAGAAAGAGCATCTTTGAAAATATTGTTATTCATTCGTGCGCAGGGGAGAGTCATGCTGAGTCTCATCAGCATTCCACGCCACAGCGTCTTTTAAGTTTGTGTGCTACCCGCTGGTGCATTGCACTCTAAAGCAATGCGTCGATTTGTTGATAATTACAAGCGAGTGCGAGACACTGTTCGTGAAACTCTGATCGACAAATCGTACAAGATTTCGGACGAACGGCGGGCTATGTTGTATGGATATGAGATAAAGATGCATCAATTTTCAACACTTTTATCTCTAAAATTAGCACTAAGTATTTGTGAACCAGCCGAACAATTTTCCAAATCCTTACAAAGCAAACAGTATACCGCCACAGGAGCTAAAGAGTCACCTCAAGCGTTGTGAGATGTCTACAACGGCATGGGTGAAAACGATTTCAACCGCCTTTGGTCGGAAGTAGAATCGCTGAATGAATCCCATGGCCTTAACCTGACTATGCCTGAACTCCCAAGACAACGAGCTCCTCCAAGGCGTGTAGGGGAAATTGGTGGGCGTACTCCTGCTGCAGTCTTAAATTCAAAAGACCGCCTACGTCAGAAATATATAACAGTTTTGGACTGGGCTAAGAACGAGTTAAATAGGCGCTTTAATCAACCCGGAATGCAGCAGCTTGTAAAACTAGAAGCCGTTCTTCTAGCCAATTCACCTCCATCATCTGAGGAATTAAAAGTAATAGTTGGATTGCATGAAAAAAGATTTTAACGCATCTCTATTGGCGACCCAACTACTAATTTCCAAAACAGTACTGCTATCGCATGTAAAGACAGTGCAAAATTTTGCTGATTGTTTTAAAGACCTGCCGTACATTACCAGAGAAATGCTAAGTGAAGTGGAACGCCTAATAATTCTAATTATGACAGTTCCTGCGACATCTGCATCTTGCGAAAGGTCTTTCAGTATACTGAGGCGTATTAAGAATTGGTTGCGTCTCACGATGACGCAAAGGAGGCTCACGCACGTGATGCTCCTTCATGCGTATAAATCCATGGCAATTTCAATAGACATAGACGAAATTCTAATAGAGTTTGTGAACCGTACCCTCGAAAGACGTCACGTATTTGGGAACTGCTAAAATTATAATTTATACACTAAGAAAGAAATACTGAATTTTAAATGGAAAATTTAAGCCTTATGAATACCCTATGGAAATATCGAAAACTAAAATATATTAAAAACATTGCATTTTTTTCTTACCTCCCCATACGAAAGAAGTTGCTGAACAATATAAGTATTTCATTTTTTCTTCCATTTCCCTGACTTCGCACCCCCCACCAAAAAGCACTTCCGACGCCTCTCTCATTTTATTGGACAATAGTTTTGTAAAAACTATTGTCCAATAAAATGCGAGTGTGAGAATGGTTATTGTTCAATAAAAGGGGTATTCAAAATATTTAATGTTTGGCAAAGATTTTCAAGTAGCTTTGAAAATCAATGCGAACCATTCAATATTTTGCCACTGAAATTTTCGAGTGGATCTGGGAGAGTTCTTACTCCATTGTATCGATGTGAGTATGAAATCGGTTCTGTATATTTTTGTAGTTGTTAGCGCATGTATTTGAACAAAATATTGAGCATAATTTGCTATAGTGTGATTGATCTTCAAATTTTTGTTCAAGGTGAAGGACAATAATCCAGACGGTAAAGGGCTTTAGCGCCACTATGATGATAAGTTTCTTCGGATGAAAAGGAAGTTAACACAAGTACGGACTTAGCTACTCTATCCGGTATTTGCCAACGGACTTAGCTACTCTATCCGGTATTTGCCAACGGTTGCGTGAGTTCCAGTGTCGGCTTATGTTGGTTGTCAGCATATTTATCCTGTCCGTTGAGTCGCCTTTTACTTTTATACGACAAACCTGTTGCTTATTCTTACACACCACAACACACAGAAATATATTAATAATTATATGTATGTACAAAGATGACAAAGATAGCCAAATTGCACCTTCGTGCTTATTACGGGATTATCATTAACTGAATGAATTTCATATAAAAAAGCTTTCACTATTTGTAGGCAGAATACATATAATTTGTTATTACCTGAGCTAATAAAACATTTGCACTCCAACGATTTACAATAATTTTGCGAAAAATGGAATAAAATGGTTTGACACATTTCTTTACCCAACGCTTGTTGGCGCCATATTAAATTTTCGCCCCGGGGCCAATTTTTCTTCACACGGCACTGGCTGTATATGCATCACTGAGCCTATAAGAGTATTTGCATTACTCATATAATGGAATCACTCTAAATATCAGTTAAGCAATGAGTATGTGTAGCTGGTGTGCGTCAGGACAAAAGGACTCTCTTGAACATGAATTGAAACAGAAACCAAACTTGGTATATATGAATATCTCTTGCTTTCGTCAATTTAAACGGATATATAACCGAGTTATGTGCTGAATTAGTCGTGTTTGCACCAAGTATATTAAATTCGATTTTAAAAAAGACGTTTCTCCTCGATGCCAAACACAATAATTTTATTGTAGACACGAATAATCCATCGAAGAGGGCAGCAGGATTCTTTCAAAATCCATGTTGGGTAAAATAAATACTGGGGCTGCACAGCAAGGAAAATAATCTTTTTATAAAATGTAAGTTATCCACGTTTTAATCGATATCGACAAAAACGCAACAACTGTTCGTATTCAATTTTTCTCAGTCCAGCGCTATACGCTACTTTACATAGATTTTGGAACATTAATTCACGAATAATAGGAGAATTCTCTGTATTGCATTGGGTGGGGTGAAAACTCTCTCTAATTGCAATAAAGAAATTTTCCTATTATTCGTGAAATAGGAACGTCCCTATATTATGTTTGGAAATATATTTCAGTTTTTGACTATTCTCTTGTGGTGCGGGGTATAAAAAATTACGAAACCTTTCTTATGCTGGACATCCACGGACGATCGAAATTCAAACTTTCCCTGGTCAGAACCAAAATTTCCCTGTAAAATTCATAGTGCGACCGGGAAATTTTGGCTTCGACCAGTAGCCGAGTCATCACGTACTTATAGAAGCTGACCTAAAGCAAATTGTGGTGTAGTTCTGTTTTTTCTTTTTCTTTTTTTATTTATGTCGTTTCGGGCTGCTGATAACGAATCTGAGGTTTGCTACCAAAATATGTTGTTTAGTTATAACCAAAAAACAAACAACAAAATTCCTTTTTTTTAATATTTTGAAAGCCGTTAACCCTAGCAAAAAGCTCTGTGAAACAAAATCAAAGATCGTAAATAGCCCAACAAAAAAAATTAGCAGTACTTTTTCCGTATTATTATTAATTTTTGTGATATTCTCATTTTGAGAAATACATCAGACACCGGAGATATTTTTTTGCCTTTTTCAAGCGCGAATATCTCGAGAACTATTAAAAATACGGAAAAGTTCCGTAACTTTTTTTATTCATCTGTAAGATATTTCATTCTGTCGCATAAATTGGAAAATATTTTCAAAAATGAATGAAACCGGAATATAGACGGCTACGCCCGCAATCCGAGGGTTTTGTAGCAAGAGCTTATTTTGGTATATAAATATCGGCTTCTTGCGTTTCTTGATACCACTCGGATGGATAAAATATGATACAAAGTATCTACACTGCATGCAGATACATCGGAACATGGATATGTTTTTGGCTACCGACTGCGTGGAACCTGTTGTGTTGAAGATATCGACGTAAGTTTTATAAAGATCCCAGTATAGTTATACTGGATGAAATCATTCGACAAAACACGTCCCAGGCTTTCGGTAGGCGTAAGACATATCCATGTACCAATGTATGTATCTGCATGCAGTGTAGATACTTTGTATCATTTTCAAGACAAACCGTGCCACATAGTGTACAGGAGAATACAAATTAACCCAACCGTTGACCCGTGTGTGGATCAAGCGATCATACACTCTACATATTGTATATGCGCCTGTGCTTCGTTAGTACGAACATAAATCCACGATCGATCGCGTCAAGCCGCGGTCTAGCTAAACACACTTACTATTAGATACTTAGATAGTACTCGTCTAAGTCTAAAGGCGGTAAGCGCAACAACACAATTTTATTGCATTAACGTTTACGTTATCCGCGCTGCACAAACTGCATCATTTGCACTATTCTCCTCACTAAATCAGAATTGTGCACTGTTAGTTGATAGTACGCGGTATGCGCGATACAAGTACGGTCGTAAGTTCCTTACATCTCACGGGAAAAACACGTTGGTGACCTTGGTGACACTGATTTCAGTCGGCTGGATGGGATTGGCCATCAAAAGAAAGGGGTGGATCCGCCGCGGAAGTGTAGTCCAAGCAAAGATTAAACATTACTAAGATACCTCACTTAGTACGATTTAATTTTTAGAACGGGATGCACTCATGTTTAATCTTTGCCAATAATTCAAAGGTAAATTCCCTTAAGAGAGATAGAGACGGCAACACTTCAGTAATGGCAACTGCCTATAAAGTTTCAATGTGTGAGTAACATGCTTGTTAGTTGGCACCACCCCTTTGTGTACGCATATGGGAACCTACACATACGCAACTACTAGTCAGTCGCGTTAATTTGTATAAAGTAGGGTATCTTCCTTATGGTTAATCTTTGGTCCAAGGTCCGTGGAGCAAGCATCTCTTTCGCACTGTCGCCGATGACGAAGCAACACCCATCCATTGAACTTCTTCGACTCAACCGTCTCTCCATTGTATGCATACGAGTGTGTGTGTATGTGTGTGTGTGTGTGTGAAGTTGAAGATATTTCCCGACCTACCCCAACGATTTTCTTATTGAGTCAGGTTAGTGACGTAATTGATGAAAACAAAAAGATTGGTTTGAAGGAAAAGCCATAGCGCTGTGCACGAGTGAGGGAGACAGGTTGTCTGGATGTGGCTGGTGTTGTGACCAGATTTGAATCACGAGGGGATGGCAGTTGAATGATGTTGACTTGCGTTATGGGTGCTTGGTTGTTTAGTCAGTTCATGACGCGATGTTTTTCGATTTTCGTGAGTTCCCTTTGATGACTGACTCGGATTGACTGAGGATCGGCCACTACATTTATATAACTCGGAAAATTTTTCAATGGGTTTGTTTCCTCTTCTGACCCCCGAGTAGAAAAACAGACATTTCGTGTGACGGACAGATTTTTAGGATGACCCCCAGCTATAAGGTATATCCATGTCAAAAACATAATTAAAATGTCTTAATCGCTTAGATTTTACAAGCCAATTCATATTACGTTATTGTAACGAAACTTAGAACAAATTATTGCCTAAGGTGTTGGTTATCGTTGGCCATCAGTACTTTTGACCTTGAACGTGTTTAAGGCTTGCAGAGATGTGCTAACTTTAACTATAGAAATGAACTATTATTTACCGATTCTGAGAAAATATACAGATTCCATTATTTTCCATTTTTTCCGGAACCCACCTTCCTATAAGTTTTCATAATTCTAAGTAAAGTATAATGGATTCGAACTGCAAGGGGGACAAATTACGAACTATGATTTTCTCCTTCCCCACTGTTCCCCTTTCTACAAATTTCAAGAAAATGCGAAAAAATGGAATGTACTCAACATTACCTTTCTCACGACACCTCACTTGCCTATACCAGTCGATAAAAAAAATTGACCTTAATTTCGCCTCTATGTGGACACCGCCCCCCCTCCACACCCGCTAAAGTTGTATAAGTCAGCCCCCCACACCAGCTAAAGTTGTATTAGTCAGCCCCCTCCCCAATCTTTACCCTTTCAAAAATGATTAATTAAATAACTGGAATTCGCACTACGAAAAACAACATGGAAGTAGTACTCACAAATATGAGGACGGTAGGTGTATTTTTTGTGTGGATAGTGTCAAAACGCCTAACTTTAAATGAATGTACTATTATTAAATATAATGTGATCACAATGAAACTTCGAGAGATTATTGCCCATAGTGTTGGTTATCATTAGCCATCAATATTTTTGACCTGTGATGCGTTTAAAGTGTGCAAGGGTGTGCTAACTGCAACTATAGAAATGTACTATTATTAACCTTTTTTGATGAGATATCAGAATTCTACGATTTTTGGTTTTCTATGCTAGTAACATGCCGCTTCTCTGCAAATTTCCATATTTATAAGTATAACGGTTTCGAAATGCAAGGGTGGGGGGGACAAACTCGGATCACATATTTTCCCCTCTACCTCTTTTCCCCTTTTTTAAAATTTGATGAAAATACCAAAAATGGAATGTACTCGATGTTACCTTTCTCATGATACCCCACTTGCCTATACCAGATGAAAAAAAAATTGACCTTCATTTCCACTCTATGGGAACCTCCCCTTAAAGTCAGCCTATTACGACGAATCGCTTTCTCCGGCGAATTTTAATAATTCTACATACTCCCACAAAAATTCATATATGTAGCTTCAGCCGTTCGTGAGATATTTCATGGACAGACGGACAGACAGACAGACAGACGGACAGACGGACGCATGACCGATTTCATAAGGGTTTTGTTTTTACTACAAACAAACAAAATTAAATGCGTGCTAAGATTACCGCGCGTCAAAAGTGTAACTTTTAAAAATCTTCTTAAGGCTGCATACTTGATTTTTTAATTAAAGATTTAGCTTTTTATCCCCTCCCTCTCACTCATATCGTCAAAAATCCGAAATTCCTTATATTTTAGAAGTTATGGCCAAAAAACCGAATTTTAACAGAAACTAGAGCATAAGAACAAAAAAAAGTAGTCGGAGGAGTATAAAAATAGTGGGGATCGATGCTCCGAGGCCCATGGCCATGGGGGTGTACAGTGTGGGGGGGGGGGGGGGGTGAAATTTCGTCAAAAATCCAAAATTCCTTATAGTTTAGAAGTTATGGCCAAAAAACCGAATTTTAAAAGAAACTAGGGTGTAAGAACAAAAAATTAAACCGGAATATAGAGGGCTACGCCCGCAATCCGAGGGTTTTGTAGCAAGTACTTATTTTGGTATGTAAGTATCGGCTCCTTGCTCTTTTTGGTGCCACTTAGATGGATAAAAAAAAATAAAATGTCTGACCCATAATATAGTATCTTATATGCCCAATCATATTACGTGATTGTAATGAAACTGAGAACATATTATTGCTTATGGTGTTGGTTATCCTTGGCCATCGGTACTTTTGATCTCAGACGTGTTTAAGGGATGCAGGGATGCGCTAACTGTAACTATGGAAATAAACTATTATTAACCTATTTTGAGGAGATATACAAATTCCATTATTTCCCGTTTTATGTACTGTTCGGAACCCACCTTCCTGGAAGTTTTCATTTTTCTACATGTATCGGTCTGGAAATGCAAGGGGGGGGGGGGCAAATTACGATCTAATAATTTATCCTCCCTCATTGTTCCCCTTTTTTCAAATACAAATGTATAAGTAAAGTTATCTCAATATTACCTTTCTCACAACACCCCACTTGCCTATACCAGTCGATTAACAAAATTTGACCTTCATTTTGCCCCTCACCCTCCCCTCCCCCGCCCGTTACAGTTGGCCAATTCCCACACATCGCCCCCTACCAATCTTTACCCTTACATAAATGTGATTAACCATAATATGTAACAATAACTGCGATTCGCACTATGAAAAACAACATGCAAGTAGTACTCGCACCTTTGAAGCCGGTAGGTGTATTTTTTGCATGAATAGTGTAAAAATGCCTAAATTTAAGTGAATGTACTATTGTTAAATATTACATGGTTGTAATGAAACGTAGAGGCATTATTGCCTATGGTGTTGGTTATCATTGGCCATCAATATTTTTGACCTCGGGTGTGCTTAAGGGGTGCAGGGGTGTGCTAACTGAAAAAATAGAAATGTACTATTATTAACCTTTTTTGATGAGATTTTGGAATTCTATTATTTATAGTTTTCTATGTTAGTAAAATGCCGCTTTTCTGTAAATTTTCACATCTCTAAGTATAACGGTTTCGAAATGCAAGGGGGGGGACAAACTCGGATCACATATTTTCCCCTCTCCCTCTTTTCCTCTTTCTTCAAATTTGAAAAAAATTCCAGAAATGGAATGAACTCGACGATATCTTTCTTACGATACCCCACTTGCCTATACCAAATGACAAAAAAAATCGTCCTTCATTTCCCCTCTATGGGGACCCCCCCTCAAAGTTGACCTATTACGATGCATCACTTCCTCCAGAGAATTATAGTACTTCTACATATTTTCACTAAATTTCATACATGTAGCCTTAGCGGTTCGTGAGATATTCCATGGACAGACAGACAGACAGACAGACAGACAGACAGACAGACAGACAGACAGACAGACAGACAGACAGACAGACAGACAGACAGACGGACGCATGACCGATTTCATAAGGGTTTTGTTTTACTACAAAACCCTAAAAAGTAGACTGAGAAGTATGAAAATAGTGGGGATCGACACTCCTAGGCCCACGGGCATAGGGGAAAAATTTCGTCCAAAATCCGAAATTCCTTATAGTTTAGAAGTTATGGCCAAAAAAACGAATTTAAAAAAAACTAGAGTATACAAACAAAAAAAAGTAGACTGAGGAGTATAAAAATAGTGGGGATCGATGGTCCTAGGCCCACGGGCATGGGGGTGTCTTCTTGTAAGAGGGGGGGCCAAAAACCGAATTTTAAAAAAACTAGGGTATACAAACAAAAAAAAAGTAGACTGAGGAGTATAAAAATAGTGGGGATCGATGGTCCTAGGCCCACGGGCATGGGGGTGTCTTCTTGTAAGAGGGGGGGCCAAAAACCGAATTTTAAAAAAAACTAGGGTATACAAACAAAAAAAAGTAGACTGAGGAGTATAAAAATAGTGTGGATCGATGCTGGTGTCTACTGTTGGGGGGGGGGGGGGCAAAAATTTCGTCAAAAATCCGAAATTCTTTATAGTTTAGAAGTTATGGCCAAAAAACCGAATTTAAAAATTATGTAAATACAATACAAATATGTATATGAGCTTGTATCACAGCGACGCGAGCGCTTCTCTGATTTGGGTGGCAGAACAAATAAGTATATTTTTTCGATTTACTACCCATCGATGCGTCGTCGCTATAAAAGTTACACTTTAAAAATTTTGGTAGCAAACCTCAAACTCGTAATCAGCACCGCGAAAAAACATAAACAAAAAAAAATCGAAACTATACCACAATTTGTTTTAGGCACAAAACACTAAAACGAAGATTTTTAATTTTTTTTTAAAAGGATTCCAATGTTTAAAGAGCTGTTTTTTTTTAAAAACCTAGACGTGCGAAGCTGATTACACTAAATTTTAGGCAACTTACTGTACTTTAAAAGATATAAAATAAGTTATTTCTCTGTAGGCCACAAACTTTACAATTTATTCAATGATGTTTAGATTTTTTTAAGAAATATGTTTTTGCCGATATCTGGGTAATTATCTTCCCCACGCGCATCGCACTTATCTCTTATCAACAAATTTATTCTTTATAATTTTTCTCGTAATATAAGTAGTTTTCACGATATTCGGAAAAATACATCAGAAAACCATGTATTTTTCTCTTTGTGGGAATAATAAAGAATAGAAACCTGAAGAATAGTTTTCTTTTGCAAGTGAGAATATCTCGAAAACTATTACTAAAACTTTGCCTTAACCCTTAGTGGGGCATAGCGAGTCAACTACTCCTGCGTACTCTGTTCTGGGCAATGGGGTCCAACTCCCCAAAGACTTACGCAGCGCCGTACACTCCTTTGGCACAGATCGACGCTATGTGATTTCAGGACCCCCTCTTGGTCGGCCTTGGTTGGAATGGGGTTCCACTTCATGGCATGCAAATAAATGCAGTAATTACTCTCCTGCAATGTGTGACTTATCAACTGCTATTTTCGCCGGCGAATTAATTCCTCGATTGGATACGGGTCAGTTTCCAATCGAGGAATTAATTCGCCGACTTAGATCTGCATTTGATATTGGTTCGGTCCAGAAAATTCATAAAATTCGACAAAGACATGAGCTGATGAAAACTTGCAGCTTTCTGGTAACTCTTACGGAAACTTTTCATGAACTGCTCTCCTACAAAAGCACAGACAGCACCAGGGAGAGAAACAGGCCTAGCTTGATCTAAATGCTGAGATAACTGCTTTGCCAGATTTTGGACAGCATGCCGTATGCGCATTTAGCCTGGTTGACACGACGTACCACCATTTTCGGCAATAATGCTAACCAGGTAGACGAAGTTGTTCACTTTCTCTACAGGCTGCCCATTAGTATTGATGGCAATAGGTGTAGGATTTCTTTTTCGCAATGGCGGGCTAAAAACATTGGTCATTATACTCTAGATGAAAACTGAGAGTATTATAAGTTTGCCACAAAGTTTGTAACGCTAAGAAATAAGGCTCGCAGAAAAAAATGAATGATACAGAAGTTCATATTATCACTCGAATATCTCAAAACCGGATGTCCGTCTGTCCGTCTGTCCGTCTGTCAGTCTGTCCGTCCGTCCGTCCGTGACCTCTCTAGCTCGAGAACGCGTTGAGCTATGAAGTTCAAATTTTGCACACGTTATTTTTGACAAAAAATGAAGGCTAAGTTCGTGAACGGGCTAAAGCTCCACCCCTTCTACCCCCTCCCATACAAAATGACACATTTTTGAAAATTTACAATAATCAGATTTTCTCAGAAACTATAAAACATATTGCTTTGAAATTTTTAATATATCACTCTTATGATAATTGTAACCTATGTTATAAAACTTATTGTAATCCTCACCCTCCTTCTACCCCCTCCCATACAAACTACACTATTTCATGAAATACGTTAAGCCAATTTACTCAGTACGTATACAATTTATCGGGCTGAAATTTTGTACTTAACACTTAATTAACAATATCAGTTAGATTCAAAAAAATTAATCGATTACCCTTACTCCGTCTACCCCCTCCCATACAAAATGACACATTTTTGATAATTTACAATCAGATTTTCTCAGAAACTATAAAACATCTTGCTTTGAAATTTTGAATATATCACTTTTATGATAATTGTAACCTATGTTATAAAACTTATTGTAATCCTCACCCTCCTTCTACCCCCTCCCATACAAACTGCACTATTTCATGAAATACGTTAAGCCAATTTACTCATTACCTATACAATTTATCGGGCTGAAATTTTGTACTTAACACTTAATTAACAATATCAGTTAGATTCAAAAAAAGTAATCGATTACCCTTACTCCGTCTACCCCCTCCCATACAAAATGACACATTTTTGATAATTTACAATAATCAGATTTTCTCAGAAACTATAAAACATATTGCTTTGAAATTTTTAATATATCACTTTTATGATAATTGTAACCTACATTATAAAATTTATTGTAATCCTCATCCTCCTTCTACCCCCTCCCATACAAACTGCACTATTTCATGAAATACGTTAAGCCTATTTACTCAGAACGTATACAATTTATCGGGCTGAAATTTTGTACTTAACACTTAATTAACAATATCAGTTAGATTCAAAAAAAAATAGTCGATTACCCTTACTCCGTCTACCCCCTCCTATACAATATCCGAGATTGCAACCAAAATTATTTATTGGCTTTAACCAGGTTCAAATTCATCTAGAGTATTGCATGATTGGGGTTTACCCCAATCGTAGTTCTTTTATGTTTTTCGTATTAATATTTAGCCCAACCTTGCTTGCCTCCCTCTCGAGATCTAATGCCATTGAGGACAGGTCCTTTATCTTGTGGGCGAGTAGGCACATGTCGTCATCGTAGATAAGATGATAAGGTCCATTTGAATTCCTCTGTCTAGTCAGGATAGGACTGCATGCAACAAATCGCCGATCACTATGAGCAATAGGATCGGTGACAGGATGCACCCCTGCTGAACTCCACTGCGAATCTCAAAGTCCCCCGAGAACTTTGCGCCGTCATAGGTTGCCTTAATAATAGCCACAACCTTCTCAGGAATGCCTCTCCTGCGCAATGCCGCCCATATATAATCCTGGTTCACACTATCGAAAGTCTTCTCGAAATCAATGAAAAGCATGTGAGGCGGAGAATCGTACTTAGCTGATCCGCAAGGTGTTAATGTAATCCACAAAGGAGAATGCGGATCGAAAGCCAGCCTGCTCTCCATCAATTGTGCTTTCTAAGTGGGCCTTTAGTCTTTCCAGGAAGCACACAAATGCCTTTCTAAATATTGCAGTCTGTGTCGTCATCAAACTTCTGAAGAAGGGTAGCCTTCAGAAGTTTGATGACGAAACCTTCCTTCATCTCAGTGAGAAAGGTTTCTGTATTCCACGCTTTATCAACAAGTGGTTGCAGCAAATCGGCAGATACGCTTGGCGCTGCTTGATAAAGTTCGGCAGCGATACCGATGAGTCCGGCGGCCTTTCCTCGTTTTGCTGTGAGTATTTGCTCTTTAGTCGGGGCAGTGGATCGGATACGTACATGTTGATGGTTAGCTAAATTATCTATGGGGGGGGGGGGGGTGCTTCACGAGAGGTTGCACGATTCAAGACCGCAGGGAATGGTTCTTTCAACCGCCTCATTTGATCCTCCTCCAAAATAAGCAGGTTTCCAGCACAATTCTTCACCGGATTTTGGCAGGAGTTATGACCACCTGTAAACTCCTTGATAACACCATACGGGTATACAGCGATTAAGTTGTTACTTATTGCGGCTTCTTCTGCTGAGGCTAAAAGAGAATTCGCATAAATTCTCGAGCTTTCTGATTGTCAAGAAGTTCGATGCAGCTTTGATTGCCGTCTGAGGTTGAAGCCAAACGAGCCGTCAGCTCTTTTCTTTCAACAATCCGCTGGCATGAATCGTCGATTGGATGGTATGGATGGTATTTGCGCGATCAATGTACGCATTTTTATGGCATTCCAGTTTTCATTTATGTCACTATCAGGTTATCTCAGCTTCTTTTTGTGCAAGATGGTCATTATAATGTTGAAAGACAGCTGGATTTTTTAGTCGAGCGGTGTTGAATTTGCGGCGCCTGGATCTTTCCTTGCTAGGACGGCTGCAATATGCAAACATTAGCGATCATAATATAATTGTCTCTTCCCATCCCAATATCGGCGCCGTTCTTGTTTTGCTCGTCCAGGCGGCAACCCTTGAATATTACTACTTACTTACTACTACTTACTAATGGCAAAGAGGTCGATCTGATTTTGTGTTCTGCGCCGACCGACAGAGGACCAACTGATTTTGTGGTGTTCCTTATGGTCAAACATAGTACCACCGATGATGAGACTGTGAAAGTTGCAGAACTTTCACCGTTGTCGTTACGGTCACCAAGACCTTGCCGTCCCATCACATGTCTGAGCCCATAGTTTCAAGCGCCAACTTTTGCATTTAAAACCCCCACAACCATTATAATGTCACCTTTAGGTGTTCCGTTCTGAAGGGGTTTTTTATACCCTAGACTTTTAGTATAGGGTATATTGTTTTTGTCACGACGCAAATATGTAACACCTTAAAGGAGGCTTCGGAGGTATGGCAATGTATATGTATATATAAATGATCAGGGTCATCTCTTGATTCGATTAAGCCATGTCTGTCTGTCTGTCTGTCTGTCCGTCTGTCTGTCTGTCTGTCCGTCTGTCTGTCTGTCTGTCGGTTCGCACGATAACTTCCGATAGAATAAAGCTAGAGCCTTAAAATTTTGGTCAAATATTGGAAGTATGATCTAGTTGGTTGGTATTGAAAATGGGTATGATCAGGCTAAGAGAACGCATACCTCCCCTACATATGTAAAATACTTAAATGTATCTATAACTCCCGATCAAATAAACCTGAAAAGCTCTGGCTATGGCAGATTGCTTGCGAGGATAATCTTATACTCTCCTGGAAGAATCAAATCGATCAGTTTAAAACTAACGGTAATTTTCATTCAAAGAGCCCCGTACTACCCTACTTTTCAGGTTTTTTGTCTACAACTCTTGAACCAATTGACGTAGATACCTGATTTTTGGCACGTAACCCTAAAGTGAGAAGCTGCTTGAGTTTTAGTAAGTTGAACTTAATCAGATCAAAGGAACGCCTGCCTCCCCTAAAAATTTCAAAAAATTAAATATACCTTTAATTACGATAACTTTAGAAAAAATGGTACAAGCGAGTTGAAAATTTGGTAGAATGTTGGTAGTAAGATCTAGTTAGTTGTTATTGAAAATGGGTAAGATCCGCTTCAAGGAACCCCTACCTCCCCTACAAATGAAACTTCAAATAAGCGTTACCTTTGACAGAATGAACCCAGCGACTTGAAATTTTGGTTAAATGTTTGAAGTGAGATTGAGTTAGTTGGCATTAAAGATGGGTTAGATCCGACCTAAGGAACTCCTACCTCCCCCAGAAATGAAACTTAAAATAAACGATAACTTGTGACAAAATAAAGCTAGCGACTTGAAATTTTGGTCAAATGTTTGTAGCAGGATCCAGTTAGCTAATGTTGAAAATACGTAAAATCCAACCAACGAAACCCCTACTTCCCCTACAAATGAAACTTCATATAAACGATAACTTTCGATAGAGTGAAGCTAGAGACTTGAAATTTTTTATAAATATTTGTATCATGATCTTATTGGTTGGTGGCAATGATGGGCGAGATCCGTCCCAGGGAACCCCTACCTCCCCTGCAAGTGGAACTTCAAATAAGCAATAACTTTCGATAGAATGAAGCTAGCGACTTGGAAAATGCGACAAATATTTGTAGAATGGGTTAGTTCATTGATTTTGAGAATGGTCAAGGCCCTCTTGAATGAGTGCCAACCTCCCCTATAAACTGGCCATATAGGAAACTCACTTTTAATGCATATGGTCGTTGCCTATTGGTACACCATTAGGTCTGTACAAGTCTAGGGTATATGCGCTTCGGACTCCGGGTTTTTTCTTAAACTGTTCCAGATCTTGCATTTTGTTTCGGGAAGTTTTTTGCCAGGGCCAGCAGTTTTCGAAATTAAAAAAAAAAAAGTTAAAAAAAACTGGTTTTTGTTGGTGTTGTTTTTTGGCTATAACTCAAATTGCACAGAAAAAAAATTGGTAAGTAAACCTCAAATTTGTAATCGGCACCCCAAAAAGACTTAGATGTAAAAAAAACAAGCTAGCCTTCGGCCGATTTCACCCGAATTTGGAAATGTGGTTTGGCGGTAAATACCATCGATTAATGTAAAGATATATTTGAAAATAAAAAGTTTTTTTTTTTTAAACTTACTTTTGGAGTGGGCGTTTCTACCATATGACAGCTATATGATATACTAGTCCAATTTCAACCAATTTCGGGAATATAGTTTGGTAGTAGATAATATTCAAAAATGTGAAATTTTGTTACGATATGTTTAGAAACAAAAAAGTTCTTCTAACACAGATTTTTGGACCGGTCGTTCCTATGGCAGCTAAGCTATATGACGCCGTGATGCGATTCCGTTGGTTCCAACATATATACAGCGTGCAATAGTAAGAAGGCTGTGTACACAATTTTAGCTCGATAGCTTTAAAACTGAGAGACTAATTTGCATAGAAACAGACGGGGAAGCAGACAGTAGGACAAAGCTTAATCGACTCATCTCGTCATACTGCACAAGAATATATATATTTATAAGAACAAAGTGGAGTGGGTTCTTGCGAGCCTAAGTTAAATATGACTCAAACTCGCTCTTTACTACCACACAAAAAATATCAGCTTTAAGCCAATTCATCCTCCTTTCGCTTGGTTTCGTTCACACCATTGATTCACTGTTCAGGAGCTGCCTTAATCTATGGGGGAAGCAGCTCGACCAAGCGAGTGTTTTGTATTCCGACCTAAATCGGAATACTTCCCTGAGTGGAATGCTAACACCTTATATAGTGTGCATTACACGACACGAGTGCGAATTTTCATCCAATGAAAAGTCACTGTGTTTATTCATGCTTAAGCGCATTTTAATGTTTTTAAGAATAAAGTGGAGTGGGTCATTGCGAGTCTAAGTTCCACTACCACACAAAAATTATCAGTTTTAAGCCAATTCATCCTCCTGTCACTTGGTTTCGTCCACACCATGAATTCACTATTCAGGAGCTGCCTTAATCCATGGGGAAGTAGCTCGACCAAGCCAGGGGTTTGTATATAGTTTATAAGGTCGGAGATGCTTCCATCTATGCGTTGCAAGCTTCACGACAAAGTTAATATACCCTATCACATACGTGACAGGTATAAAGATCAAAACGACACAGCAATTTGTTTTAGGAAAACTACTTGATGACTAGGTTACAGGAGAAAATTTGGCTTTTTGACGTCCGTTGATGTCCAGTACTAGGAGTAGTTGACGCCTTATGCGAGGGGGTTAAGGCAAATAGTGTATAATGTACCTGGTATACCTATATATTTTATTATACAAGGACAATATAAAAATGCTAAGGGCGATTTCGTATCACTTAAACAGGGTTCTTAAATAGCTAAGGCCGGCGCTGGATGTAGGTCTGAGTAGGTATGCAGATCAGCGGATTTAGTTAGATACGCAAGTTGTAGGGGCTTTTTTAGGTCGCTGATTGCGAATATGTATTCAAAGTTGCAAAAACTCAGAAACAAAATGAGGATCCCATTTAAAAAAAGCGCCAATTCTCGCTGAAAAAAGCTGGTACGGGGTTTTCTGTTCCTTGAATACGAATCTGAAGTCAAAGTTGTAAAAAAAAAAACAGAAACAGGGATCAAACTGTGAGCACTTTGCGGGATTATGTTCATATCAATCCTTTTTAAGGCTGATGATTTTTTTTTTTTGCGGGAATTTTTTTTCAACTGAGTTGTTTTTGGGAGATATCACATCTTTTTGCATTTTATGGATGCAAACTAGCCAAATGTAATGTAATGTAATAATTACTGATTACATTTTGCATCACAATTATACTGGAATTGAAAGCAACGGTATAATTACTTGTAATAAACCACCTGTAATGGACCATGTTATGGTCTGGTAGTGCTGCTCCCACCGGCAGATCGAAGCAGCACCTGATGAGTATTGATCTGTTGCTGGTAAGAAACCAGAGGCCCATTACACCCGGAACCAGGTGCGACCGCGTGGGCGTCGGATCCGTCCGCCAACCATTCCATCCTTATCGATTATTTTTTTTTAATTCCCCATTTTTACCTCCCCTGTTTGTGTTGTCTTCCCCAGGCCTATGAATTTTTGCTAATACGTAAAGGACAGGGGCAACGAGCGGCGAAAACCCCGCCCACATCTCCCGAACTGAGCTACAGCAAGCCAGATGGCATAGCCCGACCTTCACGGTCAATTAAGCTACCTTATGCTCCGTCCCCACGGCCACCTTCGGATGCCTACCAAACCATCCGTTACATATTTGGCGTCCAACGTGGGACCCATTTATGGTTAAGAACCGGACTAAAAAGGACCTCATTGGGTTCCTTTTTAGCCCTTCCACCGTGATGCATCCCCACAAGCACATTAAGGCTACTTGCTCTAAGTCTTAGGACTTAGCCATCATTACTCCACGTATTTTCCCTTCAAGTAGCTGTGCTTTCCTCTGTAGCACCCCCATCCTTCCTATAGAGTAGTTTTTCTTTTTAGATTCAGTTTAACAAAGCAGTCCTGGCTTTGTGTTCGTATTTACTGACTTTTATAAAACTCTCCTTACACCTTCCACACATTAGAAAAAATCATCTTACATCATAATTCATATCTCATATGCCATAAATGAAAAAGAAAGAAAAAAACATGCTGTGTGGTATATGATTTATATACCACACAGCATGTTTTTTTCTTTCCGGATATCTTAAGATGAGGAAAATCACACACTTTTTATTCATGCACTATCTACAAGCCACAACCACAATCATGAACTCGTAGTGATCATCGCACAATTTCATATGGTTCTCTTCACCCGCCGAGCGCAGGGACTGTTGCATCCGTAGTCGTCACTACTCATATAATCTGTTGTTTCCGTCTCTCTGGCAAATCTTATATACATTTGCCAGAGAGAGACGCAAACAGCTTTTCGTGGACTTCCGTTGGCATGCGATCTCTGCGAGTCATTCGCTGTATTGTCTAGATTGGCTTATTGAAATATCAATTATCAAATTATTATCGCTTAAGCGAGAAACTCTATAAAATTTCACATTTTTGGGTGTATTTTTTTATCTACTGTACGGATCAGAGCAAATGATAGCCTGTGTACACCCTTGGGGCACAGTCAATCCGTGAGAAAAGAAAGCAGACCTCAATACGCTCCCAATGAGGCTGTAGCCCTGTCAAAGAACAACAAGAACAATGAGAACAAGACAAATTTGAAAAATAGCGATTTTCAAACTGTCATATCTTGGTTGTTTTTCCTTGTATCGAAATAGAATTTGCAAAACGACCGGAAACAATGACCATACCAAATTTGAGCCCCAATAACTCCCCGGGGCCGGAGCTACAGTAGTCCGAAAACCCGTACTTGTTGTGTCGCGTAAGCATAGTCTTGATCAATTTTCCAATTTTGTTTATTTCGATTTTTTCGTTTTTCTTTGGCGGGCGGGACGCTCCCACCTCCCTAGATAGTGATAGTCAATCGGTAATAAAATCGCTTGATTCTGCTATGACTAACTCGAAGGAACTTGCTGAATGCTGTTCCTCGATCCGACAGTTGAGTAGCTGTATGAACATTACTGTTTGTTGGATTCCTTGTATGGTGTGGCCTTGTCGGTAACTGTAAAGTGAATGAACTTGCCTGTGAGGTGGCCAATAACGAGGACGGTGACAGTTTTTGGAATGTTGGTATGCCTATGAACACATGCAAACTGGCCCCAAGGTCCGATGTGCCTGTGAGGGCTAACATCAGATAGCATTATGGCTTAACATGTTACGCGGCCAGGCAGATTTGGCCAGTACTAAACCCTGGTCGCCCTTCAGGATTGCTTATGCTGGACAGGAAGTGTATTAGTAATGTTGTAGGGGTTATCATTGGCCATTGCTTAATTGGGGAGCATGCCAGGAGACTTCGTGTTTTAATTGCCTTGACCCCTTCAGGGGCATGGGCGCGTCAACATCTCTAGCATTTCTATGCCTTGTTGACGTTTCGATAGCATATCTTTTTTTCGGAAGTGTACAATGATTACTGCAGAAGTTGTGGGGACAAGGATTAGCAGGAGTGTTCTTTTCACGTGCTCTGCCCTTGCCGGTGGTAGGAAGTCCATCTTAGGGTCCTACTACTTCATTGATCTCGATGATTTGAAGGATTTGAGCGTCGAACAGATTAATCGATTGTTGGTTGATGGTTCGCGGAGTAGGTACTAACCGAAAGGTCTTTATTATAGACTGTGTTAGTGGTATCCCAACGGACCCAGTGTGGCCTATGTGTTCTTCGTATGCTGGAGCAGCCCGTATAATCTAACGTAACCTATAGTATAGGATAATGTATTTGTAGCTACTCGATTGCCTACGATTGATTCAGAACATTGCATTTGAGTACACACATATTCGATAACGAGTAAATTATATTTGATTTAAGTTTCCAACGATACATCAAATTTAAATTTATCACAATCTAACATTGCTTGTCAATCGTTCAAGCGGTAAACACTTAACCGCAAATTTCTTTCCTATTATTATCATTGATACCATCACAAAACGGCCAATCCAAAGGCAGTTTTCTAAAAGTACTCAGCAATTTTTCCTTTTTTTGCCGACAAAAGACAAAAGATGTCCTTCTAAAATACGCGTATACTAGGGAGTGTTTTTCCCAGGGACACCACCCAAATTAATGGCATCGTTTCCAAAAATAATGGATTATCGTCCTGGACTAAAGTTGACTTGAAAAATTTTCCAGTACCTTTTTATTAGGGAGAGGAATTATTTTCTGTTGTGTTGTCCGGGAAACGAAGGCATCATGCTACTGGTATTAGATTTACTCCTACTGAAGTGACGCCTCCATGGATACCCGAAACCAGATGTTCGTCCAGATATACAAAATCTGTATCTATGTATTGTATAATGAAGTACATGTGAACTTACGTATAGGACAAAAGATTATATTTATTCAAAACAAGAAAAGAAAATTTATAGGGTATTTGTTCTATCTAGAGTGAAACCAAAATTGATTTTTCGGTGTGGTTGGAAAAATATCCAAGTTCTTTCGTTCCACTTCATGTAGTCAGTCGCCGCATCAAACGAATTTGACCTCTGGCAACTGACAATTACCAAAAGACTTGTCGAGAATAAATGTCTTCTCACTCCATTATTTTAACCATTATTGTTGCGTGTGACAGATATGTTCATTTGTATTGCCACTGCGCATTTTAAAAATAAAATATAGAATATACTTGTATATTTGAAATCTTGTAAACGAATTTTTCTACGAAAGGAAAATATGCACGAGTGTGTATGTTAAATAAGGCATTCCGCACACGACGCAACTGCTTTGCAACTGGAGTTGCAAATCAGTGTGCGATGCAAATGATATGTGACATTGCCTGTGTATGGCAATCAGAGCCGTGCGAAGAAAATTTGGCGCCCGGGGCGAATATTTAATATGGCGCCCCCATATATAAATGGAAGAATATAATATACAGCATCCTTGCAAAACAACTCTCGGGTAACTACCGGTTATTAACTGGCAATCTTTCAGTTAAAAGGTATGGGGCATCGGGAAAAATTAACTTATTTCATTTTCACTTTGCCCCATGTGTGTGATTTTTTATCTCTGTTCTTCGTTAGCTGACGAACATAACACAGTCCTTTTCCCTCTACAGTATATCTACTGGTGAAAAAATGTGGATTTACGCCCTTCTCGAGAGCTACACAGCCTACCGATATATTATAGTTCTCCTTATTTCTGGCTCCAAATTAGCTCAGTATACACGAAAAACATTTTTGCGATGCTTGTCATACATGGGTCGCAGTTAGCATAAAAAATAGCAGAGACATAATTTTTATTAGCATGTATCTAAGAATCAAAGATAATCTGGAGACACCGAAAACAATCATTCACGTTGCCGTAGTGTTTTCAGAGATTAATATGGTTATCGCTACCAAAACAATGACCGTATCTATAAAACGCAGCAAAGACTAGGCATTCGTTCGGTAAATGATGCAAGGATACCTAGTTTTGGTAGCACATTATTTAAATCAGTTTGGGGTCGCTCAAGAAAATTGCTTTCCTGCTAGGTTCAGTAGCGATTTCTTGCAAGGATATTATTTTTATTTATTTTGGTTTTATATTACAAATTATAATAATGTTTTACATCAACTATCTCAAATAAACACCTAATCTAAACTAGTTCCTTAGCCTTATTTTAGAAATTTATTCCATAAAAATCAGAGGAATAGTTTGTTGATTTTACCTCTAAAAAAAAAGAAAAAACACACAATTTTTGTTTTTATTTTTTTTTAAATCTTGCATTTTTAGGGTTTTTGTAGTAAAACAAAACCCTTATGAAATCGGTCATGCGTCCGTCTGTCTGTCTGTCTGTCTGTCTGTCCATGAAATATCTCACGAACCGCTGAAGCTACACGCATGAAATTTAGTGAAAATATGTAGAAGTACTATAATTCTCTGGAGAAAGTGATACGTCGTAATAGGTCGACTTTAAGGGGGGTCCCCATAGAGGGGAAATGAAGGTCAACATTTTTTTTTCGTCTGGTATAGGCAAGTGGGGTATCGTAAGAAAGGTACCGTCGAGTACATTCCATTTCTGGAATTTTTTTCAAATTCGAAGAAACGGGAAAAGAGCGAGAGGGGAAAATATGTCATCCGAGTTTGTCCCCCCCCCCCTTGCATTTCGAAACCGTTACACTTAGAAATATGAAAATTTACAGAAAAGCGGCATTTTACTAACATAGAAAACTAAAAATATTAGAATTTTGAAATCTCATCAAAAAAGGTTAATAATAGTACATTTCTATTGTTTCAGTTAGCACACCCCTGCACCCCTTAGACACACCTGGGGTCAAAAATATTGATGGCCAATGATAATCAACACCATAGGCAATAATGTCTCTAAGTTTCATTACAATCATGTTATATTTAATAATAGTACATTCACTTAAAGTTAGGCATTTTTACACTATTCAAACAAAAAATACACCTACCGGCTTCGAAGGTGCGAGTACTACTTGCATGTTGTTTTTCGTAGTGCGAATTGCAGTTGTTGTTACATATTATGGTTAATTACATTCATGAAAGGGTAAAGATTGGTAGGGTTCGATGTTTTGTAGTTGGCCAACTATAACGGGCAGGGGAGGGGGGTGGGGCGAAATTAAGGTCAAATTTTGTTTATCGACTGGTATAGGCAAGTCGGGTGTTGTGAGAGAGGTAATGTTGAGTACATTTTATTTTTGGCATTTACTTTAAATTTGAAGAAAGCGGAAAAAATGAGGGAGGAGAAAATATTAGATCGTAATTTGTCCCCCCTTGCATTTCGAGACCGTTACACTTTGAAAATGAAAACTTTCAGGAAGGTGGGTTCCGAATAGCATATAAAACGGGAAATAATGGAATTTGCATATCTCCTCAAAATAACAGGTTAATAATAGCTTATTTCCATAGTTACAGTTAGCGCACCCCTGCATCTCTTAAACACGACCGATATCAAAAGTACTGATGTCCAAGGATAACCAACACCATAGACAATAATATGTTCTATGTTTCATTACAATCACGTAATATGAATGGGCATTTAAGATACTACAGGATGGGTCAGACATTTTTATTATCATTTTTTTATCCATTTAAGTGGTACCAAGAAGAGCAAGGAACCGATACTTACATACCAAAATAAGTGCTTGCTACAAAACCCTCGGATTGCGGGCGTAGCCCTCTATATTCCGGTTTCATTATCACTTTTTCTTAAATTTTCATATACAGCTCGGTTTGATCATAGCAAAATAGAGATTCGATTTTTGGGATAAAACTTGTACGTTATGAATACGAAAATTCCAGAAAAAGTGACAAAAGGGTTAATATTTTAAATAATAAAAAGGAACTGGATTTTATAGAGGTACAACAAACAATTTTTGAAATAAGGGTAAGGTACTTGTTGAGATTAGGTATTTATCTGAAAGTTCTAGCTTTCGTAGTTATAACAAAATATATGTAGAACTATTTTTTGAAACAGTACATTACGTACGAAAAAAGAAAATGGTGTTGGTGGACAAAAATGTTATTTTCGAAGCAAAACAAAAATTTTAATTTACAACTTTATAACAATTAAACCGCTTGTCTGATTTACAAAAAAAAATGTAAAGGGTAACGTATTGGCTGCGATTGACACTTCATTTGAGCATTCTAGCTAGCCTAGTTTTCCAGATATGTATTTTTAGTAATATGAGGTAGGCAATTTTCATAAAAAATGTAAATGTCTATATCAGCTAAAGGGTTAAGAATTCAAGAAAAGTCCCTTAATATTTTTTTTTGCTGGAAATTATAGGTATATGGGAAATCACGTGGCGTGCCAATTTCCAGACACCCTGCATATGGACCCCAAACTACAGACGCGGCGAAAAATTATTTAAAAGGGTGCGGATATATGATTAGTACAGTATGCAATATTCTCCACTGCAAGAAGCCATGTAGTTCGGATGGCATGGCGCAACGGTAAGCTCGTTCGCCTTTTATGTCATCAAATGTTTCTGCGATTTTCGTTCATATAATTTTGAACAAAAATTTTCAGTAGTGTGAGAAACCCACGGTCATGCAAAACTCTGTAAAAGCTTCTGAAAAAAAATTTACGTTCAAAATTTGTACAAAATTGTTGGGCACATGTATGTTCGGTGAAACACACAAGTACTCATATGTACATCCATAACATGTGCGTGAAAAAACGGGAAATTATCTTTTATTATATACATAATATACAAACATTACGTTATCACAATTAAAAACAGGAAGAAGATTTATGAGATGCTTTGTATTCAAAAAACGAGGTGTCGGTCATTGTTTAAATATGTACGAATGTCCTTTTTGAGATGCGCTATTGAAATTCCCAAATATCAAACTCGTTTCGGCGCCCTCCTGCTGATGGCGCCCGGGGCGGTCGAACCTTTTGCCCCTCTCTTCGCACGGCCCTGATGGCAATGGGAATCTGAACACGAGTCGCCTAGTTCTAAATCGGTTTGCAGCCAATTTGCAGTCGAGAACGGATAAATGCAAAACGCTTAAGTGCAAAATCTGCATTAGTGCAAAATATATAAAAGCCCGCTGACTTTTCGCCTATTTTTATACCCTAGACTTATAGTGTAGGGTATATTGTTTTTGTCACGACGAAAATATGTAACACGTTAAAGGAGGCTCCGGAGGTATAGCAACGTATGTATATATATACTCGAAAATGATCAGGGTCACCTCCTGATTCGATTTAGCCATGTCTGTCTGTCAGTCTGTCTGTCTGCCGTTCGCACGATAACTTTCGACAGAATAAAGCTAGAGCCTTGAAATTGTGGTCAAATGTTGGAAGTATGATCTAGTTGGTTGGTATTGAAAATGGGTATGATCAGGCAAAGAGAACGCATACCTCCCTTACATATGTAAAATAATTAAATGTATCAATAACTCCCGATTAGATAAACCTGATAAGCTCTAGCTTTGGCAGATTGCTCGTGAGGGTAATCTTATACTCTCGTGAAAAAATAAAATCAATCAGATGAAAACTAACGGTAATTTTCTTACAAAGATCCCCGTACTACCCTACTTTTCAGGTTTTTTGTCTATAACTCTTGAACCAATTGACGTAGACACCTGATTTTTGGCATGTAACCCTAAGGTGAGAAGTTGCTTGAGTTTTAGTAAGTTGGGCATAACCAGATCAAAGGAACGCCTACCTTCCCTTCAAATTTTAAAAATTAAATATTCCCTTAAATACGATAACTTTCGATAGAATGACACTAGCAAGTTGAAAACTTAGTAAATATTTCTAGTAAGATCTACTAGGTCGGTATTGAAAATGGGCAAGATCCGACCCAAGGAACCCCTACCTCCCCTACAAATGAAACTTCAAATAAGCGATAACTTTGGATAGATTGAAGACAGCAACTTGAAATTTTGGTCAAATGTTTGAAGTAAGATTGAGTAAGTTGGTATCAAAGATAGGCCAGATCCGATGCAAGGAACCCCCTACAAATGGAACTTAAAATAAGCGATAACTTACGATAAAATAAAGCTAGCGACTTGAAATTTTGGTTACAAGTTTGTAGTAGGATTCAGCTTTCTGATATTGAAAATACGTAAAATCCGAACAACCAAACCCTTACTTTCCCTACAAATGAAATTTCAAATAAGCGATAACTTTCGATAGGATGAAGCTAGAGGTTTGAAATTTTGCTTAAATGTTTATAGGTTGATCTTATTGATGGGCAAGGTCTGACTTAAGGAACTGCTACCTCCCCTACAAATGAAACGTCAACTAAGCGATAACTTTCGATAAAATGAAGCTAATGACTTGAAAAATTCGACAAATATTTGTAGAATGGGTTAGTTAATTGATTTTGAGAATGGTCAACATCCCCCTGAATCAGTGCCAACCTCCCTTATGAACTGGTCATATAGGAAACTTACTTTTAATGCAAATGGTCGTTGCCAATTATTACTTTTGGTATCACCACTAGGTTTGTACAAGTCCAGGGTATATACGCTTCGGACTCTGGGCCGAAGCGAAGCTTCGTCCTGGTTCTATAGAATACTGCCTCTATAAGTGCAAAACGTATAAGTGTAAAACACGCCTGAGTGAAATGGCAATGTGGCAGGCCCATCATAAACACAACGACGGATGAGTGCAAGGGTTTTTTGCATACGCGTATAGGTCAGTAAAATTAATTAAATTTTTGGACCTAAGAGGAAATAATTATGAAAGATCTGGAAATAATTTTAATCCCTTTTATAGATCATACATAGGTAAGCTTAATTTCGGATGGTGAAAATCCGAGAAATTTTTTGTTTTTTTTTTTCATATTTTCGAACCATTGCCTCAAATCGAAAAATTTAATAAGACGTAAATTAGAGACCGTTGTCTGTGTCCAATGCACTGCTGAAAGTCGAATTTCGGTTCAGCAGTATAGTTCAAATCGATAGTCACAAAATTAAAATTTTTGAGGCTTTGGAGAAAAATCACATTTTATCAACATTTAGCCTCACAGATATTTTAAACGGATGTTCCAAACGACAAGCTGGTTAAATAAAGTTGGAGATTTCATATCAACCGTGGCCAAAATTCGGGACAAGCCAAACAGCTAAGCGATTTTTTTTTATGATGGCGGCGTCCGAGTTAAATTTTATAATTAACGAATGTTCAAAAAACACAAACATTGATTTTATGTTCCATTTTAAGAAAAACAATTTTCCTTATAGTCGATGATGTATTTATTTTCCTATATACGTATTTCGGCAGCTACTTGCTGCCTTCTTCAGTAGAATAAAATAGATATAATTTCTTTGGGATCTTTAATTTATACTTTTTTACATAGTTGTTTTTTAGTGCAATTCCCAAACTCTTACTTTTATGGCTAGTCAATAATTTACATTTCCAGAGAATCCAAGATCGACATAAAAACACGTAACAACATGTAACACTTCTACACGCCAGTACCAAAAAGAGGCAATTCAGTTTAATAACCCATGAATTAAACTAAACCACCCCTTCCGGGTATTAGCGTGAAGAGGTATGAGTGTGCGTTACCCAAATCGGTGTTCAATCTTGTTTCGGGGTTTTCTTTTGTAATGAAATAACTTTCATATGGGTCTAATTTGCTGGCCTTGACCTCCTTGATTGGTTTTGCTTGTCCCATTTGGTGTCCTTCTTCGATGATGTGTCTTGCTACCAAAGATCTTATTTGGTTTTTGCTTTTGTTTTTGCGTTTCGCTACCTCCGCCTCGCTAAAGTGCTCCTTCGATCGGGTGGTGACTAGGCGTTTTGTTTGTCCTATATATGTTTTGTCGCAGTCTTGGCATGATATTCGGTAGATGCCACTTTTTTCATTATCCTTTTTCTTGTCTTTCTCTGTGTTAAGGCGCGACTTGATGGAGTGTTGTTTGCTCGAGCCCACGACTTCAATCTCATGTTTAGCTAGGATATTGCGTATAGGATTGAAAAATTCCTTCGAGTATACCATGCTCATTCGTTTGGTGTTTTTGTTGCGTTTTGACTGTGCAAAGAGAGTTGAATATTGGTTGCGCATCTTCGTCTTTCGTTTCTTTTCTATGAGGTCATAGATCATACGTGCTGTGTACCCATTTATCTTTGCTGTATCAATAATAAAGTTTCTTTCCTTATTGAAGCGCGCTGCAGTGAGGGGTACTGTTAATAATCTATGGATCATAGAGTTGTAGGCCGAGACTTTGTGTTGGTATGTGTGGCTGGATGTGCTTATGATGGTTCTTTGTGTATTGGTCGGTTTTCTATAGATGTCATATTCGATGGTATTATGTTGTCTTATTATTTTTAAGTCGAGAAATGGGAGTTCCCCATTTACCTCTTCCTCCATGGTGAACTGGATGTTGGGGTGTAGGGTGTTGATTTTGGCTAACAGTGCCTCTTTTTCTTCGACCTTAACGATGGCTAACACATCGTCTACATAGCGGACCCACAGTCTTGGATTGATGCCTTCAGTTACCATCTTCTTTTCGAGGCTGGCCATAAATATTTCGCTTATAAGCGGGGATAGTGGATTTCCCATGGCTGTCCCTTTGGTAGTTTTGAAAAACTGTTCTCTAAAGGTGAAGTAATTCTCCTTCATGCATGTATCTGCCAGTTTTGCAAGGAGTCTAGCGGTTTTCCTGCCTTCGGGTGTCGGGTCTTGTTCCACCAGCCATTCTTCCAATTTTTTGATCGCTTCTTTGACAGGGATGCTAGGGAACAGTGCCTTGACATCATATGACACTAGAATTTCGTCGTCGTCTAAGTGAATGTTCTTCAACTTTTCGATGAGTGCGAAGGAGTTTTTTATTGATGCGTCGCTGTAGATGTTGCCCTTCCGATTTATTTCTTCTATTACCCACTTCGCGATGTTGTAGGTGGGGGAGTTGGTATCTGCGATGATCTCTCTCATTTCGTTCCCAATTTTATATATTTTAGGCTGGCATCTGATTCGTGGTAAGGATGGATTCGGCATTCGGAGTTTTGCGATGTTAGGTATGATAGGTTTACACTCCTGTAACGTTTTTTCAACGCGTTTGGTCGAACCCTCAAGGGGGTTATTTCTTAGCTCGTAGTAATTGCCTGATTTTAATTTTTGGAATACTTGTTCGTCGTATGTAGATTTTTCCATGATTACTAATGAGTTGCCTTTGTTTGCTTTTAAATAGTAGGCATCTTTTTTGTTCAATTGTTTGATAGCACTTAATTCGTTCGACGGGCCATGTGAGGATGTCTTGTTGGATTTTATGACATTTCCTACTTCTCTCCGTATCTGGTATTTCGTGTCAGCCTCAAAGTACTTTATTTTTGCTTCGATGTCCATTATTGTGGCCTCGATCGGTGCTTTCGGTCTAATCGCGTAGTTCATTCCTTTGTTAAGGACCTTTAGTTCATCAAGAGTGAATTTGATGGTTGACTTGTTTATGACGAAGTTAGGGATTATTTCGACTTGTTGTTTGGCGGGTAGTTTGAAATTCGGCTGTTGTGTTGTTAAGAGGTCTGTTAATTTCTTGTCGAGGATGCGCCTTTTTCTAGACTTCTCGCATTCCTGGGCTTTAGCTATTTTCATGATTGTTATTGTTATGGGTTCTCTCTCGATGTTGTTGTGTTTTGCTAATTCCAGATGCGATGAATATGCTTGTAATGTAGTCGTGTTGAGTTTGGTATATAATTTTTTAATGCTCGTTTTTATAACGTCCAATTCCCATGTTTTCACTTTTGACTGTACTTCTGGTTTCTTTGTTGGAATATTTATCTTGTAACTTTTGGGAACCACTTTATGATGTATACACAATTTTAAAAAACGTATGTCTTCACTGATCCTGGCCATGCGTTGTTTGGCTTTTAGTAATCGTTTGAATGCTGACGCGGGCTTGGTTGCCATTTCAATATTATGTATTAAATGCAGCTTATTTGCACCGACTGTGATATGTTCCATTTTAAGAAAAACAATTTTCCTTATAGTCGATGATGTATTTATTTTCCTATATACGTATTTCGGCAGCTACTTGCTGCCTTCTTCAGTAGAATAGATATAATTTCTTTGGGATCTTTAATTTATACTTTTTTACATAGTTGTTTTTTAGTGCAATTCCCAAACTCTTACTTTTATGGCTAGTCAATAATTTACATTTCCAGAGAATCCAAGATCGACATAAAAGGAAAATTGTTTTTCTTAAAATGGAACATATCACAGTCGGTGCAAATAAGCTGCATTTAATACATAATATTGATTTTATGTATTTTAAAACACTTCACTTTATTATTATCTTTTATTTTATGTATAACATTTCAATTTTACCACATTATAATGAGACAACTATTTTACATGTTCTTTTCCCGATCGCGGCAAAAAGTGAACTAACTGTTTATTTTATGAGCGAATATGCAATCGCCATGATTCCCATGAAAATTGTATATTCGCCTAGAATTAGAATAGAAGAATTCTATGAGGATCGGATGACGTCTGGGCATCCGATGCTCTTGTGGGAACGTTGAGATTTTCTAAGTCTTGGGAAAATCTCATGTCTCCTGCTGTGGAATTTTCGTTTAAGTCCGTCAGCGAATTGACGAACGTAACTTCCGCGGTAGCATTTTCAGCTCTGCAAAATCGTTGATCTTACTGTAATTAAAACGGAGTAACTCAAAAAATACACTAGGCAAAAGCTTACAGTTAACATTGAATCGCAGCTAATTTCCTACTTTAAAAACTGAAAATACCCCGTGTAAAATCAGATAAATTTTTTACTAGATATAGCTCCGAAAAGTAAAATCAAAATGTATGCACAACCAAAATCTTGCTGTTTTATCTAACTTTATCTAGATATCATATTTATTTTATTAGAAAGAAAAAATATCTGTTTTGTTGTAAATAACTTTAAGTAATCGTAATTTTAAATTTTTTGAAAAAAAAAAAACACACTTGTGCATACATATTTTGTATTTTCCAAAGCTTTATCTAGTAAGAAAGAAACAGCAGCTCTCAATGCTCTTAGTGTCACCACTCCCTATCGATCTCGAACTCGAACACGAATCTAGTACAAATGTCCTCTGACAAACACACACATTTCACATACATGTTAAGAAAACCGGTCCACTTGTACCAGGTTCGTGTTCGAGTTTGATATCGACAGTGGGTGGTGACACTTAGGATGCATCTAACCTCCAAGGTAGGCAGTAGTGATATTGGTCACATGACTATTCTCAAATAAATTCCTGGCATGCATGAGATCAAACTGAATGACCATTGGAGTTTATGCTTCGGTAGTAAATTCATTGCTCTCATCCCATATCGGTCAGTATGATGAGACGAGTTAATTAAGCTTTGTCCGTCTGTCCGTTTGGTTCTATGCAAACTAGTCCCTCAGTTTTAAAGCTATCGAGGTGTAATTTTGCACAAAGCCTTCTTTCTACTGCACGCTGTAAATAACCAAGGAACCAACGGAATCGGACCGCTACGTCATATAGCTGTCATAGGAAAGGCTGGTCCAAAAATTCGTCTTTGTGAGAAAAACTTTTTTATTTATGAAGATATATCCTTCAAATTTCACACTGATCAATAATATTTTCAGTGAAATCACAATCATGAATTTGGTTGAAATCAGACTACTCTATCTTATAGCTGTCTTAGGAACGACCGTTCCAAAAGCAAGTTTTTGTGAGAAAAACTTTTTTATTTCTGTAGATATCTTTACGAAATTTCATATTATTCAATCAAATTGACTGCCAAATCACTTTCCTAAATTTGGTTGGAATCGGCCCACTATTTAATATACCTCTCATAGGAACAGTTAAATCGGAACAAGTTTTACTACAAATTTCAAAGTGGCAAATGCGCCATAAGTCACAACGAAGGCATGATACCCCTACGCTTCGCGTGAAGGGCAAAATGCCTTGGGCAAAATTTATAAATTATCTGGATCTACACCTGGATAAAAAACTTGCTTTCAAAGACCATGTTAATGAAACTATGTCTAAAATGAACAAGTGTATTCGCTCCGTGTATCCTTCATCAACAGGAAATCCCGACTTTCCCCTGACAACAAAATACTTATATATAAGACAGGCATGCAACATATAATATTATATAGTTCCCCTGTATGGCGCTACTGCGCCCTTACTCACAAAAGGACACTACAAACACTACAGAATAAATGCCTCAAAATCATAATGAACCAGCCATTCTACTTCCCAACCAGAGAACTTCACTCACTGACCAAAATTGACATGATAACTGCTAAGATACACAACATCCACTATAAATTTATCGCCAGATGCTCATCTGCGGACACACCACTAATCTCTTAATAGTACTATATCTTACCTGTGCTTGTGTTAGTCACACATAACAATAGGCTTAAATAAGATTAAGTTATCGATTAAGTGGCAGTAGGTTTTTTTAGTAAAATTTTTCCTCAACATTTATCTGCAAATTGCAAACTAAAATACTTTTAGTGTCACTTATATCAATAACCCTAACTTAGCTATCAGTTCCAATCGACAGAAGGTGGAACAATTCCTCTTCCTAAAAAACATTAATGTCGAAAATGACGGTGCGGAGACTTTGGCATGCTGTCTTGGTATGTCTGTCTGTGCGATGGCGCGAAGTTGACGCGCTTTGCCCCTCAAGGGGTTACGGGCAATTATAATTATTACACCGAAACAACAGTAAAATATGAAATTATAAAATTACTTTTGTCTCATGTGAGGCCTCTTCTTGATTATATTAAAACGGCAAGAATAGCCCAATTGATAGCCATAATTACCCATATTTTAACGAAGGGTTACCAAGGGACAACCCCGAACATGATGACCTTGTTCTGAAGTTTTGATATCATTATGTTTTATTAATTGTGCGGGTTGTTCATACGAGCACATACATATGTACGTAAATGTTTATACGGGTATTATCGCGGCTGTGCAATGAACATTCGTTCTCATTCGCCAATTACATTTCCCATTAGAACTTACCATTCCATAAAAACTATTTTTTATGCAATTAAACAGTCCTGCCGAATTTGCAGCTGTTTCTTCTTATTATAAGTCGATATTCAAACAGTTCAATGGGCGTTGAAAGATACAACATTCCAGGGAATGTTGATAGTCATGTGAAATGTACATGCACATTATATGGAATGTTGTATTTCAAGCTAGTCTTTTCGACAGGTTGCGTAATTTGGTTATTTATATGCAAATTGGGTCGGATCCCCAAGAGAACTTTTCTGCATTAGATGGGTGGTGGTTAGGGATGGTCCTTATCGACAAAATATCTTCTGTTGGGATGGAATTATGACATTCAATGCCTTTTTGTGCACGTCCTTTTGGTAGATCATTCCACTTAACATTAAAAAAAAAAGGTATGATACCCTTCGCTTCGCGTGAAGGGTATCACACCTTCAATAGTCTGTGTTGCTATTAATTTGATCCATCCTGCATTTACCACTTTGAAATTAGCAAACTTGCTCCGATTCCACTGTTCCTATGAGGTATATGAAATAGTGGGCCGATTCCACCAAAATTCAGGTGTGTGGTTTGGCGGAAAATATGTTCGATTATTGTGAAATTTGATACAGATGTCTTTAGAAATAAAAAAAAAATTTTTTTTTTACAAATCTTACTTTTGGACCGGTCGTTTCTACGACAGCTATATGATATAGTAGTCTTATTTCAACCAATTTTGCGAATGTAGTTTTGTAGTAGATACCTTTGAAAAATATGAAATTCCATTGGTTCCGACCTACATATATACAGAAAGAAGGCTTTGGGCGCAATTTCAGCTCCATAGCTTTAAAACTGAGAGATTAGTTTGTATAGAAACAGACGGACAGACAGACTGACAAAGCTTAAGCGACTCATCTCGTCATACAGACCAAGAATATATGTACTTTGTATGGTCGCAGATGCTTCCGTCTGTGCGTTGCAAACTTCATGACAAAGTTGACATACCCCATCACATTCGTGAAGGGTATACAAATATATAGTATCTAAATAAACAACTGGCCGAACAGTTCAGTTCCAGTGGGTCAAGGTCCGGAGATGAGTTGGCATCATGTAGGGACGCGGAAGCGTCCTGCCTGCCAAAGAAAAACGAGGAAATCGAAAAAAGCGAAAACAAGAAAAGGTTACCTAGACTATGTTTACGTGACACAACATGTACGGGTTTTCTGACATCTGTAGCTCTGGCCCCGGGTGGGCATGGGGGTTTAGATTTAATAGAGTAATTTTTTAGGGTCGTTTCAAGAAGTGTAGTGTAGATATGGCAGTTTGAAAACCGCTAGTTTTCAAATGTTTATTGTTCTCGTTGTTCTTCTTGTTTTTCGACAGGGCTACAGCCTCGTAGAGAGCATCTCGAGATCTGCCGTCTTTTCTCACGGATTGACTTTGTCTCGAGGGGGTGCATAGGCTATCAATTGGTCTGATCCGTGCAGTAGAAAAAATAGAGCCAAAAATGTGAGATTTTATAGAGTTTCTCGTTTAAGTCTTTTTAAAGATTTCAAAGAAAAAAATGCTTTCAGCCATATCCCGTGGCCCGCGGTTCAATTATAATAAATTTAATACATACATACTTAGCTTTGTTGGATTATACCACACAGTTGTATTTTGGTTGTTGGTAAATATGGGTATCTCCTGTTTCGGGGCGATGAACCTAATGCACTGGAGTACCGTTGAAGACAATGTTAACCCTTTGGCCAGTCAGAAGGGCCTTCTTTGACATAAAGTGAAATCTAGGAAATATGAGTGTCGACCTAGGCACTCCTCACACGGGGATGCTCAAATCTCCTAGCGACTGAGATATTCGTCGACTAAGGCACTACGGGAATACTCAAATCTCCGAGCGAGTGGGTTACTCGTCGACTAAGAGATCTGCCCTGTGTAATCAGACGGTGGCACTCATACGGAGATATTTCAGTCGCGGATACTCGGCAACTGCGCGACCGAAGGCTAGCAGATTCGACACGGTAGTCTCCCAGCCGCGAAGTCGCCCAGTTACCTGGTTGTGTATGTCGGCTGACTGAAGTCGACATTGTGCACGGATATAGCTTGTAGATGCGTCGGCTTGCTTGCGGGGATCTTGTGTTGTATATGTCGGGATGTTGATAGCGATAAAGTTTGACGTTGTCGACGGCAGGAAAAATATGGTTTTCTGATTGCTTATGGGTGTGCGGGGTCAGCTTGCCTGCGGGATACTACCGCTGTACATATCGCTGTCGTATATTAGGCCAGGCTATGAACGAAACCGGGTGTGTGTTTATCTAGTGCGCTTTGTATAATGTCTAGTGATAGTATGGTAGTGATGAGGATATCATAATCAAATATTATTATTAACGCCGCAAAAAGAGAACATTGTCCTTTCTCATTCTGTAGAATGCAAGGAATTTCAAATCAGATTCCCGCAATTCTTCTGCAGCAACAAACAATCTGCAATTTATGTTCCTTTCGATGTAGGTGTGTATCCAAAATCTTATCATTGCTCTCTTTCTCGGCGGTAATGATAATATTGAATTATGGTATCCTCATCACTACTACTATCACTAGATATTATGGAAAGTGCACTAGATAAACACACACCCGATTACGTTCATAGCCTGGACTCATGATACAAGGAAGACAAGATATCGCCTTCCCGCGTTTCATTTTTGTATTTTTCTGCGCATCACGTTATAAGCTCATATACACTTGAGAGACTGGTGGTTCATAACTCTCAGCATTGCAATCCTCAGGACAGTATCGCTTTGCTTGTTGAGGAAGCAGCACGCGCATGGTACAGAACGCTCTTTTCTTCTGTGTACGATAAAACGCACCTAATATGTAATAATAATACCGTTGATCGTTGAATGATTGTTCACCCTATATCTTTAAAGTATTGGCCCTACGACAAAAATTTGTAAAACATATTTCTGGGAAATTTTGACTACTATATTTTGATCCTACAACATTTATTGCTAGGAGTGATTGCGATATAAACAAAAAAGGAAACAAATTCGCTTCTCAAATAACATACCTATCAAGCAGAGACCGCTGTATCGTGCGCGCATCCCCCTAAAAATTCCATACCCTTAAAATTCCCCCTGGACGAACGGAAAACCCCTAAATTTAGTAGGTTTTCCTCCAAATTGAGCCAGTACTGCACGCACAACAAGCGAAGCGATACTGTCGTGAGAGTTGCAATCAATTATAAGATGAAAGAATGCAGGATGTAATCTAAGCAAAAAATTTTGGCAACCATTTTCTTCATGCGGTTGTGCGCACCAACACTATCTCATTTTCAATGGGCTCATTCGCCAAACATGGGCAATAACGTAGCAGCTACTGCCGCTCCGGAGCATACGTTCTGGAACGACTACCTAGCTTTGTTATTGTGTGTGCTTTCGGGCTTCACATGGCACATGATCCGAACAAACAGAAGGTCGTATCAAGACAAAAACTTTCTTTCTCTACGATTTACAACTTATACTGAAATACAACGCGACAACCACGAAACAAATACGAAATCTTTTTATTTCCGGGACTCTCGCCCTTTCGCTCCGGAGGTGTAGTAGCCGCTCAGCAATATGAATGAGCCCAATGGTGAAAATGGCAGACGTACATACATATGTTTAGCATGCGACTCGAGAAATGGCCTCCGAATGAAAACAACTGTTTTATTAAGAACACAAATATACTACATTCATCGCAACGCCAAAGCACGGTTCCACGGTTCCGCGTGTAATGAGATTCTCATTTTCCGGAAATTCTACTTGTTACGGTGGACTTTTACGACGCGCGCTATTTTTGTGAAATTTTGGGTGTTTCGCACTCTATTTTACATTTACATACCATTAACAAATGGAATGTAAGGTTCGAATCTCGCAAGATTATTACAAAATCTCACGAAATAAACTTGAGTTTCTTAGATAAAACCGCACTTGAAAATTCTGTCGCGCAAGTTCAGTTGTTCAAATCATTCGAACAAATGTCATCCAAGCTAAACTAACAAAACAGCTGTTCAAGTTTGGTTCCCCACACACATAGTGTATATCTGAGTTAGACGTCATCCATATGGATCATTGGTTGCAATGCAAAGCTCGTTTGCTGGCTCTGCTTGATTTGTTTATTCAATTTCGTGCGAATGAGTGAATTGAATGGGATTATCTTAAAAACTATTTAAGATTGAAAAAAGTTGTTAGACATTTTTTATGTATATTTTTGTGATCTTCAATTTCGTCTCAGAATGTTTTTTGCTAGGATTAATAGCTACAGAGATAAAATCCAAAAACTAAGTATACATACTATTGTAGGAGCGTGTGATGTAGGTTTTTAGAGAGCATTGTTAAGGACTTAATCTTTTACAAACACTGTCAATGTTTATTAAAACAAACGTTTATTAATACACACACTTAACTGTTAATAAATACAATGGTTTATTAAGGACTTGATCCTTTTATAGTAAATATTGTACATTTTATACAGTGATTTTATTTATTTCTGAACTCTCGAAACTTAGTCTTAACTTGAAACTCGCGAACTCTGGGACTCTAGAACTGAGACTTTTGATGCGAACTCTAGGACTGGAACTGGAACTGAAACTGGCTAAATTCAATTTCCGTTTTTTTATATAGTATTTCAAAGTTAATGTTTTGTTTTCTTTATTTCAATTTCACGAAGAATCTACCTAGGTATATGATTTATCTTAATGCCATACATTTGATTTACGTATGATACATTCAGATCTTGGCAAATATAGTGCATAATAGACGATCATTATTATGCGACTTTAAATTACGTATTAAGGGTCATTATTGTTATGGTGCGAAATGGATTTTGACACTTTTATTCCGACTCATTTCTATAGGTGTGAAATGAATTTTGACATTTTTATGCTGACTCATTTCTATAGGTGTGAAATGAATTTTGACACTTTAATGTGCACGAGCTTAAATTGCAAGTGTGATATGAATTTTGACACTTAGATGTGTGGACTAAATGTTGACTCAGTGGTCTTATATGCTGACTCACCGAATATATGATGATTCTTAGTAAAGTAGTGTGTAGAAAGCAAAGTAATGTGCAGATAGTATATCTGGCACATAACATTACCCCCCTTAGAAGGCGGATTTTATTTTTTTAATTTTATTTTTTTTAAATTCGTCTGTTCTTATGTTTCCAATAGAAGATCTTGTTCTGTATCTAGATTGTTTGTTTTGATGTGGGAAATTTCTTATTGCAGAAATTGGGTTTCTATTATCAGGTAAACTATTAGTTACTTCATCTGTTATTGAATTTAATTCAAATTCGATATTTCGATTTTGTGAATGCATTGGTGTATTGTATTGATTTATAGTTATAGATTTGCAACAGCACTGTCGATCAATTCTTAAAGCGTTCGGTAGACAAGGTTTTATACAATTGTACAATTTATATAATGTATACACCAGTATTATAGAAGAGATTAGTATTATTATATAATTATATAAATGACCATATTTATAGAAATGAGGTTGTGTATGCATTCGGTTTATTTGATCGTTGAGGTCATCTAGTTTTTGAGAGGCTATATTAAGATCATCTAATTTAATATTTGATAGATGTACTTGGTCCAGATAGAAATTTAATTCGGTTTTATTCAAACGTTTTTCATTACAACAGTCATCCTCTATGATATTAAGTTTTGGAATTATATTTTGGTAGGTTTTATTTATTTGATTATTTGTGATTAGTTGTGTTTTGAAAGAATAGGCTTTGCAATAACTTCCCAACTTTAGTATTCCTGTTTTTGATATTTCGACATCGATTATAGTGTCATTACAGGTTATTGTAAGAATTTGAGGTTCGCTAACCACAAAAATCCATTTATTTGATAGCAAATTTTGCCATATTTCTAATTTACCTGTTAAGAACTTTGTTTTACAGTCCTTTGGAATTTTAGTATTTACGTTGGTTAGTAACGCGATTTCACATATAGGTTTATTTAATGTTGCATAAATTATATAATTTTCACAGATATATTTTCGATTTTCAAGTTGTTTGCAAGATTCAAGATTTTGAAATTGTGCGTATTGCATTTTATTTACTGATACTGCGAGATACTTGAAATGAGGTTCAATATATGCATATGTTAGTTGATCCGAATGAGGGATCGGCAATGGTATTAGATGTTATAAATTAAATTCTGATCCGTCTACGATTGGAATTAATATAACGAAAATCATTAACTTGTTTATGAAAGAATATTGTATTTGAGCAATATTTATGTATTTGTATATATATATATGTATTTGATTAATATTCTCAGATTTCGGTTTTACCGGAAATTCTAAACCGTTTTTGAGATATTGGTTAGATTTGCTTAATTCGTTCAAAAGTTGTTTAGTACTAATTAGACTTGGATGTATTACATTCTTTCGCGCAGAGAGGATTATATCTATTATCTCTTCGAATTTTACGTCGATTTCGTTTAAAAGGAAAGTTAGGATACTTAGATGTTCAATTATTTCATCATTAAGATCATTCTCATTATTTATGTTATTTTGGTTTGTTAAATATGCATTAAATCGTTTAATATTTTCATTCAATTTTTCTTCTGATATTTTAATTTGCGATATAGTGTCGTTGAAGTTACTAATAGTTGTTTTGACTACATGGATTTGATCTTTCATTAGCATTTGAATATAGTAATCATCCTTTTCAACTTTATGAATTATATTATCATAATATTGAGCATCGTTAGAGTCCATAGTACCGAAAAGAAATTTAGCAACAGATCCAACTATATTTAGGATTGCGCGTTTGTTTCGTGTATATCCAATTATATCATTAATGGATTCAGCTTTATTGATAATTTGAGGCATTTTGATATTAAATATATTAGAATTCTGGGTACAAAATATTTCCACATGAGACTTAGAAATTTTGTCACATAGGTGAAATGATGATTTGGCTACTCGTTTGATTAAATTTAATCTATCTCTATATGAGTCGATATTAATATGTGTTAGAATTCTTAAATAATCAGAATAGAATCTTGTAATTCCTACATGTTCGTAAAATATTCCGCTTCCACTGTTTATTCTTTCAAGTTCGTAGTTTGTTCCTTGACATAGTGTTATTGAGAAACACAAAAATATGCCAATGCGGAGAAACATCATCCTGTAAGAGATGTTGGTTTGAGTTGATTTGTGTGGACTTTCAAATATTTATTTTTGTTTAATTTAATTACTATATTTTTATTGTTATCGCAAATTTTAGTTATCCAATTAGGTGATAATTTTTTAGAAACACCTGATTTATTGGTGTTATGTCGCATTAGAACAAAATCTCCTTCGTTATATTTAGGATTATAAATTTTCTTGTCATAATATTTTTTACTGGTTTCTTTTGATTTTTGTATATTCTGCTTAGCAATTTCGAATGATTTATTTAATTTATATTTTAACTGATCGATATAGGAATCATAGGTATATCTGAATTCGGGAGTATTAGTTAGAGAACTTGGTAATGTTGGTTTTGACCCAAAGATGAGTTCATAAGGTGTAAACTTTGTTGTAGAATGAACTGCACTATTGTAAGCAAACATTGCAAGGGGAACATATTCATCCCAGTCATTTTGTTGATTATTTATATAATGTTTTAAGTAGTCTTTTAGTGTACTGTGAGACCTTTCAAGTGCACCATTAGATTGAGGATGATACACTGTAGTATTCAATAATTTGATATGAAAGAGTTTGGCTACTTCTTTCATTAAAGTTGAAGTGAAATCTGATCCTTGATCTGTGAGAATTTGTTTAGGTATTCCAAAACGTGTTATAAATTTCAGCAATTCATTTGCGACAGTTTTGGCTTCATGATTTGGAATTGGGTATGCATCCGAAAATTTAGTTAAATCATCTTGTAGTGTTAAAATAAATCGATTACCTTGCTCTGTTATAGGTAGTGGACCAACTATGTCCATATTAAGCTTTTCAAATGGAACATTTCCTGTGGATGTTATTTCCATAGGAGCTTTAGTTAAACGCCTTGACGTTTTATTGAGCTGGCATGATGAACAATTTTTAATATATTGTTTAATATCTTTTTTCATATTTACCACTTGTAATATTGTTTGATTTTATTATATGTTTTATGGAACCCATTATGTCCAGATGCAGGGAGATCATGGAATTGTGTTAAGATTTCAGGTATTTGCCCGGATGTTGGTGTAATTATATTGTTATGGAAGATGTTTATTTTGATCTTTTCATTACGAAAAATGAATTGAATAATATCACGTAATTTATTAAAATTAAATTGGTTAATTGAATCAACTGGATTGGGAATATTTATCTCGTTGACTTTATCTTGAATAAGTTTCTTTTTTAGATTGAGAACACAATAGAAAAAATCTTGACATGTTGGTTTTTCAAAGAAAGAATATTTCAAGAAACAATGATAAATGTTTTGCTTAAATTTTGTTTTGGATCTTTCGATATCATATAACGAATAATTTTTGTTCAAAATTATTTCTTTATTCAGGCTTTTATCTAAGAAAAAAGTCATGTGTGGATTTTGATCATCTTTATCAATTGATGTAAAGTAAGCAATATTGGATTTAGTTGAGTCAATATTACCATTGACATCATTATAGTCGTAAATTTGTGGACTCATTGAATTATAGTAGAATTTTACGTAGTCGTGAAAAGTATCTTCTCCTTTTGCAAACAGTATTTGTTCAATTTTGTTGTTATTAGATTCTGTTGAATTATTTTCATCAATATTGTCTGACGTATCAATTTCTATTCTTGATAGAGCATCAGCATTTGCATTAACTCTTCCTTGTTTATATTCGATTCTGTAATCAAACTCTTGTAATTTTAATCTCCATCTAACGAGTCTACTACCTGGATCTTTACAATTACTCAACCATATTAGAGGTCGATGATCAGTGATAATTTTGAGTTTCCTACCATATAGGTATGGACGAAATGTTTGAACAGCCCAGACGATTGCCAGTAATTCTCTTTCAGTAGTACTGTAATTAGATTCTGCTTTATTTAAGGTACGACTCGCATATGATATTGGTAAATCGATATTTTTATCACTCATTTGGCTGAGAACAGCACCGATTGCAAAGCTGGATGCATCAGTGGTTACAATAAATTCTTTAGAAAAATCTGGATATTGTAGAATAGGAGAGGATATGAGTTTTTGTTTAAGTAATTCAAATGCTTCATTCTGTAATTCAGTCCACTGAAATTTTTCATCCTTTTTGAGTAACTTGGTAAGGGTTTTCGTTATTTTAGAGAAATTTTCGATAAATCTTCGATAATAACCGCAGAGGCCTAAAAAAGACTTGATTCCTTTTGCATTTTTAGGAATAGGAAATGTTTGAATTGCTTTTATTTTTTCTGGATTTGGGGAGACTCCTTGTTCAGAGATGATATGACCTAAGTAAATAACTTCATGTCGCATAAATTGACATTTCAATGGTTCTAGTTTTAAGCCACTATTTTTGATTCGGTCAAAGACATTTCGTAACTTAGTTTCATGGTCTTGGATTGAGCTTCCATAGATAACAATGTCATCTAGATAGACAAAACAATGCATTCCTTGTAAACCAGATAAAACACTATTCATTAGACGTTGAAATGTGGAAGGAGCATTTTTGAGTCCAAATGGCATTCTGATAAATTCGTAGTGACCTAAGGGAGTACTGAATGCAGTTTTTGGACGATCTTCGGGTTTCATACAAATCTGGTGAAAACCGCTGGCCAGATCTAATGTAGTAAAATATTTTGAATGTCCTAATTGATCCAATATATCATTTATATTCGGTATAGGGAATACGTCTGTTTCAGTGACGCTGTTAAGTTTTCGATAGTCTATTACTCTTCGCCATTTGATTTTCCCTGAAGCGTCTGGTTTTTTTGGGTACAATCCAAAGGGGTGCAGACCATGGAGAATTAGATGGTTGAATGATTTTTTGATCTAACATTTTCTGAATTTGTGAATTCACCTCTTCTTTGTGAATTTCTGGATATCGATAGGTTTTAACTGAAATTGGTCTATTGTCAGTTAAATTGATTTCAAATTTTTGTATGTGTTAACGTATCTCCTTCTAAAAAGAAGATTTCTGAATACTCTTTAATGAGATTGGATAATGAATTTGATTCTTCGTCATTGAGATGATCGAATTTTATTAAATTTTTTAGTTGTTCGAAGCGATTAATATTTTTAGATGAACTTTGTACGAGATTTATAGTTTTGAATGTGGATTCAGAGATGTTTTCGATTGGTTTAAGATATACTTGAGTTTGTTTTAATAATTTGTCCTCTTCTGTGATATTAAGAATTGATACTAGCGCTTGATTTTCTGAATTGACTTTAGTTATACCTTCCCCTAAATATATTCCAGAGCATAAATCTTTTTTACGAATTATCCCTTCTTTTATTTCGGGATTTTGAACGTTAACTTTAACGTATGTGATTGATCTTGCTTTTATTAGTTGTGGGGTTGTTTCCTTCTGTTTTGATTTAGAATAGCCTTGATCTGCGAAAGATCTGGGATCTGCTAAAGATTCCTTTTTAAGGCTTTTGATGATACGATGATTTCTTGAAGACTCATCGTTTTGATTGTTATCCATTGTTGAATATTTTAGAATTTGAAATGGAATTTTCCCACCTTTTAGATGTAGTATTTTTTGAGGGAAGTTTATAACGCATTGATTTGAATTTAGGAAATCATTTCCTAGAATTCCATCGAATGGAATATTTGTTGATTTAGTAATTACATAGAAATTTTGATTAATTGTCGTTTTAGGTAATAATAATTTCAGAACAGTTTTTCCCACTGTTTCTGTTGATGAACAAATACCTTGTAATTGGATTTTATCACTTTGATTTACAAGAGTGTTACCAACCAAGGATTTACCTTTTACAATTGATATCGAAGCGCGAGTGTCTAGTAGAAATTGGAAGTATGCATTATTTGATTGAGGACTTGCTATTTGAATGACAATGTTATTGTCATTGCCAAAATGGGACGGAAATGTCTCCATTTCCTTATTTACATGGTATTCAAAATATCCGATATTTCCGACATTTCCAGGAGGTTTGACTCCTGGAGACCTACTCCGTTTTTTGGATTCGGTTCTTGTTTATTTGTAAAGTTAATTGTGGGTTGGATATTTTCACCTTTTGATTGTTGTTTCTCACGATTTCGATTATTGTATGCCCGTTTTCAGCATTCTTGAATTGTGTGTCCCTTGTTTTTACAATAATTACAAACCTTTTCAGAAATAGTAGTGAATGCTGTATGTTGAGTATTGGATTTATTTTTAAAGAAACACTCGTGAGTGTAATGATTTTTCCTCTTACATATCTTGCAAAATTTTAAAGATGTCGACATTAGCCTTCGATTTGGCGATGTCGAGGTGTTCGGATGGGAACTTTTAATTTTTAGTAAATTTGTAATTTTTTCTTCCTCGATCGCCAACTGCATAGCTTCGTTCAGGGTTTTGACATTTCTGGCACGAAAAATGCTGCTAATAGCAGGATCGACATTGAGAATGAATGTGTGAAGAATTAAATCATTCATAGCTGCAATACGCCCTTTTAGTTCATTATTATCGGCGAAAGTTTGTTGGACACATACTATTAAATTCTAAGCTGCTGTCTCGATTCTTACGATAAATTGAGAAATAGTTTCTTTTGGACTTTGCTTACATTGTTGTAATTCTATAAGTAGGTGATTGTAATGTTTTTTATCACCGTATAAAAGTTTTAGAAAATCGCATAATTCTTGCCAAGTTCTGAATGCATGATTAGACACTGCTAATTCAGCTTTTCCTTCGAGCTGAGTTATTGCATAATCCAATAGAACAGGAGTTTGTTCTGGATATGCAAGTTTAAATGCCCGATTGCAACCAGTTAAATACGAATTTAATTGATTTCGTTCACCATTAAACGGCTTAATGAATTTTAATAAAATTGACAAACTAATTTTTTCTGAATTTACTTCATCAGTGCAATCATCGAAGGATTGCGTTTCTTCAGTATAAAGATTATTATTATTTGTGACAGCGGCGGTTTCATTGAATGTAGTACTCGCGTCTTGTAACATTTTGATTTATTGATTTAGGTTTAACTAAGATAAGGTAGGAGAGTTCGACTTACTTGGATTTTAACCTACTTGAATTTTGGAGTAAGCAGGAAATAGGAGAAAATTTAATCTTGAAGAGACGCAAACAGCAGGCAATTGAATTTTCGATGAGACCGCAAACAGCAGACAATTGAATTCCGATGAGACCGCAAACAGCAGACAATTGAGTTCTGAGGAGATCACAAACAGTTGATTAGAGCTGCCCTTTACCCGTCCGGTAAAGGTGGATTTGAGTGCGCTGCCCTTTATCCGTCCGATAAAGGTGAATAAAATTTGCCGCCCTTTATCCGTCCGATAAAGGTGAAATTAAATTTGTTTTATTGTTGTAGTTATTAGTTGCGTATTTTTTTTTTTTTTAATATTAGTGCAAAAGTGTTGATTAGCGCACTTTTATTATTATGGTTGTAGTTATTGACTTCTTGCGTATTTAATATTATTATTATATTTTTTTTTTATGTTCGCACTGTTTTATTATTTCTTGCGTATTTATTATTATTATTATTTTTTTTTATATTAGTTAGCACTGTTTTATTATTTATTTCTTTGAGTGTCCAGATAATTCAACGAACCACTGTTACCATTGTGAACAACACTTTCTAAATTACTAAAATTCAGAATGTAAGTGTTTCGCTAACAGCAATGTGCATTTTTTTTTGAAACAGTTCGATCACTGGATAGTCTGGTAATTATTAGACTATCCCACTTCTGACACCAAATTATTTATTGACGTTTGTTAAGGACTTAATCTTTTACAAACACTGTCAATGTTTATTAAAACAAACGTTTATTAATACACACACTTAACTGTTAATAAATACAATGGTTTATTAAGGACTTGATCCTTTTATAGTAAATATTGTACATTTTATACAGTGATTTTATTTATTTCTGAACTCTCGAAACTTAGTCTTAACTTGAAACTCGCGAACTCTGGGACTCTAGAACTGAGACTTTTGATGCGAACTCTAGGACTGGAACTGGAACTGAAACTGGCTAAATTCAATTTCCGTTTTTTTATATAGTATTTCAAAGTTAATGTTTTGTTTTCTTTATTTCAATTTCACGAAGAATCTACCTAGGTATATGATTTATCTTAATGCCATACATTTGATTTATGTATGATACATTCAGATCTTGGCAAATATAGTGCATAATAGACGATCATTATTATGCGACTTTAAATTACGTATTAAGGGTCATTATTGTTATGGTGCGAAATGGATTTTGACACTTTTATTCCGACTCATTTCTATAGGTGTGAAATGAATTTTGACATTTTTATGCTGACTCATTTCTATAGGTGTGAAATGAATTTTGACACTTTTATGTGCACGAGCTTAAATTGCAAGTGTGATATGAATTTTGACACTTAGATGTGTGGACTAAATGTTGACTCAGTGGTCTTATATGCTGACTCACCGAATATATGATGATTCTTAGTAAAGTAGTGTGGAGAAAGCAAAGTAATGTGCAGATAGTATATCTGGCACATAATAGCATGCGCAAGGCGATATCTTGTCTTCCTTGTTTGATGGCCTGGACTAATATACGACAGCGACATGTTCAACGCAAGAACCCCACAAGCAAGCTGACTCCACGGATCCACAAAGCAATAGCCGTGAACAAAGTCCACCTCAGTCAGCCGACATGCACAACTCGCAACTTTAGTAGTGGCCGTGTGAAGATGACGGGCGACCATGATACAAAGAAGACAAGATATTGCCTTCCCGCGTCTCATTTTCGTATCTTCCTACCTATCACAACATAAGCGCATATATATTTGAGAGACTGGTGGTTCCTAACTCTCAGCATTGCAAACCTGACGACAGTATCGCTAAAGATTAAACATTAATGTTTAATCTTTTGTACCGCTTCGCTTGTTGAGGGTGCAGCACGCGTACGGTACAGGAAGCGCGCGGTGCAGGACAGGACGCGCTCGGTGCAGCCGTCTCTTGTGTGGGTTCTGCTTGATATGTTATTTGAGAAACGAGTTTGTTTCGTTTTTTTGTTTATATCGCGATAATTATCACTACTAGCAATAACTGTTGTTGGTTCAAGAGTTATAGACAAAAAACCTGAAAAGTAGGGTAGTACGTTAGTTAGTTTTCAACTGATCGATTTTATTTTTCCAAAAGAGTATAAAATTACCCTCACGAGCAATCTGCCAAAGCTGGAGCTTTTCATGTTTATTTAATCGGGAGTTATAGATACATTTAATTATTTTACATATGTAGGGTAGGCGTTCTCTTGGCCTGATCATGCCCACCAACTAGATCATACTTCCAATATTTGACCAAATTTTCAAGGCTCTAGCTTCATTCTATCGAAAGTTATCGTGCGAACGGACAGACAAACTGACAGACAGACAGGCAAATATGGCTAAATCGAATCAGGAGGTGACCCTGATCATTTATATATATATACATACATCGCTATACCTCAGGAGCCTCCTTGAAGGTGTTACATACTTTCATCGTGACAAAAACAATATACCCTATACTATAAGTCTAGGGTATGAAAAGTTGTTCATACATTTTTTATGTATATGTACGTGATATTCGATTTTCCATCGGAAAGTTTTTTATTGCTAGGATTAATAGTTACAGAGATAAAGGCCAAAAACTAAGTATTCATACAATTGTATGAGCGTGTGACGTAGGTATTCAGAGAGCCGGTATGCGCAAGGCGATATCTTGTCTTTCTTGTATCATGTCGGGCAACTACAGTCTCGAGACTCCAAGGCTCCGTCTCTCAGTCGCCGAGTATCGAAGACTTGAGTATCCCCGTGTGAACAGTGCCTTAATCGGGGTGAAAACGCGAATGCACTGGAGTACTGCAAAAGACATTCTGATTTCTTTGGTAAGGATAAAGAAAAGATTATGAAACTCAAGTATCGGCGAGAGATTTTAGGTTGCTTTTCGGACCCCGGCGAATGATGACTGATACTAGCCGCCTAAGGGGGAAGGTGTGCAAGCTTGTAAGAAAAGTACTTGAAGCAGGGAGTATTGGTTATGCGGATCGTTTTTGTACTGATCCTGCATTGAAACTGCCCTTCCTAATCATTATTGATGGCAGGCATCAATAAATCTCCAAAGTGAAATCAATCGCAAAGAGGGGCAATTATTGAAGACTTATTGATACGCCAGGATCAGTACCAAAATTTTATCTGGGGTGGTGTATATAGATACGAGTATAATACATACTGCATATAGTAATAAGATGATTAATTATGAATGGGTTTAGTTGGGATTGGGTGATATTGGGATGGGATGTGACATGTGAATGAATTTATGTAATATGTAATCTCCCAAAAACAACGCTGTTGTAAAATTCCCCGCTAAAAAAAAAGTTCTCAGCCGCAGAAAGGATTGATTTGTATATAATTCCGCCAAAAGTTTGTTTTCGGTCTAGGATGTGCATATTGAACCCTGTTTCAAATTGGTAATTTCATTAAACTCTGTTTGATGGATTGCTTTTAAAACTGGATTCGGGGCGTAGAGGCAGAATCACTTGGCATTAGCTCACGAAGCACCCCGCCAAACAGAGTTTAATGAAATTAAGCAGGATTCAATACGCACGTCCGAAACCGAGGCACGAGACACGAAGTGCCGAGCGTACCCTTTTGGCGGGATTATATACATATCAATCCTTTTTGGGGGGAGAAGTTTTTCTTGGCGGGGGATTTTTACAACAGGGTTGTGTTTGGAAGATCTCATTTGCTAGATGATGGTGGTTACTTGGAGGTGTGTGGTCAGCAACACGCCCAACCGGGTTATTTACACTAAACGGGTACTCATTTAACAGTTAAGTGGGTCCATAGATCGATACATAAATCCCTCTTGTCGAAAAGTGTTCAGCCCAGCGATGCCAAATAGTACGATTTATTGTATTTTTCTTACGATTTTCAACTTTATACACGATCTTATGATTTTTCTCGAGATCCTTAACAAATTTTACGACTATGAAAAATCGAGAATACGATTTTTCAGTTCATTAAAAAAAACATCTCCACCATCATCTTTAGTTCAATCAGATGGTGTTTCCGCAGAGACAAAAATACGGAAGTTTTTTTCTCAATTTTGCATTATGTTTGTTGGGGTGCTAATTCCGAATTTTCACTTTGCTCATTAAAAAAAAAGTATGGCATCGTCGAAAAAATTAAGAAAAAGGAAAAATTTCCCCCATTTTCAGGATTTCACGTATAACCCAAAAACCGTAACCGTAAACCAGATGGTTTGGTCGCTAGAGCGCGCTGGAAGTTGGGCATTATTTCACTCGTCAGCAAAATAGAGAGAAAATCCCCGCATCTCCTGATGGGATTTTGAAAAAGTTGTTTTATTGATATCGTGAATTGAAACAGTGAAGTACTTCACTAGTAATTAAGCGGCAGTGGTGGCGAAATATCAAATTAAAAAGCATGAATTTCCCTTAAGCGACCTAGATTGAACGCAGCGACAGCGGCGAAAGCAGATCTGCCTGCTTTTGTTGTTGCTGCTGCTGCTTTTTGCGTTTAATCTAGTTCGGGCATTATGGTGGCATTACTTGGACGAAACCAAGATCGTCCTCGTTGTGCAAATCTTGGTCCTTATTCAATTCGTGTACATATGTCGATATTTGAGCATTTTCCTTTACAGACGACGCAAATGTCTGTGTAGAACAACCCACACGCCTGCAGCCACAACTCCCCGTGCAAGTTTTTCTTGCATTCTCCTGAAATGAGTTGCAACAGTTTGTCTGGGGCTGGAGACTGCAGTGTGGTGACAGGAATTAAGCCGTTTTTAGTTGCTTTCGATCTCCACTGCTCGGGATGCAATTGGTTACCAAGCCAGAGCTGAACTTGGTGGTACACTATGCTGACTATGCTGCTCAGCAGTTTTAGAAGTTGGAGGGATTGACGGTAGGTTGGATGTGATCTTGAAGGCAGATGTTAAGTATTGCCTATACATCAACTAGTCTATAGTTGTATTTTTGTGATTACCATTGTAAAGTGCTACTCGAAACTCCTCACCTGCTTCAATTATTTGTTGACTAGCTGTAGGGTCCTTGAATTTAGTGAGATGCGCTCTGAAATCGGGATTGTTTGCCAGTACTTTAAGGCATTTAACCTTGCCTTGGTTGTACAAGGCGGATGTAGAGACACAACCGCTCACAGCATGTAGAAAAAGCATATGCTCAGCAATAGGCGTGTTTTTTTTGCATAACCGTGTAGGGTCCCTGCCCTGGTTGCGCAAAAAAAACACGCTAGGGCAGCATCCAGGTTAAATTCCGAATCGTGAAGTTGTCTACACTGACGTCAAGTGATACGCCTCATATGTGGTGAAAATAAATTAAAAATTCGGATGAAATTTCAGTTTGATTGTCGGATCGTCTATTTATTGGGACTGCGGCAGACGTTTATAAACTTGGCGTACCGCTCTAACTTAACAATCATCATTCAAACGAGTTATTTATCAGTGACAGATACAAGTGCAACTCTATCCAAAAGGGTTGCGGGATCGATCCCCAGCAAATTCTTATCTTCTTTTTCCTTTTTAGGGTTTTGTATAAAAACAAAACCCTTATGAAATCGGTCATGCGTCCGTCTGTCCGTCTGTCCGTCTGTCCGTCTGTCCGTCTGTCTGTCTGTCCATGAAATATCTCACGAACCGCTGAAGCTACATGCCTGAAATTTGGTGGAAATATGTAGAAATACTATAATTCTCTGGAGAAAGCGATGCGTCGTAATAGGTCAACTTTAAGGGGGGGGGGTCCCCATAGAGGGGAAATGAAGGTAGAAATTTTTTTTCCTTTGGTATAGGCAAGTGGGGTATCGTAAGAAAGGTACCGTCGAGTACATTCCATTTTTGGATTTTTTTCGAATTTGGAGAAAGGAGAAAAGAGGGAGAGGGGAAAATATGCGGTAGCGAGTTTGCCCCCCCCCCCCCCCTTGCATTTCGAGATCGTTATAGCTAGACATATAAAAATCTACAGAAAAGCGGCATTTCAATAGCATAGAAAACTAAAAATAATAGAATTTTTAAATCTCATCCAAAAAGGTTAATAATAGTACATTTCTATAGTTGCAGTTAGCACACCTCTGCACCCCTCAAGCACATTCTAGGTCAAAAATATTGATGGCTGATAATAACCAACATTACAGGCAATAATATCTCCAGGTTTCATTACAATCACATAATATTTAAAATTAGTACATTCATTTAAAATTAGGCAACTTTACACTATCCATACAAAAAATACACCTACCGGCCTCACGCATAGATGCGAGTACTACTTGCTTGTTGTTTTTCGTAGTGCGAATTGCAGTTATTTATTGGACCAACTTTGGAAGCGTGAAGATTGGTTGCGGCGGTGATCCTAACAATAATTATTCACACAATTTATTTTTTTAGGGTTTTGTGTCTTAAATCTTACAAAATCGGTCAAATGTCTGTCTGTCCGTCTGTTCATAGAATACCTTACGAACGGATGAAGCTACACAATTCAGCGAAAATGTGTAGAAATGCTATAATTTGCTGGGGAAAGCGTTGTGTTGTAATTGGCCAACTTTAAGGGGGAGGGGGTCCACATAGAGGCGAAATTAAGGTCAATTTTGTTTTATCCACTGGTATAGCCAAGTGGGTTGTCGTGAGAAAGGAAATGTTGAGTACATTTCATTTTTGGCATTTTCTTGAGATTTGTAGAAAGGGGAACGGCGGAGGAGGAAAAAATATTAGACCGTAATTTGTCCCAGGCGCCCTGAATTTCGAAGCCGTTACACAAGTTTGTAATTTGCAATGTCGTTTTAACATGAATGGTTAAGCATCTCGAAGAGTAGGACAGTTTGTCTCGTATACATACATATCTATTGTATCTACAGCTTCTCGTATTAAAACAATTATTATTATTTGAGAGGTGACAGATGGAGTCTTTTTATGAATTGGCATGTAAGATAGTATATCATGGGTAAGACATTTAATTATGGTGTTTTTATTCAGCTGAGTGGTACCAAGAAGAGCAGGGAGCCAATATTTAGATACCAAAATAAGCGCGTGCTACAAAACCCTCGAATCGCGGGCGTAGCCCTCTATATTCTGGTTTCATTTTTTTTTGTTCCATTGATATTCCTATTGAAAATGTGTTATTTAATAATAGGTATGGGCCTATCAGAGCAAGACGTAATATTAGTTTACCAATGAATTTGACTGAGTGACAGAAACACAAGCGCGCCAACATCGACGTATTACGTTCTACACGACACCAGAGCCATCTGTGTGTCATACATGTGGAATTTATTGAGGGGTTATAGCGTGTAGGGCAGCCACCCAAATAAACTATCCCGGTTAATGTTGTTGGTGTAACGCGTGTGTTATTTTAACCTACACGCGATAAATTCCCAACAAAACGCGCCTAAAATCAGTGTCAATAACACTTTGTGGGTGGTAAGGAGATGGAGGGATTTTTCCTTTTCCTGGCTTCATGAAAAATATGTTATGTGAGGTGGTTGCTCCAATCATTATGACCAGAAGATTTACTGCTTCACCCACCGCTACAACTGTTTCATGATGTGGTGCCAGGTATTTAGCTCTTTCAATGATAAGCATATTTGCGTCCTCGGATGCTTGTTTAGTGACAATGTCAGCTTCAGTAAATTTAGCCATTAACCTTGTTATCAAACAACTTTTATTTTTGGAGTTGGCTAGAAAGCTCTCTCGAGATACTGTGGGTACCACTTTTGGGTTGATTATTATTTCGACTGATTGTTTTTTGATGGACCTTCTTTTGTGCTCTACATTTTTAGTGCTTTTTTGATATTCAGGGGTATCCATCAAATACAACTACAGCATTTAAGTTGAGTTACCACACAAAACCAATGACTTTTGGAAGCAAACTTGGGATCTGATGATCGCAGTTGTGGCTTTATAATTTTCTTTTGGGCACTTTCCACAAAAGCAGTGATACACGTTTCTTTCATATACTGCTTTCTGTAGTTTTCGTAGAATTTAAGGAAGGTTTTACCCGTGAAATACTCCAACTGAACATCACCTCTTTCATAATGAAAATAAAAATGCCAAAAATTTGATTTGATAACACAGGGAACGCAAACAACTTCCTAGCACCAGTACACTGTAAAGATTAGAATAGCCCGCCAAACAGATGATGCGAGTGATTTTTACGCAATTTAGTCGTTCGGTTGAATTTTTCCTATATTTTAACGCGTTCTAGCGCCCATTCTTCTGACAGAAAAAATGAATTGTTTTTTTTTTTTGTAGTAAATGTTCTCTACTTTAATTATGTTGTGCACAATTTTCCAGAGAAATGTCCGCTTTTCGAGTTTTTTTTTTTAATTTTCTCGATAATGCCCTGCTTTTTTAAGAGGCAAAGCGAAAATTTTACTTCGGCGCCTCCGAAAACGTAAAAAGAAATTGAAAAAGAAACTTACAAATTTTTTACTCGGATTAGTCATATTTCGATACGAAATGACTGGATTACTTAGACTTTCATTGTAAGCGGATTGTTGAAAGAAAAGAACTGAGGGCTCGTTTGGCAGCAGCATCAGACGACAATCGAAGCAGCATCGAAATCCTTTGCCGCTAGAAAGCTCGAGAAGTTCAGCGTAGTGTGCGACGCGTTAAAAGAATTTATGCGAATTTTCTTCTAGCCTCAGCAGAATAAACCGCAAGAAGTAACAACTTAGACGCCGTATACAGTGTCATCAAGGAGTTTACAGATGGTTGTAACTCCTTCCAACATCCGGTGAAGGATAGTGATGAAAAGTTACTTGTCTTGGAGGAAAATCAAACGAGGCGGTGGAAACATTACTTCGCCGCGATCTTGAACCGTGTAACATCTGCTGAAGTTCCTCCTCATACAATAATTTAGCTAACCATCCAAATGTGTGTATATACAGTCCACTGCCCCAACTAAAGTGGAATTAGTCACTGTAATTATTGCACTAAAACGAGCTAAGGCCGCCAGACTCGACGGTATCCCTGCCGAACTTTATCAAGCGTAACTGCTAAGTAGCTGTACCCACTTGTTGATAAAGCGTGAAATACAAAGACCTTTCCCACTGAGTGAATGGAAGGTTTGATCATCAAACTTCCGAAGAAGGGTAGCCATACAGACTCTACTTATAGGAGAGGCATTTGTGTGTTTCCTGTCGTTACAAAGATAATAGCTAAAATCGTCCGGGAAAGGCAAAAGGCGCACTTTGAAAGCACAATTAAGAAGAGCAGGTCTGCTTTCGATCTGGATTCCTGCGTCGATCACATTAACACCTTGCGAATCATTATCGAGCAATGCGTTGAGTACGATTCTCCGCTTCACTTGCTTTTCATCGATTTCGGGAAGGCCTTCGATAGCGTGAACCGGTATTCTATTTATATTGGCGATCTTGCCTTGTCCGTAATTTGCGGCCAAAGAGATCCCTTCCCATGAAAACTTCGTCAACATATCTGCTAAGATCCAGAATTGTTTCCTGCGTTCTTACTTTTCTATTTGGCCGCAGTCTCAGCACTTCTGAGTAGGCGTGGGATAAAGATTGTAAATCGTAAAAACAATGTCAACCAGTCCGAAGCGTATATACCCTAGACTTGTATAGCCCTAGTGGTGATACCAAAAATTTCCAATTGGTAATGACCATATGCATTAAAAGTTAGTTTCCTATATGACCAGTTTATAGGGGAGGTTGGCAATCATGCAGGAGGATCTTGACCATTATCAAAATCAATTAACTAACCCATTCTACAAATATTTGTCGAATTTTTCAAGTCGCTAGCTTCATTCTATCGAAAGTTATTTCTTATTTGAAATTTCACTTGTAGGGGAGGTAGGGGTTGCTTGGGTCGGATCTTGCTCATTATTGCCACCAACAAATAAGATCATGCTTCGAACATTTAAACAAAATTTCAAGTCTCTAGATTCACTCTATCAAAAGTTATCGCTTATTTGAAGTTTCACTTGTAGGGGAGGTAGGGGTTCCTTGGGTCGGATCTTGCTCATCATTGCCACCAACAAATAAGATCACGCTACAAATATTTAAGTAAAATTTCAAGTCTCTAGCTTCATTCCATCGAAAGTTATCGCTTATTTGAAGTTTCATTTGTAGGGAAAGTAGGGGTTTCGTTGGTCGGATTTTACGTATTTTCAATATTAGCCAACTGGATCTATTACAAACATTTGACCAAAATTTTAAGTATGTTGTAAGTCGTAAGTTATCGCTTATTTTAAGTTTCATTTCTAGGGGAGGTAGGGGTTCCTTAGGTCGGATCAAACCCATCTCGAATACCAACTAACCTGATCTCACTTCAAACATTTGACCAAAATTTCAAGTCGGTGGCTTGATTCTGTCAAAAGTTATCGCTTATTTGAAGTTTCATTTGTAGGGGAGGGAGGGGTTGCTTGGGTCAGATCTTACCCATTTTCAATACCAACCAAGTACATTCTACTAGCAACATTTTGTCAAATTTTCAGCCCGCTAGTGTCATTTTATCGAAAGTTATCGTAATTAAAAGAATATTTAATTATTGAAACTTGTAGGGGAGGTAGGCGTTCCTTTGATCCGATTATGCCCAACTTACTAGAGCTTAAGCATCTTCTTACCCTAGGGTTACGTGCCGAAAATCAGGTGTCTACGTCAATTACTTCAAGAGCTATAGACAAAAAACCCGAAAAGTAGGGTAGTACGGGGCTCTTCGTAAGAAAATTACCGTTCGTTTTCAACTGATCGATTTAATTTTTCCAGGGGGGTAGAAGATTATCTTCACGAACAATGTACCAAAGCTAGAGCTTTTCATGTTTATTTAATCGGGAGTTATAGATACATTTAATTATTTTACATATATAAAGGAGGTAGGCGTTGTCTTGGCCTGATCATGCCCATTTTCAATACCAACCAAGTAGATTGTACTTCCAACATTTGACCAAAATTTCAAGCCTCTAGCTTCATTCTATCGAAAGTTATCGTGCGAACGGCAGACAGACAGACAGACGGACAGGTGGACAGACAGACAGACATGGCTTAATCGAATCAGGAGGTGATCCTGATCATTTATATATACATTGCTATACTTCCGGAGCCTCCTTTAAGGTGTTACATATTTCCGTCGTGATAAAAACAATATACCCTATACTAAAAGTCTAGGGTATTATTAACTAACCCATTCTACAAATATTTGTCGAGTTTTTCAAGTCGCTAGCTTCGTTCTATCGAAAGTTATTGCTTATTTGGGGTTTCACTTGTAGGGGTAGGTTTCTTTTGTCGAATCTTGCGCATTTTTAATAAAACAACCAACTATGTAGATCCCAGTACAAACTTAGCTTCATTTTATCGAAAGCTATCGCTTATTTGAAGTTATATTTGTAAAAGAGGTAGGGGTTCCTTGGGTCAGATATTGGCCATCATTGCCACCAACCAATTAGATCGTGCTATGAACATTTAAGCAAAATTTCAAAGCTCTAGCTTCATTCTATCGAAAGTTATCGCTTGTTTGAAGTTTCATTCGTAGGGGAAGTAAAGTTTTGGTTGGCCGCATTTTTCGTATTTTCAATATCAGCCAGCTGAATCCTACTACAAACATATAACTAAAATTTCAAGCAGCTAGCTTTACTTTATCGTAAGCTATCGCTTATTTTAAGTTCCATTTGTAGGGGAGGTAGGGGTTCCTTGGGCTGGATCTGGCCTATCTTCATCACCAACTAACTCAATCTTACTTTAAACATTTGACCAAAATTCCAAGTAGCTGGCTTCATTCTATCAAAAGTTATCGCTTATTCGAAATTTCATTTATAGGGGATGTAGGGGTTCCTTGCGTCGGATCTTGCCCAGTTTCAAATCAACTAAGTAGATTTTACTGGCATCATTCTAACAAATTTTCAACGTGCTAGTGCCATTCCATCGAAGTTATCGTAATTAATGGAATGTTTGATTTTTTTTAATTTGTACGGGAGGTAGGCGTTCCTCTGATCTGATTACGCCCCACTTCCTTAAACTCAAGTAGCTACTCACCTCAGGGTTACGTGCCAAAAATCAGGTGTCTACGTCAATTGGTTCAAGAGTTATAGACAAAAAACCCGAATGGTAGGGTAGTACGGGGCTCTTTGTAAGAAAATTACCGTTAGTTTTCAACTGATCGATCTTATTTTTCCAGGAGAGTGTAAAATTACCCTCACAAGCAATCCACCGAAGCTAGAGCTTTTTATGTTTATTTAATCGGGAGTTTTAGATACATTTAATTATTTTACATACATAGGGGAGGTAGGCGTTGTCTTCGCCTGATCATGCCATTTTTCAATACCGTTCAACTAGATCACACTGTCAACATGTGACTAAAATTCAAAGGCTCTAGCTTCATTCTATCGAAAGTTATCGTGCGAACAGACAGACAGACGGACAGACAGACAGACAGACATGGCTTAATCGAATCAGGAGGTGACCCTGATCATTTATATATATTACATTGCTATACCTCCGAAGCCTCCTTTAAGGTGTTACATATTTTCGTCGTGACAAAACCAACATACCCTATACTTATTCTAGGGTATAATAAGCAAACTAAATCGAAAATCGAACAGAAAGTAGGGTAGTACGGGGCTCTTTGTAAAAATGATACAAAGTATCTACACTGCATGCAGATACATCGGAACATGGATATGTCTTTAGCTACCGACTGCATGGAACCTGTTGTGTTGAAGATAGCGACGTAAGTTTTATAAAGATCCCAGTATAGTTATACTGGATTGAATCATTCGACAAAACACGTCCCACGCTTTCGGTAGGCATAAGACATATCCATGTACCGATGTATCTGCATGCAGTGTAGATACTTTGAATCATTTTCAAGACATACCGTCCCACATAGTGTACAGAAGAATACAAATTAACCCAACCGTTGCCCTGTGTGTGGATCAAGCGATCATACACTCTACATATTGTATATGCGCCTGTGCTTCGTTAGTACGTATGTAAATCCGCGATTGATCGCGTCAAGCCGCAGTCTAGCTAAACACACTTACTATTAGATACTTACTAGATAGTACTCGTCTAAGTCTAAAGACGGTAAGCGCGACAACACAATTTTATTGCATTAATGTTTACGTTATCCACGCTGCACAAACTGCATCATTTGCACTATTCTCCTCACTAAATCAGAATTGTGCACTGTTAGTTGATATATCATCGATCGTGATAGTACGCGGTATGCGCGATACAAGTACGGTCGTAAGTTCCTTACATCTCACGGGAAAAACACGTTGGTGACCTTGGTGACACTGATTTCAGTCGGCTGGATGGGATTGGCCATCACAAGAAAGGGGTGGATCCGCCGCGGAAGTGTAGTCCAAGGTCCGTGGAGCAAGCATCTCTTTCGCACTGTCGCCGATGACGAAGCAACACCCATCCATTGAACTTAACCGTCTCATTGCGTGCATACGAGTGTATGTGCGTGTGTGTGTGAAGTTGAAGCTATTTCCCGACCTACCCCAACGATTTTCTTATTGAGTCAGGTTAGTGACGTAATTGATGAAAACAAAAAATTGGTGTGAAGGAGAAGACATAGCGCTGTGCACGAGTGAGGGAGACAGGTTGTCTGGATGTGGCTGGTGTTGTGAGCAGATTTGAATCACGAGGGGATGGCAGTTGAATGATGTTGACTTGCGTTATGGGTGCTTGGTTGTTTAGTCAGTTCATGACGCGATGTTTTTCGATTTTCGTGAGTTCCCTTTGATGACTGACTCGGATTGACAGGATCGGCCACTACATTTATATAACTCGGAAAAATTTTCAATGGGCTTGTTTCCTTTTCTGACCCCCGAGTAGAAAAACAGACATTTCGTGTGACGGACAGATTTTTAGGAAGACCCCCAGCTATAAGACATATCCATGTCAAAAAGTACCGTTAGTTTTCAGCTGATCAATTTTATTTTTCCAGGGGAGTATAAGATTACCATCACGAGCAATCTACCAAAGCTATAGCTTTTCATATTTATTTAATCGGGAGTTATAGATACATTTAATTATTTTACATACATAGGGGAGGTAGGCGTTCTTTTGGCCTGATCATGCCCAACCAATACCAACCAACTAGATCATACTTCCAACATCTGACCAAAATTTCAAGGCTCTAGCTTCATTCTATCGAAAGTTATCGTGCGAACGTACAGACAGACGGACGGACAGACAGACGGACAGACAGACGGAGAGACAGACAGATATGGCTTAATCGAATCAGGAGATGACCCTGATCATTTATATATATACATTGCTATACCGCCGGAGCCTCCTTTAAAGTGTTACATATTTCCGTCGTGACGAAAACAATATACCCTATACTAAATGCAAAGAGAATTGATAATTCTACAAGAGTTATCACTCCATATAACTTTCCCCTCTGCCAGGAGATTTGTTTATATTGACAAATTGTATAGACTTCACAAGAAAGCTGACTCCGCCTCCGGCGGTAGATTTGTATGTATTGATTCTCTTATGTATCTACACTGTGTAGTTTATACTATGTTTATACAATTTGTCAATACATACAAATCTCCTGGCAGAGGCGAAACTTCTATGGAGTGATAACTCTTGTGGAATCTATACTGTTTGCTAAAAGTCTAGGGTATAAAAATTACCAATTAGTGTCAAACAAATAGAGGTCGCTGCGATGAATGGTGGTAGACCCAAAGACTACTCCTCCCTCGCGGGTGAGTAGGCGTGGTAAAAATGTCCAAAATTAATAAATAATTGTGAGCGAAGCGGGTTGTTAGCAAGAAATCAATTAATGGGGGTAAGTACGATTTTTAAGATTTGTTGGGACGATTTTCACTTTTTTTTCTCTAGCTTCACTGGTACTGCCCTCAGTAGGACTCTAACCAAGCGCCCAGGGCTCAGAAGGCGAACGTGCTAACCATTGCGTCATCTGAACTACATATTGGGTATATGTACATTTTGGTATAAATAAATATTTGTTATAGACAAGTGTTAGCGATGTGGGCGGAGTTTTTGCCTTCTCGCTGCCTTTTTTCATTAGCATTCTGAAATAAATCTCGTGCCTAAGGTTCAAATATCATACAAGAAACGTCCCACGACCTTAGAAAAAAAATAACAAAGAAAAGAAAACTATGTAGGCAATGGACGTCGATCGGCTCATATACCTCGACACTGCTCCGGGTTCTGATGGATAATGGATCCCAGCCTCTATACCAGCGAGGCTTTTCTCCTCATGCCATCAGTGACCTGAAAAGGGAAGTGGGTTGTTCCGTGAAGGAATTGCTTAGGTACTGACGAAAAATAGAGATGAAAGAAACTGATTTAAAAAGAATAAAGCTAATTGAAAACTGATTAAAAATAAATAATAACTGAAAAACCCATAAAAAAACTAATAGTTGATACTAATAAAAAAACCAATCAAACAAACTGAATTAACTTAGGCGGCAACCGAATAAAGAAAATTAAATGCCACTCCAAATTAAATGAAACCGGAATATAGAGGGCTACGCCCGCAATCCGAGGGTTTTGTAGCAAGCGCTTATTTTGGTATATAAATATCGGCTCCTTGCTCTTCTTGATACCACTCAGATGGACAAAAAAAAACATAATTAAAATGTCTTACTCATTTACATTTTACATGCCAATTCATATTACGTGATTGTAACAAAACTTAGAACATATTATTGCCTAAGTTGTTGGTTATCGTTGGCCATCAGTTCTTTTGACCTCGAAAGTGTTTAAGGCATGCAGGGGTGTGCTAACTGTAACTACAGAAATAAACTATTATTTACCTATTCTGAGAAGATATACAGATTCCATTATTTTCCATTTTATATGCTATTCGGAACCCACCTTCCTGTAAGTTTTCATAAGTCTAACAGTCTCGGAATGCCACGGGGGGGGGGGGGGGGGGGTGAATTACGAACTAATATTTTCTCCTCCCCCACTATTCACCTTTCTACAAATTTCAAGAAAATGCGAAAAAATGGAATGTACTCAACATTATCTTTCTCACGACACCTCACTTGCCTATACCAGTCGATAAAAAAAAATTTGACCTTAATTTCACCTCTATGTGGACCCCTCCCCCTTGCAGCCGGTAAAGTTTGCCAAGTACGACGCAGCGCCCCCAACTAATCTTTATCCTTTCAGAAATTATTAATTAAATAATTGCAATTCGCACTACGAAAAACAACATGAATACTCACACCTATGAGGCCGGTAGGTGTAATTTTTGTGTGGATGGTGTCAAAATGCCTAAATTTAAATGAATGTACTATTATTAAATATTATGTGATTGTAATGAAACTTAAAGATGTTATTGCCTATGATGTTGGTTATCATTGGCCATCAATATTTTCGACCTTGGGTGTGCTTGAGGCGTGCAGGGGTATGCTAACTGCAACTATAGAAATTTACTATTATTAACCTTTTTTGATGAGATATCAAAATTCTAAGATTTTTGGTTTTCTATACTAGTAAAATGCCGCTTTTCTGCAAATTTTCATATTTCTAAGTATAACGGTATCGAAATGCAAGGGGGGGGACAAACTCGGATCACATATTTTCCCCTCTATCTCTTTTCCCCTTTTTTCAAATTTGATGAAAATACCGGAAATGAAATGTACTCGGTGTTACCTTTCTCATGATACCCCACTTGCCTATACCAGATGAAAAAAAAGTTTTGACCTTCATTTCCTCTCTATGGGGACATCCCCTTAAAGTCCGCCTATTACAACGAATCGCTTTCTTCGGCAAATTATAATGATTCTACATACTCCCACAAAATTTCATGTATGTAACTTCAGCCGTTCGAGAGATATTTCATGGACAGACGGACAGACCGACAGACGGACAGACATTTGACCGATTTCATAAGGGTTTTGTTTTTAATACAAAACTCTAAAAATGATACAAAGTATCTACACTGCATGCAGATACATCGGAACATGGATATGTCTTTAGCTACCGACTGCATGGAACCTGTTGTGTTGAAGATAGCGACGTAAGTTTTATAAAGATCCCAGTATAGTTATACTGGATTGAATCATTCGACAAAACACGTCCCACGCTTTCGGTAGGCATAAGACATATCCATGTACCGATGTATCTGCATGCAGTGTAGATACTTTGAATCATTTTCAAGACATACCGTCCCACATAGTGTACAGAAGAATACAAATTAACCCAACCGTTGCCCTGTGTGTGGATCAAGCGATCATACACTCTACATATTGTATATGCGCCTGTGCTTCGTTAGTACGTATGTAAATCCGCGATTGATCGCGTCAAGCCGCAGTCTAGCTAAACACACTTACTATTAGATACTTACTAGATAGTACTCGTCTAAGTCTAAAGACGGTAAGCGCGACAACACAATTTTATTGCATTAATGTTTACGTTATCCACGCTGCACAAACTGCATCATTTGCACTATTCTCCTCACTAAATCAGAATTGTGCACTGTTAGTTGATATATCATCGATCGTGATAGTACGCGGTATGCGCGATACAAGTACGGTCGTAAGTTCCTTACATCTCACGGGAAAAACACGTTGGTGACCTTGGTGACACTGATTTCAGTCGGCTGGATGGGATTGGCCATCACAAGAAAGGGGTGGATCCGCCGCGGAAGTGTAGTCCAAGGTCCGTGGAGCAAGCATCTCTTTCGCACTGTCGCCGATGACGAAGCAACACCCATCCATTGAACTTAACCGTCTCATTGCGTGCATACGAGTGTATGTGCGTGTATGTGTGTGTGTGTGTGAAGTTGAAGCTATTTCCCGACCTACCCCAACGATTTTCTTATTGAGTCAGGTTAGTGACGTAATTGATGAAAACAAAAAATTGGTGTGAAGGAGAAGACATAGCGCTGTGCACGAGTGAGGGAGACAGGTTGTCTGGATGTGGCTGGTGTTGTGAGCAGATTTGAATCACGAGGGGATGGCAGTTGAATGATGTTGACTTGCGTTATGGGTGCTTGGTTGTTTAGTCAGTTCATGACGCGATGTTTTTCGATTTTCGTGAGTTCCCTTTGATGACTGACTCGGATTGACAGGATCGGCCACTACATTTATATAACTCGGAAAAATTTTCAATGGGCTTGTTTCCTTTTCTGACCCCCGAGTAGAAAAACAGACATTTCGTGTGACGGACAGATTTTTAGGAAGACCCCCAGCTATAAGACATATCCATGTCAAAAAGTACCGTTAGTTTTCAGCTGATCAATTTTATTTTTCCAGGGGAGTATAAGATTACCATCACGAGCAATCTACCAAAGCTATAGCTTTTCATATTTATTTAATCGGGAGTTATAGATACATTTAATTATTTTACATACATAGGGGAGGTAGGCGTTCTTTTGGCCTGATCATGCCCAACCAATACCAACCAACTAGATCATACTTCCAACATCTGACCAAAATTTCAAGGCTCTAGCTTCATTCTATCGAAAGTTATCGTGCGAACGTACAGACAGACGGACGGACAGACAGACGGACAGACAGACGGAGAGACAGACAGATATGGCTTAATCGAATCAGGAGATGACCCTGATCATTTATATATATACATTGCTATACCGCCGGAGCCTCCTTTAAAGTGTTACATATTTCCGTCGTGACGAAAACAATATACCCTATACTAAATGCAAAGAGAATTGATAATTCTACAAGAGTTATCACTCCATATAACTTTCCCCTCTGCCAGGAGATTTGTTTATATTGACAAATTGTATAGACTTCACAAGAAAGCTGACTCCGCCTCCGGCGGTAGATTTGTATGTATTGATTCTCTTATGTATCTACACTGTGTAGTTTATACTATGTTTATACAATTTGTCAATACATACAAATCTCCTGGCAGAGGCGAAACTTCTATGGAGTGATAACTCTTGTGGAATCTATACTGTTTGCTAAAAGTCTAGGGTATAAAAATTACCAATTAGTGTCAAACAAATAGAGGTCGCTGCGATGAATGGTGGTAGACCCAAAGACTACTCCTCCCTCGCGGGTGAGTAGGCGTGGTAAAAATGTCCAAAATTAATAAATAATTGTGAGCGAAGCGGGTTGTTAGCAAGAAATCAATTAATGGGGGTAAGTACGATTTTTAAGATTTGTTGGGACGATTTTCACTTTTTTTTCTCTAGCTTCACTGGTACTGCCCTCAGTAGGACTCTAACCAAGCGCCCAGGGCTCAGAAGGCGAACGTGCTAACCATTGCGTCATCTGAACTACATATTGGGTATATGTACATTTTGGTATAAATAAATATTTGTTATAGACAAGTGTTAGCGATGTGGGCGGAGTTTTTGCCTTCTCGCTGCCTTTTTTCATTAGCATTCTGAAATAAATCTCGTGCCTAAGGTTCAAATATCATACAAGAAACGTCCCACGACCTTAGAAAAAAAATAACAAAGAAAAGAAAACTATGTAGGCAATGGACGTCGATCGGCTCATATACCTCGACACTGCTCCGGGTTCTGATGGATAATGGATCCCAGCCTCTATACCAGCGAGGCTTTTCTCCTCATGCCATCAGTGACCTGAAAAGGGAAGTGGGTTGTTCCGTGAAGGAATTGCTTAGGTACTGACGAAAAATAGAGATGAAAGAAACTGATTTAAAAAGAATAAAGCTAATTGAAAACTGATTAAAAATAAATAATAACTGAAAAACCCATAAAAAAACTAATAGTTGATACTAATAAAAAAACCAATCAAACAAACTGAATTAACTTAGGCGGCAACCGAATAAAGAAAATTAAATGCCACTCCAAATTAAATGAAACCGGAATATAGAGGGCTACGCCCGCAATCCGAGGGTTTTGTAGCAAGCGCTTATTTTGGTATATAAATATCGGCTCCTTGCTCTTCTTGATACCACTCAGATGGACAAAAAAAAACATAATTAAAATGTCTTACTCATTTACATTTTACATGCCAATTCATATTACGTGATTGTAACAAAACTTAGAACATATTATTGCCTAAGTTGTTGGTTATCGTTGGCCATCAGTTCTTTTGACCTCGAAAGTGTTTAAGGCATGCAGGGGTGTGCTAACTGTAACTACAGAAATAAACTATTATTTACCTATTCTGAGAAGATATACAGATTCCATTATTTTCCATTTTATATGCTATTCGGAACCCACCTTCCTGTAAGTTTTCATAAGTCTAACAGTCTCGGAATGCCACGGGGGGGGGGGGGGGGTGAATTACGAACTAATATTTTCTCCTCCCCCACTATTCACCTTTCTACAAATTTCAAGAAAATGCGAAAAAATGGAATGTACTCAACATTATCTTTCTCACGACACCTCACTTGCCTATACCAGTCGATAAAAAAAAATTTGACCTTAATTTCACCTCTATGTGGACCCCTCCCCCTTGCAGCCGGTAAAGTTTGCCAAGTACGACGCAGCGCCCCCAACTAATCTTTATCCTTTCAGAAATTATTAATTAAATAATTGCAATTCGCACTACGAAAAACAACATGAATACTCACACCTATGAGGCCGGTAGGTGTAATTTTTGTGTGGATGGTGTCAAAATGCCTAAATTTAAATGAATGTACTATTATTAAATATTATGTGATTGTAATGAAACTTAAAGATGTTATTGCCTATGATGTTGGTTATCATTGGCCATCAATATTTTCGACCTTGGGTGTGCTTGAGGCGTGCAGGGGTATGCTAACTGCAACTATAGAAATTTACTATTATTAACCTTTTTTGATGAGATATCAAAATTCTAAGATTTTTGGTTTTCTATACTAGTAAAATGCCGCTTTTCTGCAAATTTTCATATTTCTAAGTATAACGGTATCGAAATGCAAGGGGGGGGACAAACTCGGATCACATATTTTCCCCTCTATCTCTTTTCCCCTTTTTTCAAATTTGATGAAAATACCGGAAATGAAATGTACTCGGTGTTACCTTTCTCATGATACCCCACTTGCCTATACCAGATGAAAAAAAAGTTTTGACCTTCATTTCCTCTCTATGGGGACATCCCCTTAAAGTCCGCCTATTACAACGAATCGCTTTCTTCGGCAAATTATAATGATTCTACATACTCCCACAAAATTTCATGTATGTAACTTCAGCCGTTCGAGAGATATTTCATGGACAGACGGACAGACCGACAGACGGACAGACATTTGACCGATTTCATAAGGGTTTTGTTTTTAATACAAAACTCTAAAAATGATACAAAGTATCTACACTGCATGCAGATACATCGGAACATGGATATGTCTTTAGCTACCGACTGCATGGAACCTGTTGTGTTGAAGATAGCGACGTAAGTTTTATAAAGATCCCAGTATAGTTATACTGGATTGAATCATTCGACAAAACACGTCCCACGCTTTCGGTAGGCATAAGACATATCCATGTACCGATGTATCTGCATGCAGTGTAGATACTTTGAATCATTTTCAAGACATACCGTCCCACATAGTGTACAGAAGAATACAAATTAACCCAACCGTTGCCCTGTGTGTGGATCAAGCGATCATACACTCTACATATTGTATATGCGCCTGTGCTTCGTTAGTACGTATGTAAATCCGCGATTGATCGCGTCAAGCCGCAGTCTAGCTAAACACACTTACTATTAGATACTTACTAGATAGTACTCGTCTAAGTCTAAAGACGGTAAGCGCGACAACACAATTTTATTGCATTAATGTTTACGTTATCCACGCTGCACAAACTGCATCATTTGCACTATTCTCCTCACTAAATCAGAATTGTGCACTGTTAGTTGATATATCATCGATCGTGATAGTACGCGGTATGCGCGATACAAGTACGGTCGTAAGTTCCTTACATCTCACGGGAAAAACACGTTGGTGACCTTGGTGACACTGATTTCAGTCGGCTAGATGGGATTGGCCATCACAAGAAAGGGGTGGATCCGCCGCGGAAGTGTAGTCCAAGGTCCGTGGAGCAAGCATCTCTTTCGCACTGTCGCCGATGACGAAGCAACACCCATCCATTGAACTTAACCGTCTCATTGCGTGCATACGAGTGTATGTGCGTGTATGTGTGTGTGTGTGTGAAGTTGAAGCTATTTCCCGACCTACCCCAACGATTTTCTTATTGAGTCAGGTTAGTGACGTAATTGATGAAAACAAAAAATTGGTGTGAAGGAGAAGTCATAGCGCTGTGCACGAGTGAGGGAGACAGGTTGTCTGGATGTGGCTGGTGTTGTGAGCAGATTTGAATCACGAGGGGATGGCAGTTGAATGATGTTGACTTGCGTTATGGGTGCCTGGTTGTTTAGTCAGTTCATGACGCGATGTTTTTCGATTTTCGTGAGTTCCCTTTGATGACTGACTCGGATTGACAGGATCGGCCACTATATTTATATAACTCCGAAAAATTTTCAATGGGCTTGTTTCCTTTTCTGACCCCCGAGTAGAAAAACAGACATTTCGTGTGACGGACAGATTTTTAGGAAGACCCCCAGCTATAAGACATATCCATGTCAAAAAATACATATACATCATTAGGATGGCAATACTATGTATGCTTTACGTCACACGGTAATCTTTGCGGAAATCTTTAGCTGGACACATCACTGATCAAAGCACTGCCAAACGTTGTTATTGTTGTTGTCGCTGTCTGAATCGATCTCGAGAAAACCTCTCTCGGGCGGCTAACTTATGGTTGTTGGATTTTACATGTCGCTATGGTTCAAAACGGACTCAACCTGGTGCCGAATAATGCGTAATCCGGCTTGCACGACACACTTAACAATGCCAAAAGTGAACAAAGCACTGACTTTCCGGATACTGGATTTCTTTTAGGACAACCGAGTTTTGTCACTTGCATATGAGAGAGGTCAGGAATTATCTGCTAAGCCGAACAACCGCGCAACAATAGCGAACACTTGTTGGGCGTATCGAAGCGCTCACCGTGACTTAAGACTCGTACTCGCAAATAGAGAATTGATCCCGGCACGCAATCTCGCGCGGATGGTATCTGGCTCGCGGGTCAAGTTATGCCCTAATCGCTCGGAGCCTACATGGCAACGGGTGAATCCAAAACCCCACATATCAATGAAAAGCACCCGTCCATTTGCACTAAAACCTCCCGGCGTTTATGTGCCGATGTGACTGCTTCCACGAGTACAAGTGAACCTTTGGTACCCCTATGTGTGCTGTGTACCTTAAGGCACAAGAATATTTTCAGGATGAAAATGGTAGGGGGCAGCGAGAGGGTAAAACCTCCCCCTCACTGTCCCTTTCCATTGGCATTCAGAAATAAATCTCGTGCCTAAGGTTCAAACAGCACACACAGAGGTACCAAAGGTCCCACGACCTTAAAAGAATAGCGAAAAAAGGAAACTACATAAAGGTAATAGCCGTCGATCGGTCCATGTACCTCGACTCTGCTCCCGGTCCTGATGGTTAATGGGCCCAGTCTCTATATATTGTAATAATTCTATTTATGAAAGTGGTAGTTTTGTTATGATTATGTCTAAGGTCATTATTTATTAGCTGAAATTTATTTGATATAATCTCTTTTTTATTATAGATGAATCCGGCTATGGATACAGCGGGCACCATGAAAACTATAATCATGACGAAGGAGGTTTTCATATATACAGTCAGGTGGAACCAAGTTATGAATCTAATTTCAAGTATTTCGACAATAAATATTTAGAAGGAAGAAAACACAGGTAATTTTAAACATATACAATAGGAAGCAATTAAAAATTATGCCTGATATCGCAGCAGCAGATATAGAGTTCCTGAATTTTTGTGGTATACACGTTCTGCAGTTCGATGTCATTCTTAAAATGGGTGTTACGGATTCTATCGGCTGCAGCGAAAAATCAATTACACCACTGCATATGCCAAGGATCAAACAGTTTACTGCATTGAACGGAGAGTTGTGACAAGGCGTGCTGGGGGATGGGCACATATTTCGGGCGCGTTTCGCTGCACCTCATTAATTCCACATTGTATAACTTATGACTCGAAGGAGCTACAAAGCTGGTTAAGGTTTCAATCAACAGATCTCGTCAAGGTCTATTGACTTTGCGTATAAAAACTTACGGATAAAGTTCAAATTCTAGATTAACATGGGGTTTAAACTAAAAACTTGGAAAACTCTAAACCAACTTCGGCCCACACTCTTTATCAAGCCCAGTAGAAATAAGAAAGTTGTATATGTTTCGAAAGGGCCTCTCAAAAGCAATCGAATGATACTCATTACTCTCCATACAATGGAGTGAACCTAGGTGGCATTGTTGCCGTAAAAGGGTCGCACGGAGCAGGACATCGCTCGCCGGCTTCTCTCCAAAATCTGCAAAAGTAGTTATTTCAGTATTAAGGCTAAGTTGGGCTTGTTTTGCTTCCTGTTACTAGGAGCAGCACATGAAAATTTGCCGTAAGTTTTACCAGCAAACTGCAAGTTTTTGTCAACTCATATCATCGTTGAATTTTCTGGCCCAAAACAATATCAAATGAAGGACTGAGTCGACGTACGGGTCAAATACCAAGTGACGAACTGATACGCAGGCGATAATACCAGTGGACACATTGCGGTAATAAATCCATTACAAGACAAGTCATGAAGTCGATCAAAGGGGCGTCCTAGAAACTCATACTACTCAATTGCCCCAACGCCCAACCCCTTGTGGGGCATAGCGTGTGAGCTGTTGTAAATAAAAAATGATACAAAGTATCTACACTGCATGCAGATACATCGGAACATGGATATGTCTTTGGCTACCGACTGCGTGGAGCCTGTTGTGTTGAAGATATCGACGCAAGTTTTATAAAGATCCCAGTATAGTTATACTGGATGAAATCATTCGACAAAACACTTCGCACGCTTTCGGTAGGCATAAGACATATCCATGTACCGATGTATCTGGTGGCAGTGTAGATTCTCGTCATAATTTCGTAAGAAATTTATTTATACGTTGGGTTAGGCGAAGTAGGCTTTTGTCATTACATTGTTACGTTACATCATTTACTACATTCGAATCAGGAGAATTCGAAGTTATAGATAATAACGGACGATGGGTACTAAAGTACGAAATGTACTCGCGCGTTTCTAGTTGGTCGATGTGGCGAGAAAATACTGCGTCGATACAGGTCGAATTGCGTGACGTCGAAACGGCGAGATTGTTGCTGAGTTCGAGTCCGAGCTCAGTACGCATAAATTGGATGAATTTTAAACCATGTGGTCCACGTAAATTCAAATTCATATCGCCGCTGAGAAGTATGGGGATGTCGTGGTAACTAGATTTTTCAACCACTTCAAACAAACCTTTCAATTTCGGACTATACGCGAAAAGATTGAGAACGAAGAATTGTTGCATTCGTTCTAAGGAAGTATTAGGCGAAATGTATACGGAAACGAGTAGCGCGCGCTTTCCGTTGATTGTCGTCTCCACGGAGCAAATGTCTCCGATGCCGTCGTGGGCCGTCGCTTCCCTCTTGACCGTCATCTGCCGCTGATCGAATTTGAGGAGATCACGCTCGATCGATTGGAGAACGCCAGATAGGCGATCGTTTTCGATCCATGTTTCCGAGAGCGAAAGTAGTTTGCACTGGTGAAGTACGAAGTCCGAACTTATATCGAGGGAATGTGCGTTTAACGACTGCGTATTAAAAGTGCACAACGAGAGCGAGGTAGAATCGGACTTTGTTGAACGATTGAGAAAATCTCGGCACGTATCTCCTATCGTTTTCAAATGATGGCGTTCGAGACGAGCAAACTCGTTCCTTAATTCACGGTTCTCTTTTCCGCGGTGGTGGTAAAAGGTGTGGTCGCCGTCGCGATTCGTAAGGTATAATCCATTTAGCGAGGTAGCTCGAGAGAGGGCGACGTAGACGAGCTGTTGATCGTGGGTTTTACTGTACTCGTAAACGATCGTGTCGTACGTACCGCCCTGCGATTTGTGGATCGTAATGGCGCAGGCTTCGACTAACGGAAACTGAGTGCGCTTGCAAGTGATGATTTTACTCGCCGTTTGAACGTTGCAAGTACGCTGCGCTATAGGTACCCACGAACGATCGAGATTCGGATTAGCGCGCACGTGCCCTTCGGCTTTCGCGCGTAGTAAACGACCGATTTTCGGGTCGCTGAACGACAGCCACAGTCGTTTGATCGCCCCCGTTTGTACATCTCGTTCGATGTAGCGTAAAGTGCCGATCGTGCCGTTAACGAGACCATCAAGGACGTCTATATTAGCTCTAACCATGTACGGTTTACTAATGTGGAGACGAAGGATGTACGGTAGACCGCCGGTCTCATCGGGTTTGAGTTTGTGCACTTTAGCGCGGACGCTAGCGAGCTGTTCGGCGGTACGGTGGCCGGTATAGTTGTCCGCGGCCACGTGCTCGATCATTTCGGCTCCGCAAATAGAGTCGGCGTTGAACTGGTCGACGTCGAGCGTGCGGAAGAAGAGGCGAATCGATTGAGGTAACTCGCGATCGACGAATTCGCGCTCCACGAAGCGGGATTCGATCATCGTTTTCTCCTCTGGTAGTAGGGGTTGACCATCGCCGATCTTGGTGAGGACGGCCGAGAAGGCGATGTCGGCTTGCCGCATCAATTGCACGAGCGGGTAGTATTCCAGGGATTGCCAGATCATTTCGGAGCAGAAATTCTCTTTCGAGCGTTTGTAAATCGGCGTCTGACAAACAGGCGGGAGTTGACGTAGGTCACTTGTAAAGACCATATCCATACCGGCGAAAGGGCGCTCGTGGTCGTCCTGTATTTGCTGTAAACGCGAGTTGATTTGGTTTAGGAGAGCGGCTCCGATCATACTGCATTTGTCCACGAAAACGATGCGAACGTAGTTGAATGCCGTGCGAAACGTGTTCAACGCTTCCGTCGAAAGACCGGTCGTCTTTAGAGAGTTGCCGATGCGAAACACGGCGTGCGTGGATCCGTTAATGGCAGACGCGGCCATGCCAGTCGAAGTGGAGGCGACATATGCATTGAACGCGTGGTTGTGCTGCTGTGAAAAACGATTGTACGTTTCCATCAGCATCTTCATGGTAAAGGTTTTACCACTGCCCGCAGGACCAGTTTAGAAGATTTGTAGGGGTTCACGTTCACCGTCGGCAAGGATGCGATGAATCGCTTCGAGTATGAGATCTCGCTGTCGCTGGTTTGTGCGTCGCATCGCTTCGCAGTACTGTTCGCTGGACATAACATTTTCGCGCTTACGTACGACCGACGACATCTTTTCCATCACGCGCATTCGGATGTCGTCGTCTAGTCCATCTCGTACGTTTTGTACGAAATCCTCGTCCACTGCCTTGCTCTTAGCAAATTCATCGGCCTTTTCGTTCGCGGTTTGGTCAGTGTTATCTTCGTCTTCGGAAAAGAGTCGGTGGCACTCTTCCATCACTTTGGCATTGCTAAATTAGATTCGAACTCTTTACGCGCTTCAATGATGAATGCTTCGTGTTCGTCGTAGACAGTTCGGTAGCGATTAAGATCGAGTACGTCGACTTCCTCGGAACGAAACGGTACGTGGAGAAGGACCATTTCTCGTTTGTACTCATCCGCTTGTCCGAGTTCGTAATTTCGATACCGCAGAATTTTAGGTATCGCGCGCCTTTTGTAGTCGCCTTTGCGGTCTTGGTAGAAATTGGCTACAAACTGCGCGAGCGATACCGTCGCCATCGTTTCCGGACGAGATTCGTACTTTTCCATAACGCTTTCCTTCCAAATATCGGTTGATTCTACTCCCAGCTCCTCGTCGTCCATTTGCTTCTTCGTCTTGCGAACGCGATGTCGTTCGTGTGGCCAAGTCGTTGGAACGTACTCAACTTTACGGCTACACTCGCTCATGTGTAGGTTGAGCAAGTACCAGGCGGCCTCTTGCGACGAAATCTCGACTGCGTTCAGCATTTTCAACCCGACTTCGGTCAACAAAGCGCTGTAGTCTTTATCGGGATATTCGTCGCGTAGTTTAATCAGTTCGCGCTGCAAATTACTCATTCCGCGGTTCGTTTTGTTAACATACTCGACGACGTACGTGGCGCACGAGTACTCTTCCAGAATGAACTGTATATCGCAATTCGAGCGCAAAACTTTCGCAATCCAGGGGTTGAAGTTGTTGATCCATCGTTGCGTGATACTTCGCTTCACAAAAACTTTCGGACGAGTGATGCCTGCGCGGAGGATGTCGAGGTAGTAGCCGTACGTGTCGACACGGTGATGCTGGAGGAAGACGTCTAAGGAATCGAACTCTTCGAACTCGAGCGAGCGGTGCATATCGGCGCACTTTTGTCGTAACCGTTCACGACGACCGTCATCTTTCGCTATTGGCAGAAGCACCACCGTATGGTCCATCGGCCAGAACGGGGCTCCGAAACGACAGTGTTTGTTCTTTTCGTCTTTGGCCCGTTTGTAGCACGTAAACGTATGCTTGTGCGTTTGCAGCTTCTCTCGTTCGATACGCGTTTCGTCGACGGTGATTAGCGAGTCGATTAATCGAATGGTAGCTGGCATCTTTTCGTCGACCGGCTCTTTTGGATCTTCGGCGAGCCACAGCAATATGTGCGCGTGCGGACTACCGCGTTGCTGGAATTCGATGCGCTTAAAGTAATCGACAACGTGGTACCTACCAAATGGAGAGTACGACTTGGACTTTAGCAGAAACATTATCGTATCGATCAGCTTGTCAAAGTATAAGCAACACGTTACCGGATCCTCGTTAACGAGCGTCGTCCGCAAATCACTGCTCATCGATGTAACTGGGTCTCCCACGCCGGTCCATTCTTTTCCCATCTCTAAGCGGTACAATAGACGCAGTAAGTCGGACCAGCTGTATTCGCTAGCGCTTAGTGTGAGAAAGATGGTCGGCTTTCCCAGCTGGCGAATCATCGCAAACAGATCTTTTTTGCGCGCCATCCAATATGACACGCTATTTGGAACCGATTTCAGAAAAGAGAGATTCTGCTCAATCATATTGTCTACAAACCTTTTGTCCTGGACGTTTTCGCGGGTCAGTTGTTTCAAGTTATCGCTTGCCTTGAACGTGCAGTACATACCGTCGGTCAATCGCATTCGCATAACTTTCATCGCCATGTAGAGGACGTGTTCTGGCTTCACTCCGCGTCGATCGGTGCGGCGAATTTCGCTGTTGGCCATTTGATACGGTGTCACTTTGTCGAGCGTAAATGAACGTGGTTCGCCGAGATAAATTGAAGGAAACGACAGCTCTTCGGCATGCTCGTCGAACAACAACGACAACTGGCGCTTGTTCATGCCGGGTGCTAATTCGAGGTACTTTTCCTCGCTCCACATCAACGTATGTTGTTTGGCCAGCAAAAGATCGTTGACGTTTGCTGGATCCTCTGAAATCGGTTCCACAAACGGTTCGCCTACTGCTTCGGCTTCCGTCTCTTGTACGGGTTGTAGCGCGGACGAACTTGGGTGAGCTTCCATCAGAGACTCGTCGATGTGAATTCCGTTCATTTTGAAAAGCGGTTTCGAGACGAGGAAACGAAGCCACGCTTTCACGACGGATTTCTGAACGTAGCCCGACAGATATGACGACTTGTGAATGAGGTGGCGTTTGATGTGAACGTTGAACGCGTAGTCGTCGTCGAGTTGACGTGGCAGTTCGGACACCATACAATTCACGTCCACAGGAATGTTTATAACTTGACCTGTTATCCCTTTCGATCCGTGCACAAAACGCAGTCGACGAATTTGCATAAACGGCAAGCGAGGTGAAACGAGCCGTTCGGTGACGGGATCCAAGGAAGGCAAATCTGTCGGGTACGGCGGATAACGAAAGCCGTTTATCGTCGCCATAATGGGCAATTTTCCGGCGCATAAACTTTTGTAACAGCTGTCACAAACGCGCATCTGCAACGGGTTGTCGTCCGGAAATTTTTCGCGGATCATATCAATAAAGTCTCGTTGAAACCACAAGCGATCGCAGACGCCGCACGACACGCCGAATTGGTTTTGCATGAAACGAGTATCGAATTCGAGATCGGCCACTAATCGCTCGTCGATAAAAACTTTTCGCGGCGGCACGGGAATAACATTCATTTCGACCTCTTCATCGGCGGCTTGACCTTCCTCCACTTGGAATATTGATTGAAATCAAGTAAAAAATTAAGTAAAAAATTAGGGTGTTCCTTATACTGTAAGTTTTTAAGTTTTAATAAAAACTTACAGTATAAGGAACACCCTAATTTTTTACTTAATTTACTTTACTTGATTAAAAACCTGTAAGAACAAACATGGACAAAAATTTCAACCTGATATTGATTGAACGTTCCGCTTACGTTTCTGATCGGCTTGCCGTTTCGATTTGTCGTTGGCTTTCGAGGCGCGATATTTTTTCGCACGTTCGGCATCACTCATCCGTGGCGGCGTGTTTGAAGTACGCGATCGGAGAAAGGCTTCAAACTTTTCCGCCTCAGTGGTCCTCGAACTAAAGGCATTATCACGAACAAATACCAAAAATTCGTTGCTGTAGCGTAATTCTCTTATCCGTTTACGCTCACGCGAATCGCGTTTTTGCTCTGCGGCAGATTTGGGGGCCATAATTAATAAAAAATTTTCTTACTTACGCTCTTAAATAAAATACAACAAACAAAACTACAATATAATGAAACAAACGAACACAATTTCTAAAAGTTTTTCACAAATTTACACAAGCTAATACAACAAATTGTATTTTTCGCACTAATTTTCCACTTTTTTTTTGCAATTGTACAGTTGTCTTTGCACAGACGTTGCAAGTTCGTTTGGAAATATCGAACTGATCGAAATTGTCCAAATTTGCAAGTCCATTTAAATAAAACTAGACTGGCTTGATAATTCTGAGAGCCTGGTTGGAAACTGATTGGAAATACTCTGTACACCAATCGGCCACTACATTCATAGAACTCGGAAAAATTTTCAATGGGCTTGTTTCCTCTTCTGACCCCCGAGTAGAAAAACAGACATTTCGTGTGACGGACAAATTTTTAGGATGACCCCCAGCTATAAGACATATCCATGTCAAAAATGCAGTTGCAAGTATGCACCTCCTGCTCCCCCACTTAGCCACCTACCTGCGATCAGTCGGGAGATGCTGTGGCTTATTATTACACAAACATTCATGGCTACGAACGTCGTCGTGGACTTGATTCGAACCCGAAACGCCGGTAGTCAGACATGAGCACCGGTCGCCCGATCACCTATCTGTGACCGAGTAGTGTGCATTGTTGGGCGAGTTGTGGGGGTGATGCGTCCTATCGCCCAGAACCCAGTATGATGGCGCGCTATGCCCCACGAAGGGTTACGCCAAAGTAGGAATGGAGTGGTGTTGGGACGGAACTCAAGGAAACAGAGTTAAGAATTAAGAACACGTATCATTATTTCGAAGTCAAAAAGCCAAGTCAAAATTTATTTTTATTTATACGAGTAAGAGCATCTCGATAACAATCTTAAACAATCTGTTGATACCCATGAATACGCTTATGATCGAGTGGTCAGGTTACAGAAAAGTAAAGAGTTTAAAGAGTCCGAGCGCATCGTTGACTCCATTAATTCGTGAAAAGTTTTCAATGACCGCCAAAAAATAAAGGGATGATAAGGGACATTTAGCAGTTTTATCCTATACTTTATGGTTAAACATTAAGAAAATTGGAAAATATTAAATATATACTATTATTCTTGTCTACTTAAGCCAAATGAGCTGCGAGGGAAAATACAAGACACATTGACTCATTTGTCCTAAATTCCAAGTATTTCCATGGTCATCATTTCTATACGCTATAAAAGAATAAACACAAGGTCATTGGTTTATGATGTTGAGGGACGATGTTGATAATGGGCATATGCAATGACTCATGTTTCCATATTGATATGCGGCCGTCCTTCCGGGAAGGTCGGACTCGTATTGCCTTGCTGGTATAAGATGGTCTTTCGAAGAAGGTTTGTTGTTGTCTTATTTGACATTCATTTTGTATTTGCAGTTATGACTGTCTGACTCGTAGGCGATGACAAATTATTATCGACCTTGTAATGGACAGGTGTTGGCCAGCAATTAAGTGTCCCTGAAGACGGAGTAAAGGTTTGCCAAGGTGACCGTGAAGGTCCGGCTGCACCATCTGGCGAAAACTTCTCAGCTTGAAGGCGGCGACATGAGCTTGCTGTAGCTCAGTGGCGGGAGATGCCGGCGGGGTTTTTGCCCTCTCGCTGCCCCTTTCCATTAGCAAATATAGATATAGATAAAACTACCAACAAAAATCAATAAATAGTATTTAAATACATATTTGGCAATAATTAAAGCAAAAAAATATTACCCGAATGTGTGGCCATTTCAAACTGGAGCAGCTGTAAGAGAATTGCGCACTGAAGAAAAAGAGAGACGAGAAAACTGACTCAAAAAAAAAAAAAATAGTGCATTAGTCAAACTAATCAAACATTGCACTACGGTCATAAATAAGGGAAATACAAAGAAAAACCGACCAGCCAGGACAGATCCTTCTCCCCTCAGGTTGCTTTAGCCTTAAGATGACGACCGCCGGCTCAGATATGGACCCCAGATGTCATAAGCCCCGCGCTCGCAACCCTCTTAGCCAACAGATATCGTGGCGCGTAAACATCATTGAAACCTCCCAATTTAAGATTCAATTCAGTACTTATATTAAGCCAGCAGAAGGGAGGGAGAGGGGAAGAAGAAACAAAATAATCTACCCGATTATAGATATGTATAGTAGTCAGCTTATAATGTAAACTTATCAATCGCTTGTTATAGACACGATTGAAAAAAGAAATAAATAATAATAAAAATCTATCGGAAGGAAGGTTCCCTAAGGGTGTAGGCAAAAATAACTAACCTTTCCTACAATAAGCTCGTCTGAATGTGTCTATAAATTCACAGAAAAATTATTATATTAATTTTTTTTTAGCTAATTACCTCTTATAATATTTTGGAGTTTTGGTTGACATTAAGGTATTAATTACTCACATCATCGTATATATCAATCGAGCTTACAAATAATGCAAAGTATAACTTGTGCTAATAGATAATATTCCCAGTATACATATAGTACGAATTAAATACACATACTTCGCAACACAATGTAAAACTAAAACGACTCCTAGTCGAATCCCTTTTAAAGGTCAGATTGATAATTGATTGTTGATATTTTAATTATCAAATAAAGATGTCTCCTTTCCGAATAGACCCTAAAACTAAAACGTGGCTCAGTTATAAACTAGGTCGCAATACTAAACCAAAGAGGATTGATATTCTACAAGAGTGATCACTCCATAGAACTTTCCCCTCTGCCAGTAGATTTGTATGTGTTGGCAAATAGTATAGACTACACAGCATAGACACACAAGAGAATCAATACATACAAATCTGCCGGCGGAGGTTAAAGTTGTATGGAGTAAGTTTTCTTGTGTAGTCTATACTACATACTCGTACAAATTTACTGGCAGAGGCGAAAGTTCTATGGAGTGACCACTTTTGTAGAATATCAATCCTCTTTGACTAAACCTACATTTTCACTTATAGACGGGACCCAAAGCATGTGCAACCCATATGCACCCTTATCATAGTACGTTTAATTGTTAATATAAATTTAACTTTTTTTAAGCACCGTGTGTGGGTAGAGTAATCGGGATTCATCGCTCTCGATGGCCGTGGTCGTTCGATCACCGCTCTACGATACTAATCTAGAGCTCGGAGTTCAAATCTCGACGCGATCAAAACTGTCTGTGAGTGCTTATAGAACTTTCACAGTGCTCCGAGCTTGTCAGTATAAAGAAAGCGCGGAAAGGGGGTGCATGCTAGCAACTGCACTTCCGAAAAGTAGATATGCTATCGAAACGTCAACAAGGCATAGAAATGCTAGAGATGCTGATGCGCTCATGCCCCTGGAAAGTCAAGCCAATTAAGGAATTCAGAATAGCCAAGACAAACTATAAAATATCATGAATTTGTGATAAAAAAAAATTGATGCATGCATATTGGCAATGCACGCGCAACGAAATTGCAACACTCAATGACTCGCATAAACGACGCGCTCGTGCACAGAAAAAAAACAAGCTAGCCGAAGCAAGCTTCGCGTGAAGGGTAACATACCTTCGTTGTGACTTACGGTGTATTTACCACTTTGAAATTAGTAATAAAACTTGTTCCGATTTCACTGTTCCTATGAGAGGTATTATGATATCATCATCATCATCGTGGCACGACAGCCCGACGTCGGGCCTTGGCCGCCTGGATCGTTGTCCTCCAATTATCTCGGTCACGTGACCGCGTCCTCCAATTTCGGAAGCCCAGTAGTTGTGCGGCGTCCACACCTACTGAGCTCTCCCAATGAGATCTCGGCCGTGCTCGCAGTCTCGCTCCGTCGCACAGTGGAGTATTTGTACCAAAAAGCTGGCCAAAATTATTTAGTACCATTTTTCAGGTGCAAATGCATTGAAATACGATTTAGATATTTTTTTTTATTTATTATAAAAAAGTATAAAATTAAATATCAAAACTAAATAAAAAAAATAAAAAAAAAAAATTATTTAAATTAAAAAAAAAATTAAAATTAAATTGAAAATAAGCTAGCCTTCGGCTTCGCGTGAAGGGTATCATACCTTCCTTTAGTTTCACGGTATATTTACCACTTTGAAATTAGTGATAAAACTTGTTCCGTTTTCACTGTTCCTATGGGAGGTATGTGAAATAGTGGGCCGATTTCAACCGAATTTTGGGATATGGTTTGACGATAAATATGATTGAATAATATGAATTTGGTAGAGATACGTTTATAAAAAAAAAGTTTTTCTAACAAAAACTTGTTTTTGGAACGGTCGTTCCTATGACAGCTATACGATAGAGTAGTCCAATTTTGACGAGAATATGATTTGGTTGTATATACCATTGAATGATATCAAATTTGAAAAAGATAGCTTTAGAATTAAAAAAGTTTTTCTCACAAAGATCGAATCTCGGAACGGTCGTTCCTATGGCAGCTATATGACGTAGTGGTCCGATTCCATTGGTTCCGACATATATACAGCCTGCAACAGAAAGAAGGCTTTGTGCAAAATTTCGGCTCGATAGCTTCAAAACTGAGAGACTAGTTTGCATAGAACTAGACGGACAGAAACACGTGGTAAAAGGGAAGGGGGGAATACATTTTTTTATGGCAATATTAAGGAGGCATTAAACTAAATTACCATGAAGGTCTGATTGCCGGAGACCACAGGGAACCCAAACAAAAACACTATTGATTATTTTTTTTCACGAAAAATATCACATTTTGCCCTTACTATTTAGTTATATGAAAAAAAGAAGTATTTTCGTAACTAAAGGGATGATGAAATATTTTTTTGGGTAAAGTACACACCCCAATGCTTGATTATATAAAACAATTTTTTTGCTGATTGAATCGGAAACCAATTGAAAAAACATGAAATTCAAGCAAAAATATGACTTTGCAAGAAAAAATACAATACAAATTGCACTTTTTTGAGTTCTAACCCTTCGCAAAAGGGGTAGAGAGGGAAGCGGCGCACGAGTGCTTAGGATATCATTCAGCCATAAGTCTTGTACTAGAAAAATACAATTTTAACGGGATTTGCTAAACTTAAGATTTTTGACTTTTGGCCAGCTTTTTGGTATAAATACTCCACTGTGCGTCGACTCGTTCTGCATTCATTACTCTCTTTGGCATGCGATCATCGTCCATTCTTTGTACATTGAAGTCGTTGTAGTTTGACGATTTTCGAAACTTGCAGCTCATCGTACAGTTCATACAACTCATGGTTGTATCGGATGTGCCATCCATCTCGATCGCAAACAGCCCCGAAAATTCGCCGTAGAACTTCACGTTCAAATGTGTCTAGCATGTTTCCGGAGGCTTGAGTTAGGGTCCATGCTTCGCAGCCATAGCATAGCACTGGTCGTGTAATGGTTTTGTACACGCGGAGCTTCGTGTTTCTGTGCACATGCTTCGATTTCATTATGGGGAGAACCGAGAAAAAGTCTTATTAGCTAACTGTATCCGTCGCTTGATTTCGTCAGTTTCGTTGGCGTCCCTTGACAAGTTGCACCCCAGGTATATGAAGCTGTTCACGAACTCGATGTTGAGGTCACCCACATTGATGCTCGGTTGTGCAGGTGTCCTTGTCGTCGATTGCATCATTATTTTAGTTTTACCCTCGTTGACACGTAGTCCAACTTCTTTTGCAGCGATATCGAGCGTATGCAGAAGTTTTTCTGCGTCTGCCAATCTTCAGGGCATGATGTTGACGTCGTCGGCGTACGCTACTAATTGTGTCGACTTGATGAGTAGCGTCTTGCTGTTGTCCATATTGATAGCCCGAATAGCGTATTCCACTGCTAGGTTGAAGAGCGTCGGTGACAGTCCATCGCCCTAATTCAGACCAGTACGTGTTTCAAATAGATCAGTAACTCTATTCTGGATCCTGACTTGTGAGACGGAGTTCGTCATCGTCATCTTTGTCAGTAATACTAATTTGGCCGGTATTCCAAATTGCAGCAAGATGTTGTACAGTACTCCACGATCGATACTGTCGTATGCCTTCTTGAAGTCGACGTTGTATTCCCAGCACTTCTGGAGTATCAATTTGACAGTAAAGAGCTGATCGGTTGTAGAGCAACCAGGTCTGAAACCGCTTTGATATTCGCCAATGATTCGTTCTGTGTACGGTTTTATTCTATTTTCCAGAATTTTCGTCAAAATGTTATTTGACGTACAAACTAGTGAGATGCCCCTGTAATTCTCACACCACAGTTTACCTCCCTTTTTGTGAATTGGACAGATGATGCCCCTGCGCCAATCGTCTGAGATCACCTCGTCCTCCCATACTCGCAGGAGTAATTGATGTATGGCATTAGCTAGACCCGTTCCACCGAATTTTAGCGGTTCAGCTGGAATCTTGTCAGCGCCCGGCGCTTTATTTCGTTTTAATGATCACAACGCGAGATCAACTTCCTCTACTATCGGGGGTTGTATGGGTGGACCTGGATCCACAATATGGTCGAGAGCTTCTTGTGTGGGGGATGTTAGATGGTAGGTTCAGAAGCTCTTCAAAATAAGAGGCCCATCGTTTGTTAATGCCATCCGTGTCGCTGATGATGTTTCCATCCTTGTGCTTACAAAGGCTGGTCCTTGGTTGGTAGCCGTTCTTAATTGTATTTACTAGTTTGTACGCTTGTCTGGTGTTCGTATTAGCTAAGTTTTCGTTAATATTCAGCAACTGCTCGTCAAAGTATTTACGTTTCTTACGTCCAATTATTCTATTCGATATTCGCAGTAGCTCGTTACATTTTTCGCTTCTAACTCTCGTTTCTCGTTGAAACCATTTATTTTTCGCGTCAAGTGAATTTTTGCATTCTTCGTCGAACCAGTCATTTCGCGCTCGCCGGGCTTTATATCCCACGACCTTCTCTGCGACATATCCGATGGTACCATTGAGTTGTTCCCAGAACCCATGGACGCCTGTGTTGCTGATGTTGTGTTGCATAGGCGATAGTCTTTCCTCAAGGGCGGCAGTATACGCCACCGCCGTGGCATCGCTCAGAAGCTTATCAATCGCAAAGATTTTGGGGGGCTGATTCTCGATTGGTGCACTGAAGAAATTCTACATCTGTAGGTCGTTTTCACCAGGTAATGATCTGAGTCGCAGTTTGCTCCTCGATAGGAGCGGACATGCATCACACTAGACGCCCATCTCCTGCAAACGAGGAAGTGATCAATTTGGTTTACGGTGTGTGCGTCTGGAAATTTCCAGGTCTGCTTGTGAATGCGTCTATGCGGGAAACACGTAAAGCTCACGACTAGATTCCTGCTGCAGGCGAAGTCGATAAGTCGCTGGCCGTTGTCGTTACATTCTCCATGGAAACTGTGGCCTCCAGTGGTCCCCCGGTGCCAACTTTCCTTTCCGACTTTCGCGTTAAGGTCTCCCAGCAGCAATTTGACGTCGTTTGTTGGAAGTGAGTCGAAGAGAGTCTCAAGGCGGGCGTAGAACTCGTCTTTTACTGCGTCTTCTTTAACTTCAGTGGGGCATGCACATTGATGAGCCAGAGATTGAAGAATCGAATCTTAATGCGATTCGCACACAGCCGTTCATTTATGGGTTTGAAGTCAGTAATATGCGGTTTGAGGTGATTGTTATGCTACTCCAAACTCCTTGCGGCCCGATGGTTTGCCACTTGTAAAAATTGTGTGCGATTTCTTGTTCAGGGAGCGTACATTCCAGGATCCGAAAGAATAATCCTTTAGTCGTCTGCGTGGTCGTCGTTGTTGATCCGTCCAATCCGAGGCTTTTGTTCCAGGTTTTTTTGACGTCTAGTGGTTTTTACAAGGACGAGTTTTCAGCACATCGCTTAACCCCATTCAGGGGATGGCCTCGGAAGATAGTTGCTTCAGATGGTTTAATGCTGGAGCTTACACAACTATGTTGCAGGTCCAACTACGCAAGTTATTCCATCCTACTAAACCTGAGACGCTTAGGTGTTGGTCAGCCATTCAGGCTACAGCTATCTGCCTTTTTCCAAATGTCTCATCGCTAAGACTTGATTGTCAGCAATTTAAAACACTGCCGTTACCAAGGGGCGCCCACGTGGAGGACTATGGAAAAGGTCTTTTGCCACCCCTATTGTGAAATAGTGGGCTAATAACAACCAAATTTTGGGACCGTGGTTTGGCTGTAAATATGAATGATATGAAATTTGGTGAAGATATCTTCAGAAATAAAAAGGTTTTTCTGACAAAAACTTGGTTTTGGAACGGTCGTTCCTATGACAGCTATATGATATAGTAGTCCAATTTCAACCAAATTCGGAAATGTGATTTAGCTAAAAACACTATTGATTAGTGTGAAATTTTAAAAAGATGTCTTTAGAAATAAAAAAGTTTTTCTCACAAAGACGAATTTTTGGACCGGTCGTTCCTATGACAGTGACAGCTATATGACGTAGTGGTCCGATTCCATTGTTCCATTCCATTCCGACACATTTACAGCGTGCAATAGAAAGAAGGCTTTGTTCAAAATTTCTGCTCGATAGCTTCAAAACTGAGAGACAAGTTTGCATAGAACCAGACGGACAGACGGACAAAGCTTAATCGACTCGTCTCATCATACTGACCAAGAATATATGTATCTATGTATATAGTTTATATGGTCGGAGAGGCTTCCTTCTATGCGTTGCAAACTTTATGACAAAGGTAATATACCCTATCACATCCGTGAAGTTTATAAAAATGTGGAATTCCATTGAATCGAATTGAGATGAACTGAGGTGAAAATAGCGTGGGCATCGTGAAATTAACGAACTTCTTTTACCAACCGCTAGATGTGTCCAAAATAAAAGCTTTACTTGTGCGCTATCCAGGTCAGGTCAGGTTAAGAAAATCAAAAGGACGCGTCTTCTGTAATAAAAGCGGCTGAGTTCTTTTTCTCCACTTTTCCAGCTTTATTGTTACTAATGTAGTTATGCCATTCGAAGTTTCGCTTCTTTAAGCTTAATCAGGAATTTCTGTAATATGGTCTAATTGATTATATGGATTGACTATATTTAATATAGGCAATATTTAACATAAATTGACATATAGGAGAAAAACATACATAATTCCATAACCAGTGAAGTACAACAACGACACATAAAATAAAGTTTGTACTAGATTTCAAGTATATTTTATAAAATGTTTTTAAGCTTATGGAACTCTATCTAGCCCCTAGTCTTCAAATTACTACCTTCGAAGCATCTACTTGGCACATATTACTCTTAACTTCTTTTTAAACGACTTTAGGTAGGATTGCATTGAAAATATTTTAGAATCTCCTCTTCCGTCGTTCGCTTTGATATGTCATGTGTATGCCAAATCCTCGATGAAAAAAGAAATGAAAAATGTTATCCTGTGAATTACAGCAAGTTATACGAGTACACAATTTCTATGTACACGTATGTATAAATGTACAATAGCTTGAACCTTTCAGAAGACATTTTCTGGACGGACACTTTATTGATTTTAAACGGGTTTTGATTTTATTACAACACCCTAGAAGTGGATGTGACTCAAATTTTCGTAGTCTTTTGTGCGTGGGCGGATCATTATTTTGAAGTCTAACAAAGAACGAACATGCTAGATTATATGTACATGTATACGTATTTTTTTGTTTTCAACGTAATCTTTAAATTACATTAATTTTTAGGGTTTTGTAAAAATACAAAACCCTTATGAAATCGGTCATGCGTCCGTCCGTCTGTCTGCTTGTCCATGAAATATCTCACGAACCGCTGAAGCTACATGCATGAAATTTGGTGGAAATATGTAGAAGTACTATAATTCTCTGGAGAAAGCCATGCGTCGTAATAGGTCAATTTTAAGGGGAGGTTTCCATAGAGGGGAAATGAAGGTCGAAATTTTTTTTTTCGTTTGGTATCGTAAGAAAGGTACCGTCGAGTACATTCCATTTCTGGAATTTTCTTCAAATTTCAAGAAAGGAGGTAAGAGGGAGAAGGGAAAATATGTGGTCCGAGTTTGTCCCACCCCCTTGCATTTCGACACCGTTATACTTAGAAATATGAAAATTTACAGAAAAGCGGCATTTCACTAACATAGAAAACTAAAAGTAATGGAATTTTGAAATCTCATCAAAAAAGGTTAATAATAGTACATTTCTATATTTGCAGTTAGCACACCCGTGCCCCCCTCAAGCACACCCAAGGTCAAAAATATTGATGGCCGATAATAACCAACATCATAGGCAATAATATTTCCAGGTTTCATTACAATCACATAATATTTAATAATAATACATTCATTTAAATTTAGGCAATTTTACACTATCCATACAAAAAATACACCTACCGGCCTCATGCATAGGTGCGAGTCCTACTTGCATATTGTTTTTCGTAGAGCGAATTGTAGTTGAACCATTTCTGTAAGGGAAAAGATTGGTGGAAGTGGAAAGAGGGGAGGGGGTTATGCAAGTTTGCAATTTGCAATGTCGTCTTAACATGAAAGGTTAAGCATCTCGAAGAGTAGGACACTTTATCTCGTATACATTCATATCTATCTACAGTACAACTTCTCGTATTAGAACTATTACTTTGAAAAGTGATAGATGGAGTCTTTTTTACGGATTGATTTGTAAGATACTATATCACGTGTAAGACATTTTAGTTATGGTGTTTTTATCCATCTGAGTGATACCAAGAAGACCAGGGAGCCAATATTTACATGCCAAAATAAGTGCTTGCTACAAAACCCTCGGATTGTGCGCGTAGCCCTCTATATTCTGGTTTCATTCAGGTTAATATCGAAATAGTTATTCAAGGCTCGTTCGAGTTGTTGCGGGCTGGGGAATTGTCTTGATGGAATAGAAGGTTTTACCTTTTACCGCAGGTGACGAGCGACAATCGAGTGAAGTTTCGGAACTTGGCATAATTGCTGGTTGATACTAGGAGTATACACCGCCATCTTTACCAACAGGCCGGAATGTCAAAGCAATGACGTCATGACAAGCAGTGCACCATATGTATGTAAGCAAAGTGAAGAACGCATGCGGTCGACCTCTTGAAATTTCGCGATTTTCGTGCGTAAAAGTGATTTTAGTGTCGCGATTTTAAGTGCAGCTGAAATTAGTGCTTGTCAGTGATATTTGAAAGTGAAAAAACACAGGGTGCCGTGAACTACCGACCAAAATGAACTGCTCGAAAGGGTGCAAGGCGTAAGTGTGGTTATGGAAGTGCGAACCTGGAAATTTCGCATTTTTCGTTAATTTGCCGGTAATTCGGCTAATGTGAATGGTGCAGCACTACCCTGGTACGAATCCTCGGGTCGATGAATTCAGCGGAAACTCCCGGAAGTGCCCCAAAATGTTGAAAAGTGGTTGCCAATGACAACATTTTAGATAATTTCCGGACTTTTTATCGGAATTCATAGGGTGAGTATAAGTTTTTTTCTTGTGCTAATATTTTAGTCGAGTGAAGCGCCCGGAAATGCGGATCTTGACCACGATGTTCACGAATCGGACGAGAGTTTCACAGCCAGGCATCTAGTCCTGTCAGCTGCAGTGAAACTTTCGTCTGGCTCATCAACGTCGTGTTCAAGACCCACGCAGGCGCATCAATCTACTAAAATATTAGCACAAAAAAACTTATACTTATTCTATGAATTCCGAAGGAAAGTCCAGCAATTATCAAAAATCTTGTCATTTGACAACCACATTGCAGTCACTTTTTGGGGCACATCCGAGAGTTTTTGCTGAATTCACCGGCCCGAAGATTCGTCCCAGGGTAGTGCTGCACCATTCACATTAGCCAAATTGCCGGCAAACTAACGAAAAATGCGAAATTTCCCGTATCGCACTTTCATAACCTCGCACTTTTCAACAGTCCATTTTGCTCGGTATTTCAAGGCACTTCGCGTGTTTTTCACTTGCACACGGCACTGATAACCACTACTTTTTGAAATTGCAACAATAAATTCACTTTTATGTACAAAAATCGCGAAATTTCACTGGGCGACCGCACGCGTTCACATATGGTTGACTGTTTGTGATGTCATTGGTGCTTTGACAATCAGCTGACACTGCGGTCTGTTAGTAAAGATGGCAGTGGAGCATATCGTGCTAAAAGTTTGAGCGCCAGAGGACGAGTTGGCCGAGGCACCCGGCCCCTGTCAAATCCATACATCGTCCGGGGAAATGTTGGCTCCGACCAGGGAAATGGACATTCACGGACGGTCCAAATTAGCTTTGGTCCAGCACAATGAAGAAGAAGATAAAAGGAAACGAAACTATCAGAAGTTTGGGGAACTATTTGCTTTTATGTATGTGTCACACTAACACTATTACGTTTTCACCAGTGGCGTAGGGGATGTGAAGTAAGGGGTCCGGATGGCGCAACGGTTAGCACGTTCGCCTTCTAAGCACTGGGCCTCGGTTCGATTCCTACTGAATGCGGCAGTTTTCGATAAAAAAAAAGGGGATTTACGTGTCGGACTATGAGCCCACTCAGCTGTTAAACGAGTACCCATTTATGGGGTAAATAACTCGGTTGAGCGTGTTGCTGATCACACACCTCTGCACAAGACCGTCACGATCTAGGAAATGAGATGATGCTAACTCATCTCGAGGCCATGGTTCAAATTGGACTGTTGCGCCAGTTATTTATTTTTATTTATTACTGTTTCTAAAATGTACAACACTTGAACTAAAGCGGAAATTTAATTAAAGACTAATATAACTGTGTAGAACTGAGCTTGGGAGTAGCCTACTAAGGTTTAAGTATCAGTTTACGTTTTGTTTTTTTGGGCACCGATATTAAAAACGATTTCCCGGTATTCTCGGTACTCGTTTCAGTACTGGTACTGGTATCGGTTTTTCCAGTACAGAATTTTCGGTACTCGTTTTTTGAACCATGAGCCAGTCTTTTTGAGTACCGTCTTTTTAGCACTCAGTTTTTCAGTATCAGTTTATCGAGAGTCCTCGTTTTTTTTGTATCGGTGTTTTGAGTGCAGGTGTTGCAATAACTAGCGGGTTTTGGGGTATTGATTTTTTTTTTTTGTGGTTAGTATAGTAGTACTGGTATTCAATAAACCGATACTAGTACTGGGTAGTCTAGTGGGTCGAGTTTGGATTATGATTTCGATTCAAATCACGAATTAGTATCGTTTGAAGCAAGTATTTTTATTTGGTGAGAAGTTATGATTATGAATACTCATATCGAATAAAAAATGGAGTCGAAGCTTTGAAAGGACGAAAAAGGAGAGCGTTATTTTGTATCAACTTTAACATAGCCATAAGGAGTATTATTTAAAAGGAGACATCGGGCACACTCAATTTCTGATATCTTTTACTAAATCGAAGGAAACACAACGGAATGAAGATCGGAAAATAAAACGATAACACATTCTTTTTCATCGGGTTTTGGTATCTAGAGTTATGATATCAGGATAGACGTTTGTATTGTTCAACGAATTAATAAACGAAAAAAAAGACACCTGGCGCAGTGAAGCCAGAGGAACTGATTTTTGATATGGGCTGATTCGCGATCAATCAACGGAATCGGACCACTACGTCAAATAGCTGCCATAGGAACGACAGGTCCAAAAATTCGCCTTTGTGAGAAGAACTTTTTTATTTCTAAAGATATCTTTTTCAAATTTCACGCTAATTAATATTATCTTTATCTTAATTATATTCTCAAATTTAGCTGAAATCGGACTACTATATTATATAGCTGTCAAAGGAACGACCGTTCCAAAAGCAAGTTTTTGTTAGAAAAACTTTTTTATTTCTGAAGATATCATTTCCAAATTTCATATTATTTAATCATAGTGACCGCCAAACCACGTTTCCAAATATGGTTGAAATAGGCCCACTTTTTCATGTACCTATTGTAGGAACAATGAAAGAGGAACGAGTTTTACTACTTATTTCAAAGTGGCAAACCTTCACGCTTCGCGTCAACCTGTTCTGTTATTAGGGTTTTGTAGTAAAACAAAACCCTTATGAAATCGGTCAAATGTCTGTCTGTCCGTCTGTCCGTCTGTCCGTCTGTCCATGGAATATCTCAGGAACCGCTGAAGCTACATACATGAAATTTTGTAGGAATGTGTAGAATTACTATAATTCGCCGGAGAAAGCGAATCGTCGTAATAGGTCAACTTTAAGGGGAGGTCCCCATAGAGGGGAAATGAAGGTCGAAATTTTTTTTTCGTTTGGTACAGGCAAGTGGGGTATCATAAGAAAGGTACCGTCGAGTACATTCCATTTTTGAAATTTTTTTCAAATTTGAAGAAACGGGAAAAGAGGGAGAGGGGAAAATATGTCATCCGAGTTTGTCCCCCCCCCCTTGCATTTCGAGACCGTTATACTTAGAAATATGAAAATTTACAGAAAAGCGCCATTTTACTAGTGTAGAAAACCTAGATTTCTAGAATTTTGAAATTTCATCAGAAAAGGTTAATAATAGTACATTTCTATAGTTTCAGTTAGCACAACCCTGCACCCCTTACGCGTAGCCGAGGTCAAAAATATTGATGGCCAATGATAACCAACATCATAGGCAATAATATTTCTAAGTTTCATTATAATCACATAATATTTAATAATAGTACATTCATTTAAATTTCGGCATTTTAACACTATCCACACAAAAAATACACCTACCGGCCTCATAGGTGTGAGTACTACCATAACTTTCATGTTGTTTTTCGTAGTGCGAATTGCAGTTATTTAATTAATCATTTTTTAAAGGGTAAAGATTGGTTGGGGGCGCTGTGCCTTAATTGGCCAACTTTACCGGGTGGAAGGAAGGGGGGGGGGGGGGTCCACATAGAGGCGAAATTAAGGTCAAATTTTTTTATCGAAATGAGGTGTCGTGAGAAAGGTAATGTTGAGTACATTCCATTTTTTTCGCATTTTCTCGAAATTTACAGAAAGGGGAACAGTGGGGGAGGAGAAAATATTAGTTCGTAATTTGACCCCCCCTTGCCTGCATTTTGAGACCGTTATACTTAGAATTATGAAAACTTACAGGAAGTGGGTTTCGAAAAACATATAAAATGGAAAATAGTGGAATTTGTATATCTTCTCAGAATAGGTCAATAATAGTTTATCTGTATAGTTACAGTTAGCACACCCTTGCACGCCTTAAACACGTTCGAGGTCAAAAGTACTGATGGCCAACGATAACCAACACCTTAAGCAATAATATGTTCTAAGTTTCGTTACAATCACGTAATATGAATTAGTATGTAAAATGTAAGTGGGTAAGACATTTTAATTACGTTTTTTCTATCCATCTGAGTGATATCAAGAAGAGCAAGGAGCCGATATTTATATTAGAGATGGGTATCGACCAACAAGTAATCGATTAATGAAATCGATTATAATTTTTTACGAATTAATCGATACACCGATTATTTGTGACTTGAAAAATCGATTAATCGATTAATAGACAATTTCAAAAATGGTTGGGAAAAAATGAAAAACTGAGTACAATGAAAACAACGAACTCCAAGTAAAAAATAGTCCTTATTTATACACATGAAAACAGAAGAAAGATCATGAAACAGAGAAATAATAATTACACCTACTGGAAGCAGTTGCCTGAAACGTTCCCAGAAATAATAGTAATTATTGAGTTGTGAGAAGTATTGAGCTTATTTATTAATACCAATACTTATCATGAACGTTCTTAAGGAATATAAGTGTATTGGCCATGTCGGCGGTCAGCCGGCTTCTCTGTTCCCTCAGAATTTGACCAGCTTCAGAGAAAAGCCTTTCTGAAGGAACTGAGGTCGCTACCGCTGGCACATATGTTAAGGCGACTTTAGAAACTGCTGGGAACGTTTCAGCCATCTGTTTTCAGAATAAGACCGGATTTTGTTGAATCCTCTCCTGTGGTGTCCTCAGATACAAACTGAATTCCTCATTGATGCCACCTGAAGCGTCCTGGGGTGCCGCACGACTTTTGGACCATATCTTCTGAATACTTTTGTTGTGCTTCTTAAACCACAAGATAGCGAGCATGCTATGGGCATGCATTAAAGGATCATTAGGAATACAAAACAACACGACTCAGCATCAGGATATGGGCTGAGTCGAGTCTTTTATAACCTATGACTTTACTTATGTGACTGATAATGATAACGAGATTTTTGAGGGTGTTCTTCTTCTATTTTTCTATTTTTCTCTGAAACGACCACCACCATTAATAAGAAAAAAAAATTGTGGTAGATAGGTAAAAGTAGAATGAGAAAAGTAGTAGATAAATACTATACACGACTGTTGTAAGTGATTTTTCGCAATGAAAGAAAAATATATCGCTCTTGAAATCTGAAGTCTCAGCGAAGAAAAAAGTTTAATAATCGTTATAAAATAATCGATTAATCGATTAAATCGACCCTAATGTAATCGAGTAAATAAAAATCGATTATTCGACAAAATAATCGATTATTTCGATTAATCAGTACCCATCCCTAATTTATATACCAAAATAAGCGCTTGCTACAAAACCCTCGGATTGCGGGCGTAGCCCTCTATATTCCGGTTTCATTTTTTTTTTATTTTTGAATTTGACAGTGCACGAGTACAAAATTAAAAATTTCTGTGAAATACTTTTATATAGAGAAAAAAACATAAATTCGGGATATTTATGAACATTACAACAAGTAAGAGAAAACAACAAAGGAAGCGGGTGCGACTACAAAGTCCCCGGTTGCGAGCTCGCGCGGAAAGAGGGGATTAAAATGAAGGTTTTTTTTGTTTTTTTTTGCGTATGTCACCGTAACTATTAATCCTAGCAAATAACTTTCTGCAACAAAATCAGAGATTACAAAAATAAGTACTTAAAGTAAATAAAAAAATCGGATAACCTCTTTATCCGTATCTTAAATAGTTTTCGAGATAGTCTGGCTTGAAAAACACTTTGTTGTTAATTGCTGGTTTGTTCCCACGAAGTGGAAAAATCGTCGTGTTTGTGATGTACATATTTCAGAAATTAATGCGTAAAATGCTAGTCCCACGGGGAAAATCGATTTTTTTATAACTAAATAAGCTTTAATTTGGGATAAGTCAGAAGCAAGTTGATAAAATAGTTACTTAGAACAAGGTAAAACCCAATTTCTGAAAGATGAACCCCTTACCAAACGCAAACGCAAACATCGCCTAATAACTCCGTCCGACCACGTCGCGGACTCCGCCACCTTGAGTCCCTCTATTGCGTCCGGCTATGTCAAGGTCCCGACGCGATCATTGGTCTCCGAATTAGAAGGAATTTTCTCAGAGATGTTTAAGAAGTAGAATTTCAATGACAGGCTTAGCACGAATTCATGCATATCGTGCGTAAGTTTTAGTTGGCCGAACGGCCTCTTACTGAGAAATCGTAGAACCACTCACCACGGCACGGTATACTTTTGGAATCGAAATTCGACTGCAGTCTCTAGAAATAAAGCCACGAACTGAAAATTATAGAAAAATGAAATTTAATTGCTTACGGCCAAATATTTAGCTCAAAATATAACTGTAGGTATTTGGTTTAGATCGTCGGTTTTAATTCGACCTTGAAGCCCATTCACCACGGCTCACAAATATTCTTGAAAAATATGTTCTCAGATAATGATGGCAAATGAACTTTGCCCTTATGGCAGCATAAAATAAAGGCATTCCTTATTACGTGAACTAATTATACCCTAGACTTTTAGTATAGGGTATATTGTTTTTGTTACGACGGAAATATGTAACACCTTAAAGGAGGCTCCGGAGGAATAGCAATGTATATATATATAAATGATCAGGGTCACCTCCTGATTCGATTAAGCCATGTCTGTCTGTCTGTCCGTCTGTCTGTCCGTTCGCACGATAACTTTCGATAGAATGAAGCTAGAGCCTTGAAATTTTGACTAGATGTTGGAAGTATAATCTAGTTGGTTGGTATTGAAAATGGGCATGATCAGGCCAAGACAACGCCTACCTCCCCTATATATGTAAAATAATTAAATGTATTTATAACTCCCGATTAAATAAACATGAAAACCTCTAGCTTTGGTAGATTGCTCGTGATGGTAATCTTATACTCCCCTGGAAAAATTAAATCGATCAGTTGAAAACTAACGGTAATTTTCTTACAAAGAGCCCCGTAGTACCCTACTTTTCAGGTTTTTTGTCCATAACTCTTGAACCAATTGACGTAGACATCTGATTTTTGGCATGTAACCCTGAAGTGAGAAGCTGCTTAGGTTTTGGGAAGTTGGGCATAATCAGATCAAAGGAACGCCTACCTCCCCTACAAAATTCAAAAAATTAAATATTATTTTAATTACCATAATTTTCGATAGAATCACACTAGCAAGTTGAAAATTTGGTAGAATGTTGGTAGTAAGGTCTTATTAGTTAGCACTGAAAATGGGCAAGATCCGACGCAAGGAACCCCTACCTCCCCTTCAAATGAAACTTCGAATAAGCGATTAATTTTGATACAATGAAGCCAGCAGCTTGAAATTTTTGTCAAATGTTTGAAGTGAGATTGAGTTAGTTGGCATTAAAGACGGGTTAGATCCGACCTAAGGAACCCCTACCTCCCCTAGAGATGACACTTAAAACAAGCGATAGCTTACGACAAAATAAAGCTAGCGACTTGAAATTTTGCCCAAATGTTTGTAGTAGGATCCAGTCGGCTAATATTGAAAATACGTAAAATCCGACCAACGAAACCCCTACTTCCCCTACAAACGAAACTTCAAATAAGCGATATCTGTCGATAGAGTGAAGCTAGAGACTTAAAATTTGTTTGTATGTTTGTAGGGTGATCTAATTGGTTGGTGGCAATTATGGGTAAGATCCGACCCAAGGAACCCTTACCTCCCCTACAAGTGAGACTTCAAATAAGCAATAACTTTCGATGGAATGAAGCTAGCGACTTGAAAAATTCAACAAATATTTGCAGGATGGGTTAGTTAATTCATTTTGAGAATGGTCAAGATCTCCCTGAATGAGTGCCAACCTCCCCTATAAACTGGCTATATAGGAAACTCACTTTTAATGCATGGTCGTTGCCAATTATTACTTTTGGTGTCACCACTAGGTCTGTTCAAGTCTAGGGTATATACGCTTCGGACTCCGGGCCTGGTTTCTGCTTCAAAATGTTTTGCACCACAAAATGAGCAACGGAAATTCAGAGGACCGCAACTAAAAGGTTCGAAATCCCGTGAAAGTATATTTAAGGCACATTTATATGTACCATCTAAATGATTGATTGCGTTGTGGTTTCTAATTACCCTCATGTAATTTCGTCTACCACGCCGCTCAATCCTACCAGTAATTACAGAAGGCCGTTGGGAGGGCATTTTGCAAACTACTACTACTTCCTTGCTATTTACCTATTTACTTAAAAGCACTTATTCGCCCGAAAGCACTGCACAAAAAATAATTATTTACCACGAAAGCAACTAAAGGATGTATTGACCTTCATTGTCTTGGCCACCACGATACTTATATACATATGTATTACTTGAGAACACCCACAATAGATCTGCGTATCACACTTATCACACTTATTGGCCCGATTGAACACCCACAATAGATCTCTTCTCATAACATTTCTTTTCCACTTGTTAAGTGGACTATGCATACTTTCATTTTTTCAACTCGACGCTTATCATTTTTTCAATTCGACGCTCATAAGTATGCAGCATAAAAATTAAGTACACTTGGATACTTGATTCATATTTTCAATTCGACGGTTTATTTATTTCGTGAGTATCTTTTCTAGACGGCTCCACTCACAATCCAATGAACGCTGTCCCACCCACAATCTTATGAAAGATCCTTAGCGGATACATCTACCCAAGCTTGGTCATTACATTGATTATACAATAGAATCTAATAGATTTACACAAAAAGTTTTACATCTTCTACAACAGATGGCAATACCTACACCATTTTTAAAAATTAACCATAGAAAGCTTTAATGCTATTCAAAAGCTTTGCCACTGGTCTAATGCCTCACACATAATCAATTAAGTTTAGATGTGTCTCTCTCTAATTGCCTTGACCCCTCCAGGGGCATGGGCGCGTCAACATCTCTAGCATTTCTATGCCTTGTTGACGTTTCAATAGCATTTCGGAAGTGCAGTTGCTAGCATGCACCTATCCGCACCGTCTTTATACTGACAAGTTTGGAGCACTGTGAGAGTTCTATTAGTACTCACAGGCGGTTTTTGATCGCGCCGAGATTTGATCTCCGAGCTCTAGATTAGTATCGTAGAGCGGTGACCGAACGATCACGGCCACCGAGCGCGACTGTAAGTAATCGACATAATACCTTCTGTAAATGTGACTCAATATGTGTGGAAATTTGTACATGTATGCGTTCAGTTCTGAAACAAATTTACTTGAAATATTTCTCAAATAAATGTACATATGTAGCACATATGAAGTGTTTCAATTTGGAAAAAGTTGTTTAGATTTGATTCGATTTTGAATCGTTTGATGAGGAAAAGAGGACATTCATGGGAATGAAGATGTATATTATATGACGGGTGACCAAGAGACGAATGCACTAAATTCCTGTTATGACATTACGCCCTTTTAGACTAAGATCCCACTGCAAAAATCTGCACCTATCTGTTTTTTGATGAGATGTATCTCAAATGAAAGGTAATTAAGGCCGCAATAAAGTAAAATTAGGTTGCCTAGCGAAATCCTGCCACAACTGCCAATTGACTTGATTCAACTTTTTAATTATTTGATTAATATATTTTTTAACTAAATGAAACATAAGAAAGAAAATTTCGTAAAGAATAATATAGGTAAAAATTGGATGCCAGCTCTGTGCGTGCCGCAACCCTGGTTTAACGAAGGTTCAGCTGAATTTGTGCACTTTGGAAAAATATATCATATTCAAATTTGAACAAAGGTATAATTATTTTGTATCCAGTTATCTGTGTTTGCCCGTCAAAAATTTCCGCAATAGGAGTTGCCTGCATTTAAATAATTTTATGACATTCAATTTTTTTATGTGTTGCTATTAGATGAGAACGTTTTAATTTTACATTTCTTTATTAATGTGGATAAAAAAAAATACATCTCAAATAAGCAAATTTTAATATTTCACTTTGAGCAAGGAAACTTAAATATCGTAAAATTATTTGAATGCTGGCCACCTCTATTTATGGAATTTAGAATTGTCGAAACTGAAGGCAAAGCAAACCCAGATTTAATAAAATGTTTATAGAGTACGGGAGAAAGGTAGTAATATTTTATTGCCAATTTTTTTTTCCTTTTCGGACCATTTATCCAATTTTTTATGAAAAAGTTGAGATTTGACAAAAATCTGAACATCTTCGCTTTTGCCCTCAAGTAGTTGAGTTAGTGCTTCTTCTACTTCACTTGGTTTCTCAGTTTTAAGTTTTTTAGGAGAATCGTAGACATACTTAGGGAGACGGCGCTTCACTGTCGATACTTTTTCGATTTGCCTATATGGATCGGGAAACTGCACTTCAAGGATATCTGTATTTTCAGGCTGAACTGGTATCTTGTAATCCCGGACATAAGTCTTATCTGTTGGCGATTTTTTCACCACGAGCTCTTCATCAGGGGCAGCTGACACAGCTGTTGAAACATGTCTTTTCGGAAGGGTTATTTTCGTTGTCACACATTTTGCATTTTCTAGCATTTGTTTACACAAATAAAAAATAAATTTTTATTTAGTTGAAATTATCAAAGGTTGATATTATCGCACGTTGAAATTATTGCGACTGTACTGTCCTTTTCAGTATTTCACATGTAGGTAGGGGAGGTGGGCGTTCCATTGCCTGGATCTTACCTATTCTAATACTGTACCACCACAAGCATCTGACCATAATTTCAAGTCGCTAGCTATTCAGATTCATTGTAGTTACAGATACTTTTCAGTATTTCACATATAGGTAGGGGAGGTGGACGTTCCATTGACCGGATCTTAACCATTTTCAATACTAAACAAATAGGACCTACTCCAAGCGTCTGACCAAAATTTCAAGTCGCTAGCTTTTCAGATTCATTCGATCGGGAGTTGCAGATACTTTCCATTATTTCGCATAACTAGGGCAGGTGGACGTTGCATTCGTCAGATCTCACCCATTTTTAATACCAACCAATGAGATTCTATCACAATTATTTAACCCAAATTTCAAATCGCTAGCTTTCCAGATTCATCCAATCTTTCCTTTTCAATATTTCATATTGCCTTTCCGGAAGAAGTCCGATCGATCTGACGACGGAGGCATAATGAATTTTCAGCCGAAAGTCAAAAGCTTTTGACCTGTTCGTTATATCAACATAAATGGAGGTATAGAATAATTTATACCGAAAGTCGATATCAACTGGTCTAAAGCTTTGAGCTGTGCTGTGTGTGTAGTGATGGAGTTATATAATTTAGACCGAACGTCCGCATCAATTAGTATAAAGCTCATATCGAAGTCACCGATATAATGTCGATATTTATTTGTTGCACAAACCATCGATGGGAGCGACATCGCCAAAGTTTGACGGAGAAGGTGTAAAAGATTTTCATTTAATTTTGTGTAAATCTATTAGGCCCGTTTTCTCAATGTCCAGTTAAAATTTAAACTCGAGATAAAATTTGTTGTTGTTGTTGTTTTCCCTGTAAAATTTGACAGATGGGTACGTTCATTGTCTGTTTAACTGGAGTTTAAATTTTAATCAGACATTGAGAAAACGGGCCTTAGACTCTATAATCAATGGTCATTATATACATGAATCGAGTCCCCGCAAAGCCACGACATTATATACATACATGAACCGAATCCCCGCAATTGGTACAGCTTGGATTCTAAGCTCGCAATGTTTTACCGAAACCCCGCAAAGCCACGAACCGCTTCTGGCCAAGCTTGGATTCTAAGCTCGCAATGTTTTTCGCGGATTATAGCTAAAGTATTTCGTCAATTTTAATAAAATATAAAATTTGCACACCTTCGAAAGAATTACTTTCTAATGGTGTATAAATCATTAAAATTGGTTCAGTAGTTTGGGAGGAGTTCCCGTCACAAAATTCACATACAAAAATTGTTAGCCTATTAATACTTGGATAAGCCGGCATAATGTATAAGCCACATTCATTCGAACCCGGAACACGGACAAGGTCACAATGTTTGATTTGTGTAATGTTTCTTAAACCATTCGCTTGAGGATCACTTTTAAGTGCCAATTAATTCATTGTTAATCGTGACTACTACCATTGACAATTAATTTTGAAAAACAAAAATAGTGGGGATGGATGCTCCTCAGCCCAGAGGGGAGTAAAAATAGTGTCAAAAATGCGGAATTCCTTATATTTTAGAAGTTATAGCCAAAAAACAGTTTATTTAAAACTAAAAATTAAATTCAGGTTCGATGTTATGTGGCCCGGCTTATGTAATACAGATTGACGCTGCGTGCTATCGCATCATGTGAATCGAAATGCAGATAGATATCAAAGAGGGAGGAGCTTAAGTGACGCGGCGTCACTTGGACGTCCATGTGTACCGGCTCTAAATGTTGACTTTCAATAGGGCGTGTCTATCTGTCTCATTTGGTTGGGTGTTCAATCCCATTAGAACGGGTGTATCCGGTTCATATGGGGGCGTTAGCTTTCAATAGGGTATGTCTCCCTGTCTCATGAAAGGGGTGTTAAGTTTCATTTGGGGCGGGTTTATCGGGAATCGGTTCTCGGAAGACAGGTTATTGGCTTTTGGTGGGAAATGATACAAAGTATCTACCAAATAGTATAGATTCCACAAGAGCTATCACTCCATAGAAGTTTCCCCTCTGCCAGGAGATTTGTATGTATTGACAAATTGTATAAGCATAGTATAAACTACACAGTATAGATACACAAGAGAATCGATACATACAAATCTACCGCCGGAGGCGGAGTCAGCTTTCTTGTGAAGTCTATACAATTTGTCAATACATACAAATCTCCTGGCAGAGGGGAAAGTTATATGGAGTGATAACTCTTGTAGAATTATCAGTTCTCTTTAGTTATTTGGAGTGATAACTCTTGTAGAATTATCAATACCTCTTTGCTATCTACACTGCATGCAGATACATCGGAACATGGATATGTCTTTGGCTACCGACTGCGTGGAACCTATTGTGTTGAAGATATCGACGTAAGTTTTACAAAGATCTCAGTATAGTTATACACTGGATGAAATCATTCGACAAAACACGTCCCACGCTTTCAGTAGGCATAAGACATATCCATTTACCGATGTATCTGCATGCAGTGTAGATACTTTGTATCATTTTAATATACTTCTAACATTCATATGAAAGATATTTTTTTCGATGAACGTACATGTAATTTAAAGCAATGATGTATGAATTGCAGAGCGTTTTCAACCACGGTGAAATTTCGAAAGCATGTTGTGTGTGTATGATACAAGGAGGAGGAGATCTGATTTAGTTACTCACCATAATAATGCGTGTTTGTTAAGATCCTTATAGTATAATAAAAAAGAACAAAAGTAAAAGACATTCGCTAGATGATTTTGGAGAATTTTACTAGTAGCCAACTTTAGCATTGTGCAGAACACCATAACACCGTGTTCCCTGACTAGTTTCACGTCTGTTTACTGAGAACAACGATCAACAAGTTATTCGGCTACCTGTATCGGATAAACAATGCAGACGGACGTAATTTATGAAAACAGTCTTTAACTACTATTATTTTGGTGTCTCTTTCCCGTTTTGACAAAGCTCTCAAACTTAAGTGTATCTTACTTCATTTCCGATTTGTAGTAAATTAATAATACAATGGCTGTGTTCTTATGCGAGCCATAGACGCACGTACTAATCCGCCGGATTAGTCGGACATCAACCACTGGTATGCGAACGGTATTCGTACGATTTTACTCGAGAAAAGTTGTCAAACAAGTCATTCTCTACCTATGTACAGAGACAACACAACTACCTTTTCTAACCCTATATCGTAGTTATTGTTTTGGCTGGCTGTGAGTTGGCGTCGAGCTCGTTGTTGAATAAAGCGAACCCGACTCCGACTCATACCCGACCCAACAACAATTTCAATATAGAGTCCGACCGGTATTTGAAAGGCGAATTGCTGTGAATGAACGATTACGGTGTGTGTCGAAATACAATATGGTCTGCTTATTGACGAATTTTTCAACACAGAATTTATTGGTACAATATTATATACTTACGTATACATATAATTATGTCTCGTTGCTATTGAGATTGGGTAGATCTTTACCGTCTCCGGCGAGAAAAGCGAGAATTTGAATTTGCTGTCAGCAGGGTGAGGACCTCTCGCTTGACAGACTAACCCTCGACCTATGAAGCTACCACGGTTATATATTAATTGTATAAAACAGTGGTAGCATGGATAATGTTAAAACTACCAAAGAAATTCAGCAAAACATCGAATTATTGTACATAATAGCTGCATTTTTGTAGCAGTCCTGATCAAGTGCAGAACAACAATCGCACATATTACACTAATAACCATAGCTAGTATCTTGATTACAATAATTCGATTTGATTGTATCATTGTTATCTCTGATACCACTGTCAATATCTATTCACAGGGTTTCAGTGGCCACTGTAACGGACGGTTTGGTGGGCATCCGAAGATGCCTGTGGGGACGGAGCCTTAGGTAGAATAATGACCGTGAAGTTCGGGCTGTGCCATCTGGCGAAGAAAAAGGCCGCTCAATGAGCTAAGCAGCGGCCTATGCTTGCTTTAGCTCAGTTCGGGAGATGTGGGCTGGGTCTTCGCCGCTCGTTGCCCCTGTCCTTTATGTATTAACAAAAATTCATAGGCCTGGGGAAGACAACACAAACAGGGGAGTTAAAAATGGGGAATAAAAAAAAATAGTCAATAAGAGTGGAATGCTGGCGGACGGGTTAGACGCCCACGCGGTCGCACCTGCGTCCGGGTGTAATGGGACTCTCGGCCTATGGTTTCGTACCACCAACAGATCACTACCCATCAGGTGCTGCCTCGATCTGCCGGTGGGAGCAGCACTACCAGACCAGAATATATGGTTCATTACAGGGCAGCTTCTACTTCGAGGCCCGCAAAGAAGTAGAAGCTGAGGACAGAGTGTGCGCTGCAAAAAAAAAAAAATTAAAAAAAAAACTTAGCTCCTGAGCTAGCCGGCAACCATTGTAGAGGAGAAAAACATCAAAGAGAAAAAAAATACTACATTTCCCCATCATTCAGATGATCAACAGGTTGCAAAGAATTCTAAGGCCAGCAGAGATGCAACACTGCATTCCTTGCCGTAATTCACTCAAAAACTCTGTAAGCTGCTGAGCACATGAATAATTGACAAATGCAATACTGTGTAAAGAAAATGTTCTTAAGATACTAAGAAGGACAATCCTGGCAAACAGAAAAGTATCCAGGGCTCCTCCGCGCTTCGTCCGGTCACCGAAGAAGCTCCAAATGCCGGCAATTCAAAGCATTTATGGAGGCCTTAAATACGTGGCTAAACCACAAAAGACGAACACAAAGCCAGGACTGCCTTGTTAAACTGAATCTAAAAAGAAAAACTACTCTATAGGAAGGATGGGGGTGCTACAGAGGAAAGCACAGCTACTTGAAGGGAAAATACGTGGAGTAATGATGGCTAAGTCCTAAGACTTAGAGCAAGTAGCCTTAATGTGCTTGTGGGGATGCATAACGGTGGAAGGGCTAAAAAGGAACCCAATGAGATCCTTTTTAGTCCGGTTCTTTACCATAAATGGGCCCCACGTTGGGCGCCAAATATGTAACGGACGGTTTGGTGGGCATCCGAAGATGGCCATGGGGACGAAGCCTAAGGTAGCTTAATTGACCGTGAAGGTCGGGCTATGCCATCTGGCTTGCTGTAGCTCAGTTCGGGAGATGTGGGCGGGGTGTTCGCGGCTCGTTGCCCCTGTCCTTTACGTATTAACAAAAATTCATAGGCCTGGGGAAGACAACACAAACAGGGGAGGTAAAAATGGGGAATAAAAAAAAAGTCGGTAATGATGGAATGGTTGGCGGACGGATCAAACGCCCACGCGGTCGCACATGGGTCCGGGTGTAATGGGACCCTCGGCTTCTGGTTTCGTACCACCAACAGATCACTACTCATCAGGTGCTGCTTCGATCTGCCGGTGGGAGCAGCACTACCAGACCAGAATATGGTTCATTACACCACTAAGAAAAAGAAAACCATGATTATGGGGAATTCAAGGAAAGCACAGCACGGTGTGTAGATAGGTGCATTGAGGATCATAAAAGGAGTGTTTTACCTTTTTTTATGGCCTTCTCGGTCTTTTACATTGTTTTGTGGGTGCTAATGGTACTTCACTCATAATTTGGAAAGTGTCTGGATGTATTGTAGTTCTTGACCTGTGATGTGTGAAACCCGTGACAGTAGTAGCACGGATAACAATAAAACTATCAAAGAAATTCGAGTGAAAATCGAATCATTACCAAGTATTTTTTTTTTTCACCTTCTGCACAATTCCAAATATGTACAAGTTTTAAACCAACCAACAAATTAAAATATATTCCCACAATTATCAGTATAATTCCCATTTCCCTGCAGGTTGTAATTGTTCTTGCACCTGTACAACTTTGAATATGGAGACGGTGAAAATCTACCCAATCTCAATAACAACGAGACTTCTATAATACTATAATTACCAGTGACGTGCAGTGGAAATTTTACATAGTCAAGCAGTTGGGCGCCCTAAAGCCGATTTAGCATAAACAAAAATGGACTGTATAATAGAATACGGAAAGTCACAAAAATATTTATACCAAGTGGCTTTAAGCCTTAAGGAAGAAATCAGGATAAATAAAATATTGGCACATGTATTCAGAATACAAAAAAAAAAAAAAAAAATTATTAATAAAAAAAATGATAAATAAATATTATGTTAATTAAGACTAAAAATTTGAAATAAATAAATAGTCTTTTGCCATTTATTTGTATTCCAAATCTATGCGCCATTCTTTAAGTAAAAACTCTTTAATCACATTGTCAAAAAAATCGTTTTCTCTCCGCATTTGTATAAGAAGATCCTTTTCAACGGCAATTAAAGCAAGATCCGAAAGACGTTCTTGGGGTTGGCGTTTTCTTAAAAATGTGTGAACGCGCTTTAGTGTTGAAAATGACCTTTCCGCAGTTGCCACTGTGACTGGAATTGACGTTAATAATTTTGCTAAGATATGAACTTGCTTAAAACCATTAGCGACATAAGGCCGTTTTTGAAAATAATCGAGAATTTTATCAGAATTCGCGTTTTTAAACTCATCTGAAGAATAAATAACTTTTAGCTCATTTTTCAACTTTATTCTGTCGAAAAATTGACCGTGATATTCAATAAGTGAGTCAAAATTTTTATCGGGAAAATTTGACTTGAATTTAGAAAAATAATTCGGTTCAAGCAACTCTAAAAATTAAAGATCTTTAAACGAGTGGAATCGATCTCGAATTTGCCCGAGCATAACATCTACAATCTCCCGAAATATCCGCCGTAAATTTTGTAAAGGATCTATCGCCTTTCTACATTTCTTACGTGGTGGCTGATATTCTGCTCTCTGTGGAATAGAAATTATCAAACTTTTGAGAAAAGTCATTTTCAAGCCAATTTTCAAATTGAATAATTTTTTGGCTTGCATATGAAATGTTTACCACTTTGCTCTGAATAATATAAAATAATATATCAGTTTTTGAAAAAATTTCAGAAAAAATTAACAGATATAATTGAAAGTCTGACTCTGCGAATTTTTGTAAGTATATATCGGAAAAAGTCAAGGAATCGCCATCCCAGTGCTGAGAACCATTCGAAATTGTCTCAAAAACTGTACAAATTTCATGCTTATGTTCAAATATAACGTTAATAATACGCGAATGTCAACGCATTTTGGAAACCGATGGTAAACGACGATTTACTATATTTGCAAAAAGGTCCGACCTTTTAGTAGATGTATTAATAAATGGTGCGCTTTGATTGATGTGCGCGAAAAATAATTTAATTTCCGGAATAAACTCAACTGCTTCAGACAATACTAGATTTAATAAATGAGCGTAACATGGAACGAAAATTTAACGATTTATGTTTTTCCCGAATTAAAATCTCCACGAATTTGAGAACTCATTACTGCTGCGCCATCGTAACATTATGCAATTAATTTTTTATCGATATTAAAATTTCCCAACTGTTTTAAAATGTGAGAGCTTATTGCTGTAGCTGTACGATTAGCGCTTACATCCAAAAATCCGATAAATGTTTCTTCAATCCTATTTGATACTGTATATCTAAAAATCATCGTTAATTGTTCCCGACCGCTAACATCTGGCGTTTCGTCGACCATTACAGCTACAAATGGAGCCTCCTTTATTTTCAAATTGATTTTATTACGAACCACATTAGCTATAGCGGAAACAAGATCGTTTGGATTCTATTAGATAAACCCGAAAACGCTGCATTTGCTTTTATAGAATCTATGTGGGACTCAATTATAGGATCGTACAAACTTAAGAAATTTGCGGTTTCGATAAAATTACCAATATTATTTGAAGAAGAGTCTTCATTATTTCCACGAAAAGGAAGCTCCTGTTTTGCCAAAAAAAATTACAGTATCGATTAAACATTTCAAAATATTACGATGACGCTCAATTTTTTCATTATGCAAACTAACAGATATTGCCACCTGGTTACTAAGCATAAACTCTATACGCTGAGAGCCAAAATTATCTAGTTCAATTAACGACTGAAGATGTTTTTCGGAACTTGAATGCTTTGCTGCTGAACCCGTAAAATTATTCAAATCACTAAATCCAGCTTTATTCCAAACAGATTTTTCATTCGTGAACAGAAGACACGGCCAGCAAAATAACTTATTTAATTTACAGCTTCCCGTTAACCAAATGTACTTTTCATACGTTTCGAAATGGAATTTTCGCGTAATATTTCTTAATTTAAACTCTAAACTAAGATCTGGCTTCGGTCTATCCGATTCTATAATTTCTCTTTTCTTAGCAAAGGAAAGTGTTAAAAATCTCGCTTTTAGTACGAAATCCGTCGCGCAGCAATACTCCGACATAATGCGAAAAGTAAACTTACCACTTTTATCACAAATCAAATCAATAAAATCAATCAAATCACTACAAACGGCCAAAAAACTTCAAATCACAATATAATCAAAATCAACCGATTGCACTGATTTCCTCCTTTAAATTGCAGCGGAAAATTCATTACATAACAAAAACAAAAGCTCTATTGGAAAAATCAAATTTCATTAACAAGCATCATTAGGCTTTATCCCACATACAAAATCAGTCGCGCCAGTGCTTGACTTGTTTCATATAAATTTGCGAATAAAACAAAAAAAATCGTTGCCCAATGTACTACCGAAATCCAAGATTCACATTTTTTGGAATCAACATGTTGTCTCTATTATTTGGATGCACACATGGTACATGCATCTAAAGATCTAGGCACATTTTCCTATTCTAGTTTGGTGTCTATGGTGTCTAGTTGCATATTTGCAGGAATATCATTGCCAAATGTGGGAGGTTTGAGTATTATCTAAAGTAATTGAACGAATGTTTTTTAACGAAAAGATGGCGCGGATCAGAATTTGAACGTGTAAAGGAATATTTGAATGATAATATTCTTCGGTACGTGTATTGGCAAAGTTTATTATTGAATTGCTTATTTCGGTAAGTCAAGCAGTTTGGAATTGCTTACTACGAGTGCACGTTACTGATAATTACACAGTGTGCGTATATAATATCCCCAAGTAGCACATATTGTTATAGGACGGTTATATAACCGTCCCACAACCAGGGTTAGATTTTATAACGTTGAATATTAACGTGAGAGAAACGTTTTATTTTCGTTCTCCTAACCGGATTTGGTCAGTTAGAATATAACGATTAGGTTACATTGTAATATTTTGACAATGTTACTACATCGTTAGTAGTTAACAATTATGTTATAGATTCCATTGATCCAACGTTCAGTAATCATTACTTTTATTACCATTTAGTTAGAACTGAATGATTGTTTAACGCTATTAAAACGTTAAGAATGGACGAAATAGTGCAATAGTAACGATGATACAACGTCAATGTAATATTCACATTTAACGAATAAGTTAGGCAATCCTCCCTCCCACAGTGTCAGAAACATAACTCCTAAGAAGGAATGTATCTGAATCCAAATAAAAAACCGATTATAGTTGGAAACATATTTCAAATATTCTATATTTAAATATTGACATTCTTACATAATACATTTATTTTTAACATTTTTTTTTTACTTTTTACCGGATTCATAAGAAGTCGTTTTCAGAATCTATTAATTTCCAAAATAATATATGGTTGACACATACAAGGAGCTAAAAGCTAAATAATCTCGCTCTGAGTCAAAACTGGACGTGTGTGGGGCTTAGCTTGATGGCTTCACGATCCAAGTTGGATATTCGACTTGTCCAAAATACACGAAAAGAGCCACAGAGATACCTGACTGCAACTACGCTTCTGCAAGGCATCCATAATAAATAAATAAATAACTGGCGCAACAGTCCAATTTGAACCACGACCTCGAGATGAGTTAGCATCATCTCATTTTCTAGATCGTGGCGGTTTTTGTGCAGAGGTATGTGATCAGCAACACGCTCAACCGAGTTATTTACCCCATAATGGGTACTCATTTAACAGCTGAGTGGGCTTATAGTCCGACACATAAATCCCCGGAATCGAACCGGGGCCCAGTGCGTTGAAGGCGAACGTGCTAACCGTTGCACCATCCGGACTATCCATACTAAAACGGAGTAAAATTTTGTTGACAAAACACTGGTCAGTTTTCGATTAACGCTGATGCGGTCAGGACGCAAGCCTTCCACTATTCCACTTCATCCCAAGATTGGCCCGCTGGGGCTTTTATGCGATACGCCGATAACGTATCATCACTAATAGCGCCTAAAAATCCACGAAGAAGTGAAAATCCGTCCACAAAACAAACTCGGCACCCGTTTCAACGCACTTTTCGATCGTAAACAATCACTTTCGCCGGCAGGATAAATGGGCCTCTTCACCTCCGGCACACAGTCTTTTCGGCGTATGTTATGCGGTAGCTAAAATTTTCAGGCGGTCGATTAAAATATGTCTTGCACCGACCGCGACGCAAAACACTCATAAAAATGCGGTAAAATGCTAAATCTCAATGTCATGTTATACAGTCGAAGACTTGAGTGCAACTGAATTTGCGGTCACTCACAAGAAAAGATTGGCGTCGTCTTTTCTCGAATTTTCGATTATAAGGTTATAAAATAACCAAAAAATGATGTATTAAAACATACAAGTAATTGTTACAATTTCAACAAACCTGTCAACAAAAATTGAATATTGTTGTAAACATAACAATCTGGTTAAAAAACGTCACAAGATTTTCCTTTATGAACAATTGTGCGACGTTATGTATCAAACAACATTATTATCAAAGTAACTAAAAATTTACACAGTAACATGGTTGTTATAATTATAACAATATATTAAATTGTTATAGATGTAACAGTTTGGTTAAAAAACATAACAATATTCTATTTTTTTTAAACAATTCTGTAACATTTTTGTTATAACAATATTGTTATTACTAAACAATAGTGTTAGAGAGAAACGAAGTTGTTATAGCTGTAACAAAAAGTAGTAATTATTATAAACCTAACAATTTGGTTTAGTGGTATAACAATGAATAGTTATATTGTAAAATAGTTAGAAATATAACACAATAATTTCGAAACAATTTTGTTAAAAAATAACTAAAATATAACTCATCATTATCGTTATATTCTAACCATGGTTGTAATGTGCTACTTGGGTCGTGCCAATAAATTCTGCATTGAAAAATTCGTCAATAACCAGACCATATTGTATTTCGATACACACCGTAATCGTTCATTCACAACAATTCGCCTATTCAAATACCGGTCGCTTTAACAACGCCTATGCCGGTAGCCGAGCTAGCTATCGAACGCGAGTCAAATTTGACAATTGCTGAGGGGATCTTGACGTCCTGCACGGTCTCAACGACCAACATTCGGCTTTCGTCCTTATTTGAGCATAGCTTAAAATCGACAAAATGTTACATATTATAACTCGAAAGAACAATTAATTGAGGCAATCATGGCGGTTTGGGCGAAAATACCGCGAGCCGTAATTTATCCTTTGCATGATTTCTTGCCACGCAGAATATTTGATATTATAAATAAAAATGGCGGAAACGCATAATTAAATGAAAATAATTGCTGTTTTTATTTATCAACATATGTCGCCTGCGGGTGGTGACTATTTGAACCAAATCAATTGCTTTAATTTCAACAAAATTTTCTCAGCGGATCCAAATTATCTGTATCTGTATACGTTTTATATTTCCGAGAAATTTTGTTATCAATGCAGATAGTCTCTTTTTGCTAATTTTTTTGGGGTGAAATATAGGCGAACCTAAGAATTTGTCGCGGAGTGTATGCGTCCCAAGAGACGCACGTCTGACCACAACTGCTATCTGTAGAAGGTGACTGAAATGGTTAATATAAATATAATGGTAAATTTGTTATTTCCAATCCTCAAATTTTATGTCTCATTTCTACAGCAGTTTAATATCCCATGTAAAACGTCCTATCGATTTGCATGCTATCAGGTGTTTGTTAGTTACGATGCCTTCCATATCTCATCAAATTGTACAGTACAAATGCCATCATGTGGTTTATTGATTGGAACACGTTTCTCTTTAACTATCCCTCTTTCAACATAGGAACTCCTTTGCCCGGGAATACCGTCGATATGTAAACGATGCGAGTAGTAGTAGCAATATCGGCTCCGGCACAGTTAACTCAGGACTTTCCATCACCGGAACCATTGGGAGTGGTACCGTCCCCGGGAATTCGGGGGTAAACAATAGTCCATTATCTACTGGAGGAAGAGAAAATGTGCCACGTCCTCATCGTCTATCGAGTAGCCAACTTAACATTCAACTATCCGAGCAGCATGTCGGTAATAACGGCAGATTGGAAATTACATGTCTGGCAACAATACCGGCACATGTTGGCGTAGGAGAACAGTTTGCTGATTATAAAACATACTCGATGAAAAGTAAGTAGATTTGAAAATATTCAACGCCAAGAATTTTTTTTTTATAATTGTTCTTCTATAAACAAGTTTAATTTTTGGTTCATACACTTTCCTTTTAGGCCGAGCTTATGCCAACTGTGGCACCCGCCTCGGTTTAGAAATTTATATTGAATTTAAATATAATCGCACTGCTCAACAAAACGCGGTGGCTCCCGCAGCGGCTGCCGCCGCGGTTTGTTCCATTTAAATTCAACGTAAATTCGTAAACCGCGGCGACTCCCGCGGCTTCTAAATACGGCCTTATTATACCAATTTTTATGACATTACATTTAGTGGTATTAAACCCTAGGCAGACGATACGCGATAATTATCATTATCAGATAATTATGCTTGCGAAGCACGTCTGTCATGTGCTGTTTCACCTGATGATAATTGAAAGACATCATTTCGATCGTCATTAACATAACGTCATTACGACTTAATTACGTTCACTTGCAACCGCTCGCCGCGCCATTCTTTTGAAAAAATGGAAAGAACAGCTGGTTTCCAGTTGTCATTTTTTTTTGTTTGCACGGCAATGTCATCCGTTCACGTCCAAAACCGCACAAATCTTGTTCTGGTTCCCGGTAGTGCTAGTCTCTTTATTGGTGTCGACCGTCTGGAGTGTGTTAGAAGGTATTATTCTTTCTTTTGTTCTGCAAATTCTCTTTTCTCACATTCGATACTTTGACAGTTCGAACGTAATTATGTTTTTCACGTGTGTCACTAGTCGTCGATAAACACGTTTGGACTTAATGATCATTGACGCAAACGTGCTTAACGACGATCGTCTGTCACGGATTTTACACTTACAACTGAAAACTTCAAATTAGACTTTCTTTACATTTTTCAATGATGGCCTCTCGTGGCTACTGAAAGTTATGGAAGTCAGCTTTTTTAGCTCTTATCTGTATTTTTTCATAATCTCTCAAATCTATAGGATAAAAAATCCGAGGATTGGGGAACCCATTTTATACGAATATCAATATTAGTAGAAAATCGAGCCGGAACATAGTAAATTGTTCAGGTGATGGCGGATAATAAGGTCATTGGTCCACTCTATTTTTAACTCTAAAAAAATATATTTTTTCATCATTGGTAAATTTAATGGAAATACGTTAATTTAATAAAACTGATTTATTTACCTGATTCTTTATGCTCTGTTAGTTCCAATGCGTTGACCAAATGCGGTCTTGTAGCCGCGCTTGCTTTAAATCTTTCTGCTCAACGATGCGACAATTGTTTGATTCAAACGTTGAAACGTTCGAAGCCCTTTGATTCGGGCACAATAATCGCCAACAGAGCGACCGTCTTCCAACGCGAAGGTTCGAAAGTTCATGTCAGAAGGCTCATAGGGGTAACAACTGAACAATCATAATATATGTACTTTTATTAACTTTTTCTTTGAGAATATAAAGATTCTCACTCCGCTATACTTACTTCAAATTAGAAAAAAAAGCAGAAATGGAATGCGCTCATCATGTCCCTTAATCCACTTTTCAGCCACATACATTCTTTCCACTCTATTGTAACAATTGATGAGGTTTTAAAATTCAAAAACCACTTTAACCTGTATTCATTAAGTTGTGTGGGCGATGTTAAGGCTTTAAAAAGCTATTGATTGTTTTTCAATTTTGATATAATTTTTTCGTAAAAAAAATTGGTAAGTAAAATAGTGGAAGACTATAAATCAAACGACTGGAGACAAATCTGACTTTCCTTCGATGAGCGGTTGTTGAGTTAAGATTGATTTGCGGGCAGTGTACTGCCTTCCATTTTGCCGTTCCCTCCCACGCTTTTCCACTGGAGTCCCGGACCGACAACCAAGGTTTGCGATTATTGCATACTTAAATGCATAAACCCACCTGCTAGCCATAAAGATTTCTAGACTTTTTTGCGGGATTAGCAAACATTTTTCAATTTCCATCAAGTTTTCCGTAGAAACTATAAATTTTTTGTAAATAGGTATCCTACAGAAAATAATACTGAACCAATCTGAGTTTGTGGATCGATTTATGATTGATTTTTGAACCGTATGCTGCGTCCACTTCTCCAATCGTTTCCTGACCTCCCACGCTTTCCAACTGAAGACCCCGACCATCGTCCTGCAATTTCCCACTTTTCTAGACCACTTATAAACGATGAATTCAAAGAGAGACGCAGGTTTACGATTTTCGCGCACTCTGATTTATCCACCTCATTAGCTAAAGGCCAAATGACATGCAAACGGCTGAGCGCAATGACTAATAGGTATTATCACGGGGTCAGGGGCAAACGTATACGATTTCAATTCAACTCATTTGTTTTTAATTTCACTTAACGGCAATCAATACTTTTCCCTTTTAAGGCTCACCAAACAAGATTTTTCAAAAGAGTACACTGTTTGTATATGAGGGACTTTGCGCAGTATGCCATTTCCTTATGAGGCAGGCATTTCAGAGCTTTAAGGCTCTAATACACGTGACTCGTAAACCCGTCGGGCGTGTCAAATCTACGATACCCGTGCCGTGTAAACAGCAAACGGGTTTACGACAACGCGTAACTTGTTATCTGACGACGGATCTCGGCGGGTACCCATACGAATTTCTTCATTTCAATAATCATCGAGTATTCGATACAAAATTTTTCATTCGAAGCGAGTACTCAAAGATTTAAAATTGAAAATTCGTTTTAGGGTTTTGGGGCCAAAGTGAAAATTATTTGCGAACACACTCCCCTCTGAGAGGCCTTCTTGAAACTAAGAGAATAGTAGGAACAGTAGCTACCGTTGCTGATAGAGTCATGATAAAACAATTGCCATGTTCTAAACGGATCTGCGACAACCGTTGCGGACTCACACATATATAGGGGCGAATCGCCGATTAACCAGTCAACGTTCAACCAATTCAATTTTAACTCTAATCCGATGTGCTCCCATGCGAGAGCTGAATCACAGACCGGTCAGTCGTTTTGTATGTGAATGACCTTTGTTCGAGTGAAGCTGTCCCTTTCACATCGTATCGCCTGGCCTAGTGACATAGGATCCTCACATTACAATAATCATATTTCTAGCAAGTAAAAAAGGCATGTTTGTGTCGCTACAGCCTGACGTCGGGCCTTGGCCGTCTGGATCATTGCCCCCAATTATCTCGATCAAGTAGTCCGGATGGCGCAACGGTTAGCACGTTCGCCTTCAACGCACTGGGCCCCGGTTCGATTCCGGGGATTTACGTGTCGGACTATGAGCCCACTCAGCTGTTAAATGAGTACCCATTATGGGGTAAATAACTCGGTTGAGCGTGTTGCTGATCACATACCTCTGCACAAAAAACCGTCACGATCTAGAAAATGAGATGATGCTAACTTATCTCGAGGCCGTGGTTCAAATTGGACTGTTGTGCCAGTTATTTATTTATTTATTTATGTATCTCGATCAAGTAACCGCATCCTCCAATTTCGGAAGCCCAGCAGTTATCCGACATCAGCATCAAATTAATCTTCCCTACGAGCTTTGAGTCTAGCTCCGCTAATGCATCCTTTCAATATATTATACATACCCTGCCCACTGAAATCGTTGTAGTTTGATGATTGTCGAAGCTTCCAGCTCTTCTTACGGTTCGTACAGCTAACAGTTGTACCGCGTGCGCCGTCCATTTCGGTCGCAAACTGCCCCAAAACTCACTGAAGGACCTTTCGTTTAAATGAGCTTGAGTTTTGCTATGTTCAGACTGACCCAAATCACGTAATTTCGGCCCACTTTCGTGATTTCAAGCGAAATCACTCTCTAAATTATCTCGTTTTCCATGCAATCTGACAGATCGAAATCATCTGGTTTGCCGTGATTTGTACAAAATCAAGACCAAAATCCCTTCAAAAATATGCTGAAGGACCTGCTGAAAAGCTTGAAGCTTGGAAATTGACAAGAAATGTCAACCGCCGCAGTTTGCGCTTGAGAAGCATTTTCCTTTTTTTAGTTGTCTAAAATTATAAAAAAACCGCTCCCCAAAGCATACATACCCTAGACTTGTACAGACCTAGTGGTGATACCAAAAGTACCAATTGATAACGACCATATGCATTAAAAGTGAGTTTCCTATATGGCCAGTTTATAGGGGAGGTCGGCACTCATTCTTGACCATTATCAAAATCAATTAACTAACCTATTCTACAAATATTTGTCGAATTTTTCAAGTCGCTAGCTTCATTCTATCGAAAGTTATAGTAATTAAAAGAATATTTAATTTTTTGAAATTTGTAGGGGAGGTAGGCGTTCCTTTGATCTAATTATGCCCAACTTACTAGAACTCAAGCAGCTTCTCACCTCAAGGTTACTTGCCAAAAATCTGGTGTCTACGTCAATTGGTTCAAAAGTTATAGACAAAAAACCTGAAAAGTAGGGTAGTGCGGGGCTGTTTGTAAGAAAATTACCGTTAGTTTTCAACTGATTGATTTTATTTTTCAGGAAAGTATAAGATTACCCTCACGAGCAATCTACCAAAGCTAGAGCTTTTCATGTTTATTTCGTAGGGAGTTATATATACATTTAAATATTTTACATATGTAAGGGAAGTAGGCGTTCTCTTGGCCTGATCATACCCATTTTTAATACCAACCAACCAGATCATACTGCCAACATTTGACCAAAATGTCAAGGCTCTAACTTCATCCCATCGAAAGTTATCGTGCGAACGGCAGACAGACGGACAGACAGACAGACGGACAGACGGACAGACAGACAGACGGACAGACGAACAGACAGACAGACAGACATGGCTAAATCGAATCAGGAGGTGATCCTGATCATTTATATATACATTGCTATACCTCCGGAGCCTCCTTTAAAACGGCCCCTATACGCTCCATATTTTGGTGCAATATTGGCATGCACAAACTGATATTGAGTGTCTAGGGGCTATATTGCGTTCATTACGTAAATATGGAGCTGATATTGTGCTTGTTTGAAATTTATTGCACATTATCATTATTTGTCCGTGTAGGGACAATATTGTGCATTTTAGATTTGTTTCAAGACACTCAGTGACGAAGGAAATTGAGTACCGGGAATTTAGATGAAATGGTTTGCTGCATTCGTGCGTAGAAAATGTACATTTTACATATGATTCTCGGAAACGAAGTCAGTCTCATGATACCATTCTCATGAGAAGGTCTATTTAAGCATTGATGCACATACAACACTACCGCATTGCACTACCACAGCATCATATCTATCTTATCTACATACCAAAATTCTACACTGCGTATGATCCCGCCAATACTTTGACCAATCTTTGCTCAATCTCAAATTTTTACGAATCCATATCCAACTTTATTGAAAGTTGAAATTTGCATATACGTAGTGACCGTGTAGGGACCACTTTAATAACGCAGCAAATTGAATACCGTTAGATGTGATGGCTTGTTAATTGCACTTGTGCGTTTGCGGTTCAGAACAAGTCAACATGGCAACAATACCAGAAATAGTTTGTGGTGCTATTACGGTGCTAAATTTCAAGTCTTCGAAATTGCGCCCTGTTGCCAAGAAACGCAGCGTTGTTGCGAGTATTAAACGCTCTTTTGGTGAAATTGATTTTCTCATCACCGTATTTTGTTTAACAATTAATGGTGATATCATTTCCAATAACTCATTAAATATTTCACCTGTCATCCTTAAATAATTATAAAAGTCCGTCGGTTCGTTTAACTTTAATTCGCGCAACAAATTATTATCACTAAACTGACTTCGTTTCAAATACCACTCTTTTGACCAACAACGCCGCCGCCGTTTTCGTTCTTTACTAGCAAAATATAAAATAATTGGCAAACAAGCTTTTCGTTTCGACATGTTAATTAATCTAACGTCTGCTTCAAACTACAAAGTATGGCACAGAAATTGAGTCCTCTGCTATGCAAATATTTCGCAATATAGTATTGTGCAATATATGGTGTACATATTCACCAAAATTATATTGCGCCATATATGGTACAATATTATATTGCTCAATATATTGACCGTCTAGGGGCCACTTTAGGGTCCAGGTTTCGTAGCTGTAGCGTAACACATTTTGTATGATGGTTTTGCATATGCAGAGCTTCGCATATATGTGCATAAGATTCTATTTCATTGTTGGGAGCACCGAGAAAAAATCTTGTTTGCTTGCTTGATCCGTCGGTCGATTTCGTCAGTTTCGCTGGCGTCCTGTGACAGGTTGCTACCCAGGTATGTGAAGTCGTCTGTGAACTCGAAGCTGAGTTTCTCGATAATGCTGCACTCAAGAAGAAGGACGTTAGCACAAGCGAACATCAAGTTCGGTTATGCTGGCATCCTTCTTCTTGCGTGCAGCATTATTTTCGATCGATCATTTGGTCATCGATTGATGCATCTTGTATGGGGACGTTAGCTGTGGGAGTAAGAAGCTCATCAAGATAGGACACGAATCGTTTGTTGATGCTGTCGGTTTCGCTGATGATGTTCCCCCGTCTGTCCATAGAATATCTCACGAACGGCTGAAGCTACATACATGAAATTTTGAAGGAATGTGTAGAATGTGTAATGAACCACCTGTAATGAACCATATTATGGTCTGGTTGTGCTGCTCCCACCAGCAGATCGAAGCAGCACCTGATGAGTAGTGATCTGTTGGTGGTACGAAACCAGAGGCCGAGGGTCCCATTACACCTGGACCCAGGTGCGACCGTGTGGGCGTCTGATCCGTCCGTCAACCATTCCATCCTTATCAACTATTTTTTTTATTCCCCATTTTTTACCTCCCCTGTTTGTGTTGTCTTCCCCAGGCCTATGAATTTTTGTTAATACGTAAAGGACAGGGGCAACGAGGGGCGAACACCCCGCCCACATCTCCCGAACTGAGCTACAGCAAGCATAGGCCGCTGCTTAGCTCATTGAGGGGCCTTTTTCTTCGCCAGATGGCATAGCCCGACCTACACGGTCATATGTTACCTTAGGCTCCGTCCCCACGGGCATCTTCGGATGTCCACCAAACCGTCCGTTACAAATGACTATAATTCTCTGAAGAAAGCAATGCGTCGTAATAGGTCAACTTTAAGGAGGGGTCTCCATAGAGGGGAAATGAATGTCGAAATTATTTTTTCGTTTGGTATAGGCAAGTGGGGTATCGTAAGAAAGGTACCATTGAGCACATTCCATTTTTTTAATTTTCTTCAAATTTAAAGAAAGGAGAGAAAAGGGAGAGAGGAAAATATGTGTTCCGAGTTTGCCCCACCCCCCTTGCATTTCGAAACCGTTATACTTAGAAATATGAAAATTCACAGAAAATCGGCATTTCACTAGCTTCGAAAATTAAAAATAATAGAATTTTGAAACCTCATCAGAAAAGGTTAATAATAGTACATTTCCATAGTTGCAGTTAGCACACCCCTGCACCCCTTAAGCACACCCGAGGTAAAAAATTTGACGACCAGTGATAACCAACATCATAGGCAATTATATCTCTATTTCATCACAATCACATAATATTTAATAATAGTACATTCATTTAAATTTTGACATTTTGACACCATCCATACAAAAAAAGTACACAACTGGCCTCTGCTACGTACTAGTACTACGAGTACTGCATACTTGAATATTGTTTATTGTTTTTCGTAAAGTGAATTGGAGTTAACCATTTCTGAAAGGTTAAAGATTATTTTGATAGGAGTGGGAGGGGAGAGAAATGGAGGGGGTGGTAGGCTGGTTGCTGCTTTAAGGGGAGGTCCCCATAGAGGGGAAATGAAGGTCAACATTTTTTTAAATCTAGTAGAGACAAGTAGGGTATCATGAGAAAGGTACTACCGACTACATTCCATTTTTGGCGTTATCGTCAAATTTGAAAAAAGGGGAAAAGACGTAGAGGGGAAAATATGAGATCACAGTTTATCCCACCCCCCTTACCATTTTGAGACCGTTACACTTAGAAATATGAAAACATACAGGAAGGTGGCTTTCAGCTAACACAGAAAAGAAAACAATTATGGAATTTTGATATCTTCTCAAAATAGGTTAATAATAGTATATTTCTATAGTTACAGTTAGCACACCCCTGCATTTCTCAAACTCACCCGAGGTCGAAAATATTGATGGCCAACGATATACAACACCATGGGCAATAATATTTCCAAGTTTCGTAATAATCACTTAATATTCAATAGTAGTACATTCACTTAAATTTGGTCATTTTGAAATCATCCATACAATGAAACCGGAATATAGAGGGCTACGCCCGCAATTCGAGGGTTTTGTAGCACGCGCTTATTTTGGTATCTAAATATTGGCTCCCTGCTTTTCTTGGTACCACTCAGCTGAATAAAAACACCATAATTAAATGTCTTACCCATGATATAGTATCTTACATGCCAATTCACAAAAAGACTGCATCTGTCGCCTCTCAAAGTAATAGTTTTAATACGAGAAGCTGTAGATAGATATGTATGTATGTATACGAGATAAACTGTCCTACTCTTCGAGATGCTTAACCATTCATGTTAAAACGACATTGCAAATTGCAAACTTGTGTAACGGCTTCGAAATTCAGGGCGCCTGGGATAAATTACGGTCTAATATTTTTCCCTCCTCCACCGTTCCCCTTTCTACAAATCTCAAGAAAATGCCAAAAATGGAATGTACTCAACATTACCTTTCTCACGACACCCCACTTGGCTATACCAGTGGATAAAAAAAAATTGACTTTAATTTCGCCTCTATGTGGACCCCCCCCCCCCCCCCCCCTCTCCCTCTTGGCCAATTACATCACCACGCTTTCTCCAGCAAATTATAGCATTTCTACACATTCTCGCTGAAGTATGTGTGTAGCTTCAGCCATTCGTAAGATATTCTCTGAACAGACGGACAGACGGGTATTTGATCGATTTTGTAAGATTTAAGACACACAACCCTAAAAAAATAAATTGTGTGAATAATTATTGTTAGGATCACCGCCCCAACCAATCTTCACCCTTCCAAAGTTGGTTCAATAAATAACTGCAATTCGCACTACGAAAAACAACAAGCAAGTAGTACTCGCATCTATGCGTGAGGCCGGTAGGTGTATTTTTTGTATGGATAGTGTAAAGTTGCCTAATTTTAAATGAATGTACTAATTTTAAATATTATGTGCTTGTAATGAAACCTGGAGATATGATTGCCTGTAATGTTGGTTATTATTGGCCATCAATATTTTTGACCTAGGATGTGCTTGAGGGGTGCAGGGGTGTGCTAACTGCAACTATAGAAATGTACTATTATTAACCTTTTTGGATGAGATTTAAAAATTCTAAAATATTATTTTTAGTTTTCTATGCTAGTGAAATGCCGCTTTTCTGTAAATTTTCATATGTCTGGCTATAACGAAATGCAAGGGGGGGGGGACAAACTCGGACCACATATTTTCCCCTCTCCCTCTTTTCTCCTTTCTTCAAATTTGAAAAAAAATCCACAAATGGAATGTACTCGACGGTACCTTTCTTACAATACCCCACTTACCTATACCAAACGAAAAAAAAATTTCGACCATCATTTCTCCTCTATGGGGACCCCCCTTAAAATTGACCTATTACGACGCATCGCTTTCTTCAAAGAATTATAGTATTGTATTTCTACATATTTCCACGAAATTTCATGTATGTAGCTTTAGCGGTTCGTGAGATATTTCATGGAAAGGCAGACAGACAGACAGATGGACAGACGGACGCATGACCGATTTCATAAGGGTTTTGTTTTTAAACAAAACCCTCGGATTGCGGGCGTAGCCCTCTATTTTTCGGTTTCATTTAAGAATGAATGAGTATACCATTGCTAAACAGAAAACGTCCAAATATCGTCAGCATAAAGTCAAAATACACTAAGGGCCTTCGTCCACTGATGCAACGCAACTCCAACGCGACTGCAACCCAATGTGTTTGCGACGGTTGCATGAAAATTGCGTTGCATGTTCTTTGTCTATGGGTGCAACTCTTTTGCGACTTGTTTTGATAAAATGAAACGACTAGTAGTAGTACAAAAATTTCGCTCGCGTAGTGATATGTGAAATGTTGCGTTTTGGGGACGGCCAATGGTGTAGAAATATATTTTACTTTTGGCAATGTATCTTTTCTTCGCGTTTACGATTTGTGTGGCTGTGAAATGCAGAATTTTTGTATGTTCGTGGGGCGAACGTATAAAAGACATGAATGTATTGACTACTGTTGATGGCGTTCTGAGTCCTTCAATGAGGAAAGGGACTTTTCTGCAATGAAGTCAAATACAGGCAATATGGATGTCCTTGAGTTTGAAGTCCTTTTGTGAGGAAAAAGGATATTCCTGGTAATTAAGGGGAATATGGGCAAGATGGGTGTCATATGAATCGGAGTGATAAAGTATGAATGCTCTGTAGAACTGTTCATAGCATTTTGGATCCTTTTGTTAGGATTAGGAGAAAGGATTGTCACGGCGCGGTATTGCCTCCGTCCGGAGAACCCTTAGGATAGTATGGGTGGCATTAGGCTAGGAGGGGTGGCATCAAAATAGGGCATTAAGTATATACCTAAATAGCCGGCCAAATTTGCAACGCATCGATCACCGATCGCAGATGGACTCACCTGTATCCAATTCAGCTTCGCCGTATTCGACATTTGACATCATTTTGACTTTCCTTCTGGATCACACAGTCTCCCAGGCGTGCCTCTTCCCCAATCACTCTGCACACAAGATTTCTGGCTCGTTTCTTTCGACAGATACGGCCACGGATGGCTTGGCGGCTCGGCAAGTTGATGTGCTGAATTTGCGTCGGTACTACTTTCAATTGACGGACAAAATTTTACTCGGCGGACACTTACAATTTAGCCTGGTCGGCTGAACCTCCTGATCCACTGACCTTTTCAACAGGACAAGCGAAGAGATGCCAACTAAGGCCAACTAAGAGATCGCGATTGAACGATGTACACAAACACGACTGACAAATATCAACATGTCAATCTCACAGCTGTTATCGTGTGTTTACAATGAATGATATAGCAACATTCACAATGGCAAGTTAACACGGGCTCAAGTTCAAGGACAGGTTATCGAACTTGTCCGTGATGACATGGATGAACCGCAAATTAATTTAGCGGCATTTCACCGATCCACTGAAAGGATAAAAGGCCGATGAAATTAACGGCACACCCTCTTTTGTCCATTTGACTCGAAACGACAAGGTGGGTAGTTCGCTGTGGAGAGTGCGGAAACAAACCCAAGGAAATTTCCAGAGAGGGTCTTGGAGACGTTTGAGACAGTGAGGAAACAAATCGGAGGAAATTTCCAGAGTGTCTTGGAGACGTTCGAGCGGGACAGCGAGGAGACGAACCACGATCATCAAGTCACGGCGAAGAAATCCAATTTAATTTGTTCGATTGGTAGAAGGCCCGAGTAGCAGCAGAAGATCGCGGCAACGACGAGTGCAGCAGAGGATTTCGACCGTGGATATTTTTAGGGTTGCGATAGGGAGTAGCGCCACCCCTCAAGGTTAGCTTAGTATTAAGATTAGTGATAAGTTTTTAGTGTAAGCTTTTGTTTTGAATTACCGTGATCACGAGGAGTAGAGTACAGAATAGTCATTAAGTTAACAAGAGTGAATATAGACATCTAGTGAAATAGCGAACGCAGTGAGTTTTATATTGCAAATTGTGTGAAGAGTGCTCCGGACGTGGAAATTTTCCGGGTAAAAAGTCGTACGCCACGAGTTCGCGCTTATCGTGGCGCCTATTGGCTCTGTGGTTGTGGCTGGCAAATTCTAAGCGCGTGGCGCCCCACGGCCCCGCTCCGCGGCAAGCCGGCACCAGTCCAATCCCCCAGGCATGAAAGTTAAGATCGTAATAGGATATTCCCAGTAATGAAGAGGAATACGGGCAAGATGGGTATCACACGAATCGGAGTGATAAAGCGAATGCTCTTGCGTCCTGCTCATGTAATTTTGAGTCCTTTGGTTAGGAAAAAGGTTATTCTTGGCAAATATCTGCTTGTCAACAGATACTGCGTCTGTTGCTCAATGGATTTTGTATCTGTTAATCTGTAAATACTGTATTTCATGCGCATTAGATGCTGTACTTTTAGTCATACGATATTGCGACTTGTACTAAATAGATGTTGCGTCTGCTTGTTAATAGGCATTTTACGAGTATCTGTCAATAGATATTGTTTCCATTGCTCAGTAAATGTTGGATCTAGTGCTCATATACAGTATATACATATTCTTTATATACATTTACAGCAGCATTTACAGTATCTAATGGACGGCAGAAACAGTTTTTGCTGGAATAGATACACGGTCTTGATAAGAATGTCCTTTTCGTCAACAAAGACTCAGAATGCTTTTAAATATATTGCAGAGCACCCGCCTCACCTTGATTCATATGACACCCATATTACCTATAGTTTACACCATTCCCAAAAAAGTCCCTTTTTTCATTAAGTGACTCAAAACGTTATCGACAATGGTCTAGTACATTCCCCTCTTTAGCCTCACGTACATTAAAAATCCTTCGCCTTAACAAAAACCGAAATAGATACTCAAAGATCAAAATATGTTCCAGAAACCCGGAAAATGTTACGCGAAAGTCGACTTGCAACCGGATAGTCAAACCGTTTTGGAATCAGTCGTTCGAGAGTTGCTTTGTAGACGCACCAGCGAACGAGGTTCAGCCCAATAACACGTGTCTAACTATGATATATAGATAGTATATGTATATGTTGTTTTTATTATTGAGTGTTTCATTGCTGCATATCCATATGCATCATAGATTTTCGAAACTCCAAGCATCACTGAAATACTAAAAAATCAAAACAACATATATATTATACATATTTTATAGTCGGACACGTGTTAATGCGTTCAACACTGTCCACTGGTGCGTTTGCAACGCAAATCCGGAACGACCGATTCCAAAACCGAATTAGCTGTGCAGTTGCGTGTCGACTTTCGCGCTGTTTTTTCTTGGTTTCTGTTGTATTAATCTGTAACTATGTATAACCGGCTTTTGTCAGGGCGAAGGATTTTTATATGTATTACCTCAAGCTAATGTACTGAAAGAGGAGAATGTACTAGACCACTGTCGATGACGTTTTGAGTCGATTAATGAGACAAGGGACTTTCTTGCGGATGGTGTAAACTATAGCTATGTGGGTGTCATTTGAATCGAGGTGATGAGGCGGGTGCTCTGCGATACAGTTAAAAGCGCTTTGAGCCCTTTATTAATGAAGAACATTCTTGGCAATATCATGTATCTATTGCAGTAAAAACTGTTTCAGTCGTCCATTAGATACTATATATGCTGCTGTATATGTATTTACCGAATATGTACATATATACTGTATATGAGCATCAGATCCAACATTTACTGAGCAGTGGATACAGTATCCACAGTATTGACAGATACAGTGTCAATTAAACAGCAGATGCAGCATCTATTGAGCAGTAGACGCAATATCCAATGACTAAAAATACAACACCTATTGAGCATAAAATACAGTACCTATAGGTCAACAAATACAAAATCCCTTGAACAACAGACGCAGTATCTATATTGACAAACAGATAGTTGCCAAGAATAACCTTTTTCCTAACCAAAGGACTCAAAATGACAGGAACAGTACTCTAGAGCATTCGCTTTATCACTCCGATTCATGTAATACCTATCTTGCCCATATTCCCCTTAATTACCAGGAATATCCTTTTTCCTAACCAAAGGACTCTAATGCAATGACGCTGAAGCATTCGCCTCATCGCCCCGACTCATATGACACCCATCTTGCCCGTATGCCTCTTCATTACCGGGAATATCCTTTTTCCGAACCAAAGGACCCAAAATGCCATGAACAACAGTCTAGAGCATTCGCCTTATCACTCCGATTCATATGACACCCATCTTGCCCATATTCCCCTTCATAACCAGGAATATCCTTTTTCCAACAAAAGGACTCAAAATGCCATGAACAGTACGCTAGAGCATTCGCCTCATCGCCCCAATTCATATAACACCCATCTTGCCCGTATTCCCCTTCATTACCGGGAATATCCTTTTTCCTCACCAAAGGACCGAAAATACCATGAACAGTACCCCAGAGCATTCGCTTTATCACTCCAATTCATATGACACCCATCTTGTCCATATTCCAGTTCATTAATCATCCCCCCGATTCATATGGCACCCATTGCCAATGTTTTACTTCAATGCTAAGATAGTCCTTTTCCTAATCAGAGGCCTCATCGAAGGATTCAAAACCCCATAAACAGTAGTCTGGTGCATTCCCCTATCATTCATTATCATCATTATCATTCACTTATCATACCTACATTCACCTCGCGTACATATAAAAATCCCTCACCTGCAGCTGAAATTCATACTCACTCAAATATCAAAACACTAGAAACCAAGAAAAAGTCGCACGAAAGTCGACATGCAACCGGACAGCCAAGTCGTTTTGGAGTCGGTCGCGTCCGAGCTGCGTTGCAGACGCATCAGTGGATGAGGTTCCACGCAATCACATATGTCCGACTTTAATGCGACTCCTATCCAACGCCCATGCAACTCGTTAGGGTTTTGTAGTAAAAACATAACCCTTATGAAATCGGTAAAATGTATGTCTGTCCGTCTGTCCATGGAATATCTCACGAACAGCTGAAGCTACTTACATGAAATTTTGTAGGAATGTGTAGAATTACTATAATTCGCCGGAGAAAGCGAATCGTCGTAATAAGTCAACTTTAAGGGGAGGTCCCCATAGAGGGGAAATGAAGGTCGAATTTTTTTTTTCGTTTGGTACAGGCAACTGGGGTATCATAAGAAACGTACTGTTGGGTACATTCCATTTTTGAATTTTTTTTTTCAAATTTGAAGAAACGGGAAAAGAGTGAGGGGAAATTATGTGATCCGAGTTTGTCCCCTTGCATTTGGAGACGGCTATACTTAGAAATATAAAAATTTACAGCGGCATTTTACTAGCGTAGAAAACCTAGATTAATAGAATTTTGAAATCTCATCTGAAAAGGTTAATAATAGTACATTTCTATAGTTGCGGTTAGAACACCCCTGCACCCCTTAAGCGCACCCCGTAAAGTGAATTGGAATGAACCATTTCTAAAAGGGTAAAGATTGGTGGGATAGGAGTGGGAGGAGACAGAAGTGGAGGGGGAGGTAGGAGGTAGGAAATGATCAAGATCAATTTTTTTTTCATCTTGTATAAGCAAGTGGGGTATAATGAGAAAAGTACTACCGAGTGGGTACATTCCATTTTTTGCGTCTTCATCAAATTTGAAGAAAAGGGAAAGAGGTAGAGGGGAAAATATGAGATCATAATTTGTCCCACCCCCCTTAACATTTCGAGACCATTACATTTGAAAACATACACGAAAGTGGCTTTCAACTAGCACAGAAAGCAAAAAAATTATGGAATTTTGATATCTTCTCAAAATAGGTTAATAATAATATATTTCTATAGTTACGGTTAGTACACCCCTGCATTTCTCAAACTCATCCGAGGTTGAAAATATTGATGGCCAACGATAATCCAGGCGGCCAAGGCCCGACGTCGGGCTGTCGTGCCACGATGATGATGAACGATAATCAACACCATGTGCAATAATGTCTCCAAGTTTCGTAATAATCACGTAATATTTAATAGTAGTACATTCATCTAGATTTGGCCGTTTTGATATCATAAATACAAAAAATGCACATAACAGGTCTCTTGTACTACATACTAGTACTACGAGTACAACATACTTGCATATGTTTTCCGTAGAGCGAATTGGAGTTAACCATTTTCAAAAGGTAAAGATTGCTGGGATAGGAGGAAGGTATGCTGATCGCTCACTCTACTTTCTATAATTATTCAAACAATTTATTTTCAATATTTTTTACGCAAGCTTGCAATTTGTAATATCGTCTTAACATGAATGGTTAAGCATCTCCAAGAGTAGGACAGTTCATCTCCTATTGGCATGGGACACTACAAAACCCTCGGTTTGCGGGCGTAGCTCTCTATTTTCCGGTTTCATTTTTAAGTTGGATCGCAGTCGCGTTGCGTCTGTGGACGAAGGCCCTAAAAGTGCTTAAGTTGGTTTCGTCACCCGATAGGATGTTCTCTTCAGGAGCTGATTTCTGGGTAGCGATTATTGCTAAATGGTCTCCTCTTTTACTCTTAAAAAATTCTTAATAGTTTTTACCAGTCTGTACGTTTGCCTGATGTTCTCAGTAGCTAGGTTAGTTCACCAAATGCTCGTGAAAAAATTTTCGTCTCTAACGTCTAATTATTATTTTTTTTTCTCTTGACGCTAGTCGGACGTTGGATACATTTTCTGCAAACTTCGTATTTTTTGCGTCTAGCGATTTATGGCATTTTTGTCAAACGAGCCATTCCCCGCGAAACGCACTTCTCTGATACTTCCTTCATGGTATTTTTAGTTCTTTCCAAAACCCATGTGCCGTACGTCGCCGACGTATAGACGTTAATTTAGCCTCAAGGGTGGCTGTGGCCTGCGCCCCGTAGCATCGCTGACGAGTTTGTTGACCGGAAAAATGTTGGGAAAGCAGACTCGTGATTGGTGCACTGAAGAAATTTACACCGATAGGTACTACTGTGTGAGGATGAAATTGAGCCAGAAAAGTGGGATTTACGAAATCTCGCGCACGATCTCCTGCGCCCTCCCCACAATAGTCAAAGAAATACAAAGCGATTACGCAATGCCGATAAAACGCTTTGACAGCCGTAGTTCGATTTTTTTAGTCCAGTACCAGTACCACATTGCAAATGAAGTTAAGTTAGTCCCAATTCAATCAAATCCGATATGTTTATACCGTGGTAAGTCCACTCGGATTAGTTAATATTAAAACAAACTCGTGCGGTATAAACCCGGTCAGTGTTTAAACTATCACTATGAGTTCCATAATTTACACTCATTTTATTACTTTACATTTGTTTACTATCACATTTACTTTTCAATTTATTGTTTATTTTCTGATTTACACCTTCTTATTTACAGTTGATATTGAGAGACAGGAGTCGTCATCATATACCCCGCCAATGAGCGGAATGGCTGCTTTGGGTAACTCCTCGTCAGCGCACAGAATATTGTCCTGGCTTTCGTTGCCAGTGGCTTTATATATATTTATTATAAAACAATTTTAAATTGATTAACCTAAAAATATAAAACAATAAACCTTTAAGCTTGTAAACTGAAACCAAGACAACAAAAATATTAAACTAACAATAATTTTTTGAGAATTTATTTGTAAATATGTATAATCACAAACTCATTCTAATGCGAAACAGCATATGTAAGTTAAATTTAGTAAAATCGATTAGAGAGGATATTGCTCCCCAATTATTGAATAAACACTTAGGAGAAAATAATGACAATTTATAAAATATAAAAACACCGTAATTTACTAATGCGTGAATATTAAATAGACAAATCTATGAAAGTAACGTTTTAAAGAGGGAGTGTTAAACGCCTGTTTTATCATTAAATATTTAATCCACCTATTAACCGTACAAAAACAATCTAGGATTTGTGAAAAATAAGGTCTTTTTTGTGCATTTGAGCAGATAAAATGCAAAAACCGATTGTGAATATTGTTATACAAGATGAGCAGAATTATTGAAGTTTTAAAAATGATTCTGATCTCTCAAAACGGAATAGTTGTAAACAAGTTGCAGGTAGGGTTCAATGCTCTCTAGCATGTAGTATCGATGAAGCGGTGGCTATGAAAGTGTTTTATCAAAATGGCTTTTCTTTAAACTCGTCCATCATCCCATCCCACCCTGGGATGTCTGTTTGAATGAAGCGTGAACCAGCATAACCATTGCCAGTAAAATTAAAGTCTAATTTGATATTAGTGTCTCGGTTGCGACGTAATCTGCTCTTTTGTGCAAAGAATGAATTTCGTTTCGTAATCAAATCCTTAATAGCTGAGTCTCACCACTAAAAATTAAAATTTTCTTATAAAGAAACGCAAATGTAATGGATATTTTCCATTATGACGAGGTTTAGAAATATAACTCGCTTAATTTTAAAATAATTAATAGATAATTTATTTTATTTTGTTTTAAAGACCTTTCTAGATCTGAAGAAGAACGCCGGAATGGTCTAAATAAAATAATTTTTTTCGGATTGCGGAATTTGCATTATACGAGTATTAAGCTCTAAAATATAACCGTTTCAATTAAAGAAGTTTCAAATTCGATTTTTCATTGAAAAATTAGGTCACCGCATGGTAGCCGGAAGTCGGACCTTGGCCGTCTAAATCGTTGTTCTGCAATTGTCCCTCCAATTGCGGGAAGCCAGCAGATGTCATCGAATCGTTATATATGTATGTACACTGACGCATATTGTCCATATCATAAAGTCCATATATTATATTGTCCGGCAACTCTCGGATCCCTCAGCTCATGGTTGTGCCGTATGGCCGGATGCACTGTCTATTTCGGTCGCAAACTGTTCCGAATATTCGCCGAAAGATCTTAGGTTCAAATATATTCAGCATATTTTGGGAGGCTTGGATTAGGGTTCAGGTTTTGCAGTCAGGAACAGTTCGTATGATTGTTTTTCTTCGTTTTCTACGTACTTGACGCGAATTCCTTATTCGAAGCAGGGCCGTGGAGAGGAAATCTGCCGGGCCCAACTCAAATGGGTTGAAAGTAAACTATATATAGAGAGAGTTATCGCCCTTAAACATGAAAAAGGCGAATGAACAGTTTTCTAGCGGAATTTCGAAATTTACCCGATAACTTCAAATCACTTTAACTTTCGGCCAGTGTAAGTTTAATGAATATATAGATAATTATTTTATATTTAAAGGAAAATTGATGGTCTACAACTTTATCTATAGGATTTTTGTGTAAAACAAAAGGGTGATGAGCAGGAATCGGAACTTTACGAAAAATATGCGCCAAAACTTTTTTTGAAAATCGTCCATTTTTGCGGGTGTATATCTTAGAAACCACAGATAGGAATCAATTTTATTATTACATTTTATAGGGATTAACTCTCTTTGATTTTGCTCTACATTACTTTTACATGCAATGCACCGTCTTTGAGATGTAAACGAACAACTGACCTCCGCGGCACCTGAAATCGTTGTGACTTTATTTTAAGTTGTTCGTGGGACCTAGCCCTACAAACTGCTGAAACCTTTTTCGGTCTATTTTGTCCTATTTATATTATTTTCTGACTCAAAATCGTTTTCAGACTCTTCGACCGCTACAGATTACGCCATAAAAAATCAGTTGTAGGGGAAGTATTTAAAAATTTGGTACTTGTGTCCTTGAAGGTCGCCAGGAAAGAGTTATGAGATTGATGTGCGACCATGTAAATACAACTCTTAAGTAATCTTTGCTGATTGCGTAAAAACTTCGGTGTTACTTTGGATAAGAAACTACTCTGGACCGAACACCTGAGGACTATTTCGGATAAGGCCACCACGGTCCTCTGGATCTGTAGATAATTCGTAGGGAAGACCTGGAGAACCAGCCCTCGAATATTTCTTTGAATATACAAAGCGATCGTCAACCCATAATTGATTATGGAGCTGTTATTTGGTGAAAGAAGTTGTGTACCAGGGAGGTCAAAGTTACGCTAGTTTTAACATAACCGTGTGTTGTATCCCGAGACATAGTGGTTTCATTTGAAATTGCAAGGCTGATGAATAGGAGGGCCCAGGGATTACGGGCGTAGTAGAAACACGTAACAAGAGAGATATGGCCCGAGAATGATATCGGCCGCTCCATACGACTGTTGTTGCTGAAAAGACAATATACTGGAATTTTTGTGGGTGTCATTACTGGTCATTTGCTAGACGGTGAACTTCAGGGCGACTCCGGTTACCGTTTAATGACTTCTGCAGAAGCTGTGATGATGTGGGTGAGGAGAAGAACACTTTCCATTTGATCTGCGTCTGTCCGGTAAAAAGTAGAAGGATATCTAGGTGCTTACGTCTTTGATAAATTGAACGATCTATCAAGCGTTCACATCAGTGATTTGCGCAAATTCTTAATGCGTTTCGGTTAGTTTGCTGCGTAGCACGGTGCGGTTCATAACTCCAAATGGTAGCACAAAGGGCCCAAATGTGGTCTACGTGTGCTATGTTAGTCACGACAGCCTGTTCTTCTATCATATCTAAGAGTAAAAAAAGTGCTTCGGCCTAAGAAAGTCATCAAGTAAAGGCGACGAGTGTTTTTCTGCCACCTCATCTTTATCATTTGATATTTGATATTTTACAGTCTTCGACGAGTTAGGATATTAATTATGTTATATTTCTGAAGGTAAAGCTGTAACAAAAAGGTTTTGTATTTAAAATATCATCAGGTCTGATTAGAAGAATCGTTAAAATTTAAATGCGTTGTTATAAAATGATACTTCGAACTGAAAGATCAGCTTGTGTTGGATACTTCAATGTGTTTGGTTTCTAATGGTATATTTCCTTGAAGCTTGTTGACTAGATTTTTTTTTGGATAATAAGTACTAGTTCTTTTAATGAAAAATCTATTTTGAAATTTCTTCAAGACGGAAACGGTTACATCTAACGATGAATTTTGTTGACCAGAAGAGAAATTTTTTCAATTTTTGGTTTCACTGGCCCACCGACCTATAAAATCTTTCCTAAAAGTCTGGCTTTTTGACAACACAAAAACAGCAATTACGTTATAACTGTTGAAGTTAGAGCGACCATTCTGGTTTCGTTTTCCCCACAAAGTTATATTCGAACCTAAGGCCGAGTTTAGAAGCTCGGGCCACTTGCGGTTTACCAATTTACATTGAATTTGAATGGAATAAACCGCTCGGCGGCGAGATTGTATTTAAATTCAATGTAAATTTGTAAACCGCGGCGGTTCCCGCAGATTGGATAAACGTAGCCCTTAATTATGATGTTACGAAGTCAGACACCTTATATAACGATTATATGGATATTTCATGGCTCTTTATTCTATTATATTTTAAACTAAAAAATCACATTCAAACAAACAAAATGATATTCAAATTAAAAAAAATGTAGTTGCAATTTTCTATAGATTTTAGTTTAAAATCCAAATTTGTGTAGTAAGCTTTAAAAACAGGCTCTCATAACTGTATCTAAATATCGTTTCTTTGAAGAAATTCTCAAGAAACAAGCTAGTATCTGCGTGTATTTTGCATGAGATAAATTCAATCTATGGTATGACAGTTTAAATCGGCATGCGAGTATATATGACAGTTTTCATGTTGTCTTCTCTAATGACACGCAATATGTCATGGTGCCGTCACATACACGCTCCATTAGCTAGCCAGCATCTTAAAACCTGTCTCGCAGTGGGAGATAATGCATGTATTGTACAATCATATTCGCGCTCTATTGTAAATAGTTTTTCGTCGCGCCTGGAGTTTGCGGTTCACCTATAGTTAAATAAATCAACTGGAGTTCTGAGTTCTGTTTTGTTTCAAAAAGCGCGCACAAAATTTTTTTTAAGGAAAATTATATGGAACATACATGAAGAGTAAAGCAAATTCAGTTACCCTGCTGTTCTTCGCAAGTCCCACATTTTTCCAGATGCGATCTTGGTCAATTAGTTGGCGTGTATGTGGCCGCACCAACAAAAACCTAACTAGTATGATCAGTATAGACTGGGCGAAGAATCGAGTGAAACAGATAACATAGTAAACATTCGATTGTTAGACAAACTTCCTCGAATAACGTATGAAAAGCTGAAAATTATATATAAAATTTGTACAAGAAAAATAAATATGTATAAATAAATATGGAAACTAATGAAGCTTAACGAAAAAAACAATCAAATCAGTAAATGCAGATTATGTACTGTTCGCATAATGTGAATTGTGTCAATTTTATATTTACCCTAAGAACAATGTCGAAAAGAACATTATTTTTTTAAACTCTATTCTAAACAAACGCTCTTTTCTATCTTAGAAAGTTAAATTACTTCAATCATTTTTATACGCTCTTCAGAATTTAGAATATTTCTTTTTACATGGATCACATCTGGAATACATTTTTATGTTCGTATACTTCAAATTTTTACTATTAAGGACTCGTACATTTTATAATATTTTGTACACATATTCAACTTATTTATAAACAATGTAAATAAATGTACAATACGAATGTGAAGCATAATGTATGTTGCTGTAGCATGTTTTTCTGACGATATCGGCTTGGGAATTATTCCGGTAAGTACGAGTATTTAATAATCAAATTGATTTTCGCCCCTTGATTATATTCCAACAAATGAAATCTATTTCTAAATGATAATAGATACTCGTGAATGTGAAATTTACCGTAATGCGTCAAAACTAAATAATTATAAAATCTATGAGTAAATTAGAAGGCCAACGTTGGAAAAGAAAAAGATATAATTGAATGTAGTGTATCAATAGCCTGAAGAAATTAAAAGAAGTCTAGATTATTATCTACTAAAACATGTACGTCAATCCGAGCTGAACAATCGAGTCATCCAACGGTTATTATGATCGAAATGTGACCATGGTCATATAACGATATTGTCATATGAAAAGACAAAATAGCGTTTTCTAAACATTTGTCAAATTGTTAATATTCCTTTTTTGCCTGATTTATAACCATGACTTTCTGAAAATAGCTTAGTTATATTCTAGCTATTTAGATGGCCATGTTGTTATATATAGGCGTTTCTATGACTTGTTTCTGACGTTAGAATAGAATAGTTAGATTTACTGCTAAAATATTGTTTGATATTAGCAATATTGTTTTTTATAACTATTTAATGACCATCATAAGCATTATTGTCACATTTTAGTTCGAAGCATGGCTTGAATTTAACAACATTATTTTGTTTATTGACTATAATGATTTCAATACGACAACATTCCTAGAAAAAATTACTTAAATACAACTGGAGTATTGTATTTAAAATATAAAATAAACAAGACCTATTTCGATTTTAAATGCCCAAGTTACAATCTAAAATATATCAGCAAAAGACAGCTTCTTTTTTTCCTCACAACATTTCCCATTTTTTTTTTGTTTTTTGTTTTTTGTTTTTTTTTTTTTTTCAAATATCCTAGTGCTGTTGTATTCAATTTCTAATTATTTTCTATTATAAGTATAAATTTATCGAATTTTACTTAAGATCCAAAACTGGATTCGGAACCCTGGTCCGTTAGATTGCCAGTCCTCGTGCATTACCACTGTACCCTTCCGACATATACTTTGCATTGCCTTAAAATTTTATCATTTGTTACATACAACCTCCCAGTCCCGGGTTCAATACCTGACATTATTTCATGTTTAAAAATATAAGAGTTATTTAAATCTTATTATCATCCAAATAAAATAAGTTTTTAAATTAACTTAAATTTTTTTACATAAACTTAAATTATGATTTATAAACACCTATTTTCTACTGTGAATGTCCACTTTTGTAGGGTCGAAAATAACCCAAAGACTGTGCAGTAAGAAATATTTGGGTCCTTGCTGTCAGTGGCTGGATAATACGCTTTTTCTACCCATTCTGTAGATTAATACTCCTGGAATGGGGCGACCGGTAGCGCAGTGTGTTGATCCATCAGTCTCATGTTTGACTACCGGCGTTTCGGGTTCGAATCCCATCCACGACGACGTTCGTGGCCATGGATGTGCAGTAGGTGCATGCTGGCAACTGTACTCTTCGAAACCAGTTTATGCCGTCGAAACGTCAACTGGGGCGCATGGAACAGTTGACGCGCTGTGCCCCACAAGGGGTTAGGGCGATTGAGAGAGAATACTTCTGGAACTCGCACCTCAGTTGATGTTTAAAATATAATACCTTTGCTTTGGTGAATTTATTTCACAGGTTGTGTAAAAGTTGTATGATTACCAAAAATCCATAACCAGAATCGAAAAGCCCCACCGAAGTTATTAATATAATGCGTGCTGGCGTCAGTCCAATAAATTCATTCTGTGGCATTGGTTGTTGTCCGAGCTTCTTGCCGATTTGAATAAAAATTTAATTATTATTCCCCGTATCGATATCTTTTTCACTATTTTAATGGAAAATATTTAATCCATCTGGGCTATTTTTAAATTCATCTATAGGTATAAACCTGAGAATATAAAGAACGGAAATAAGCTAAAATTATTGGTACCCGTTTAACACTGAGACATATCACACACACCACAAAAATGTTCCCCCGGCTGTCAAATAATTTGTTGTGATTTTCAATCATACCGCAACCGAGGGAGCACCAGCTGATAGGAGAAAGTAGGCAATGAGAAAAAAATATATTTTAAAAAGACGGCACAAATTGCAACTTTCGGTCAGTTAAGTTGACAAACGAGGGAAAAATGAAGGTAGGCAATGAAAAAAAATGTGTGCAAAACACGTATGGGTTGAGTGTGATGATAGCCTCTTTTCAATACATGTTCCATACTCTCAGGTATAAACATATTTTCCACACAGAAGGTATTTTATTTACACCGAAAAAACCTGATAATGGCACACAACATCGATGAATTTTCGCAAGGTAATTTTTTGTTGTGCGGTCTTTTTCTAGTTTTAAAATCTATCATTTTTATAACAACAACAGGTTTCCTTTTATGAAAGATCTATGTCGGTTATATGAAGATAAATACCTAATTTTTGTGATACTTTCCACAAATGAAGAGTGAACTAATCGTCAACCTCCAGTGCACACATTCTGAAGCAGTATATCCTGCATATGTCTAATACTCATTTTCATTGACTAATCAACTCACTACCGATACCCTTAAACCCCCTCCCTTATCTTCGCCACTGCGTAGAAGCGTATACCGCCAACATATACAGAATACTGAAAAATGGGCGAATAGGCCGAATACTGGAGAGTAACAGGATATCCTCTAAATTTCTTCGAATGAAAATTAGCGCATACTCACTCAATTTTTTATCCAAGGATTAATCGATAACACAAAAACGATAAAACGAAAGCCACGATAGAAGAAAGTCCTGTATCTGCCACAGCCTGTACAGAAAACATTTTTGAATCGAATGGCACATTTTTATGCACCATTAAATTATTACCCACCTCTGATGTTTACTTTCCAAGATTACTATTCTAACTAAGCAATAAAAAAAATTAAAATTAAAGTATTTCAACAAACTAGACCTCAAATTAAAATTAAAAAAAAAATATATTTTTTAATGATTGGTTGTTTGACACGAGTATCTTAACAAAAACTATCTTTCAATAATCGGTTTTAAGGCAGGTCTTGATTTCCATGAATAATTTATTTTAAATTGATCACAGAATGAGTAATACCTACGACACATGACGCACGCGAATTCTCATTCCCATCCGAATGATAATTCGGTTTCATGTCTGTCCTTACGAATGATCATTCGAACATCGCGAATTACAGTTGGCAGACCAAAAGTAATTCCATCTTTGTGTATGCAGTTCCACCTACCCGACGAATTTCCATTGAGTAGAAATAATAGGCGCGTTTTTTCAAGAGCCATATAGAGCAGAGCAGGTTAATACCTTGGGCACACGCTGTGTCCGAGTGATCATTCGGCGAATGATGAATTGCTGGCAATGACGAATTGGACATACACATATTACAACTCACGGCATTGCAACTGTCACTGCGAATTGAATTAGCACTGATTTTTCCGAATTAATATTGTTTATTTCATTTTGCAACCACTGTATCGCTTAGCAACGAGTGAATATTATTTATATTACATAGCAACGAGTGAATGTTTTTGTTGCTCGATGACAATTTGTCGGATAGGTGGCAATGCATACACAACGAAGGAATTACGTTTGCTCTGGCAATTGTTGTTCGCGAATTATCATTCGTACGACGTTTGAATGTAATTCGCAAGGACACATATGAAACCGAATTATCATACGAATGGGAATGAACATTCGCGTGCATCGTGTATCAAAGCTGTTAGATCACACAATAACACTAACATTTTGATCTGAGCTGCTCTGGATAAAACGTCAGTGCAAGAACGCTGCTCCGTTAAGTAGTCTGCGTTTTGAAATGCAGGCGGCGCAGGTTTCGAAGTTTTCGAACAGTTTACAGTTTGGGAGTCACATAAAGCTAATTTCTGTCAATAAACTGTTCATTTTGTGTACTCGTAATTATACTGAATAGAAAACATACAAAATAATTTTGCTGCCTAAAAGAAATTTTTCCGATTGTATAGGTGTATATACTAAGGATTTAAGTTTTCTCTTGAAATTTTAGTTGACATTTGAATTTTAACTAAACCAAGACACACTTCCACCAAAGAAATGCCCCGTTTTCGTGTTCGCTACCCCAATTAGCTCTCGATCGTTTTTTTTCCCACTTAACCTGCTCTACTCTGCTCTATACGAAAAAACGCAGCTAATAGGTGCCAACACGAAAATGGGGCATGCCTTTGGTGAGAGTGTGTCTTGGTTTAGTTAGAATTCAAATGTCAACTCAAATTTCAACAGAAAACTTGAATCCTTAGTACATATACAATCGGGCAAATTTCCTTTAGGCAGCAAAATTATTTTGTATGCATTTCAAACGCAGACTACTTAACGGAGCAGCATTCTTGCACTGACGTTTTATCTAGAGCAGCTCAGATTAAATTGTTAGTGTAATTTTGTGTTCTTAACTTGCTCTGCTCTGTATGGGTCTTGAAAAAAGCGCGCATAATATTTACTCGTTGCTATGCAATATACATAATGATCATTCTTTGCCAAGCGCTATATTTGTTGCTATGCGATGTAAACTATATTTATTCGTAAAGTTTATTGTTAAGTTGATTTCGCAGTGACAGTTGGAACGACGTTCACATTGATATGTGTATGTCCAATTCGCCATTGCCAGCAATTAATCATTCGCCGAATGATCATTCGGCTGCTACGTTTGTTCAAAGTGTACGAGGGGTCTAACAAAAGTATAGTAAGTCGGACCGACACAAAGACAATAATTTTTTTTTGCATATTTTCAGATTCATTTTATTTCGTTCTTTTAGCATAATTTCCATTAATATCTATACATTTTTTCTGTCTGTAAATCCATTTTTCGAAGCAGTTTTTAAAATCATCTTGTTTCAGCTTCTCAAGTTCAACATTAACAGCATTTATGAATTCCGGTTGCTATTAAAAATCTTTCCCCATAAATGTTCCTTAATTTTTCAAAACAGCCAGAAAATACTCGGCGCTAGATCTGGGGAATATGGTTCTGGGATATTTTTTTCAATCCCAGAATGCGCAGTAAAGTTGCTTTTCATTTGAGCAGTATGAGCTGGAGAATTGTCGGATGTATCGCTGCAGATCCCCTTTTTCCGTTTGGCTATTAAATTTTTGAAAATTTCCGGTAACCAAGTTTCTATATATTTTCTTGTTTTTTGTTTATATTGAGTGATATTTGTTGATGAGGAATACAAGCGAACAGAAATGAAACACTAGTTTATCCCTCATTTAGGTTTAGTCCGTGTCCCGAAGGATGGGCACAATCCTCTCTTTCTCCTACCTCATTTCCACAGGTCCATTCTATGTTTTTCTTCCAGAAGTTACCGTTTGGCCAGTTTCCAAGGGAATATCAGCTTCAATAATTGCTCTAGTAAAGTCAATCGACATTATTACTTTTGTTGCGGACTTTTCCTGCCTAACTTGAATGGATGACTAGGCGCCTTCTGGGCTCCATACTATAGACTTCTGTTTAGTTTCACTAGTCTGTAATGGACGGTTTGGTGGGCATCCGAAGATGCCCGTTGGGACGAAGCCTAAGGTAGCATAGTGACAGTGAAGGTCGGGCCGTGCCATCTGGCGAAGAAAAAGGCCCCTCAACGAGCTAAGCAGCGGCCTATGCTTGCTGTAGCTCAGTTCGGGAGACGTCGGCGGGGTTTTCGCCGCTCGTTGCCCCTGTCCTTGACGTATTAACAAAAATTAATAGGCCTGGGGAAGACAACACAAACAGGGGAGGTAAAAATGGGCAATGAAAAAAAAATAGTTGATAAGGATGGAATGGTTGGCGGACGGATCAGACGCCCACGCGGTCGAATCTGGGTCCGGGTGTAATAGGACCCTCGGCCTCTGGTTTCGTACCACCAACAGATCACTATTCATAAGGTGCTGGGAGCAGCACTATCAGACCATAATATGGTTCATTACGGGTGGTTCATTACAAGTCGTACTTATAAAACCAAAATTGGTTACACCTTGATAATTTTGTGGAACATGATTCCCCTTCTTATTTTAAGAAACTATGTGGGAAAACGCACACATCTTTCTTTTTGGGTGTCAGTTAAAATTCGTGGTACCCTCCGGGAAGATTTCTTTGTGTATACCAAGTTGTCATGTCACATTCGTAATACAGCCATGGCATTCAAGCCTAAACCATCAGCAATCAATTGGTATGTTAGGCTTGGATCTGCGTCAATTTTTGACTCCACGAGAGCAACAATTTCTTCACGAGACTCGTCCTCCACAGAAAAATGTCTAGTTTGGAATCGCTGGTACCACTTGGAAACAGTCTTTAGACATGGTGCATTTGAGATTCAATGGTCGAAAGTCCGGTGTGTGAGTGTGTTACATGCCATTGTTCGTCGTCTTCCTCGGAGTTAAAAGATAGGAAAATAGCTGCTTCTACGGGGTTCTCCAACAGAGACTTGGGAGTCAGGTGTGTGGGTGCAGCTGAGCAATTAAAGACGTTGTCCACATCATGAGGCGTACCATTGCAAGCAGGACATGTCTTCGTTCCTGTTCCTGTCAATGCGAGACAGGCAGGAACTAAAGCGCGAACACCAGCCTAACCGAAGTTGAGCAAGTGTCGTTCTCGCTGCTCTTGGAAGTATTCTCTCCTCAGGAGAAATGGCTAGTGGTGGTGCCGAGAGAACTACATTTGGACCTAGTCCTGAAATTGATGATTGCGATGGATGATATGTATGCGTCGTTGTCAAAGGGAACCGTTTTGTACCTCTGGATGTCTCTTTCGAGGTACCTCAAATCACGCCTAACATGTCTTGGTGGCGGCGTCTTGTCCATGATGTTAGTGTTAGGGTGTTTCCTCCGGTAACAACCTTCCAGATATTGTTTGGCAAGAAGCTTGTTGTGGTTTCTTAGGGGCATCATCTTGATTTCCTGATGCAGATGATCCTGGGATGACATCAGGAGACTGCCAGTTGCAGTACGGAGAGCGGCATTTTGACAAGCCTGAATATTTTTCCATTGTGTGTCACAGCGATTCTGTGACCACACAGGAGCCGCATAGTTGGCCACTGATTTTCGACTGGTTTGTATGTGACCAGTAGAGTTTCTTTGTCTTTGCCCCAGGTGGTATTTGTCAATGCCTTGAGGATTTTATTCCTACCACGCATCCTATAGCACGCGGTTGAGGCATGGGGGGACGACGTGGCCATGATGTCCAAAGTTACTCTGAGGATTTTAAGATGCTTCACGGTAGGAATAGGTTGACTGCCAATGGAGATCACAAGTTGAGATCACATCTCGCATCTCGCCCAGGTGATAAATAAGGTTGCCGACGATTAAGGCGCTGAAACGGTTAAATTTTTACCTGTGAAGAATGCGTTAACTTCTCCAAGATAATCATTTATACGTTCGCACATTTTCGTGATGTTGTTCCCTGTTGGCAGAGTGGAACAGTCATCGGCATAGGAGATAATTGCGATTCCTTCGGGTGGTCCAAATGAAGGTTGAATATCATCATCATCATCGTGGCGCGCCAGCCCGACGTCGGGCCTTGGCCGCCTGGATCATTGTCCTCCAATTATCTCGGTCACGTGACCGCGTCCTCCAATTTTGAAAGCCCAGCAGCTGCGCGGTGTCCACACCTATTGAGCTCTCCCAACGAGATCTCGGTCGTCCTCGCAGTCTCGCTCCGTCGACTCGTTCTGCATTCATTACTCTCTTAGGCATGCGATCATCGTCCATTCTTTGTACATGCCCTGCCCATTGAAGTCGTTGTAGTTTGACGAAATTCGAGACTTGCAGCTCATCGTACATTTCATACAACTCATGGTTGTACCGGATGCGCCATCCATCTCGATCGCAGACAGCCCCGAAAATTCGCCGTAGAACCCTACGTTCAAAAGTTTCTAGCATGTTTTCGGAGGCTTGAGTTAGGGTCCATGCTTCGCAGCCATTGCATAGCACTGGTCGTATAATGGTTTTGTACAAGCGGAGCTTCGTGTTTCTGTGCATATGCTTCGATTTCATTATGGGGAGAACCGAGAAAAAAGTCTTATTAGCTAACTGTATCCGTCGCTTGATTTCGTCAGTTTCGTTGGCGTCCCTTGAAAAGTTGCAACCCAGGTAAATGAAGTTGTTCACGAACTCGATGTTGAGGTCCCCCACATTGATGCTCGGTTGTGCTGGTGTCCTTGTCGTCGATTGCATCATTATTTTAGTTTTACCCTCGTTAAAACGTAATCCAACTTCCTTTGCAGCGGTATCGAGCGTATGGAGAAGTTCTTCTGCGTCGGCCAATCTTCGGGACATGATGTTGATGTCGTCGGCGTACGCTGCTAATTGTGTCGACTTGATGGGTAGCGTCTTTCTGTCGTCCATGTTCATGGCCCGAATAACGTATTCCAGTGCTAGGTTGAACAGCGTCGGAGCCAGTCCATCGCCCTGTTTCAAACCAGTGCGTGTTTCAAATAGATCAGTTAGTCTATTATGTATCCTGACTTGTGAGATGGAGTTGGTAATCGTCATATTAGTCAGTCGCACTAATTTGGCCGGTATACCAAATTGCAGCATGATGTTGTACAGTACTCCACGATCGATACTGTCGTATGCCTGCTTGAAGTCGACAAAGATTTGGTATACGTTTACATTGTGTTCCCAGCACTTCTGTAGTATCAGTTTGACTGAGAAGAGCTGATCGGTTGTAGAGCGACCAGGTCTGAAAATGCTTTGATATTCGCCAGTGATTCGTTCTTCGTACGGTTTTATTCTATTTTCCAGAATTTTCGTCAAAATTTTATAGGACGTACAAACTAGTGAAATGCCCCTGTAATTCTCACACCGCAGTTTATCTCCCTTTTATGAATTGGACAGATGATGCTTCTGCGCCAATCGTCTGGGATCTCCTCGTCCTCCCATACTCGCAGGAGTAATTGATGTATGGCATCAACTAGACTCGTTCCACCAAATTTTAGCAGTTCAGCTGGAATCTCGTCAGCGCCCTCCGCGTTGAATCCATTGTCTGTAGGCCTCGTTTTTCGCGTAAAGTGAATTTTTGCATTCATCGTCGAACCAGTCATTTCGCGCTTGCCGGGCTTTATATCCCACGACTTTCTCTGCGACATCCTTGATGGTACCCTTGAGTTCTTCCCAGAACCCATGGACGCCTGTGTTGCTGATGTTATATACGAGTAGCATAGGTGATAGTCTTTCTTCAAGGTTGAACAAGAAAGGAGAAAAAACTCCTCATTGTGGTACACCTTGTTTGATCTTCCTTAGCTTCGATTTCTTGCTCCTAAATTCTGTGCCTGCCCGCAAGATAATGATAATGGTAATTCATTTGCTTGTTTGCGTTGGAAGTGATCCAAAACTTAAGTCAGACAGAAGTGCTGAGTGGCTGACTGGGTAGAGGGCTTTTGACAGGTCAAATACCACCATAATTGTTTTGTGACATGCACGAGATTGATTGAGGCCATTGTGGATGAGAGATATAATAGCATTGATGGCCGTGGTCGTACTGCGCATTCTTCGGAAGCCGTGCAGGTGGTTTGCCACTTGGACCTGGCCCGCAAGAACAGGGTCGATTAGTGCTTCGAGCGTTTTGGCAAGTGGTGATAGAGGTGTGATGGACGATAGGAATTGCCGAGTGTCGCCTTTTTTCAAAGATTTCAAGATAGGGATCTCTCTCTCCCTTTCTTCCCGAGTTCCGGAATGATCAGTGATGTGATGGAGGTTAAATGTAGTGAGATATTCGGTAGCTTACGATGTTGAGGAGTTTGAGCATTGCCATTGAGATTCCATCAGGTCCCAAGGTTTTCGAGTTGTTCGCCTTCCTTGTGAAGATAGGTATGTTGTCTGCAGTTCGATTATGGATAATCCTATGCGGCTTATGCACTTATGGTGGAGGATGTTGAATAAATTGTCTATTGAAACGACTTGTGCAGTGGGAAGGGTCGCTAAATGAATTGTCTCCGAGCTGGCGATGGTGACATTCTGATGCTGACTCTCTCGTCTGCCAACCTGGTGACTGAGGTAGGAAAGTTAGGCTGAATTTTCGGAATACGTCCTGCATGAATGAATTTCACAGCCACTTTATTTAGGACTTGACGTACGTCGGTAGGAGTTGACAGGCGAGGAATTTATTTGTATATTTTGTGAAGCCATTTCAGTCAGCCTTGTTGTGGTTCACAAAAGTGCGATGTTCGGCACGACATTTGTCGGTTGGTCAAGCCTTATCACGATAGGACCGGCTAGCACTGGTAATTGTGATGTTTGGAGAGCTAGAACAGGTACCGGCAATACGAGTGGGCATGTCGTCATCCAATTCACAGAAATCTGAAGCATCAAGTTGCTCTGCTATTGAGATACCTTCGGCGTTGTTGTTAAGATGTGAGTGCCAGAGTTGATTGTGAGCTTTAAAGTCACCAAGCAGGAGACGGTGTTGACCAGTGAGGAAAGTGTTGATATTTATATGGTAACCTGAGGGACAACTGGATACCGGTGGAATATTTACATACTTTATGTTGTTTAACGCACAGAAGGAAGCACCTCCGACCATATAAACTACATATTGTATATTCTGGTCGGTATGAAGAGACGAGTCGATTAAGCTTTGTCCGTCTGTTTCTATGCAAACTAGTCCCTCAGTTTTAAGGCTATCATGTTGAAATTTTGTACAGAACCTTCTTTCTATTGCATGCAGTATATATGTCGCAACCAACGGAATCGGACCACTACGTCATATAGCTGCCATAGGAACGACCGGTTCAAATATTCGTCTTGGTGAGAAAAACTTTTTTATTTCTAAAGATATCTTTCTCAAACTTTACACAAAGTCTTTTTCCTATTGCTATAAATATGTCGGAACGAATAAAATTGGACCAATACGTCATATAGCTGCCATAGGAACGACAGGTCCAAAAGTTCGTCTTTGTGAGAAAAACTTTTTTATTTCTAGAGATATCTTTTACAAATTGCACAAGAATCAATAATATCTATAGTCAAATCACATTTCCGAATTTGGTTGAAGTTAGACAACTTTATCATATAGCTGTCATAGGAACGATCGTTCCAAAAGCAAGTTTTATTAGAAAAACATTTTTATTTCTGAAGATATTTTTTCCAAATTTCATATTATTTAATCATATTGACTACCAAAACATCTTCCTAAATTTCGTTGAAATTGGCCTACTATTTCGTATACCTCTCATAAGAGCAATGAAATCGGAACAAGTTTTACTACTAATTTCAAAGTGGCAAATGCACCATAACTCATAATATAACGAAGGTATGATTCCCTTCACGCGAAGCTTGAAGGGTATCATACCTTCGGCAAGCTAGCCGAAGGCTAGCTTGTTTTTTAGCCAATTTAGTTGGACGAAATAGCGTCAGGCGTAAGACTGTTTTGTTGGGGAATCCTATTGGAACTATTCACAGGGGTCGTTAGGGTTGAATGTAAGCTCTTGTGGGCGCTCAGTGGTGTAGGAAGGTGAGGCTCGTTAGACGAGTGCTTTGCTTGTACTCCTCTGTTCCTGCACTGACTGGCAGTAAAGGAAGAATGCCAGTGCCGGTGATGGTTTAATCCGGAGCAGTTCCTCAGGTGACACCCGTTGCAGCAGTTGCATCTCACTGACGTCGCATTTGAGTGCGGCTCTCTGCTGCATACGCAATAGATAGATCCATGGACCTGCATTTCTTTAAATGCCGGCCCGGCAAAGTAGTATCGAAAGGAGTTGCTCCGAGATTTGTTGCTCTCAATAAACATAAAAATAGAAGCATGTAGTACATGAAACATTTTACATTTTCTTTCTTGCATTGAGTGGGTGTCAAAGCTTTTGACCCGTTGTAGAGCGGGTCGCTCCGGCACGTAGAACAGACTGCAGCAGGAACGATTTGGCATTTGTCGAGTATTTCTGTTGCTTTCAAATGTCGTCCATCTATTGTGAATTTTGAATCGAATTTCTACCTGCGCTGCTAGCGGTGGCTTTACCGACCTTCCTTTCCCAATTTCGCATATCTGAAAACTATTTTGTTTTAGATTGGAAACTTAAGCAATCGTCTTTAATTTTTATTTGTGAAATACTAATAAGTAGTGCCCATCTTACCAATCCTTTGTTGTCTCCCCGTAAGATCCGACGGATAATAAAAATTTGATAAAATTTCTAAATATGTATGTATTTATTTTCTGTATTTATTTTATTAAAGTTTTAAATAAAATGCTAGTGTTTTGTTTTATTTTTTGTTTGTTGTTTGCCGTGATAACCTGTGATATCGTCACAAAGACATGATTACACTGAGTACGTCAATAACTACGTTTCGAACTACTTGTACTTATGAAACTAAAGCTTCGTATACATATGAGCAACCCTGCGAGCACGAACGCTGTTGGCGCGCCAATGCTCATAAGTGTACGGTAGGAGCATGCGTGCACAATTTTATCCGCACGAACACGGTCCATCGCTAGTGGATCTCCGTGCGCGCACAACTTTGTGCGTGCAATTTGGTCTGGACGAGATTCTGTGCGTATGTATCACGTACACTTATGAGTATTTGTGCGCGCACGAATGATCATATGTATACGAAGCTTTAGTTTCATAAGTACAACTAGTTCGAAGCTTTAGATGTTTAATTTTATAGCTCTTAAGAACGTATAACATATACAGCTTTAAATGTACAATATAATATATGTATATGACTCTATGTATAACTAACATTCATATAATTAAGAATTTGATCGGTTATAACAATGCAATTTGATTTAAAATTACATTTTAAGAAAGTATAACGGAAATGTTGTCAGCCAAAAAAGAAAAAAAAATCGTATTTGTAAACGACACTCGACAAAACCTATTAAATAAAAAGTTTTTACCTTGCATTTCATTTTGCTTCGAATTATTGTTTTTGTTTTGCCAGAAGCATTATTGGATATTTATAAATTTTCCTAGTAAAGTAATCAACATTGGCCTATATTAATATACTTGCAAATATGTGTTATCGAGTGGCATATTTATGTAAATACCACTATAAGTGATGGCATAATGTATGGCCGATCGGCTGATATACATATTGTTATTTGTAAGTAAATACGGATTTATGATACATACACATTTTGACGCATAAGCTTGAAGTTCACTTTTCCATGAAGAAAATAAGATATTTTAATAATTTTTCAGCAGAAATGCAAATTTTATTTCGATATAAGTACAAAACTGATACCCACATACGATGCACATGAAAAAAAAGGAACAAGAAATTAGCCATTATTTTGTTGCGAAAACGTATAATATGTATCTAATAAGATCTACATCAAAAAGGGTCACAGTACACAAAACTAACAGATAAATAAGTTTGAATAAACAGTAATAGAAAAATTTAAGTCATTGAAAAAACAGAACATGATGTCCAGATTACATCAAGTTGATGGATTAATAGAATTTTATTATTTTATAGTAAAATATAAATTTTAATTAAACAGCTACAATGTCTTATGCAGGTATTGACGTCTTCCTATGCTACGCTGTCTATTATAACTAACGTTAAATATGAATATACAATAAAATGATATTATAGAAATTTATATATACGAATACGAAAATACAAAAATAAGGATAAAACACAAAATAAAGTACTATATGGTAAGATATGTTCTAGCATGTATTCTAAACATAAATAGAAAAAAATAAAGAATATCGCTATAACCTAATATACGTACGAATGTTGAATTTTCACCTCCACACCAATTATTAAATCTCATTCAAAACAGCTAATTTATTATAATTAATCCCACGCTAATAATCATCATATTTTTTTGTAGCCATCATGTCGATGTAATTGGCAAATAAAAAAAAATGAATAAAAATTCGCCGAAGGTTTTTGACATTGCTGCTGTTATGACATTTGTTTCTTTCGATATTGCAAAAAAAAATATTAAGTGCGTTAATATGCGCTACCACACCGTGAGGTATAGAGTAGGGAAATAGAGTAGAAGAAGTAGAGAAGGTATGAAACGCACTGTACATTATTTGTTAATAAAAGTTCCTAAGAACGAATTTCATAATAGCAGTATGTGTTTATTAGGTTGTCTGATAGCACTATGTCCATGTTGATTCCATTTCATATGAGTTTTTATTCAATGGTGTCGTAATTTTAAAAATTTAACTTATTAGCTTATGGTATTAGCAACTTGTTTTCTTTTTATTTAGTGAGGATATTTTGTGTTCTTACATAACCGTTGAATTGTCAATCCGGCCATGAACTAGTTCCTTTCTAGGAGTTTTCACTCGTTTCCGAATTCGAAATGGATTCATTTATGTACTTATATGAACTATAGTACTTATCTCAAATTAAAGTTTATTTAGTAATGGAAAAATCGATACTCATTATTTTCCTCGTGGGATCACCATTTAACCCGGTATTTGATAACATTCATAAAAAACGATGATTTTTCCCACTTTGGGAAGAAATGAGCAATTGACAAAGGGTGTTTTTTTAATGTTTATACTCTAGATGAAATCTGAGAGTATTATAAGTTTGCCACAAAGTTTGTAACGCTAAGAAATAAGGCTCGCAGAAAAAAATGAATGATACAGAAGTTCATATTATCACTCGAATATCTCAAAACCGGATGTCCGTCTGTCCGTCTGTCCGTCTGTCCGTCTGTCCGTCTGTCCGTCTGTCCGTCCGTCCGTCCGTCCGTGACCTCTCTAGCTCGAGTACGCGTTGAGCTATGAAGTTCAAATTTTTCACACGTTATTTTTGACAAAAAATGAAGGCTAAGTTCGTGAACGGGCTAAATCGCTCCACCCCTTCTACCCCCTCCCATACAAAATGACACATTTTTGAAAATTTACAATAATCAGATTTTCTCAGAAACTATAAAACATATTGCTTTGAAATTTTTAATATATCACTTTTATGATAATTGTAACTTACATTATAAAATTTATTGTAATCCTCACCCTCCTTCTACCCCCTCCCATACAAACTGCACTATTTCATGAAATACGTTAAGCCAATTTACTCATTACCTATACAATCTATCGAGCTGAAATTTTGTACTTAACACTTAATTAACAATATCAGTTAGATTCAAAAAAAGTAATCGATTACCCTTACTCCGTCTACCCCCTCCCATACAAAATGACACATTTTTGATAATTTACAATAATCTGATTTTCTCAGAAACTATAAAACACATTGCTTTGAAATTTTTAATATATAACTTTTATGATAATTGTAACCTATGTTATAAAACTTATTGTAATCCTCACCCTCCTTCTACCCCCTCCCATACAAACTGCACTATTTCATGAAATACGTTAAGCCAATTTACTCAGTACGTATACAATTTATCGGGCTGAAATTTTGTACTTAACACTTAATTAACAATATCAGTTAGATTCAAAAAAATTAATCGATTACCCTTACTCCGTCTACCCCCTCCCATACAAAATGACACATTTTGGATAATTTACAATAATCAGATTTTCTCAGAAACTATAAAACATATTGCTTTGAAATTTTGAATATATCACTTTTATGATAATTGTAACCTACATTATAAAATTTATTGTAATCCTCACCCTCCTTCTACCCCCTCCCATACAAACTGCACTATTTCAAGAAATACGTTAAGCCAATTTACTCATTACCTATACAATTTATCGAGCTGAAATTTTGTACTTAACACTTAATTAACAATATCAGTTAGATTCAAGAAAATTAATCGATTACCCTTACTCCGTCTACCCCCTCCCATACAAAATGACACATTTTTGATAATTTACAATAATCAGATTTTCTCAGAAACTATAAAACATATTGCTTTGAAATTTTTAATATATAACTTTTATGATAATTGTAACCTATGTTATAAAACTTATTGTAATCCTCACCCTCCTTCTACCCCCTCCCATACAAACTGCACTATTTCATGAAATACGTTAAGCCAATTTACTCAGTACGTATACAATTTATCGGGCTGAAATTTTGTACTTAACACTTAATTAGCAATATCAGTTAGATTCAAAAAAATTAATCGATTACCCTTACTCCGTCTACCCCCTCCCATACAAAATGACACATTTTTGATAATTTACAATAATCAGATTTTCTCAGAAACTATAAAACATCTTGCTTTGAAATTTTGAATATATCACTTTTATGATAATTGTAACCTACATTATAAAATTTATTGTAATCCTCACCCTCCTTCTACCCCCTCCCATACAAACTGCACTATTTCATGAAATACGTTAAGCCAATTTACTCAGTACGTATACAATTTATCGGGCTGAAATTTTGTACTTAACACTTAATTAACAATATCAGTTAGATTCAAAACCAGGTTCAAATTCATCTAGAGTATTGCATGATTGGGGTTTACCCCAATCGTAGTTCTTTTATGTTTTTCAAGTAAGATTACCTAGGAAAATATTCCAGAAACACAAAAAGCGGGTATTGCATGTTTCGGGCTGAAATTTTGTACAAAGACTTCTTTCTATTGCACACTGTATATATGTCGGAACCAACGGAATCGAACCACTACGTCATGTAGCGGCCACAGGAGCGACCGGTCCAAAAATTATTCTTTGTGAGAAAAACTTTTTTATATCTAGAGGCATTATTCTCAAATTTCACATTAGTCAATATAGTATCTTTAGCCAAATCACATTTCCGAATTTGGTTGAAATTAGACTACTCTGCCATATAACTGTCATAGGAACAGCCGTTCCAAAAGCAATTTTTGTTAGAAAGACTTTTTTATTTCCGAAGATATCTTCACCAAATTTCATGTTATTCAGTCATATTGACTTGCAAAACACGTTCCTAAATTTTCTCGAAATCAGCCCAATATTTGATATTCCTCTCATAGGAATAGTGAAATCAGAACAAGTTTCACTACTAATTTCAAAGTGGTAAATGCACCATAAGTCACAAGGTATGATACGATACGATACGTGTCGGAAGAGTTTCACAACAAGCAAGCAAGCTAGCCTTCGGCCAGCTTGTTTGCTTAACGTTTCGTCAGCGAACATCTCCGTTTCACACTGTAGTACTCTGTTCGTAATTTGAAAATTCATTACTTCCTACCAAATAATAGCGCAGTGCCTCAACACACTGCGCTACCGGTCGCCAATTAAAAAAATTGAAAATTGTCGAATTCCAAAAGACCAAGTAGGGGCAGCGTGGGAAACGGAGCTGGAAGAAACGGAAGAGTACTTTGGACGAGCTTTTGGAATCAGTCGTTACTCGAAAACCCAGCATTGGTTGGCCTGGACTTTTTTAGTTTTCAGTGCTCATCAGTCTCATGTTTGACTACCAGCGTTTCGGGTTCAAATCCCGTCCACGACGACGTTCGTGGCCATGGATGTGCAGGAGATGCATGCTGGCAACTGCATTCTCTGAAACCAGTTCATGCCAACGAAACATCAACCGGGCCAGATGGAACAGTTGACGCGCTATGCCCCACAAGGGGTTAGGGCAATTGAGAGAGAGAAAACTTTCATCGAGTTTTCCGGGGAAACTATCGGTTTATCACAAATGTTTTATAAGTGGATTATAATGTATTAAAAACTGAACAATTTGACACCAAGTATAGTTTCCAGCGATGAGTTTATTGTTGCTTTTCCATGAAGCACCCTCTACTTTCCAAGGGAACCGCGTTTCTCCAGTCTATCGGAAACTGCAGATCCGCCTGGTATGTAAAACAGTCATTTGTATGCTTTTTAAAGACGTTGAAAAGAGTCTTTCAACTTTGACCTAATTTTCCGGGAAAACTATAAGTTTTTGGTAAATTTATCGAAGTGAAGTCACAAAGCATTGAAAAATGAACAATTTAAGATAGAGGCAAGGTCTCTACGAAAATCCGTTGTCGAGTTACGGTTGATTCCTTGAGCACCTTGATAGTTCGTGCCTCTCATTCTCACCGTAACCTCCTTTCACGTTATCCTGAAAACCTTACCGGGCCGCACCCTATAATATTCTATTCTCCTGTTTCCTCTAGGCATGAATTAAAAGTAAAACTCCGGTACTCGATTTTCGCATAAGCAACTTTGACAAACTTCTGGCTGAAAGGATTTTAAGACTATTAAGAAAGATTTACAAACAATTTTTAATTTTGAGATGGGGAAAATGCAAGTCCATGCGGCCTGAAAAGCGGTGTCCTGCCCTGAGGTGGAGTAATACCCACTCTTTTTCGGGTTTATTCAAGTTTTCCAGGAAACAATCAAACTATCAAAATCAGTTTGGCGTAAATTTGCCCTATATGAAAGTCAAGATTTAGAGGATTTCAAACTAGTGATGTGTAACACAGTAACGAGTCGTCCTTTTTGAACGACTCAACAGAATGAGCGAAAGATTCGGCAAAACGACATAGCCTCCGAGCCGTTCAATTTAAGAATGACAAACTGTAAAATGAATACACAAATTAAATTCCGCATAAATACTACGCAACGCATAGAAAATCCAAGCTTATTCAAAATTTCTGATTACATATGTATATACATATATTACATTCATCCATATCCCATCCTCATATCTATTGTAACGGATGGTTTGGTAGGCATCCGAAGATGCTCGTGGGGACGGAGCCTTAGGTAGAATAATGACCGCGATGTGGGCTGGGCCTTCGCCGCTCGTTACATCTGTCCTTCACGTATTAACTCATAGGCCTGGGGTAGACAACACAAACAGGGGAGATAAAAATGGGGAATAAAAAAAAAATAGTCAATAAGGGTGGAATGCTGGCGGACGGATCAGACGCCCACGCGGTCGCACCTGCGTCCGGGTGTAATGGGACCCTCGGCCTCTGGTTTCGTACCACCAACAGATCACTACCCATCAGGTGCTGCTTCTATCTGCCGGTGGGAGCAGCACTACCAGGTCATAATATGGTTCATTATATGTGGTTCATTACACTATCTGAAACTAAAACAATCATTATTTATCTACCAAACCAATCCCATCTAAATCCATTCATTATCATCTCTATGCAGTATGCAATGCACGCATTATGTATATGTACTTCTCAATATACACACAACAATCCATGCTGACGCTGACTGTAAAGCGGCATACACATTAAGCAACCTGGTTGGCAACGGTGGTTGCAAGCACGAAACTACAGACGAGCAACATGTTGCCAACTACGGTTGGTACCGACAATGCATTTATCATTTCGAAGTTTGCTTTCGTGAAGTGAAACTGAATTGACAGTTTTTTGAACAGTGAAAAGTGGATATAGTTGAGTGAAATGTCTGATCAATTGTTATTACGTTAGTTACGAAAAAATTTGCCCACTCGGCACACATTGATATCGACATGTTCTCGCTTCGAACTCGGCACTTAAAATGATTTTTCCTGAGTCCCGTTGCCAACATCACTACACACAGTATACACTGGTTGGCAATCCGTTAAGCCACGCCCACGAAAATCAAAATTTTTTGATATTCCTGCAACCGTTGCCGAACTTGTTTTTGCAACCAGCAACTTGCCTACACACGGCTTATTTTAATGCAACTTGGCGTGTCTGCAACCACCGTTGCCAACCAGGTTGCTTAATGTGTATGCCGCTTAAGGAAATAAAAATCATTTGCTTATGTACGTCGCACCGCACATCCAAGTTTCCCATAAACATATAACAAGCCCAACATTCTAAAACAAAAGTAATCGTCTTGTACCATCATCTCAAGCCCAACTTTCACGATTTTCCAAACCTCCAGTTAACGCATGGTTGTACCGGATGCGCCATCCATCTCGATCGCAAACAGCCCCGAAAATTCGCCACAGAACTTTACGTCCAAATGTGTCTAGCATGTTTCCGGAGGCTTGAGTTACATATTAATTATTTCATTATAAATATAATCATGCTGCGATTTGAGTCTACATAGTTTAAATGTACTCGCTGAGGATGACAATAGTCGAAATGCATCCGAAATATTGAAACTTATTGTAGAATAAATTTTAAAAATAGCAAAGTCAATAAGATGTTTTTAATTTCAAATTATAAAAATTCATGGACTTTGCTGTTAAATAATTTTATCGCTTTTTAACACAAAACTCGCTTGAGTTAGGGTCCATGCTTCGGAGTCATAGCATAGCACTGGTTATATGTTGGCTTTGTACACGCAGAGCTTCGTGTCTGCGCACATGCTTCAATTTAATTATGGGGAGAACCGAGAAAAAAGTTTTATTAGCTAACTGTATCCGTCGCCTGATTCCGTCAGTTTGTTGGCGTCCCTCAACAAGTTGCGACCCATGTATAAAGAGTTGTTCACGAACTCGATGTTGAGGTCCCCCCTATTGACGTCCGATTGTGTCCGTCGATTGCATCATTATCTTAGTGTTACCCTCGTTCCTCGTTGATATGTAGTCTAACTTCTTTTGTACCGATATCGACGATATGCAGAAGTTCTTCTGCGTCGGCCAATCTTCGGGGCTTGATGTTGATGTCGTCGGCGTACGCTGCTAATTGTGTCGACTTGATGAGTAGCGTCTTGCTGTTGTCCATATTCATAGCCCGAATAGCGTATTCCAGTGCTAGGTTGAAGAGCGTCGGTGCCAGTCCATCGCCAAGTTTCAAATCAGTGCGTGTTTTAAATAGATCAGTAAGTCTATTAGGGATTCTGACCTGTGAGACGGAGTTGGCCATCGTCATCTTTGTCGGTCGCATTAGTTTTTCCAGTATCCCAAATTGCAGCATGATGTTGTACAGTACTTCGCGATCGATACTGTCGTATGCCTGCTTGAAGTCGACAAAAATTTGGTATATGTCTATGTTATATTCCCAGCACTTCTGGAGTATCAGTTTGACCGTAAAGAGCTGGTTGGTTGTGGAGCGAGCAGGTCTGAAACCGCTTTGATATTCGCCAATGATTCGTTCTGCGTACGGATTTATTTTATTTTCCAGAATTTTCGTCAAAATTTTATAGGACGTACAAACCAGTGATATGCCCCTGTAATTCTAACACCGCAGTTAATCTCCCTTTTTGTGGATTGAACAGATGATGCTTCTGCGCCAATCGTGTCGGATCATCTCGTCTTCCCATACTCGCATGAGTATTGACGTATGGCATTAACTAAACCCGTTCCACAGAATTTTAGAAGTTCAGCTGGAATCTCATCAGCGCCCGGGCTATATTTCGTTTAAGTGACCGCAACGCGAGATCAACTTCCTCTACTGGCGGAGGTTGTATGCGTGGGCCTAGATCAACAATATCATTGAGAGCTTCTTGTATGGGGATGTTAGATGGTAGGTTCAGAAGCTCTTCAAAATAAGAAACCCATCGTTTGTTAATGCCATCGGTGTCTCTGATGATGTTTCCATCCTTGACCTTACAAAGGCTAGTCCTGGGTTGATAGCTGTTCTTAATTGTATTTACTAGTTTTTACGCTTGTCTGGTGTTCCTATTAGCTAAATTTTCCTTAATATTCAGCAACTACTCGTCAAAGTATTTACGTTTCTCACGTCTAATTATTCTATTCGATATTCGCCGTAGCTCGACATATGTATTTTGCTCTTTTGGCTCTGGTTTCTGGTTTAATCCATTGTCTATAGGCCTAGTTTTTCGCGTCAAGTGAATTTTTGGCATTCTTCGTCGAAGCGGTCATTCCTACTGCAGGCGAAGTCGGTAAGTCGCTGGCCGTTTTCGTTAAATTCTTCATGGAGACTGTGGCCTTCAGTGGTACCCCGGTGCCAACTTTAATTTCCGACTTTCGCGTTAACGTCTCCCAGCAGCAATTTGACGGCGTTTGTTGGAAGAGAGTCTCAAGGCGGGTGTAGAACTCGCCTTCTACTGCGTCTTCTCTAACTTCAGTGGTGGCGTGCACATTGAAGAGCCAGAGATTGAAGAATCGAGTCTTAATGCGAATCGCACGCAGCCGTTCATTTATGGGTTTGAAGTCAGTAATGTGCGGATTGAGGTGATTTTCACTATAAATGTGACACCAAACTCCTTGTGGCCCGATGGTTTGTGTGCGATTTCTTGTCACTGATCTCGCTGCCAAGTCAATTTGTTTCCTGGACTGCTGTAATACTCAGTTTGTACTTTTGGACCTGTTGAAGGAGGGCCTTCTCGGACCCCGGTTTGTTCAGGGAGCGTACATTTCAGAATCCGAAAGAATAATCCTTTAGTCGTTTGCGTGGGGGATGGCCTCGGAAGATAGCTGCTTCAGATGGTTTAATAAACATGCTGGGGTTCACACAACTATGTTGCAGGTTCAACTACACAAATCATTCCTTCGTACTAAGCCTTGTGAAAAAAATACGAGAAAGTACTCAATATCCCCTTTGATATGACACCCAACATGCCTATAGTCAAAGAAACAAAGTTTGCATCTGCTTTTTTTCGTCCTTTACGGGCCCTTCCGGTCAATAGCCGGCCATACACACACGCTCTATCATCTGCAAACGTACGCCAATTCGATCGCCGCATTTTTTTCCGAATGATTCGCAGCGTTCGCCATCCCCTGCAAAATCGCGTCACCTGGGTCGCCCAATATTTTTGCGAATGATTCGCGGCGTTTACAATCACCTGCAAAATCGCGTCACCTGGGTCGCCCAATTTTTTTGCGAATGATTCGCGGCGTTTACAATCACCTTCAAAATCGCGTCACCTGGGTCGCCCATTTTTTTTTGCGAATGATTCGCGGCGTTTACAATCCCCTCGAAAATCGCGGCACCTGGGTCGCCGAATGATTCGCCGCGTTTGAACGAGTAGTGAAATTTAAGTAATTTTGTCCGACCAGACGGTTCGTGGCGTTTTCGGTTTGCAGATGATAGAGCAACAACAATTTGTATGGAGACGATGTCTAGTTGGGTGCGTTGTGATTTTACAGATGATTCGCCGCGACCGAATTTTTATGGGTTATTCTATAGTGGCGGTAGTAGTAGCTTGCATAATAAAATATGAGAAGGATGGGTCCACGCAGATATTTTGGTCCTGCTGCAGGTGTGCGTCAGGATAAAAGGATTTGTTTATCGATGAGGAGAGATATATAGGCAAGATGGGTGTTGTATGACTAGGGGTGCTGAGACGAATAGTTTAGACTGCCGCTGAAGGCATTTTGAGTCCTTTGGTAACGAAAAAAGACATGCTTTGCAAGGAAAGCCCGATCAGACGAGTATTTCCCCATGAAAACAGGGTGGCCATTCAGGGGTGGGCAAAAAAAAAGTGCTGAATGCAGATATGCTAGCACGAAACGGCTGCAGGTACATGTACAAAGAGTGAAACGGGCAACCTAGGGCTACATGCGGGGGCTCGCAACGCCCTATTTCCTCATGAAAACAGGGTTGTCATTCTGGGGTGGGCAACCCAAAATTTTATTTTTATTTTTTCACATCAGATTCGGAATCAGCGACCCAAAATTACTTTGTAGTTCGAGCCAGCCCGATCGGACGAGTATTTCTCCATGAAAACAGGGTGGTCAGGGTGCATAGCCAGAAAAAAAAAATGCTGGATGCAGATATGCTAGCACGAAACGGCTGCAGGTACATGTACAAAGAGTGAAACGGGCAACCTAGGGCTACATGCGGGGGTTCGCAACGCCCTAGGAGGGGAGCTAGCCCAGCTCGTTCCAAACCGAAATTATCCATGCACACTTGTGCGATACTGTGGGTTGTGAATTAGCAGTCGCTTGTGTGGGCTTCGCTCGCTACGCTCGCTCCGTGCTTAAGGGATCACAACCCTCAGTATCGCACAAACATGAACGCTCGGTTCGCTCGCTTTGGGCACTGCATGGCTATTTTTGTTTATATCGCATGCGTTATTTCGATTTGGAACCGATATTATCCATGCATGGGGCACCGAAATAAGCCATAGCGAAATTAGGCATACGAAATAATCCATATAGATACTTTCGTTTGGAAAGTATTCATCGGAAAAAAACGAAATAAGCTTTGCATGGATAATATCGGTTCCAAATCGAAATAACGCATGCGACATAAACGAAAATAGCCATGCAGTGCCCAAAGCGAGCGAAGCGAGCGTTCATGTTTGTGCGATACTGAGGATTGTGATCCCTTAAGCGCGGAGCGAGCGTAGCGAGCGAAGCCCACACAAGCGACTGCTAATTCACAACCCACAGTATCGCACAAGTGTGCATGAATAATTTCGGTTTGGAACGAGCTGGGCTAGCTCCCCTCCTAGGGCGTTGCAAACCCCCACATGTAGCCCTACGTTGCCCGTTTCACTCTTTGCACATGTACCTGCAGCCGTTTCGTGCTAGCATATCTGCATCCAGCATTTTTTTTTCTGGCTATGCACACTGACCACCCTGTTTTCATGGGGAAATACTCGTCCGATCGAGCTGGTTCGAACTACAGGGTAATTTTGGGTCGCTGATTCTGAATCTGAAGTCTAAAAAGAAAAAAAAATTTTTGGGTTGCCCACCTCAGAATGATCACCCTGTTTTCAAGGAGAAATACTCGTCCGATCGGGCTGGCTCGAACTACAAAGTAATTTTGGGTCGCTGATTCCGAATCTGATGTGAAAAAATAAAAATAAAATTTTGGGTTGCCCACCCCAGAATGACCACCCTGTTTTCATGGGGAAATAGGGCGTTGCGAGCCCCCGCATGTAGCCCTAGGTTGCCCGTTTCACTCTTTGTACATGTACCTGCAGCCGTTTCGTGCTAGCATATCTGAATCCAGCACTTTTTTTTGCCCACCCCTGAATGGCCACCCTGTTTTCATGGGGAAATACTCGTCTGATCGGGCTTTCCTTGCAAAGCATGTCTTTTTTCGTTACCAAAGGACTCAAAATGCCTTCAGCGGCAGTCTAAAGTATTCGTCTCAGCACCCCTAGTCATACAACACCCATCTTGCCTATATATCTCTCCTCATCGATAAACAAATCCTTTTATCCTGACGCACACCTGCAGCACTTTATCAAGCAGCGCCAAGCGTAACTGCCGATTTGCTGCACCCACTTGTTGATAAAGCGTGGAATACAGAGACCTTTCCCACTGAGTGGAAGGAAGGTTTGATCATCAAACTTCCAAAGAAGGGTAGCCTCACAGACTGTAATAATTGAAGAGGCATTTGTGTGCTTCCTGCCGTTGCCAAGATAATAGCTAAAATCGTCCTGGAAAGACTAAAGGCCCACTTAGAAAGCACAATTGATGAAGAGCAGGCTGGCTTTCGATCCGGATTCTCCTGTGTCGATCACATTAATACCTTGCGAATCATCATCGAGCAATGCGCTGAATACGATTCTCCGCTTCACTTGCTTTTCATCGATTTCGAAAAGGCTTTCGATAGTGTGAACCGGGATTCTATATGGGCGGCCTTGCGCAGGAGAGGCATCCCTGAGAAGCTATTATTAAGGCAACCTATGACGGCGCGAAGTGTCGCGTTCTGCATAAAGGTAAGGTGTCGGGGGACTTTGAGATTCGCAGTGGAGTTCGGCAGGGGTGCATCCTCTCACCGATCCTATTCCTCATTGTGATCGGCGATGTGTTGCATGCAGCCCTATCCGGACTCGACAGAGGAATTCAATGGACTTTGACATCTTATCTACAACATCTTGACTACGCTGACGACATATGCCTACTCTCCCACAAAATCATGGATCTGTCCGCAATGGCGTTAGATCTCGAGAGGGAGGCAAGCAAGGTTGGGCTAAAGATTAATACCAACAAGACCAAGGTTCTTAGCCCGCCGTTGCGAAAAAGAAATCCGACACCTATTGCCATCAATATTAATGGGCAGCCTGTGGAGAAGGTGGACAACTTCGTCTACCTGGGTAGCATTGTTGCCGAAAATGGTGGTATGGAGCAGGACATCGCTCGTCGTATCAACCAGGCTAAACGCGCATACGGCATGCTGTCCAAAATCTGGCAGGGCAGTTATCTCAGCATCAAGACCAAGCTGGGCCTGTTTCGCTCCCTGGTACTATCAGTGCTTTTGTATGGGAGCAGTACATGGAAAGTTTCCGTAGGAGTTACCAGAAAGCTGCAAGTTTTCGTCAACTCATGTCTTCGTCGAATTTTAAGAATTTTCTGGCCCAAAACAATATCAAATGAAGAGCTAAGTCGGCGTACGAGTCAGATGCCAATCGACGAATTGATACGCAGGCGAAAATGGCAGTGGATAGGGCACACATTGCGGAAGAGTGATAACTGCATTGCTTTGCATGCCATGAAATGGAACCCCATTTCCAACCAAGGCCGACCAAGAGGGGGTCCTCGAATCACATGGCGTCGATCTGTGGCAAAGGAGTGTCAGGTACTGGGTAAGTCTTTTGGGGAGTTGCGCCCCATTGCCCAGAACAGAGTACGATGGCGCGCAGGAGTAGTTGACGCGCTATGCCCCGCTAGGGGTTAAGGCAAAGTAGTACACCTGCAGCAGGACCAAAATATCTGCGTGGACCCATCCTTCTCATATTTTATTATGCAAGCTACTACTACCGCCACTAGAGAATAACCCATAAAAATTCGGTCGCGGCGAATCATCTGTAAAATCATAACGCACCCAACTAGACATCGTCTCCATACAAATTGTTGTTGCTCTATCATCTGCAAACCAAAAACGCCACGAACCGTCTGGTTGGACAAAATTACTTAAATTTCACTACTCGTTCAAACGCGGCGAATCATTCGGCGACCCAGGTGCCGCGATTTTCGAGGGGATTGTAAACGCCGCGAATCATTCGCAAAAAAAATTGGGTGACCCAGGTGACGCGATTTTGCAGGGGATTGTGAACGCGGCGAATCATTCGGAAAAAAATGCGGCGATCGAATTGGCGTACGTTTGCAGATGATAGAGCGTGTGTGTATGGCCGGCTAATATTTTTTATTGCAAAATTAGTTTTAGACTCTTCGACCACTAAAGATTACAAAAATAGAAAAATGTCATTAGGTTAGTTTTTCTAGTTTTATTCTTATTTTACCGTACTACTAGACTCAACCTTACCCAATCCTGGTCTAGGTAGATGGTAGATTACTATCATGGTATCAGATCTTTTGCTCTAAAGTTCATTTGATTATAAATATTGCCGAGGAGACATGTGTAGTGAGATACCATAATCGAGTAGAATTGTTAGTTTCTTTGAATTTAATAATCTTTGAATTAATTACCTAATTGCTTAAAATTATAAACGTTCGTTTGTTTTTAATATCATAATACGAATATACCTACATATGTTTATTTTGGAATCATCATGCAAGTCCTAACATTAAGTAAATTTTGTGTTAATCGGGCCGCAAATTAAGCTTTTAGAGAAGTAATATTATAGATATGGAGTTTCTGGTCGCATATCTATTGTCGTTAATCAAATTCCAAATTTCAAAGTTAAAGTAAAATTGAGATAAAACTATATAAACCCATAGTCAAATAATGAAAAGTTTTTCGTTGTGTTTTATAGCAATATGTAACCAAACATATCATAAATGTCGTAACAGAGCTGTGCTATTTAAAATGAAAGCTGAACAAAAAGCGGATCTTCCATCTGAAGAAAATATTAAAATGATGAAATAAGATATTTGAAAGATAATGTATATGTATTTTATATCAACCATGAACAATTTCAATGCAAAACCAATGAATAAGGAATACGGGAATCTGAAAAGTTGAATATTTTTCATTAATGTAAAATCGAAGAACTAAAAAGTTTTCAGCCTGATTTCGATTTAACCAAATTTCTGCACATAAACTGTCATACAATACACATGTTCATTCGTAATGGAGAATTACACGAACTAAATTAAAAAACATGGAAACCCGTTATTCCAACTGAAAATTTTGTAATTTTGTCCCCAAATTATGATATTTTATTATTTGTTTAGTTTTACATTAAATATTAATTAATTTATTACCTATTATTATTCAATATTAACTAATTTTGAATCGGTTGGTGCTTTTTTATACGCGATGAATTTTTGTCCGTCTCAAATGCTAATTTGACTGGACTATAAAGGAATTTACAAATTCGGAATTTTATTTTATTTTAAATTTTATTATATTTTATTTAATATTATTAAAATACAATATTATTGTTATTATTGTTTACCGCGAAGGCGTTTCGCTCTTTCGAGCATTTTGAGAGGTTATTTATGAACTGAAAATCCTCGATAGAGTGAAGGGCGTGAATAATCATCGTGGTGTTTACGTTTTTCACACGGCTCTTTTTTCCGACATCGAATCACATCTAACCTTTTCAGAATCTCATGTTTTCAAAAGTTGTTGAGATAGTGTTTTTTATAAAAATTTTATTTGATATTGGTTCGAAATTCAAAGAGAACGTTGGAATTTGAAATCAAATTTGAGAAACCAAAGATTTAATTTATATTAATTTTAATTAATTTTTCAGGAAAATTATTACATTATACATTTTTCAATAAAAATTGGTTACTTCCAATGTATATAGTTCATTTATTTTTATGTATTAAAATCGCCAATGATTATTCATAAATTAAATATCCACACATGTTCATTATTTGCAATCATTGAATTATTTTGGATAGAATCTTTAAACCTACAATTAAGAATGAAACTATTTTATGTACGAATATAAGAAAATAATCAAATACATTCATAATATACGAGTATATTATAGTGTAATGAAAATTTAACATGATAAAAATTCGAAAAGATTCACTAACCAGAATCATATTTTTGAAAACAGTTGCAAAATAGTACAGAGAAAAATTAAATTGGTGAATGAGGAACCGAAAAGGAAGTTCCATAGACTAAATAACTAGACATTGATCTTACGAAGCTGTTGGAACAACTTATCGAATATTGAATGTATTACGAAATTCAATATGCTATATTTTTTATCTAGGATGTTTGAATGTACAGAAGCGAGTAAGTGTAAGGAGCGCCCTCGGCACGTTCGAGTTATCTACATACTCGTATACAAATTATATTCTAATGAATGCAAGATGATAGAGATATTGTAAACTATATTGTGAAGTATATGCGATAAAATAAAAATTATAAAATGATATATAATCGACTAAAATTATTGTAAGGTTAATATTATACATTATACATACACATGTGGAAAAATAAAAGGGACAGTAAATGGTATTCATGTCTTGTTTCTTATTTTATATGGATCCTCTCGCTGCGTAATTTATATTGCCGCATGAACCGGATGAACCGCATGAACGGGATGAGCTGTGTGAACCACCAGCAAACCACATTGGGCGATCAACTCAAAAGTAGATGGTTGTGGCGCGAGGGCAATGATTATTAAGACGTTACCTATTTTCTGAGTAACAAAATGTATGGGATAGAGTAGTGTTAGTATGTACTTTGAACTTACGCGTACTTGCTAGCTTGGGCCGACTGCCAGTTTACAGGTACCCGGTGCCAAAGGTATGTAACAACTTTACTCATTTTTCTTTAAGTCAGTTTTACAGAATATTGTTAAAAGTTAATAATCAACACTGCCAAACACTTCCCGTCGGCGGTAATTTCCGCCAGACGCTTTAAAGCTCGCAAAGAAAATCGTAATTTTACTAATACGAGTAGTCTCAGTCTTGATTTTTAAATATGATACTTAAGGAACTAATTCAAGACTTGTTGTAAGCAGCCAGACCAATCGTAGGGGCCAAACATCGCCCAGTCACAATTCAAAATGCCGCTGTGAGTATAGGCCAGTACAATTGGTTTTATAATGGGGGTCGCGATCGCAACATTTCCGGTAGTTCCAATTTTTTAATGTCTTATAAATTGGTCCCCTTAGGCGGCTTTCACACGACATCGTTCGATACGATATTTTCTCGGCTGAGCTTTTCTCGAAATTGAAACAGCATTTCACACGGCCAAATTCAATTTTCCACATAAATCGTTCTTTCGAATAGTCTCCGTTGTGAAATGATGACGCGTGTGCCTAAAATGCTTTCGGGGCTTTGAGAGTACCACACAGCAGAGTCGCGCACATCATGTGTGCTTGGAATGCATACGAGCTTTACCGAATCGCAGTGGCAAGGGTAATGTGTACACGAGAAACAATATTTCCCGATTGCATGATTTTCTCGCATTTGTTTCGTGTGAACACCTTCATACAATATACACTGCCACTGCGGGATTCAATAAAAGCTTCCGTCAAATGACGTGTATCGTGCACGCCGTGTGAAAGCAGCCTTAGGCCGGTTTCACATGGAACGCACGATACACGAGATTCTAGCAGAAAGCACCAGTGGCGAGCGACCTTTCATACGAGTGCAATTTAAAATTAATCGTCGCACATAGAAAGCTCGCTCGCCACTGGTGCTTTCTACTAGAATCTCGTGTATCGTGCGTTCTGTGTGAAAGCCGCCTAAGTGTCACCATTCACTGTCGAACTACAACTCGAACATGGTACAAGTGGAACGGTTTTCTTCAGGTTTATGTGAAGTGTGTGTGTGTGTGTGTGTCTTGAGCTATTCAGAGGACAGTAGTACCAGGTTCGTGTTCCAGTTCGAAGCTGTATGGTGACACTTGTATTAAATCCAAGTTTCCAAAATTGAAGCACCTGTGCGTGCACAGTTAGAATTTGACACATTTTTCAATTTTTTGGTCATAACTTGTTCCGGAGTACTTTTTCCAAAAATAAATGTATGTCAAACTTATAGAGGCCAACATTTGCTACTATATGACTTTTCTCTATCTTTACCAGTTACCGAGATATAAAGCCGTGAAATGCGATTATTATAGGATAGCAGTAAAAATGCATTTACGGGAAACAAAAGCTGCGAGTATGTGGTTGCTTGGGTTTTTTAATAATATTTCCAGTGACACGTGAGCATTCAGTGCGAATCGACTGTCGATATTTTTCTGAAAAAAAAGCGTATTAATTTGATGTAAAATGTTGATTTCGGCGGGTGGAAATTGTTTTATTTGTGACAGAAGTTTAAGTGATGGTGAAGTGGTGTGTGTAAAAAAGAAGAATTATGTCACTTTTAAGCGCGAGTGTTCAGTGTTAAACGCAAAATCACCTCACATCAGTCGCTTCTGGAGAGCTTGGCAGAACTCAGCATCCGAAGTGCTTGTTAAAGAAATACACAAATAATAAGGTCATTTTAGCAGTAAAACTGAAGAACCTGGCCATAATCATATACTCAGATCGAAGGACCTTAAAACAAATTGTTTTCTTTGTGCCGAGGAAATAACTGGGGGAATCTTCGAAAGCAGAAGAAGTTACTTTGTCCAGGTTCGTGTTTGTGATGCTGTACATTAGGTGCATCTGCTGTCCGTGGATAAAACGTTTATCCGAGCTGCAGAACAACGAGGAGATGAGTGAGGCTAACAAGTGATTGACCTTCTCGCTATAATTTCTGTTGGCTCTGTCTTGGTGGCACTAAGTGCTAGATACCATGCGTCTTACAACAAAAACCTATTCCACGGGCCTCATTCTAAAAAAAATCAGGCCAATACCCTTGGGCTGGGAAGATGTTGATGAAGCCATGTAGGATATTTTTAAATACTTGTTCGACAATTCAGACGAATGACAGTTTTCACTGGAACATTTAGTGGGTGAAATAAAAGGATACTCTCGACCTGATGTAAAAACTGTTGGAGCCAGACTTGAAAGCCAATATGGTGGAGACATCCTATTTGTTGAAAAGGGTAAAACACACCAATAGTATGTTTCAAAAATACTGGCTATATAATAATAACAAACCAGTGGTATAAAAACACAACCACTGACCCAATGAACAAACGTTAGCGGATTATAAGAGCTGCTGCAGATATTATTAGAGATGATATTCGATCCCAAGTGTACCAATTGGAAAATTCTAGTCCATCAGATGACTTTCTTGAAGATGTGATTTCTCGTCGAAAACACTTTGTTCATTCATGCCATAAGTGGCTGCGACACAACTGCTGCTCCATTCGGTCATGGAAAACATAAATTTTGAAATATTCTTCTTAACAACATTCGTGTGTTCCAAGATCCAAAGGCAAAAAGGGAATCAATTAATTTGGTAGCAGAACAACTACATATTTGCTCTTTCGTATGGCGCCAATGAAAAATCGAATTAAGAAAATTTAAGGTACAAACTTTTCGTCAAACAAGTAAAAAAAAGAACAATTTTAGTTTGTCCAGACTACCACCAACCAATGAAGCAGTACACCATCACGCTTCAAGAACATGCTTGTTAGTTCAAACTCAGAAACGTTAAAGATCCAACTGAATGGGGATCTAAGAAGGATGTTATGGAGTTATTAACTCCCGTATCGATGTTAAAGGAAGCTGCAACACAGGGTTTGCTGAATTTTATATCTCGCCTACTGTGCATTCACTGTAACGGCAATTGGTGCGAGAATGCTGTAGAATCCCTTGTTGACGATGACGAAAAATTTGGTGGTCCAGTTTACTCCCCCACAGGTTCAGTTGATGAGGCAGACGCTGAATACTGTATTCCAGCTGTTCCGTGCCTGGAGAAGAGGCCGAAGCTTGAGTGATTGCTATTACGTCGCTATGTACTATACTCGGTTACTATACTTGGTTACAAGAAATTACACCGAAACCGAAATATTGACGAAATTTAAAAGCTAATTTAGCAATTTTATGTTATTTTTTTTTTTAAATAATCGTACGTAAAGGTACTCCGAAACAAGTTATGACCAAAAAACTAGAAAATGGGTCAAATTCTAACGGTTTTTTTTTCAAGAACGAGTTTTCTTTTCTCAGTGTCTCATCGTTCTCTCGCCTCAAATTATTATTGGGAATCCTAAATATGATTCGTCTAGTGTACGAGATGACATGTTCCAATGCATCGAGCTGAATAGTTATCGACGCGATTGATTGGCTGTGTTCTCGACGGAATCCGAACCTAAGGCATTGCGAGTTGTCGGAGCTTTTAATACTAATGGATGGTTGGAAAAGCCTATTTGTGTTCCGCTGCCAACGAAAACGGGTATGAAATGGTCTCACTAACATGTAGCTGAACCTACGTAGCTAGGATAGGTTAGCACAACTAATAGCCCAAGTAGCACATTATAACCATGGTTAGAATATAACGATAATCAGAATTTGTAGTTTAGTTATTTCCAAACAATATTGTTTCGAAACATTTGTGTTATATATCTAACTACAATATAACCACTTGTTGTTGTAGCACTAAACCGAATTGTAAGGTTTGTAACGATTATTATATTTGTTACAATTATGACAAGTGTGTCACATTGTAACTCTATTGTTAAAATCATAACAAAATTTTCGTAACAAAAATGTTACAAAATTGTAATGCTCGTAAAGAAACTGTTATATTTTTAACAATTTATTATATTGTTGTACTTATAACAACCGTGTTGCTATATACAACTTCTGAATTTGATTAATAATAATATTGTTTGATGTATTGTATAATACCTTAGACAGACACAGCAACCGAATGGTCATTCGGTGAATGATGAATTGCTGGCAATGACGAATTAGACACACACACTTTGATGTGAACGTCGTCCCAACTGTCACTACAAAATTGACTTAGCACTGATTTTTCGAATAAATATTGTTTATTTCGTTTAGCAACGAAGATTTTGCTTAGCAACGAGTGAATATTATTTCTATTGCATATCAACGGGTGCATATTTTTCCTACTCAATGACAATTTGTCGGATAGGTGGCACTGCATACACAAAGAAGGAATTACGTTTACTATGCCAATTGTAATTCGCGGATTATCATTCGGATGATGTTCGAATGATCATTCGCAAGACACACATGAAATCGAATTATCATTCGAGTGGGAATCATCATTCAAATGCGTCGTCTGTCTAAGGTATACGTTGCACGATTTTAGATAACCAATAATATTGTGATACTTCGAAACTAGATTGTCATGTCAGGTTGTCAACGATATCTATGGTGCCAGCAGTGGTAATACAGCAAATATCGTGTCGCAGATAACTTTTCGTTCGTTCGTGTTCCGTTTCGTGGAAGCATGTTCAGTTTTTGTGCTCCATTAGTGGTGGTACGAAACAATTAAAATAATTAGTAATCTGAAAAAGAAATTCCGCGTTTGCATTGTTTCGTTGTGTCTCGTGTCACAGGGTCAGCCTTGCGATTGATAACATGACAAGCAGTCAACGATATGTAAACACGTGCGATCACCCGGTGAATTTTCGCGATTTTCGAGCGTAAAGTGGGTTTAGTGTCGCGATTGCAAGTGCAAATAAAAGTAGTGGTTTTCAGTGTCGTGCGGAAGTGAAAAAAACGTGAACGTGCCGTGAAATACCAAGCGAAATGCACCGTTGAAAAGTGCGAGGTTATGAAAGTGCGACACGGGAAATTTCGCATTTTTCGTTAGTTTTCCAGTAATTTGGCTAATGTGAATGGTGCGGCACTACTTTGGGACGAATCCTCCGGTGAATTCAATGGGAATTCCCAGAAGTGCCCCAAAAAGTGGCTGTAAGGTGGTTGTCAAATGACAACATTTTAGATAATTTCCGAACTTTTCATAGGAATGCATAGGGTAAGTATAGTTTTTTTTGTGCTAATATTTTAATGGATTGATGTGCCTGAAAATACGTGTCTTGAAGACGGTGTCGACGAGCCAGACGAAAGTTTCACTGCCGTTCAATGCATGTGGGGCAACGACACATAACAAGTACAACAGGTTTTGTTTGTGTTATATATCGTTACTCTAACCTGCACTGAATAAATACGTATTATTATTATTATATTCTTATTAACGTTTGGATCCCTTTTCGCCCCTCCCGGTCATCAGTGGCTTCCAGATGTCGACTAATAATTGTCGACCTCTTTCTTCATCACTGAGTCCCGTGTTATTGATAGCATTTGTTTAAGGCTGAGTTCACTCATGGCTTTCACATTTATCGTGTGCTTGCCTGTGATCCTCAACCTCGTGCTAGCCAGTGCTGGACATTCGCACACAATGTGTGCTGCCGTCTCAGCCTCCTCCAGGCATAGCCTGCAAACGTCATCTTCCCCGATTTTCATCTTGGCCAGATGAGCCTTAAAATTACCATGCCCTGTGACCAAGGCAGTTATCCAGCTTAGGGTACTGCGTTTATAACTGAGTACCTTTCTCGCTTCCCTGAATAAAGGGCTGGTCATTGCATTCCGAGCTTGTTTGCAAGTGACTAGCTCCTGCCATCTTTGTTGATGCATGGAGTCCATCCACTCCCCAACCTTCGCTCCAATCATGCCGTTCCCCAGAGCAACTCTGGGTTCTGGGCCAATGAAAGTTGCCGCAGATCCCTGTTTTGCTAGGGCATCCGCCGCCTCATTTCCTGTTGTACCTATGTGTCCTTTTACCCACATCAGCGTAACCTCATTTTCTGAGGCACACGTGTTGAGCTTCCGGACACACTCTAGTACCAGTTTAGAGTTTATGTTCGTCTGCTGCATGCGTCTGATCACCGATTGGTTGTCCAGTGCAATAAGGAGTTTCTTCCCCCGCACCTGACCTTCAAGCAGGTGGTCCAACGCATGCAACAAGCCAAGCATCTCTGCCTAGTATACGGACACATACTCTCCTAGACTAAGCGCACATGCTAAGCTTAGCTCTTCAGAGTAAACCCCGCCCCCGCTTTACCGTCCATTAAAGAGCCATCAGTAAAAATGCTGATGTCATTGTACATACACTCATTGTGTATGTTTCCATCTGCAATGTGAGTCTTGTGTAGTCTTTCAACTACCCTACGTCTACTCATGCCTTCTACCGGCATTAGAGTCTCCCTGACCTCATCATGAATAATGTCTAGGATGCTCCTATGACCGCTGCTAGTTCCAAAGCGATGAAACATGGCATCCCTTTCCATGCGTATTGCCGAAAGCGCCGCCGTTTTCTTTATAAATAAGTCCAACGGTGGCAGTCCCAGCAATGACCTAAGCAGCTTCTCACTTCAGGGTTACATGCCAAAAATCAGATGTGTACCGTTAATTTTCAACTGGTTGATTTTATTTTTCCAGGGGAGTATAAGATTACCATGACGAGCAAACTACCAAAGCTAGAGCTTTTCGTGTTTATTTAATCGGGAGTTATAGATACATTTAATTATTTTACATATGTAGGGGAGGTAGGCGTTCTCTTGGCCTGATCATAACCATTTTCAATACCAACCAACTAGATCATACTTCCAACATTTCATCAAAATTTCAAGGCTCTAGCTTCATTCTATCGAAAGTTATCGTGCGAACGGACAGACAGATGGACATACAGACAGACAGACAGACAGACATGGCTAAATCGAATCAGGAGGTGACCCTGATCATTTATACATTGCTATACCTCCGGAGCCTCCTTTAAGGTGTTACATATTTCCGTCGTGACAAAACCAATATACCCTATACTAAAAGTCTAGGGTATAAAAAGTCATGCCGTAGACGGGACTTGAACCCATGACCCACTGGCATGTTGAGCGATTAAACAACTGAGCCATCGGGTCGGCCGGAAGAAGAGTGCACAAATGCCATGGAGATCGGTCACCTGGCCGTATAATGTCATTTATGAAGCTGATCTTGACTTAGCACAACAAATTGTGGTGAATTTATACGTCGGCAACGGCTTATTGGTGACGTAATGTAGTATCTGGCCAATGACCGTGGTGACTTTCCATGGCGGCAACGGCTCTAGGAACGTGACCGTTAACAGAGGACATAAAAATCCCGGGAAAACAGTGGGAACCCTCTTTTGTTTGGATTGTCGTCCAATTGGAAAAGTGTTGGCGAATTCTGGTGATTTTCTACGACGGCAGCGATACGGATAGGAACGGAAGTTCTAAAGACGAAGAAAAGAGATTATGCGTAGATTCTGTGGGTTTCTACGACGGCAACTAAGAAGTGCAGTGATTGCGATCGAGCGGAAATTGTGCGGGTCAACGATCGACGAGGAGAGTGAATTCGACGGTAGGGAATAGCTTCCGCCAACGAAGGTAGGCTGTAGTTTTAGTTTAGAATTAAGTTAACATCAGTTTAGTGATAAGTAACGTAAATATCGGCGGGTCGTAGTGTTTTTCTACAGTTAACGATTAAAGATTGGAGTGAAGATTCAGTGAATATAAATATTATAACATATAAACGATGTTATACTATTTTGCCCGATTCCGTATATTCGCGTTAGTCCCGCAATATTTCCAGATCTCGCGTCGCAGTTCCGTTGTCGGTGGTCCGGTGTGTAATTGATTTCCACAACTCGTGCCTGTTGTGGGAAGTAAAAAGGAAATAAAACACACCAGGGCGGTTCAATAAATTTGAAGTACGTGGCGCCTACGGCCCTTCTTCACGGGTTGGCCGGACAACCGTTCAAACTATCGGCAACGGCGTAATAATTTAAATTTAGGCATTTTGACACTATCCACACAAAAAATACACCTACCGGCCTCATAGGTGTGAGTAATACTTTCATGTTGTTTTTCGTAGTGCGAATTGCAGTTATTTAATTAATAATTTTTGAAAGGGTGAAAATTAGTTGGGGGCGCTGACTAATACAACTTTAGTGGGTGGAGGGGGGGTGTCCACATAGAGGCGAAATTAAGGTCAATTTTTTTATCGACTGGTATAGGCTAGTGAGGTGTCCTGAGAAAGGTAATGTTGAGTACGTTCCATTTTTTTTTCCATTTTATTGAAATTTGTAGAAAGGGGAACATTAGGGGAGGAGAAAATAATAGTTCGTAGTTTGTCCCCTTCCCTTTGCATTTCGAGACCGTTATACTTAGAATTATGAAAACTTACAGGAAGGTGGGTTCCGAAAAAAATGGAAAATAATCGAATCTGTATATCTTCTCAGAATAGGTCAATAATAGTTTATTTCTATAGTTACAGTTAGCATACCCCTGCGTGCTTTAAACACGTTCGAGGTCAAAAGTACTGATGGCCAACTATAACCAACACCTTAGGCAATAATACGTTCTAAGTTTCGTTACAATCACGCAATATGAATTGGCATGTAAAATGTAAGTGGGTAAGACATTTTAATTATGTTTTTTTTATCTACCTGAGTGGTATCAAGAAGAGCAAGGGGCCGATATTTATATACAAAAATAAGCGCTTGCTACACAACCCTCGGATTGCGGGCGTAACCCTCTATATTCCGGTTTCATTTTATAACTAAATGAGCTCTAATTTGGGATAAGGCCTACCCAAGTAGCACAATCCAACCTTGGTTAGAAATCTAACTCATTTTACGGTTGTATTTCAGTTCAGAAATAACGAATTTGGTTAAGTTACAGAACTAAAACAATTTTGTTCGGTATCCAACTTAATATTTTATCTAAGTTTGTCATTAATATTACTAAATTGATTTATTTTGGACCAAATTGTCGAAAGAATACCTATTTTATAACGTTCAGAACAATATTGTATTTCGTGAACTATATTGTTGTACCTATTACAAATTCATTGTTGTTAAAACTGTTTCTGTATATCCCAAATCATATTGTTTTGAACACAACTATTTCATTTTTAAATGCACCCCATTTGTCAACATACAGATCAGTCGTTCCATATCTGTCCGCGTCACGTGCAATATTTTTCAGCATCCTCGTCGCGTCGGTACAGAAAACACGTATTCGGGTCAAAGTGTGTTTTTTAGCTACATTCCGTCGTATTGGAGTAGCATTGGACCCTTTTCAGTAATTCGTGTTTGTGTTGTGACAAAACGCAATTATGGTTTTAATGACCAGTTACCAGTGTCTGTGTGTTTACTGCGTCTTCAACGTTGTTTTTTTTTCTTAAAGTGCGTTCACACGTGGCAAATACTTCGCAAAGTCGAATATTCGCAGAACTATTTGTTGCACGCGTCAACCGATATTATTTTATTTCTATTTAAGGCCACGTGAACAAGCGACAAAGCTGCCTTGCCAGATTAATCTCTATGGACAAATGTTTCTTCAAACTTTGGACAAATATTTGCGACCTGTGAACGCACCTTAAAGGGGAAAAAACAGAGCATTGGAAAACGCAGTAAACACACAGCCACCCTTTTGCAGAAAACATGTAAATGCGAATCTGGTCGTCTTAAGGTGGACACACACATGCATTCAAAATTCAATTTGTCCCGCGTCCAATCCAAAATTTTCCCGGTCGATGTATGGATTTGACTGGGAAATTTTGGATTCGCCCGAGGAAAATTTGAATTTTGGACGTCAGTGTGTGTCGGCTTTTACACGGTTCTGTTTCGTCGTCTTCACGGTTATATTTTGGTTATAAATCTAAAATATTCTTGTCTTATATAAGCGGAAAATCTAACAATGATGTTATATCCAAGCATAATTAGGCAAGGAATCGAACAATATGGTTATAATTAAGACATTTTTAAAACTACAACGTTACAATTATGTTATATACTGGTCACTGGACAGTTACATAAAAGACAATATTGTTAATATTTAGCAATATAACAGTTGTAAACTTAACGATTTTGTAGGAAACGGGTCACAGACATGACTATCTTTGACAATGTCGTGAATTAAAGACCTGAAATATAGCCATGTTGTTTCACTGAAATTCATGGTCATAAACCAGGCAAAAACGGTAAAATTACCATTTGACAAACGTTTAAAAAACGTTATTTTGACCATTTATACGACAATGTTGTTATATGACCCTGGTTATATTTCCATCATAACAACCGTTTAATGACTGATTTGTGCTGCTTGGGTATATCTGTAGATATAATAATTATTGAGAAAAAGGAAAACCCCAATTTTCAAAAAATGTATTGCGATTGGTATCATTAGTGAAGAAGTGTTCCGGAATGTTTCATTTGCATTTTTCGAAGCTACCTTCTGATTTGTTATTGTATCTTTCCATTTGTCCTGTTTTCAATTGCGGTATTAGCTCTTCAAATATTGTAAAACTTATTAGCGGAAATTTTTACGGTTTTCCATTCAATTGCAGATTAACCTCTTTCAAAATTATAAAAGTAAAATAATTAGTGAAGATTTTTACGGTATTCCATTCAAGATGTTATCACTGGTGGTGTTTTTTGGTTGCGTTGATTGATGAAATTGAATTTTTGTATTCCTTTTAAATTTAACATAACAAATAACATATCAAGCAGATCCGACACAAGAGACCGCTGCACCATGCGCGTCCTTCACCGTACGCGTACTGCTTCTTCAACAAGCGAAGCGATACTGTCGCGAGGATTGCAATGCTGAGAGTCATGATACAAGGAATACAAGATATGGAATTGAGCATGCCGGCTCTCTGAATATCTACGTCATTGGCGTGATGCGCAGAAAAATACGAAAATGAAACACGGGAATGCCTTATCTTGTATTCCTGTTATCATGGGGGCGGCGCACGGCTGCAATACGCAACCGAACATCAGCGATCATAAGATAATGGTCTCTTCCCCTCCCAATATCGCAACTCTTCTTGTTTGGCACGTCCAGGAGGCAACTCTTGAATCTTTTACTAATGGCAAAGTGGTCGATCTAATTTGGTGTTCTGCGCTGATCACATCAACTGATTTTGTAGTGGTCCTTATGCTCAAATATATTGTAGTACCACCGATGACGAGACTGTGAAGGTTGCAGAACTCTACAAAGATTTCAACGTTGTCATTACGATCACTAAGACCGTGTCTCCCCATCACATGTCTGAGCCCATAGTTATCAGCGCCAGCCTTAGAATTAAAATCACCCATAACCATTATAATGTCACTTTCAGGTGTTCTGCTCTGAACGGCGTTTAGTTCTTCATAGAAGGAGTCTTCTGCCAAGACATTGTCGGGTTCAGTAGGGGCATAACATTGTATTATTGAGATGTTCCTCATTTTGGTCCGGACCCTGGCGGTCGCGATCCTGTCAAGATCGGCTCTCAGGATAAGAGACAGTTTCGTGCGGCTCTGGTTAAAAGGAGCCTCACACCTAAATCACGACGACTACTGGTAGCTTTACCGAAGTACAACATTACAGTGCTACCCGTTGGAGCGATAAATTCTCCGCTGTTCCACCATCCTATCTCACTAAATCCTAAGATGTTTAATTTGTAACTCAGAAATTCACTATCTAATTGAAGAAATCGTGCGTTCTGGGGACCTTCTTTTCCATTGTCCAGGAGAGTACATTCCAGAATCCAATCTTTGTCATTGTACAATACCCAAAAATCGTTACCGTTGAGTCAGTGCTTATCCGAGGCATAGTTGAGGTTTCGTTAGCATATAAAGATTTCGAATAGTGCAAGTTGCGTGGCATACACATCCTGTCTTTTGTTTGTTGGTTTTAACGACAGGCCCTTAAAGGGAAATGCCGTGGTATTATTTTTACACCCCTCACCACGGGGGGAAGGTTTACCTCAACCAAATCATCGCACTACCATCACTGGCGGCTTGACATTGGTTAGCAATGGTCACTGACCACTGCCATTCCAGGAGGCGCCCACGTGGAGGACTATGGAATAGGAATTCAACTTTGTTTCCATAGGTGACGGGTTTAGAATATGCACCCCTAGGTGATACCTTGATCGTACAAGGCGACTAATAGGACCAATCACGTGCAGGCAACAACAACACCTCTAGATGAGCCTGCGGCACTGTTTAACATCTTTAGGACCTCCCACAGGTCAGTGTGTGTGAGTGGGTTGCCGGGTCTGGAGACCACCGCCGGATGTAAAAGGAAAGTCCATACAAATTTATTTTCCACACATTAGTGCCATCCAACCCCACCTTTCTCCAGATAGGTGTAAAAGAATGGATGTAAGGCTTTATGGTAGAACACGCAAGAAGCACTACTCCGCTGGGCACTACTTCTGATGCGCAGTTGAGTGATCCCAGGGCGAACATTGTTCGTGCCAGAGCTCGACGGTTTCCGGGGGCGAGCGCTATGAGGCAGTCCATGTACACTGTAGAGAAGCTGAGAGTTGCAAGTTGGAATGTCGGATCCATGACGGGAAAGAGCGAAGAACTGGAGGACGTCGTAAAACGGAGAAGGATAGACATTATGTGCGCGTGCAGGAGACCAAGTGGCGAAATGACCAGGTCGACCGAGCTCGTTTTTTGAGGAATTCCAAAAAGTACAAATTGTACTATTATGGAATCTCGAATGATAGAAACGGGGTTGGCGTTATTCTGTCACAGGCTTTACTTGGCAGCATCGTGAGTATCTCGAAGATAAGCGACCGCTTGATGAGTATCAAATTGGTTATCTGCGAAAGAGTGTGGAACTTCATAAGTGCCTACGCTCCCCAAGTGGGTTTGCAGCAAAGTGAAAAAGAGGCATTTTGGAGCGACGTTGACACACTGCTTCAAAGTATACCAGATACGGTGCTGGTTTTTTTCGGAGGGGATTTCAATTGCCATGTAGGAGAATCGAATTATGATTACGAGGATTGCCACTGTGGGAAGGGTAGCCAATCTACAGCCAGAAATGATGAAGGTGAGGCTATCCTGACTATGTGCAGATCACACGGTCTGGTCATCCTCAACACATGGTTCATTAAGAACCAAAGGCACCTAATCACATATAGCAGTGGAGCTCATGCGACGCAGATAGACTATAATGCGATCCTCACACCGGCGCGACAAAAAATCGCCCAGCGGATTCGCGACGTAAATTTTCGCCGCGACAAAAATCTGACCACAGCATTGTACGAAGGAGCCCACACCGACGCGAAATTTCGCCACTTTGTGCAGCGATTTTGTCGCGACGACAAAAAATCGCTGAGTGTGATTTGATTTTCGTCGATACCTTCTTGTTTACTTCACAAGTAGTTGTTTATTCGATATGGCTAGCGATATCGAAAAACTGATTGAGATCATGAGAAAAAAAATATAAAAAAAATGATACAAAGTATCTACACTGCATGCAGATACATCGAAACATGAATATGTCTTATGCCTACCGAAAGCGTGGGATGTGTTTTGTCGAATGATTTCATCTAGTATAACTATACTGGGATCTTTATAAAACTTACGTCGATATCTTCAACACAACAGGTTCCACGCAGTCAGTAACCAAAGACATATCCATGTTTCGATGTATCTGCATGCAGTGTAGATACTTTGTATCATTTTCCCCCAAAAGCCAATAACCTGTCTTCCAAGAACCGATTCCCGATAAACCCGCCCCAAATCAAACTTAATACCCCCTTCCTGAGACAGAGAGACATACCCCATTGAAAGCTAACGTCCCCATATGAACCGGATACACCCGTTCTAATGAGATTGAACACCCAACCACATGAGACAGATAGACACGCCCTATTGAAAGTCAACATTTATGCTGCTAATACATCGTATCGTATGTGGAGCTTTTGTTCTATGTTTATAGCACGTAGTATAAATCCGCCATTTTGTTCTATATGTTTATTGCACGTGTGGTGGGAGCCCACATTGTGAACCAGTCAGACCTCAAATCGCCGCCATTGCAAATGCACAACCACAGTCGCTGGATCACCCGATTTGGCTCGAATTAACTTCATCCGCTCTCGCTCATCTTCGGGGGCGGGAACTATGTACACTCTCTCAAATTGCGTCTGCGCATGTCCAAATGTTAGTCGAGCTGACTACTTGCTACTTTTTCTAGGATCCTAGTGATTCAGATAGTACAATGGGTGCTATTTTAAATCGGCCACTACATTCATTCTTGCCGTCCACAACGTCAACCTTTATCGCTATCAAATCAACATCTCAACATGTACACACAAGATCTCCGCAAGCACGCCGCCCGCGCGGTTCAACAAGCAACAGCCATGCACAATGACCACTTCACTCAAACGACATGCACAACCAGAATAGAAAAATTTTCAATGGGCTTGTTTCCTCTTCCTAGTCCGGATGGCGCAACGGTTAGCACGTTCGCCTTCAACGCACTGGGCCCCGGTTCGATTCCGGGGATTTACGTGTCGGACTATGAGCCCACTCAGCTGTTAAATGAGTACCAATTATGGGGTAAATAACTCGGTTGAGCGTATTGCTGATCACATACCTCTGCACAAAAACCGTCACGATCTAGAAAATGAGATGATGCTAACTCATCTCGAGGCCGTGGTTCAAATTGGACTGTTGCGCCAGTTATTTATTTTATTGTTTCCTCTTCTGAACCCCGAGTAGAAAAACAGACATTTCGTGTAACGGACAAATTTTTAGGATGACCCCCAGCTATAAGACATATCCATGTCAAAAATATAAAAAAAAAAAAAAACATACGAAAAAGATAAAATCTGGAAAGATATTGCCGACGTGCTTGGAGCAAAATGTAGTAAGTACCAATTATAATTTTTTATTTCAAGCTCCCGCTTTTTCCGAGCAAAGCAGTGAGCAACGGGTGCATTGAAACTTATGCCATACACCCATAGTCTTCTTTGCCTAAGAAGGCAGAATTTTTCTTGACGGCGTTATCCATTGTTAAAAGAATTCAATTTCCCTTTGCCTTTCTTCATCCTTAGCCACTGCTTCAAGCAAAACAGTTTCTTCCTCTTAGGAGTTCATACTAATGTTTCTGATTGTGAATTTTGCCGTGGCGGTAAGGCGTCAAAATTCGCTGCAAACTCAGTTACACAACAAAATACACTACGAATACTGAATGCGATTTTTTCCGCGGCGATTTTTTGTCGCCTCGGTGCGAACATCTAAAAATCGCAACGAATTTCCGTCGCGAATACGCCGCGAATTTTGTCGCTGCGATTTTTGTCGCGCTGGTGTGAGGATCGCTTCATCTGTGTCTAAATTTCATGAGACGTTGGGCGAAAGATTGCAAAGTGATCGTGGGTGAATCTGCGGTCACCCAGCACCGGTTGCTCCTGACAGAATTTATTTTGAAAGGAGGAACAAGATCGCAAGAAATCCCCAAACCAGTCGAGAAAATCAAGTGGCATAATCTCAACAACGAACGCTTTGAATCTGTTGTAACTCCATTCATTGCTAAAATGGAGGAGTGGCTTCAATACAACACCAACTGCAACCAGCAAAGTCCAACACAAATGTGGAATGCTTTGGATGAAATGTTAGTAGGTGAGGCAGAAAAAACACTGGGAGCTTCGAAAGGCACGCTCCACACGAACAAGGAGACGTGGTGGTGGAATAACGAAACTAAAGAAGCAGTGCGGGCCAAAACGAACGCATTGAAGGCTTGGACAACATGCAACACAGGCAGTGAAGCCGAGAAGGTTCAACTTCGGGAGAAATATGATAAATGTCGGAAGGAAGTAAAGCGAAAGGTGGCTCAAGCAAAGGCGATTGCAACCGACAAGTTCTATCAGGAACTTGAAGATCTAACGGCGGATGGGAGATCGTCATTGCAAGAGAAACCTAAAGACAATGCCAGAATTTATAAGGTCGCAGCCCAAAGGAGAAGAAACGCTCGAGAGATTCAGGCACCTAAGTACGTTGAAGACTCACACTTCTGGTTGAAGATACTGCAATCTGTAGCAGAATGCGTGAGTACTTTGACGAACTTTTGAACGAAGAATTTCCGCGAGAAGCTTTTCAAGCTGTTGTAATATCTGTTCTTGGTAGCCGAAGCCTACAAGAGGACGGTAGTCGAGCTCGGGTCGTGCAGACCTCGCGTGACACCTACGTGCCAAGACTTCCTCAGATGTGGCCAGTCGCGCGTGCTGGATAGCTAGCTCAGCTATCGGTAGTCGGGGTGGGGTTGCATGGGCCACATCTGCCTCGCAGAGTTACAAAAAAAAAATCACGCGCGTGCCCGGGTGCCTAAGCAGACGAGCGATTCCTGTAAAAAAAAAAAACAAGACCTAAAAAAACGTATGACCTTGGAAGCACCCTTCTGTCCCTTGACGAACACGGGAGCCCCTTTGATGGTTTAGGGGCTCCGCGCTCCCTCCCCACCATCGGGCTAGGCCGCGCTCATGTTCCTAGCCCCCTGCGAGCCAGAGAATGAACAATACGAGTGGAGCGAGGAGGGCCCTTGGGAGGGGGATCAGGAAGCAAAAATAAGACTTTAGTTTTCTACTGTAGACATGGTTTCGTTTTTGTTTATTTCTCTCTCTTATTCAATAATGAGATGACAAATAAGATACTCTAATGTACTCCCAAGAAGCAATTCATAATAAACTTTATAGTTTCCCTTATTCTTTGTTTTTGTTTTGCAATTTTTGCAACATACAGAAAAAAAATGATAAAGTGACAACTTAACTAATGCCTAAACCTATGAATACAATGGTCCGGACCATAATAGGTTTCTTCCTTTCCTTGTATCTCTTTCTACGTTATTTACGATCCCTTATATAGTTATAATATATCAAAAATAAAGATTCCCTTATTTCCTATAGTAGTACAATTATAATAGCGTAATTTCTCCTAACTGCTCTAAAAAAAGTTATTGATGCAATTGTATACAATATTTATTTGTGTGTAGAATTGAGACAAAACATTTTATTTTATTTCTCCTTTTGTTTTCTTTTTTTTTTCGTTATAGAGAAATAGAGAGGAGGAGATTAAGGAGAAAAGTTTCCACAAAATGCACGATATTTAGCGCCGCTTTTTATATTTGGTGTTTACAGAAAAATGTTACGCAAAAGACGAATGGAGGAATACTAGAATCCACACTACGCTATGCTTATGGCATAATACACTTTTGTTTCGAAAAATATTACCGCGTTGAGGACAGAAAAAGAAAACAAACAGACGCTAAAAACGTACTACGCGCCAACGCGGATCACGGCGGATTTGCGTGACAGTACTTCAATCCCTTCTTATCTTTCTCCGACTTATCAGTCTACTTTGAAAATAGATTGCCTATATTTGTCATGACAAAATAGTACTGGAATCAAAAAAAAAAAACAATAAAAAAAATGTGTTTGTTTTATTTAAACTCCCCACGTCCTACCTATAAGTCCTTGGTCATGAGTATTTGCAATTGTCAACTACTAGCGTGGTTAAATGAGTGCTTCTTATTCGTGCGCACCCACGGCCTAAATATAACCTAGATCTTCCTACAATATCAATTAGCAGTATCTGTTCATGCATAGTCGATAGTCCTTGCTGGCCAGCTCCACACTACCATCGTCCATCGATGCCATATCGACCTAGCGCAAAGTTCCCCCTTCGATTCTAGCACTGGAACCAACTGACAATCCGGCGTTAATATCGTCGGCGTAAAATAATTATAATTATCGCCGGTTAGTATTTCGCCGCCAGTGTTGATGCCACCGGCGATCGAACAATTGGTGCTGTCTTCGCCGCCGATTTAACGCAACCTGGTGCCTTACTGGTTAACTTTAGACCCCGAAACGACCGATTGCCGCTAATGAAGCCTTCCGGTGGTCGTTCAACACCACTCCGTTGGGAAACCTCCGATGTTTGCTGCGGCCAAACGTTGCCGTTCTGATCGACGATGATGCGCAACACTTTGCCTTCTAAGACACTGATTCGTTCTTCTCCGGTCCCCTTTCACGCCGTGCGGAGGTTACAGAATATCCGCGCCAAATTTGCGCCCGCATTGACAGTACTGGTGGTCGACCTGGACTTGATGTCTTGGTGACTCTTCCGTCTCGATAGTATCGCCAACCCTCTAACCGGACGTCTTGTGCAGAAGGAAACGGACGATGAGCACGGATCGCTGTGGTGCCAGGATCGTCGAACGAGCGAACCAATGCCCGAAACCGTCACGGGTGGGGGACGAGGGAGAAGAAGAAGGATCCGAGATGTCGCAATTCAACGTGCGTAACGCGACAGCACACAATGAACTGACGGACTGTGGGGCAAATATTTTGATCTACGCAGCACACGCACTTGCGGGGAAAATCCCGACAGCGACTGGAAATTTTTCTCTGAGCGATTTCCACCCTTCCGGTCCCACTCCGTGCTGGCCGTGGCGCGTTTTTCGTTTAGCGACGCCCGGGGCTCCGCCGCGCCTGAATGACACGCACGAATTCTTTGCGCACCAAACCCGTTCACTTAATCCGAGCCGCTCCTGTGCAAATTTTAACAATCTCTGGCCATAAACGATGATTCCTAGCTACACTGCCAGTTTCGAAAGCATCAAGGAATTCCTCTTCCGGAAGTGTGGTCCCTCCTTATGTTGCTATTTTTATCCTAAAGCATAAAATTTTACGGCATTGTTCTTCTTTGAAAACCCAAATTCACTTACTCACTATACGATTTTATTGATCTGCTTTCCATGAAGGTCGGAGAACTCTATGCTAATCCCAAAATAAAACAGACATTGGAACAAGTCACTTGTAATGCAAAATTCGTGCAAATTGTCTTGCTTACGACCGGTTTGATCACGGCCAGCGTGGCTCCTCGTCTGCTCGACCCGTTTCTACGGTCTATCTCATCTCCCGCTACGCCTGGAAAAACTTCCACTATCAATTCAGTTGACCGTGAGTAGCAGAGATGACAAGCCCTGCACATCCACAAGTTGAAGAGAGAGGCTCGCTTAACTGAGCGCTCTTGTGATGGGAAATGTCCCGAAACACTTTGTTGGTCGCTACCAACCGTCTCTCTCCCACATACGGATAAACACGCTTTACCATCTCTGCTGCTCACGGTCAACGTTGCAGCTGCACATATATTCGTCTGTGCAGATGCAATCCTATGTAGTGGCAGCACTAGATGGAACTGGCTGCGTTTATGCGAGCAACCGGTTGCGCAGCGGGTTGAGATTTCGTTTCGTGCGGACTATCGCCGTTTCGGGTAAAATCCCGTCCACAGCTCGTTACACTGTGGAGCCAAACACCACTGATATCGCTGATTTTTCAGTGGAGGAGGTGATGAAGGCAATGATGCAGATGAAACGCGGAAAGGCAGTTGGACCGGACAAAATAGTAGTCGATGCTATTCAGTGCATACGTGTTACGATGGAAAAGCATCGTGATGCACGTACGGACTTGCACTTTGTGTTCATCGATTTGGAAAATGCCTTCGACAGAGTTCCTCGTGATCTGATATGGGTGGCCCTAAGAGCACTTAAGGTCCCTGAGGCATATGTCAAGATGATACAAGGCATTTGTGATGGAGCAACTACTAAAGTTAGATGCACAGCTGGTGAGTCTGAAGAATTTCCTGTTAAAGTCGGAGTTCACCAAGGCAGTGTATTGAGTCCTTTAATCTTCAACGTCATAATGTTCTATTTATTAACACTCATCTCTGACGGCTTGGAAATATCCCTTCTCTTCGCCGATGACATTGTCCTGGGTAGCAAAGACATCGTTGCTTTGCAGGCTGCACTGACCAAGTGGTGTAAGATACTGGAGGATCATGGACTGAGGATTTGCATACCAAAGACTGAGTATCTTTGCTGTCCTTTCTCAGATCCAGAGAGACCGATACCAGATATCTATAGGTACATTAAAGGAGAGCAGTTGAAGTCCTGTACAAGGTTCAAATACCTGGGCTCGATGGTCAACAAGGAAACTACCTGCGATGACGACATCAAACATCGCATCAGTGTCGGTTGGATGAAGTGGCGAGAAAACTCTGGAGCTTTCTGCGACAAGAAAATGCCACGAAAGCTTAAGGGCAAGTTATACAAAACGGTCGTTCGTCCCGCACTCATGTATGCATCTGAATGCTGGACTATGTACAAGACATATGAAAGTAAAATGACTACGACCGAGATGCAAATACTACGGATATCAGCCAATGTGACCAAAAAGGATAGGATCAAAAGTACCTACATCCGAGGCAGCTTGTTCGTTGAGCAACCGATCACTGAAAAGCTCGAAGATCGTCGTATGGATTGGTATTGCCACGTTCTAAGGCGTCCGCCTGAGAACCCTGTCATGAAGGCACTATCAACGAATGTTCCATTTGCTGGACCCAAACGCCGAGGCAGACGGAAACACACAAGGATCGATTAGATGAAAAAGCAACAACAACGCGTTAATCTTGGCGATGATACGATCCAAGACCGTACAGCCTGCAGAAGGAAGCTGAGATTATACCGCCAGAATGGGCGAAGTGCCAACACCACAGGCAGAGCAACGCGAAGCCGCAGAGTGGTATGAAAGGGCAAGGAAGAAAAAGAAGATATCTTTACGGAATTTCATATTATTCAATCATATTTACTGCTAAATCACACTCCTAAATTTGGTTGAAATCGGCCCACAATTTCATATACCTCTCATGGGAACAGTGAATTCAGAACAAGTTTAACTAATAATTTCAAAGTAGTAAATGTACAAAAAATCACGCTTCGCGTGAAGGGTATCATACCTTCGGCAAGCTAGCCGAAGGCTGGCTTGTTTCCTGTTAAATTTTCAACTTAATTTATAAATTCAACCAATTTACCAAAAACTTCATCTTTAGATTTAATACAGTAAACCATAGCAATTTTATTATAATCATCAATAAATGAAACGAAGTATGTATTTCTCGTTTTAAAGGGACCGCACACATCCGTGTGTATAATTTCTAATAAATCGTTGACTCTAGTTCTACTGTTATTAAATGGAAGATTCTGCATTTTATATTCAATACACGTTTTGCACTTCATAAACTCTGTCTCGATTTCATTCGGAATACCTGCCACTACTTGCTGTTGACATAATATATTTGACCACGTCCCAGATAACATTATGGTACTGATCCTAGTGTATCCATAAGTCTTCAATAATTACCCCTCATTGAGATTGATTCCACATTGAAGATTTATTGATGCCTATCATCAATAATGATTAGGAAGGTTCCCAGATAACATTTTGGTACTGATCCTAGCGTATCAATAAGTCTTCAATAATTGCCCCTCTTTGCAATTGATTCCACCATGCCTACCATCAATAATGATTAGGAAGGGTAGTTTCAATGCAGGATCAGTACAAAAACGATGCGCATAACCAGTGCTCTGTCAGGTCCCGCAACGTTTCAAACACAACTGCAAACAGTTTGACTGATTTTTCTTGTGGACGCTCCGTTTCAGTTTGCGTTTGCTCAACCAGACATCGGGGAAATTAACCAGACATTTTTCCTGCTTGATGTCCGGTCAATGGGGGGTAAGGGGTATTAGCGTATTTGACAGTTGTTAGTTGACGTATTGCGTGTGACTGTCAGATGGTGTGGATTTTCGTTTTCGGTTTCTTGATTTTTAAATGGCGTCTTGTGTGCTTATTTACACCGGAGCAACACAAATTTGTGGAGATTTTGCAGTGTTTTCCATTTTTCCTGAAACCGTCGCAAATTTAATTGAAGTTTTGTTTGAAATTCAATAGCGAATCGGCTGTCAGTTGTTTGATACATGATAACTGCAAAACAAGTCGTTCGGGTCAAGAGTTTATGGTTGGGTGGAGGGAAAATCCTTACCGCAATTACAACGTTGCGGAACGTGAACGCAGGCAATAATGATTACCCAGATAATATTTTGGTACTGATCCTGGCGTATCAATAAGTCTTCAATAATTGCCCTTCTTTGCGATTGATTTCACATTGGAGATTTATTGATGCCTGCCTACCATCAATAATGATTAGGAAGCGTAGTTTCAATGCAGGATCAGTACAAAAACGATCCGCATAACCAATACTCTGTCATATGAAAATCGTACTGATGCCGCATTGATCTCAGATAAGGTTTTGGTATTGATCCGGGGGTATCAATAAGTTATCAATAATGACCCCTCGTTGCGATTGATTCCACATTGGCAATTTATTGATACCTACCATCAATAATGATTAGGTAGGGTCCCAGATAACATTTTGGCATTGATCCTGGAGTATCAATAAATTTTTAAAAATCACCCCTCATTGCGATTGATCCCATATTGGCAATTTATTGATACCTACCATAAATAATGATTAGCGTAGTTTCAATTCAGAATCAGCACAAAAGCGATCCGCATAACCAACAATCTGTCATCATTAAATTGTGAAACTGTGGAATTGTGTGAATCCGCATTGATATTTCAGCATATTAACGTTCCGATTAATAAAAACCAGAGCTGTATAATTATAACAAATAATTAATTAAATAAATGTCAAAAAATAAAAAATAAAATCTTGTTTTTATAAAGAAAATACACGGAGCATTCACAATGTTAGTTATACTCGTGTTGTTGGTGTTATATGTACTATTTCCTAGGAAATTTCGTAGAAAAGAGCAGATATGACACAAATAACACGAGTTTAACCAACATTGCGAATGCTTTATGTATTATTTTTGATTACAATCATCAATATAGTACCAATGCAAGTCTTCGATATTATATCAAAGATAGATAGATATAGTTACATTTATGTTCATTCAGTAGGTTTGATATTCTTTCGATATATCATCAATGCCAAGCATCAATGCCCATTTCCCCTTTCGGTAATGTTGACCAATCAGAACGCTGAAAATGCGGACATCGTCCATATGAAAACATCACTAGTGGTGTACTGAAGTTATCGATACTATGATTCCCAAGTATCAAAAAAATATCAATATCACATCACTCTTGTGCTATCTGGGTTAGTTTCAATTCAGAATCAGCACAAAATCGATCCGTATAATCAATACTCTGTTATAAAAAAAATCGTACTGACTCCGCATGGATACCAGATAAGATTTTGTCATTGATCCTGGAGTATCAATAAGTCTTCAATAATTACCCCTCATTGCGATTGATTCCACATTGGAAATTTATTGATACCTACCATCAATAATGATTAGGAACCCAGATAACATTTTGGTACTGATCCTGGCGTATCAATAAGTCTTCAGTAATTACCCCTAATTGCGATTGATTCCACATTGGCAATTTATTGATGCCTACCATCAATAATGATTAGGAAGGGTAGTTTCAATTCAGAATCAGCACAAAAGCGATCAGCGTTACCAACACTCTGTCAATGCCTGCGTTCACGTTCTTGAGCGTTGCGGTTATTCAGCAATTGTAATGCATGTAAACGGAAAAAATCAACGATTTTTCCGTTTACATGCATACAGGCAATCATGAAATTGTGATACTGTGAAATTGTGTGAATCCGCATTGATATTTCAGCATATCAACGTTGCGATTAGTAAAAACCAGAGCTGTTCTAATTAAGAACTAATAATTAATTGAATAAATGTCAAAAAATAAAAAAATACTCGTTTTTATAAAGAAAATACATGGAGCATCCACAATGTTAGTTATATTCGTATTATTGGTGTTATATGTACTATTTCCTTGAAAATTTCGTAGGAAGGAGCAAATATGACACAAATAACACGAGTTTAACAAACATTGCTAATGTTTTATTTATTATTTTTGATTACAATTATCATTATAAAATAGTACCAATGCAAATCTTCGATATTATATCAAAGATAGATCGATATAGTTGCATCTATGTTCATTGAGTAGGTGTGATATTCTTTCGATAGATCATCAATGCCAAGCATCAATACCCATTTCCCTTTTCGGTAATGTCAATGCCAATCAGAACGCTGAAAATGCGGACATCGTCCATATAAAAACATCCCCAGATAGCACAAGAATGATGAAATATTGTTATTTTTTTGATACTTGGGCATCATAGTATCGATACCTTCAGTATACCACTAGTGATGTTTTTTTATATGGACGATGTCCGCATTTTCAGCGTTCTGATTGGTCAACATTATCAAAAGGGGAAATGGACATTGATGTTTGGCATTGATGATATATCGAAAGAATATCAAACCTACTGAATGTACTATATCAATCTATCTTTGATATAATATCGAAGACTTGCAATGGTACTATATTGATGATTGTAATCAAAAATAATACATAAAGCATTCGCAATGTTTGTTAAACTCGTGTTATTTGTATCATATCTGCTCCTTCCTATGAAATATCCTAGGAAATAGTATATATTTTATAACACCAACAACACGAGGATAACTAACATTGTGGATGCTCCATGTATTTTCTTTATAAAAACAAGTATTTTATTTTTATTTTTTGACATTTATTTAATAAATTATTTGCTCTAATTATAAAGCTCTGGTTTTTATTAATCGGAACGTTAATATGCTGACATATCAATGCGGATTCACACAATTCCACAGTTTCACAATTTAATGATGACAAATTGTTGGTTACGCGGATCGCTTTTGTGCTGATTCTGAATTGAAACTACCCTTCCTAATCATTATTGATGGTAGGTATCAATAAATTGCCAATGTGGAATCAATCGCAATGAGGGGTCATTATTGATGACTTATTGATACTCCAGGATCAATACCAAAATCTTATCTGAGATCAATGCGGCATCAGTACGATTTTCTTATGACAGAGTATTGGTTATGCGGATCGTTTTTGTACTGATCCCGCATTGAAACTACCCTTCCTAATCATTATTGATGGTAGGCATCAATAAATCTCCAATGTGGAATCAATCGCAAAGAGGGGCAATTATTGAAGACTTATTGATACGCCAGGATCAGTACCAAAATGTTATCTGGGTCACTAGTGGTATACTGAAGGTATCGATAATATGATTCCCAAGTATCAAAAAAATATCAATATTACATCACTCATGTCCTATCTGGGGTAGTTTCAATGCAGAATCAGCACAATTTACACATTTACAATGTTAGTTATATTTGTGTTGTTTGTGTTATATACATATACTATTTCCTAGGAAATTTCGTAGGAAGGAGCAGATATGACACAAATAACACGCGAGTTTAACAAACATTGCGAATGCTTTATGTGTTATTTTTGATTACAATCATCATTATTGTACCAATGCAAGTCTTCGTTATTATACCAAAGATAGATCGATATAGTTGTATTTAAGTTCATTCAGTAGGTTTGATATTCTATCGATATATCATCAATGCCAGGCATCAATGCCAATTTTCCCTTTCGATAATATCGACCAATCAGAGCGCTGAAAATGCAGACATCGTCCATATAAAAACATCACTAGTGGTATACTGAAGGTATCGGTACTACCATACCCGAGTATCAAAAAAAACCAGGCCGAAGCAAAGCTTCGGCCTGGTCCGAAGCGTATATACCCTAGACTTGTACAGACCTAGTGGTGATACCAAAAGTACCAATTGGTTACGACTATATGCATTAAAAGTGAGTTTCCTATATGGCCAGTTTATAGGGGAGGTTGGCAATCATTCAGGAGGATCTTGACCATTATCAAAATCAATTAACTAACCCATTCTACAAATATTTGTCGAATTTTTCAAGTCGCTAGCTTCATTCTATCGAAAGTTTTTGCTTATTTGAAGATTCACTTGTAGGGGAGGTAGGGGTTCCTTGGGTCGGATCTTGCTCATTATTGTCACCAACAAATAAGATCATGCTACAAACATTTAAACAAAATTTCAAGTCTCTAGCTTCACTCTATCGAAAGTTATCGCTTCTTTGAAGTTCCACTTGTGAGGTAAGGGTTTCTTGGATCGAATCTTGCTCATCATTGTCACAAACAAATAAGATCATGCTACAAACATTTAAACAAAATTTCAAGTCTCTAGCTTCACTTTGTCGAAAGTTATCGCTTATTTGAAGTTTTATTTGTAGGGGAAGTGGGGGTTTCGCAGGTCGGATTTTACATATTTTCAATATTAGCCAACTGGATTCTATTACAAACATTTGACCAAAATGTTAAGCCGCTAGCATTATTTTGTCATAAGTTATCGCTTATTTCAAGTTTCATTTCTAGGGGAGGTAGGGGTTCCTTAGGTCGGATCTAACCCATCTTTAATGCCAACTAACTTAATCTCACTTCAAACATTTAACCAAAACTTCAAGTCGCTGGCTTGATTCTGTCAAAAGTTATCGCTTATTTGAGGTTGCATTTGTAGGGGAGGTAGAGGTTGCTTGGGTCGGATCTTGCCCATTTTCAATACCAACCAAGTAGATCTTACTAACAACATTCCACCAAATTTTCAATTTGCTAGTGTCATTCTATCGAAAGTTATCGTAATTAAAATAATATTTAATTTTTTGAAATTTTGCAGGGGAGGTAGGCGTTTCTTTGATCTGATTACGCCTTACTTACTAGAACTCAAGCAACTTCCTACCCCAGGGTTACATGCCAAAAATCAGGTGTCTACGTCAATTGGTTCAAGAGTTATAGACAAAAATTCCGAAAAGTAGGGTAGTACGGGGCTCTTTGTAAGAAAATTACCGTTATTTTTCAACTGATCGATTTTATTTTTTCAGAAGAGTAAAAGATTATCCCCACGAGCAATCTGCCAAAGCTAGAGCTTTTCATGTTTATTTAATCGGGAGCTATAAGTACATTTTACTATTGTACATATGTAGGGGAGGTAGGCGTTGTCTTGGCCTGATCATGCCGATTTTCAATACCAACCAACTTGATCATACTTCCAACATCTTACCAAAATTTCAAGGCTCTAGCTTCATTCTATCGAAAGTTATCGTGCGAACGGGCAGACAGACGGACAGACAGACAGACAGACATGGCTAAATCGAATCAGGAGGTGACGCTGATCATTTATATATATACATTGCTATACCTCCGGAGCCTCCTTTAAGGTGTTGCATATTTCCGTCGTGACAAAAACAATATACCCTATACTAAAAGTCTAGGGTATAAAAATACCAGTGTTACATCACTCTTGTGCTATCAGGGCTGATATTGCCTCTGCCGTTGGTTGTACCCTCTACTTGATTTCCCTCGACCATGATGATAGCGTGATGATCCGCGGCAATCTCTTGCGTAATGGTTGTCCTTTCCACACTTATAACAACCTTCGTTATTTGCGCTTTTTAATTCATTTACTGTTTTCTCAAATTCGCTTAGGAATATTGCCGTATGACTGTACTTGTTAAACATAATGGTGCTTTTTCACTTTTCGCAAAACCCCGCTCTGCTACCATGTTGAATTTTTAGTTTGAAGAAAGAAAAAAGTGACACTTTACAATGAATTCACTTTTATTTCAAAACTTAAATATAGTACATAGTGCTATACAAGAGCTACTTTGTTCGACGACTGCATTCTAGAGACTGTGCAACATTCTCAGCGCACAATACAATACAAATCTTAATTTCTAACAGTACAATACAAATACAAATGTAATTATATATTCCAACAATCGGATGATTGCAGAAATATAAAGGGTGTGATTTTAAAAAGCTGAAATATCTTCCTGCACAGGTTGTAGGAACAATGTCACAAGTAATGGAATAAATATTTTATACGCAAATTATTGGATAACTTTTAAAAATTCACTCCTTAATATCTTGTCGTAGGGCTCTTAGTGAGTGACCTTCATGCTTTACCCGCATAGTACATTATAAATATTGTATAACTATAGGAGAACTCCCTATATATACTATATTGTATAACTATAGGAGAAAACCACACTATATAGCCCCCATATACGGTGCAATCCGTCGTCAGATCGATCTGACGATGGTTCGCCACAAAATATCTGACGATCTCCGCTGCACACACGGTACAATTTTCGTGCGATGCGATAACGAATGAGAATTCGAAAAATAGGTTATGATTCACTCCCAATCCAACCTGCATTAATTTTTGTTAACTATTTGGATTTGTCTGGCATTTTCCTATGCTACATATTGGAGATTTCCATTGCAGAGCCATTTAAAATCATCAGAATCCCTCAAATTCATAGTTGAGTGATTTGAAAATTTAATATTTACTTGCGATAATCACATACGAGTACACCATCCAATCGATCGTCAGACCGACGAAATCGCACCAAAAAATCGGCAGATAAAATTTGATCGTCAGATCGATGAAATCGTCAACGATAGTCACATACACTGTGCAGTCGATCTGACGATCAAAATATCGTCAGATCGATCTGACGACGGATTGGATCGTATATGGGGGCTAATAGGAGAATAGCACACGTAACTCAAAAAAAAATTGTTAGTTGATCTATGTGCAATGATGCTAATCGTCACGGGGTTGACTAGGCGCCAGGCGGGGAACAAATTATGTATGTATATCGATAATTTTCGTGTGTGATTAGTGTGATTAGTATCAAATTGTTAGCGAAGGGAACACTGGATGCTACTAGCTGCACTCGCAGCAAGTTTATACAAATTTGATTTGTGTCTGAAGCTCTGAAAAAAGCAACGAAAATTAAATTGGTGGCTCGGTACACAAGCTTCGGTGCGGCGCGCCCGAAGCCTAATATTTACCAGTTTTTAGTCGTATCTATAATCAATGTAGCCAATATTTTCATTAGTCACTTTTAATTATTTTTTGCCTACATTGTCTTCGATTCGTAACAACGCAATATAGAACAACAAAGATATAAAAAAAATAGCAATTCATCATGACTATAAATAATGGTCGCCATTATTCAACATGACTCATATCAATCTAAGTGATTTTGCATGTCAAGAAATTATTGCCTATTTATAAGAAACTTTCTCCAAAAGTTCGTGAACCAGTAAACAATCAAAACAAGTTGACTATAACGTTGATGTATCATAGTATGACAAAGAGCACCGTCATTGTAGGACATGATTCTGTAAATTTTTAAAAAAGTTTATGCATCCATTATTTTATCTTTACTTACCATATTATCATCACTTTGAAATGAAATATCAATACGAAAAACATAATTTTAGTAAAGTGTGACTAATGTATTTTAGTTTTCGACTGACGCCTGCAAGTGCTCTGAATTCGAGCAAAATTGATCCAAATCCGCCCCTGTGACAATTGAACATCCTTAGAAATTTTTAATTAACTTATAAGTGTTAGTACTTGATCTGAGAAGTGTCAGTTGACAGTTCGTCTAACAATTAATAAATTTATTCGTTTATTTTTATTCTTGCCATAACACCAGCTACGAGTATGTTCTGTCAGATCAAATAATTTTGTTTGAGTAAAAATCAGATCAACACTCAAATAACAAGCCGAAAGTATGATACCCTTCACCACTTATGGTGTATTTGCCACTTTGAAATTAGTAGTGAAACTTGTTCGAATTTCACTGGTCCAATGAGGGGTATATGAAATAGTGAGCCAATTTCAACCAAATTTAGGGCCATGATTTGGCAGTCATGCATAATGTGTGATAATGTGAAATTTGGTAAAGATATTTTCAGAAATAAAAAAGTTTTCCTAACAAAAATCTGCTTTAGGAGCGGTCGTTCCTATGACAACTATATGATAGAGTAGTTTATTTTTCAGAAATATGATTTGGCTAGAGATTCTATTGACTATTGTGAAATTTGAAAAGGGTAGCTTCAGAAATAAAAAAGTTTTTCTCACAAAGACTAATTTTTGGGCCGGTCGTTCCTATGGCAACTATATGACGTAGTGGTCTGATTCCGTTGGTTCCAACATATTTATAGCGTACAATAGAAAGAATGCTTTTTACAAAATTTCAGCTCGATAGCTTTAAAACTGAGGGACTAGTTTGCATAAAACCAGACGGACTGACGGACAGACAGACAGACAAAGCTTAATCGACTCGTCTCATCATACTGACCAAAAATATATATAGTTTATATCGTTGGAGATGCTTTCTTCTGTGCGTTGCACAGACAAAGCTTCATGACAAAGTTAATATACCCTATTACATCCGTGAAGGATATAAAAATGGGATTTAGGGAAATCTACCTGCAACGGACGCAAGCATAAATTTGACGGGTATGGATGCTTTTGGCAGATGTAACATGCATTCAGAAAACAAATAAGGTATGAATGGAGGCCGCCGAGCATTTTCCGCAAAGTTAAACACATGTATGCAGAGTAACATGTTTCTGCATAGTGTCAACAAAATCGTGGGGTAGGTCCATTTCGGTCCGGGAAGTCAGAAGGGCCTTAGCAACTACAGCGGTAGCCGACAATATTACAGGCATTATTCGCACACTATTAAGATGCCAAAGTTGTTTGATTTCATAGTTTACCCTTTTCTCCGTATGTTTTCTCTCGATGTTCCTATTATTGGGGATAGTAGCATCGATTACACAAGTCTGTAATGAAATTTTTCTGATAAGTGATTTTCATAGTATTTTTAGCGCTGATTACGGGAAAAATAATGAAAAGGTTCCATCACGTACAGTTTAATCACAAATTTCAGTTAAAAATATGGCTATTTATACACTTTTTGTAGGTTAGCATCACAGTTTTCAATATTTTTTAATCTTAAAATCATTTTTTTTTTCTATTGAATTCACTGAAGGTAATTAATATGTAAAGTGTTAACGGGGTTTTGAGCAATGTCGCCATTCTCGCTTCGAACAGACATAAAAAAAACCTAGCAAAATTGGGTGTAAACTAGTTTAATTTTTCTAAAACGGGATAGCTCCTTTTTTTAATAGTAAATGCGTATTCCGGACACCAGTTATTCCTAAGAACACATTAACTAGCTCCTCTACAGTGATAATATAATTTTTTCCAGAATGACTCCGATATTTTTAGTTACTTTATGATGAAATTTGAGTTATGCAATAAAAATGCAATAAAAGGTACCAAACTGTGAATCAAAATTTTTTATTGGTCAAGAGCGAGGTACGATGTTATTGGGAACACCAAACATACATATTGTACTTAATTTGTATAATTTTTTTTACTTTACTGCACGCCTTTAAAAAAAAATGATTAACAAATTTTCCCCTATTCCACTTTTATAACTTTTCCATTTTAAATCTATGTTTTGTGGGAAAACCTGACGTGATAGGAAAAAATGGGAATCGGTATTGAATTCATCACCAAAAAAATACATAAAAATACGTGATTTTAATAAAATATAAAAACCAACAAAAAAAAAATTTTAAGCGAACTATATTCCTAAAAATCTACGTTTTACGGAAAAACGCTACGTGATAAAAAAAACTGGTTTCGATCTTGAATGCAGCACTGGAAAATACATAAGAAGTAATTTAAAATATAAAAAATATTTAAAAAATAAAAACCAATAAAAATGAAACCTGAATATAGAGGGCTACGCCTGCAATCCGAGGGATTTGTAGCAAGCGCTAATTTTGGCAAGTAAATATTGGCTCCCTGTTCTTCTTGGTATCACTCAGATGGATAAAAACACCATAACTAAAATGTCTTACACGTAATATAGTATCTTACAAGTCAATCCATAGAAAAAGACTAATCGTTTTAATACGAGAAGCTGTACTATAGATAGATATGAATGTATACGAGATAAACTGTCCTACTCTTCGAGATGCTTAACCATATTCATGTTAAGACGACATTGCAAATTGCAAACTTGCATAACCCTCCTCCCCTCCTTCCAATCCCACCAATCTTTACCCTTACAGAAATGGTTCAACTACAATTCGCTCTACGAAAAACAATATACAGGTATTACTTGCACCTATGCATGAGGCCGGTAGGTGTATTTTTTGTATGGATAGTGTAAAGTTGCCTAATTTTAAATGAATGTACTAATTTTAAATATTATGTGATTGTAATGAAACCTAGAGATATTATTGCTTATGAAGTTGGTTTTCATTGGCCATCAATATTTTTGACCTGGGGAGTGCTTGAGGGGTGCAGGGGTGTGCTAACTGCAAATATAGAAATGTACTATTATTAACCTTTTTTGATGAGATTTCAAAATTCCATTATTTTCAGTTTTCTATGTTAGTGAAATGCCACTTTTCTGTAAATTTTCGTACTTCTAAGTGTAACGGTCTCGAAATGCAAGGCGGGTGGGACAAACTCGGACCACATATTTTCCCCTCTCCCTCTTTTCTCCTTTCTTCAAATTGAAGAAATTCCAAAAATGGAATGTACTCGACGGTACCTTTCTTACGATAACCCACTTGCCTATACCAAACGAAAAAAACTTTCGACCTTCATTTCCCCTCTATGGAGGCCTCCCTTAAAGTTAACCTATTACGACGCATCGCTTTCTCCAGAGAATTATAGTACTTCTACATATTTCCACCAAATTTCATGCATGTAGCTTCAGCGGTTCGTGAGATATTTCATGGACGGACAGACAGACAGCCGGACAGACGGACGGACGCATGACCGATTTCATAACGCCACGTCCAGCGTAAATACGGTGCGTACGGTGCGTGCGTTGCGGGACACGCACGCAACGCATTAATTTGCGGTGAACGCGGAGAGTGTCCAACGACAATACGACAATGCCTTAATGCGGGTTGCGTTGACAATTGTCATTCTGTATAAAAATGGCTCGTTTCAGCGCGAAAGATTCTTTTGACGGAAAATAGTTCATTAAAAATAAAAATATTGAGAAATCGAAAAAAAAAACAATCGACTTCAAACAAGTGTTATATACAGAAACAGGCTATCTATACCCGCAATTGCGAGAGGATGAAAGTAAATTTCGTGAATGTATGCGAACGGTTAGGACCTTTCTATACTCCTCTGATAAAATTAGTTCAACCGGTTGAAAAATTTCAAAATCGACTTCGGCCCGCTTTTTCCTACAGTACTGGACCCCCTATCAACGGGAACTTTGAAGCATATATTCAGCGGATTCTTCACATAAGTTGTGCCAAATTTCAAAATAATACGATTTTTCTTCAATATCCGCCGCTATTCTATCTTTACAACCACGGTGGCTCTTATTCCAAAGCACACTCCGCTTTTGAACTTCCGAGATTCGAATGTTCTTCGTTTTTCCGCACGATAATGCGGGCAAAATCAAACGAGTTTGATTTTCAAACAATGCGTGCGATGCGTGGTCGTCGCATCGCACGCATCTCGTGCTTACGTTGGACATGCACATTTGACAACATAGGTTTGATTTTGAAATTTGCCCGTATTCAACGCACGCACCGCATGCCCGTACTTACGCTGGACGTGGTGTGAGGGTTTTGTTTTTTTTACAAAACCCTAAAAAAGACTCCATCTTCATCTTTCAAAGTAATAGTTTTAATACGAGAAGCTGTACTGTAGATAGGTATACGAGATAAACTGTCCTACTCTTCGAGATGCTTAACCATATTCATGTTAAGACGACATTGCAAATTGCAAACTTGCATAACCCTCCTCCCCTCCTTCCAATCCCACCAATCTTTACCCTTACAGAAATGGTTCAACTACAATTCGCTCTACGAAAAACAATATACAAGTAGTACTCGCACCTATGCATGAGGCTAGTAGGTGTATTTTTTGTATGGATAGTGTAAAGTTGCCTAATTTTAAATGAATGTACTAATTTTAAATATTATGTGATTGTAATGAAACCTAGAGATATTGTTGCCTATGATGTTGGTTATTATTGGCCATCAATATTTTTGACCTGGGATGTGCTTGAGGGATGCAGGGGTGTGCTAACTGCAAATATAGAAATGTACTATTATTAACCTTTTTTGATGAGATTTCAAAATTCCATTATTTTCAGTTTTCTGAAATGCCACTTTTCTGTAAATTTTCATATTTCTAAGTATAACGGTCTCGAAATGCGAGGCGGGTGGGACAAACTCGGACCACATATTTTCCCCTCTCCCTCTTTTCTCCTTTCTTCAAATTTGAAGAAAATTCCAGAAATGGAATGTACTCGACGGTACCTTTCTTACGATAACCCACTTGCTTATACCAAACGAAAAAAAAATTTCGACCTTCATTTCCCCTCTATGGAGACCTCCCCTTAAAGTTGACCTATTACAATGCATCGCTTTCTCCAGAGAATCATAGTACTTCTACATATTTCCACCAAATTTCATGCATGTAGCTTCAGCGGTTCGTGACATATTTTGTAGCCGGAAATAAATGAGAACGTACGCACTGCTAATTGCAAACTACTTTATTCGAGGCACAAATATCGACTAACTCCTTTCGCTTTCAACTCTTAATTCTATCTATGACGGCAAAGTTAGAGCGAGATAGCACCATGACTGTCCCCCATCTGTTATCTTCTCTAACACCAGGAATGGAAAAGAATATCATGAATACATGGAAAAGACAACAAAGAATGAAACACTGCGATATTAACGAGACGCTGATGGTAATGGTGCCATTTCCCTCTACAACTCGGCCGTCCTGACTCTGAGAGCCCCTGATCTCTGCCAACAAATTTTTCACTTATCTCTGCAAGAATATATACATACATTTGTTCATACATGTTTTATCTTCTTATAATTATATCATGTTTTGATATAGCACATTTTAATTCCTCAAATAACATTTGGTTTTACGATATACATATGTACATTTAACTTTTAGATTTGGTATTTCTCTATATTATTATTATTTATTTATTTATTTTTTATCCAATGCCTTATGTTTTGAACACTCCAAACACCCTGATAAGGGTTACGAGACAATTGAAAACCTTCTACATCTTTTAACAAAAATCTGTAATTTTTTAATACTTTCGCTATCATGTATGGTCCTTTGTTCTTAGGTATTAACTTTCGCGCGATTCCTGCTGTACTATCAAAATTTCTAACCATTACAGAGTCCCCTGTTTTGTAGTCTGTTGGTGTTTTCCTCTTTTTGTTATAATACCTTTCATTGGTTAGTTGTGCTTGTTTCTGATTCTGTTCCCCTTTACTTCTTAATTTCAATTTTTGTGTGCTATCTGTGTCTGACCCTGTTAATACCCCTAAATTTTCCTTTAGCTCGTCCATAACTTCACCTTTTTGTATTAGTCCGAAGAACATTTTGTTAGGATATTGTTTGATACTACGATTTTGCGTATTATTCAGAGAATATTCTACCTTTTCAACTATTACATCCCAATGTAATTCCTTTTCTGGCTCTGTGAGCTTAGCTATCATTGGTGTCAAACTCCTGTTTATCCTCTCCACTTGCCCATTGGCCTGTGGGCTTCCTGTTGCTATTTGAATGTGTTTCACGTTGGCTTCCAATAAAAACTTGTCAAATTCTGTTGATGTGAAACAACTACCGCGATCTGACACTATTTATCTCGGTCTACTATACGCTCTAAAGTAGTCTTTTAATGCGCCAACGGCTTCTTTGGTATTTGTCGTCTTAGTTGTATACAGCCTTACAAATTTTGTAAATCCGTCAACTATTGCAAATATGTGTTTCTTTGCTCTCCCCGTGTTCACTGGTCCATAATGGTCAATGTGAATTATATCGAAGGGTTTATTGCCCTTAGGTATGCTGTGTAGGAATCCTTCTCCCTTTCCAGTTTTAGACGAAAAGGCGATGCACTTTAGACAATTTTCTATATGGTTTGATACTTTTTCCTTCGAGTTCGGAAACCAATAGCTTTTCGTAATTCCATCATTTTCTCTCTACCTACATGGCCTAATTCATCAAGATACTTGTATAGTACATGGCGTTCCATCTCTTCTGGTACATAAAATAACAACCTATTATCGTTTGTTTTCCTAAAAACTACTCCGTTCCTCATTTCAAACAATTTGTGTTCACTTTTCTCTAACAATTTCTTGACCTCTTGCAGTTTTTTATCTTTGCCTTGACAAATGACTAAATTGTCCTCAAAACTATTTATTTCTATCACCATAATGTCCGTACATCTGCTTAAAGCGTCTACATGTTGCATCTGTTTTCCTGCTCTGTGTACTAGTTCATAATCATAATCCTGAAGCTCTAGCGCCCATCTAGCAATTCTTGGATTGAGCTGTAATTTATTTAACGTTAGCGTCAGCGAATTGCAGTCTGTCACAATTTTAAAACGTTTCCCTTGTAGGTACACCCTAAACCTCCGTAACGCGTGGATGATAGCTAATGTTTCCAGCTCAAAACTGTGATATTTCGACTCGACTTCCGACGTTCGTTTCGAAAAATAAAATATCGGGTGTAATTTTTTATCTTTCTTTTTCTGCAGCTGTACCGCCCCGAATCCCAACGAGCTAGCATCGCAATGTAGTTCGATGTCGTCTTCGTAATTGTATATTGACAACACTGGTGCCTGTAATAATTTTTCTTTCAAATTCAAAAAGCAATCTAATTCTTTCTCTTCGAACTGAAACTGTTTGTCTTTCTTCAACAGGTCGTATAAAGGTTTGGCTATTGTTGAGAAATCCTTCATGAACCTACGGAAATATGAGCATACTACTACTACTACTTTGCCTTAACCCCTAGCGGGGCATAGCGCGTCAACTACTCCTGTGCGCCATCGTACTCTGTTCTGGGCAATGGGGCGCAACTCCCCAAAAGACTTACCCAGTGCCTGACACTCCTTTGCCACAGATCGACGCCATGTGATTCGAGGACCCCCTCTTGGTCGGCCTTGGTTGGAAATGGGGTTCCATTTCATGGCATGCATAGCAATGCAGTTATCACTCTTCCGCAATGTGTGACCTATCCACTGCCATTTTCGCCTGCGTATCAATTCGTCGATTGGCATCTGACCCGTACGCCGACTTAGCTCTTCATTTGATATTGTTTCGGGCCAGAAAATTCTTAAAATTCGACGAAGACATGAGTTGACGAAAACTTGCAGCTTTCTGGTAACTCCTACGGAAACTTTCCATGTACTGCTCCCATACAAAAGCACTGATAGCACCAGGGAGCGAAACAGGCCCAGCTTGGTCTTGATGCTGAGATAACTGCTCTGCCAGATTTTGGACAGCATGCCGTATGCGCGTTTAGCCTGGTTGATACGACGAGCGATGTCCTGCTCCGTACCACCATTTTCGGCAACAATGCTACCCAGGTAGACGAAGTTGTCCACCTTCTCCACAGGCTGCCCATTAATATTGATGGCAACAGGTGTCGGATTTCTTTTTCGCAACGGCGGGCTAAGAACCTTGGTCTTGTTGGTATTAATCTTTAGCCCAACCTTGCTTGCCTCCCTCTCGAGATCTAACGCCATTGCGGACAGATCCATGATTTTGTGGGAGAGTAGGCATATGTCGTCAGCGTAGTCAAGATGTTGTAGATAAGATGTCAAAGTCCATTGAATTCCTCTGTCGAGTCCGGATAGGGCTGCATGCAACACATCGCCGATCACAATGAGGAATAGGATCGGTGAGAGGATGCACCCCTGCCGAACTCCACTGCGAATCTCAAAGTCCCCCGACACCTTACCTTTATGCAGAACGCGACATTTCGCGCCGTCATAGGTTGCCTTAATAATAGCCACAAGCTTCTCAGGGATGCCTCTCCTGCGCAAGGCCGCCCATATAGAATCCCGGTTCACACTATCGAAAGCCTTTTCGAAATCGATGAAAAGCAAGTGAAGCGGAGAATCGTATTCAGCGCATTGCTCGATGATGATTCGCAAGGTGTTAATGTGATCGACACAGAAGAATCCGGATCGAAAGCCAGCCTGCTCTTCATCAATTGTGCTTTCTAAGTGGGCCTTTAGTCTCTCCAGGACGATTTTAGCTATTATCTTGGCAACGGCAGGAAGCACACAAATGCCTCTCCAATTATTACAGTCTGTGAGGCTACCCTTCTTTGGAAGTTTGATGATCAAACCTTCCTTCCACTCAGTGGGAAAGGTCTCTGTATTCCACGCTTTATCAACAAGTGGGTGCAGAAAATCGGCAGTTACGCTTGGCGCTGCTTGATAAAGTTCGGCAGGGATGCCGTCAAGTCCGGCGGCCTTTCCTCGTTTTAGTGCAATAATTGCAGTGACTATTTCCTCTTTAGTCGGGGCAGTGGACCGTATACGCACATTTTGATGGTTAGCTAAATTATCTATATGAGGGGGAACTTCACCAGAGGTTACACGGTTCAAAACCGCGGCGAAGTGTTCTCTCCACCGCCTCATTTGATCTTCTTCCAAGATAAGTAGCTTTCCATCACTATCTTTCACCGGATGTTGGCAGGAGTTACGACCACCTGTAAACTCCTTGATGACACCGTATACGGCGTTTAAGTTGTTATTTCTTGCGGCTTCTTCTGCTGACGCTAAAAGAGAATTGGCATAAACTCTTTTATCGCGTCGCACACTACGCTGAACTTCTCGATCTTTCTGACGGTAAAGGAGTTCGATGCTGCTTCGATTGTCGTCTGAAGCTGCAGCCAAACGAACTTTCAGCTCCTTTCTTTCAACAATCCGCTGCCATGAAGCGTCGGACATCCAGGGCTTATTCCGGCAATCCGGGTTTGGGCCAAGGATGGTATTTGCGCTATCAATGTACGCATTTTTTATGGCATCCTAGTTTTCGTTTATGTCACTATCTGGGTGACTAGTTATCTCAGCCGCTTTTTGCACAAGATGGTCATTATATTGTTGTAAGACAGCTGGATTTTTTAGTCGAGTGGTGTTGAATTTGCGGGGCCTGGATCTTTCGTCGCTGGGGCGGCGCACGGCTGCAATACGCAATCGAACATTAGCGATCATAAGATAATGGTCTCTTCCCATCCCAATATCGGCACCCTTCTTGTTTCGCACGTCCAGGAGGCAACTCTTGAATCTTTTACTAATGGCAAAATGGTCGATCTGATTTTGTGTTCTGCGCCGATCAACAGAGGACCAACTGATTTTGTGGTGGTCCTTATGCTCAAACATAGTACCACCGATGAAGAGACTGTGAAAGTTGCAGAACTCTACAAATCTTTCACCGTTGTCATTACGATCACCAAGACCGTGTCTCCCCATCACATGTCTGAGCCCATAGTTATCAGCGCCAACTTTCGCATTCAAATCACCCATAACCATTATAATGTCACCTTTAGGTGTTCTGCTCTGAACGGCGTTTAGTTCTTCGTAGAAGGAGTCTTTTGCCAAGACATTGTCGGGTTCAGTAGGGGCATAACATTGTATTATTGAGATGTTCCTCATTTTGGTCCGGAACCTGGCGGTCAAGACCCTGTCAGAGACCGGTTCCCAGGATAAGAGACAGTTTCGCGCGGCTCTGGTTAAAAGGAGCCCCACACCTGACTCACGACGACTACCGGTAGCTTTACCGGAGTACAACATTACAGTGCTGCCCGTTGGAGAGATGAATTCTCCGCTGTTCCACCATCTTATCTCACTAACTCCTAAGATATTTAATTTGTACCTCAGAAATTCACTCTCTAATTGAAGAAATCGTGCGTTCTGGGGACCTTCTGATCCATTGTCCAGGAGAGTACGCACATTCCAGAATCCAATCTTTGTCATTGTACGATAGCCAAAAGTCGTAACCGTTGAGTCAGTCCTTATCCGAGGCATAGTTGACGTTTCGTTAGCATATAAAGATTTCGGATAGTGCAAGTTGCTGGCATACACATCCTGTCCTTTGATTGTCGGTTTTAACGACAGGCCCTCAAAGGGAAAGGCCGTGGTATTTTTTTCACACCCCACACCACAGGGGTACCTCAACCAAATCATCGCACCGCCATCACTGGCGGCTTGACGTTGGTTGGCAATGGTCAGTGACCACTGCCGTTCCAGGAGGCGCCCACGCGGAGGACTATGGAAGAGGAGTTTTTGCCCCCCCCCCCATAATCCCAAACAAATCTGTACTTTTTGAACCTTATCCGGTATTGGAAAATTTTTCACTGCTTCCAACCCTTTGTCATCGGCTTTAATACCTTCATCCGTGATTAAAAACCCTAAATATTTTATACTATCTTGTAAAAACTCACACTTGTCCATTCTAAGCTCTAACTTGTTTTGCACCAACCGTTTAAAAACTTCTTTCAAAGTGTTAAGATGTTCTTCAATATTTTCACTCGCGATCATAATGTCGTCCATATATACTATCACTTTGTTATCTTTAATCATATCCGCAAAAATTGTGTTTACAAACCTTTGAAACACATGCGACGCATTTTTCAAACCCATTGGCATTCTTAAAAATTCATATTGTTCTAACGGAGTAACGAATGATGTGTATTTTATGGAATCCTCATTGACAAATACATGAAAGTAACCATTTTTCAGATCCAGTTTTGAAAATATCCGTTTTGATACTAGTTTGTCTAGTAAATCGCCGATTAGTGGCAATGGATAATTGTCTTTTACCATAACTTTGTTTAATCTTCTAAAGTCTATACACAGTCTCAAATCCCCAGTCTTCTTTTTCACTAAAACTATCGGTGACGCATATTCTGAACTACTAGGTCGGATAATCCCCCCTTCTAAATATTCATCTATCAGTTTCTGTAGCTTGTCTTTCTCTGTATACGAAAGCCTCCTTGGTGTGCAACTGAACGGTTTTGAGTTTTCCACCCTTATATTAATCTCAGATTTTACTAATGGTTTATCTGGTTTTTCTGCGTTTATGTAGTTATCCGTTAATATTTGTGTGAATCGATTCCGCGTTTTATAGTCATTCAACTTCCCGATATTATACACCCATTCTTCGCTTTCATTATCTACATAGTTTATACTTAACATATCTTTTTCAAAATTATCTATATCTTTTTCGCTTAAACTTGTGGCTTTTTCCTTTGTTTCTATTTCTAACAATTTAGCTCTAAAATTGCCATTGTGTTCTTTACTTTTCCTAACTGTCTCAACGCCCGTTTCCTGTTTATCTGTTTCTACTCTACCATTTTCTCTAACCGTTTCCATTTCAAGTATTCGCCTTTCTCTATTCGACTCTGTGCTATCTATTTGACCATCCAATGTCATAGTACCATCTGTTACGTAGTTGCTACTGTATGTCTCTACCTTTTCCGCGAACTTTTCCATGTCCGTGTATTCCCTTTTACTTTCGGTTTTTTCGATCGTAACCATTTTCAAGGTGTTTAGGTTTATATTTAAATCACATGCTTAAATAAAATCTCTACCAAGAACAACATCGTAACTCATAGACTCATTTGCCACAATTACTAAATGAAAATAAACTTTTATTGTTTCCTTTAAAATACAACATAACGTTTTTCCGTACATTTCGAGCTGGCTTTTATTAAGCCCAAAATATGAATTGAAAACTGTACTTAATTGTGCTTCCTCTGGCACTAGAGATCTCTTTATAAATGAAATGGGACTACCAGAGTCTATGAGGCATGCTGAAATTATATGCTTGTTACTATTGCTCACAAAGTAAATTTTAACATATCTTACATAGTTGTTGTTGCTCGTCGTCGATTTTTTCTCCGGGCATTGGGCTACGAAATGACCGACTATGCCACATACGTAGCACGATCCAGGCTCCCTCTTAGGCTTCTTGCAATCTCTGGCCCAGTGTCCCCTCGAGTTGCAATTGTGGCAACGCGAATCCTTGATTGTATTCACTCTCGTAACCGTTTTGTCCGGTGATATTTGTTTCGGTAAACGTATGTCAGCGAATGCACGCAGCATTTGTATAGGTTCGCTGAAACATTGGACGCGTGCCTGTATTTGCAGATTTTCTGATGGTATACCCTCAATGATGCGATCCAGCAACTCATCCGTTTCGATGTTTACGCTACGCGCCAACATCGTTTTGTCTTCGAAGTATTCCGCAAACCGTTCATTTGCTTGCCAGGTGCGCCCTTCAAATCTTCGTCGTATTTCAGCCTTAGATTCCTTCTTCCCGAACGCTAGTGACAATTTTGTCTAACAGCTGGTCGATTGGTTCAACAATGCGCATCGGATCCGCATGTAATCACTGTAGTGCATTACCTTTGAGTTTACTTATGCATAATAGATGACGATGCATGTCCTTCAAATCATAAAGTCGCGCTACATTTTCCAATTGGATAATCCAATTTTGCACGCACGTCTCACCCTTAAACTCCAATAAAACTTCCTTCGATAGTGCCAGCGTTGTATACGATAATTCGATTTTCTGTTTTTCTCGGTGTAGCGTACCCATTGTGTTTGTTGTTGGTACATAAACATCTTTCTGCACCACCGCACTAGCGTTGCCGTCGCCGTGTTCGTTAAACTCGCCGCTGTTATCAATATTGTTTCCGTCGTCACTATCGCCGTCACCATCTATGCTGCCATCGTTCGGACGTTGTTTTGTAGTCGTGCAAGTCCATTCCTGCTCTTGTAGCACATACGTCTTGCCGTCTTCTTCTGGATGTTATTGACGTTGCGACTTCTCGCCATGTTTTGCTTGACCTTCAATACTTTGAAGCACTTGCTTATTCGCCTCGATTTCATCACGCAACATCTTCAATAATTTCGTACTCTCCAAGAGTTCCGCTTGCGTTTGATAGAATGAACTTTGCAGGCTGCTGCTGGACTGCGGTTGCTGGTTTTGTGGCGCGGCAATGTTGGGCGACTCACTTCGCACCAAGCTCGCTGCTCCGTCGGTCTTTTCGGTACTCGGTGGGTTGCCGCGTTGTTCTTCTGGCACTTGCAACAATCGCGCTACTAATTCTGCTTTGGACCCCTTCGTAGGAAGGTCCAATTCACTCAACCACGTCTTTAATTCTGTCACTCGCATGTAGTTCAGCTTAGTGTCCATTTTACTGAATTCGGACCATTTCTGATATTGTAGCCGGAAATAAATGAGAACGTACGCACTGCTAATTGCAAACTACTTTATTCGAGGCACAAATATCGACTAACTCCTTTCGCTTTCAACTCTTAATTCTACCTATGACGGCGAAGTTAGAGCGAGATAGCACCATGACTGTCCGACATCTGTTATCTTCTCTAACACCCGGAATGGAAAAGAATATCATGAATACATAGAAAAGACAACAAAGAATGAAACACTGCGATATTAACGAGACGCTGATGGTAATGGTGCCATTTCCCTCTACAATTTCATGGACAGACAGACAGACAGACGGACGGACGCTTGATCGATTTCATAAGGGTTTTGTTTTTCTACAAAACCCTAATAAAAAAGGCAAATTTTTATGGTTGTGTTTTTTTTTCTTAATTTTTAGCTGTAAGTCCCTGTATTGTGGGAAAACCTTACATGCTGAAAAAAGGGGTTCGGTTTTAAATTCAGCACTAAAAAATACATAAGAATCATTCATCATCATCGTGGCGCGACAGCCCGACTTCGGGCCTTGGCCGCCTGGATCGTTGTCCTCCAATTATCTCGGTCACGTGACCACGTCCTCCAGTTTTGGAAGCCCGGTAGCTGCTCAGCGTCCACACCTACTGAGCTCTCCCAACGAGATCTCGGTCGTCCTCGCGGTCTCGCTCCGTCGACTCGTTCTGCATTCATTACTCTTGTTGGCATGCGATCATGCCCTGCCCATTGAAGTCGTTGTAGTTTGACGATTTTCGAAACTTCCAGCTCATCGTACAGTTCATACAACTCATGGTTGTACCGGATGCGCCATCCATCTCGATCGCAAAGAGCCCCGAAAATTCGCCGCAGAACCTTACGTTCAAATGTGTCTAGCATGTTTCCCGAGGCTTGAGTTAGGGTCCATGTTTCGCAGCCATAGCATAGCACTGGTCGTATAATGGTTTTGTGCACATGCTTCGATTTCATTATGGGAAGAACCGAGAAAAAGTTTTATTAGCTAACTGTATCCGTCGCTTGATTTCGTCAGTTTCGTTGGCGTCACTTGACAAGTTGCGACCCAGGTATATGAAGTTGTTCACGAATTAAATGTTAAGGTCCCCCATATTGATGCTTGGTTGTGCAGGTGTCCTTGTAGTCGATTGCATCATTATTTTAGTTTTACCCTCGTTTATACGTAGTCCAACTTCTTTTGCAGCGGTATCGAGAGTATGTAGAAGTTCTTCTGCGTCGGCCAATCTTCGGGACATGATGTTTATGTCGTCGGCGTACGCTGCTATTTGTGTCGACTTGATGAGTAGCGTCTTGCTGTTGTCGATATTCATAGCCCGAATAGCGTATTCTAGTGCTAGGTTCAAGAGCGTCAGTGCCAGTCCATCGCCCTGTTTCAGACCAGTGCGAGTTTCAAATAGATCAGTAAGTCTATTATGGATCCTGACTTGTGAGACGGAGTTGGTCATCGTCATCTTTGTCAGTCGCACCAATTTCGCCGGTATACCAAATTGCAGCATGATGTTGTACAGTACTCCACGATCGATACTGTCGTATGCCTCCTTGAAGTCGACAAAGATTTGGTATACGTTTACGTTGCATTCCCAGCACTTCTGGAGTATCAGTTTGACTGTAAAGAGCTGATCGGTTGTGGAGCGACCAGGTCTGAAACTGCTTTGATATTCGCCAATGATTCGTTCTGCGTACGGTTTTATTCTATTTTCCAGAATTTTCGTCAAAATTTTATATGACGTACATACTAGTGATATGCCCCTGTAATTCTCACACCACATTTTATCTCCCTTTTAGTGAGTTGGACAGATGATGCTTCTGCGCCAATCGTCTGGGATCTCCTCGTCCTCCCATACTCGCAGGAGTAATTGATGTATGGCATTAGCTGGACTCGTTGCACGGTATTTTAACAGTTCAGCTGGAATCTCGTCAGCGCCCGGCGCTTTATTTCATTTTAGTGACCGCAACGTGAGATCGACTTCCTCTACTGTCGGGGGTTGTATGGGTGGACCTAGATCAACAATATCGTCGAGAGCTTCTTGTGATAAATATTGAGTAAAATGGCAAAATTATAATGATAAGTCGCAAAAAAATCCTGCTATCTGAGAGCTATCTCGACGTGTGGTGCGTAAACCCTTACCCCTAGTTCACACTCATAGACAAGTTCCGCAACTCCTGTCTATAGACAGGGTTCTGTGATTTTTTAGAAACAAATCGGGAACAATTCGAGTGTTCTGCAACTGCATGTACAATACATGTCTATGAGTTGTCTATCGTGTGTCTATGAGTTCCCATCAAGAATGGAAAACTTGAGACATTTTGTGCAACATTTCGTCGTCTTCTCAAGAGCATATAGAGTGCGGTCAGGTAATTGTCGTTTATTTGAGTAGTATTTTTGAATGTGGACTGCACGAAGTTTTTTAACGAAGATACATATTATGGCTTCACAAACTTCAGGGACAAACGATGATATCGTCTGCTTGGGAACCCCGAATGTATACATAAGGCTAGTAAATGAATCACCACTCGCCAGATAACGAAGCGTTACCACCTGAGGGCAGGTGGGATGCTTTCTCTAAATCTTGTGTCTTGTATTGAAATTTTACTTCAAACCATTTGTAGCAATACCTCAAAATCCATAGCGGTTAATGTGGAAAAATTCTGGAAGAACTTCCAATTTCAGCTTTCTAATAGATTAAGCCCGAATTTAGGACCATCTACAAACAAGGTCCGTATAAACAAACGTTTGCGGGCTTTCTTCCGTTTTTCATTAGCAAAGATAAAGGCTACACAAGCAGCAATTCCGCAGGCCGCTATTTTAGTTGCCATGTCTCTCAGAAACTAAATGTAGATGTGGACGAGCAACAAAGTCCATAAAAATGTTCCGAATTGTTCGCGATTGTCTAAATACAAAATCCTCGATTTGTCTATAGACAATTGCACGATTTTGTCTATGAGTGTAGACTAGGGGTTTAGAGTTACACAAAAAATATATGGTGGGACGTTTTCTCTTAAAAAGTTCTAAAACAAGCTAGCCTTCGGCTAGCTTGCCGAAGATATGATATGATATGATATGATGATATGTATCATACCTTCGTTGTGTTTTGTGGTACATTTGCCTTTTTGAAATTAGTAGAAAACTTGTTCCGATTTCACTGTTCCTATAAGAGGTATATGAAATAGTAGGCCGATTTGAACCAAATTTAGGAACGTGGCTTAGCAGTCAATACGGTTGAATAATATTCAATTTCGTAAAGATATCTTCAGAAAGAAAAAAGTTTTTCTGACAAAAACTGGCTTTTGGGACGGTCGTTCCTATGACAACCATATGATAGAGTAGTCCCATTTCAACCAAATTCAGAAATATGATTTCACTAAAGATATTATTGATTATTGTGAATTTCGAAAACAATATTTTTAGAAATAAAAAAGTTTTTTTCACAAAGACGAATTTTTGGACCGGTCGTTCCTATGGCAGCTATATGACGTAGAGGTCGGATTTCAGCCAAATTCGGGGAAGTGATTTAGCTAAAATACTATTGATTAGTGTGAAGTCTGAAAACGATATCTTTAGAAATAAACAAGTTTTTCTCACAAAGACGAATTTTTGGACCGGTCGTTCCTATGGCGGCTATATGACGTAGTGGTCCGATTCCGTTGGTTCCGACATATATACTGCCTGCACTAGAAAGGAGGCTCTGTACAAAATTTCAGCTTGATAGCTTTAAAACTGAGGGACTAGTTTGCATAGAAACAGACAGACAGACGGACAGACGGACAGACAGACAGACAGACGGACAAAGCTTAATCAACTCGTCTCATCATACCGACCAAGAATATATATAGTTTATATGGTCGGAGATGCTTCCTTATGTGCGTTGCAAACTTCATGACAAAGTTAATATACCCTATCACATCCGTGAAGGGTATAAAAATTCCGCGGCAGCATAAATCTACTTTTATGTGGAAACCATTATTGCCAAATTAGTGAACCATAAATACATTTGAATTGGATTCCGTATTTTCAATGCACATTTCATAGCATTAAATTAATTCTTAAGCTGCTAAAACGGGGGGCTAGTGAAACGCCGGGCCGCCGCTACGAGTCATTTCATGGCGTCCGCTGGTGGCCGGGCGCAGGCGGTGGCGAACAACATGCTTAATCGCCGAGTGCGCGCCCCGAAGGCAGACAGTCTCAAACGTCGCTCGTAGTTGTGTGTTTTCAGGAAACTTTGCGATATAAACGTACAGTGAATATAATAAACGTACAGTGGATATAATTAGCAGTTATTTAAATATTAATAGTTACTTATAATACGTAGTTGCAGTAGAAATAAGATTCGTTTTTGTTTTAATCAGATAGAAACTGGAATTGTTTTTTTTTTGTTAGTATAAAAAGTAGCTACTTACAATAATGTCTCGAAAACGTAAATCTAATATTTCACAAAGCTTTCATAGAGCTCGGGCTTTAAAAGTAGTAAGAAATGACGAGATGTGTCAACAAGCCAAGCTGCGAAGGCTTAAACAGGCGGTACGTCAGGCAGCACACAGAGCTGCTGAGATACCAGAGTAGTCCGAAGCTCGACGTCGACAGAATGCTGAGTGTCTGGCATCTAAACGAGGTGCTGAGACTCTAGACCAGTCACAGGTTCGGCATTAGCAGCAGGCGACTTACATGGCGTCACAAAGAGCCACGCTGTTGCTGCAAGGGCAAAACAACGACCTCAAATCGTCACAAGAAACACGTGGGGGGTATTCGATGAGGCTGCATTTGAGTATGATGAGACCTTTGAAGAGAGAGTATCAGAGGAAATGAAAAAGAGCGAGAGAAACGAAGTAATTCGGCACAAGTGAGGAAGCAGGAAGGGGGATGGAAATTTGACATCTCGCATGCTTCTATATGGACCGGGCGGGTGTTCCGCGGCAGAGAGACAGACTGGAATGTTATTGTTCCAACAGGAAAAGTAGGAGAGGGGATGACATCTTACGTGCTTCCTGTGCTTTTATATAGACTGCGCGGGTGTTGCGCAGTGGAGGGCGTGTGTCTCTCTGTTTACTTTTTACGAATGGAATTGCTTCAAGTAGTTTAGTGTTGAGTATATGCGGATTGCTTCTCCATACTTATTCTCTATGGATGAGACTCTTGATTATGAAAGTCACAAGCTTATAAAAATAGAAGCGATGAGCAAAGATTGCAGATTTTGCGGCGCTCTTAAATGGAAAGAGGAAGCAGCAGGTATGTGTTGTTCGTTCCTTCAATAGACGAGCCAGTTGAACCTCTAAGGGAACTTTTCTCTTTTGAAACAGAGTCTCGCCATTTTCTGAGAAGTATAAGAAAATACAATACGTGTTTCCATATGACATCTTTTGGAGCCGAGTCGGGCAAAATCCTGGCATTGAGACAATATTCAATGCCAGGATTTTGCCCGACTTTCACAATTCATGGCCAAGTATAATACAGAATTGGCTCTTTGCTTCCTGCGACCGATATGGCACCATCATTTTCGCAAGTCTATTTCATCGGCGATGAGGAAGCAGAACTCGATAGGCGTTCTAAGTACGTACAAGACGTAGAAAGAAACACGGTTCAAAAAATATAACGAGTTCTACACGATCACAACATTTTAGTGCATGAAAACGGCTAGAGATAGAATGACAAATGATAATTACAAGGTTGTTATCCACCCAGACCGTGTACCACATGGTCAACATGAGAGACGGTTTAATTTTGCATCCAGAAATGAAATAGCTGCCGTAGTAGTTAGTGATGAACAAACTACGTCTCAGGACATACAGGCGTATCATATGATGGTCCTTCGCGACGATTTTAATTTATTGCTTCGATGTGGACTCCTCCTTCACCAATTTTTGGTGGACATGTACATATGTCAAGATGGAAAGTGAGCGCTTCAAGGTTTATTTTTTTGAACAAAAAGAAACTTCGAGCAGAAAACTATGTTCATTTCAAGACGTGATAAGGAATGATGCGTATCTGGATCCAAATAACTTGGGTCAGATGGTGATTCTCCCGGCATCGTTTGTGAGCAGCCCGAAATACCTTCATGAATACACGCAGGATGCGTTCACATACGGGCGTAATTACGGGAGGCCTGATTTATTTATTACAATGACATGCGACCCCGCGTGGCCAGAAATCACGAAAGAGCTTATGCCAGGCCAAAATTCAACGGACAGACATGACTTAACAGCCAGGGTATTTCAAATAAAAGTACAAAAATTAGTTGTTCTACTCACAAAAGGTAAAATATTTGGTGACATGAAGTGCTTCGTGTACTCAATCGATTGGCAAAAACGAGGTTTGCCTCACGCACTTACTGCTGTGGTTGACGGAAATTGCGTCCCAACCAAATTGCCGAAGTCATAAATAAGTGCGGAGATACCAAACCTGGAAACTGATCAAAAGCTCTATGATACGGTGACCAAGAATATGATGGACGGGTGCTGCGGTGCATTAAATCCTTCATCACCTTGCAAAAAGGTGAGGGAAATGTACCAAAAGGTATCCAAAGGTGCTTTTAAAAGGTACTCAAGTCAATGATAAAGGCTATCCCCTGTACAGGTGTAGAGCACCAGAAGATGGTGGACGTACGATGACTCTAAAACCACGAGGTGTGAAATACTACTCGATATCCCGAATATGTGGTTTTTTTGTTGGATTGCGTTTTCGCGGTTCGGATTCGAATTATAATTGAGTGAGTGAAGTTCATTGGAATTACTGGCCGTGGAAATGGCCATGGTATTGGGATAATTTGTAATTACATTTTCAGGAGTGAGTGAAAAAACGTAGCTTTTCCCCAAACTACAAGATTTATTTTTTGTATGATATTATATAGGTATATACATGTATTTCGGGAGCAACTTACTCCCTTCCTCAGTATACAAGCTACTAAACCTAATAGCAAAATTACATATCAATTTAAGAATCTTAACATTAACGTTGCAGGTAGTCGAGAGCCATAAAAAGTTATACCTGTGTCCTAAAAAGTGAGGGGCCATATGTCACCAGTTTAGGGTCCTTTACTACCTGCTTTCCTACATCTATTCGCGGCGAGCTTAATTAGTTTGGAAGTGCAATTTCCTTGGTCCGTGTTTAATAATTCCTCCGGATTTTCGCGCATGATTTCGAGGCTTTCCCATTGATCCAAGGTGTACGGCTTGTTGATGTGTCGAATTATCTCCAAGTTTTCGCGGGTAACGGTATGCCCTTTTGCAGATTACAGATTTTATATTTTCAGGAGGTTTAATCTGTGTAGTGTTTAAATATGGCATTGCTAGTGGATTCAGATGGGTTTGCGATAGTTGTCCGCTTTGAGCAAAACCAACGTTAGGAATTTGATAATAATTAGTTGGATTACTGGTGGGTACGTTAGGAAATGCGTAGTTAAAATTTGGAGTATTTTGCGAATATATATTACCCTTTAATTTCTCTAGTCGCCGTGTGAATGTTTGAACATCTTCTGTCAATGACTGCCTTGATTGCCTAATTTCATCTAATATGTTATCTAGAGTCCTAGGCCTTAAATACGCGCTTTGAAATAGTTTTTTAAGGCCTTCTAAGGTTGTCGGTTTCTGTGCTACGAACAAATTGAACCCATCTCCAGTTGATTTTATCGGGAGTAGCGACACATAGGTTGCCTTATCCTTCGCATCAACGCATTTTAAACCTAATTGGCAGGCGTTGAGAAATTCGGATAGTTTGCTAGACACATCCACCAGATTTTCCACAGTGAAAACAGGGACAATTCGTGATACTACCTTCGCGATGGACTCGGTAGACATGTTTTGGTTGTTATTGAAGAACTGATCTTCCCCAACTGGTGAGTGATTTGGGAGACTTTGGACAAATGGAGGATTATTCTCAAAACTTCGAAATTTGTCACGCAAACTTTTAATTTCAAGGTATTTTATTTACTATCGAAAGTTGCTAAAAGACTATTATACTTACTGCGAAGCCGCAGGTTCTCACTCTCGACTGCTGATAACTTCCCGCTTAAGGTTTTAATTTCTTCCGCTTGTTTCTCAACCACTGTTTGCCTGGTCCTCGCCTTGTTCGCTAATTCTGCTTCTAACTCGGAATTTCGTTCTTCGGCTTCCTCTAATATCTCCTCTTTCTCCCTTAATTTCTTCTTTAAAAACACTAGTTCACTTTTACAATCTCTCGCGTTATCTGACTCCCGTCCTCGCTTTTCCAATAACTGCACTATAAGTTTTTCTACTATTTCACCATCTGAATTTTCAGTCGCAATGTCCGTTTCTTCGATTTCACTTTCTAACAAATTCCGAATATGCGAAAATTTCCGTTTCACTGATTCTAAATTTTGTTCTACTGATAAATAGTAATTTAGTTTTCCCTTAGTTAACACATTCGTTCCCGACATCTAATAACGTGTTACACAACACTTAATATTATATTTAATAACTATTACTATCACAAAAAAAATGTTTTAAGAAATAACACTGAAAGCACGCTAATAGTTCGCGTTAACCGGCTGCGCCAAAATGTGATGGTCCACCTGTACGATATTGAGATTTCAAAACACGTCTTCTACGTTTGGTGACACTTTCTTTATTACTCTTAATTTTTCCTTACTTGCTAACAATTTTTCAGTTTTCATCTTTTTTTTTGCTGATGGGTGGAATTTGTGTCAGCGAAACAATTACCGATAGAATTACGTCGCATGCGCATCCGATTCATAAATGCAATTGAACTTTATTGCTTCGTCGACACAAATTCACACGCGCATCGGGATTTCTTAAATTTAAAATACAATGACCAGAATGGGGTCATTACAGCGACAGATCACTGCTCATCAGGTGCTGCCTTCAATCTGCCGGTGGAAGCAGCACTACCAGAATATGGTTCATTACCAGTGGTTCATTACAATACCCTGTCTCTTGGGTTAAGACTCTACAAATATCTTTTTTTGTGCTTTTTATTAGCTTATCTCTTCATTTATATATTATATAAAAAATATGAACATTAACGTTTCCTCTGTGATGTGGAGAGAATAGGGCACAGTTTTTGCGGGCTTTTCGTCGAATGAGACTAAAATTGGCGGGGTGGTGTATGCTAGCAACATGCACATAAATGCCTTGTAAATGCTAACGAAACGTCAACTAGATCGTGCTAGACTGGTTGGTTATGTCCCATTTCGGGGTTATGGAAAATAAATGAATTAAAATATATAAACGTACATTAACGTATTCAGATTCATCGTTTTATGTCGATTTTTTTTTGTATTGATGACCACAAAGTACAATTCAAGTTTTACGATTCAACAGTTGATACATTTGAGTTTAGTATTATTTCTTCTGTTATTACCGTCTTGGGACATGCAGAAAGCTTCAAAAATTACAAATATCTTTGAAGATTAGTCCGATGATTAAGCCCATTTTCGTCTCGCTAAATTCGTGGCAAATTCCGCAATTATGTAAGCCATCGATATTCAATGTTACCAATGTGTCGGATTCACTCAAATATCGCCAAATCATTCTTCGTTCTTCTATGACTGAAGAACGAAGATATGATTTCACTCTTTTTAAACAAGAGAAAGAACTTTCCACTGTACAATTGGTTACAGCAGTGCAAGCGAACATTCAGAAAAACGGTGTAAAGTTTATTGGATCGGAGCATCCTCAGGATTTTTAACGGTGAAATGCGATGCTCTAAGCAGCCGTTTTGTCGCTTATATATTATACTATAGTAAATAAATATTTTATATTTTGTTAAGAATAAAGTGGAGTGGGTCACACTTTATTCTTAAAACATTAAAATGTGTTTATGCGTGAATAAACACAGTGACTTTTCAAAAGATATTTTGTGTTTATTTTTTTAAATTATGTATGTTTTAAAAAATTCAAAAAATCGTGATGTTTTTAAATTTGCCGCCCTGGGCAGGAGCCTATGTTGCCCATGCCTAAATCCGCTACTGAATAAGCGTCGTCGATTCGACAAAGCATATCCTTTGTGTATGTGAAATAAGCTTGTCCGTTCAGTGTTGAGGTGTTACACAATTTTATTGTGACGAAAAAAATACACCCTATACCTTTATAACATTTATTAGGAGGCTCTAATGCTCATGAATCTTATCTTTTCTACAGGTGTATATAATTTTGTCAAATTAAAGAACTATCTTCAAATGAAGCACCGACATCAAATGATGCAGTAGTTTTATGTCTTCTTTGTTTTACTTTCCATGGAGGTTTACCTAAGTGTATAGGAGAGTCAAGGCATTTTTATTAAAAAATGCGAACGTCCCACGCAGTAAAGGTAGCTTACGCTAAATGCCTTGACATGTTGAAGTATTATATCTGCACAGTTTCCAACATATTCGTATATCTTTTAAAGAGGTAGGACTAAATCTAATTTCCAGTAAAACGTGACTAAGCTTCGTAAGCTACACCCTTTTTCAGATATTATCTCACACAAATTACAGTTGAAGCATCCACCTCACTGTTTACGTATGGTATCCTTTTCTTTAATATATCTACATATATACCCCTGCATATATTACGGGACTACCTTAAATGTGCGTCAGAACCATGTGTAAATAATATAAACCTTAAGTAGCGAAAGCTTTTGGCGGAAAATTTCTATTTAACCGCACAACGTATTCAAAATGAATCTGTACATTTGAAAATGGGATAAGTTTGTACAATTAAAATAAACACATGAAAGTAGCGTTCTTAGCTTACGTGTATTCTTTTGGTAATTGAATTTAGGGATTGTTGGCAACTGATATATTAGAATAATTGTGGAAGTAATATTGATAAAAGGTTAAGCAATGCGTCTACCCGACTTTGGACCTCTTAGCTTACATAAACATCTGTGGTCAATAAATATTATAATGTTACCCTTGGCTGAACCAATGTTTCTATACTCAGATAAGTAGGTTTGGATGGTTAGAGGGCCGCCGCATCTGCGCAGCACACTAGACTAAAATCGTAGTTTGTGAAACTCTGAGAATGCAATTCCAGACTACTTTTAAAGCTAAAACCATCCGGAGCCATCCCAAAACGGAAGAGTTGACCCACATTCACCTTGGATAATTCCCCTAGATGATCATACTTGCCAGCGCCGGACATTCACAAAGAAAAGATGGAAAATAGTGTCCTCCTCATCCTCGTTTCCACGGCTCCTACAGTAATCATTATGCGGAAGCCACCTAGCGAGCTCACCAATGAGACAGTGCCGAGTGACCATGCCCAACACCACACCGAAATGTTCTTTTGACAGTAGTTTTGCGGTCGGGCTGAAATCTAACCTTGGCCAGATCTACTTGGCTATAGAAGGATATGTAAGGCCTTCATACCAGCTTAAGTTGGCTCTGTTGAAAGCGGCCGACCTTGTACTGGATTCTATTTAAAATAGGGAGGGAATGTTATGCCGGAAACAGAATGAACGCAGAAAGCGGCAGCACCGGCAGCAGCAACAACGCCAACACGTAGATCTGCTTTCGCCGCTGCTGCGTTTACAATAGATAAACAGACTCCAGTAGTCTGTTTATATATGGTTCAATCTACATAGGTCGGGTAAGGGAAATGCATGCTTTCTATTCTGGCTGTTTTCCGCCGGTGCAGCCGCTGCTGCATTCTGCGTTCAATCTGGTTCGGGCATTACTGCTAATCTGCTGCGTCGCATCGGATGCTCCCTTTTTAGCGAGCTCATCAGCTCCTTTCCTACAACGCCACAATTACCAGGAACCCAGCAAAGCACAATATTGAAAAAGTAGCACATCTCCCTAAGGAATATTTCTCACTCAGATAAGGTTTTGGGTGTACATACTCCCGATTCGAGGGATCGAATCGCAGCCTGGCAGTCAGTGGAAATCGTGATCTCATTCGTAGTAGTGAAGTTTTCTTTTTTTTTAACGAAATGATGTAGTCTTCAAAATCACAAAATCACAATCTTCAAAAGATACTGCTGTGCTTGAGCAAAGATGCCGGATTTTCACCGACTAAACCTAAAAACACCTCCTCCGCTGTTCCCCCTGCGGGACTAGCTTTCGACATTACTTCGCAGGGATGGCTCTGGCCATTAGGGTTTGTCGACTTACGTCTAGCTTCTTCTTTTGGTGCTCTTTGTGGTGTGTGTGTGTGGATTGTGCCTACCGTCGGGCTCACTGCGTCCCAATCTTGTTGTGATCGCAGCATCAAATCAACCAGATTTTATGGGTTTACGACACTCCCCAGATCCGCCTCAACGAAATCCTTAGGTTTAATTGATTAATTTTTTTTTGTTTTATCTAAAAAATTAAATTTCTTCACGATGAAAGAATTTTTGTCATGCTGATTGTTGATTTGCAATTTTTATACCCTAGACTTTTAGTATAGGGTATAGTGTTTTTGTCACGACGGAAATGTGTAACACCTTAAAGGAGGCCCCGGAGGTATAGAAATATATATATATATATATATATATATATATATATATATATATATATATATATATACTCGATTTAGCCACGTCTGTCTGTCTGTCTGTCTATCCGTCTGTCCGTCTGTCTGTCCGTTCGCACGATAACTTTCGATAGAATGAAGCTAAAGCCTTGAAATTTTAGTCAGATGTTGGAAGTATGATCTAGTTGGTTGGTATTAAAAATGGGCATGATCAGGCCAAGAGAACGCGTACCTCCCCTACATATGTATTTTAAAATAATTAATGTATTTATAACTCCCGATTAAATAAACAAGAAAAGCTCTAGCTTTAGTAGATTGCTCGTGAGGGTAATCTTATACTCTCCTGCAAAAATAAAATCGACCTTTTGAAAACTAACGGTAATTTTCTTACAAAGAGCCCCGTACTACCCTACTTTTCGGGTTTTTTGTCTATAACTCTTGAACCAATTGACGTAGACATCTGATTTTTTGCATGTAACCTTGAAGTGAAAAGCTGCTTGGGTTCTAGTAAATTGGGCATAATCAGATCAAATGAACGCCTACCTCCCCTATAAAATTAAAAAAATTATATATTACTTTAATTACGGTAACTTTCGATAGAGTAACACTAACGAGTTGAAAATTTCGCAGAACGTTTACAGTGAAATCCAGTTAGTTGGCATTGAAAATGGGCAAGATCCTACAAAAGGAACCTCTACCTCCCCTACAAATGAAACTTCAAATAAGCATTAACTTTTGATAGAATGAAGCCAGCGACTTGAAATTTTGGTCAAATATTTTAACTGAAATTGAGTTAGTTGTCATCAAAGATGGGTTAGATCCGACCTAAGGAATCCCTACCTACTCTAAAAATGGAATTTAAAATAAGCGATAACTTACGACGAAACAAAGCTAGCGACTAGAAATTCGGGTCAAATGTTTGTAGTAGGATCCAGTTGGCTAATATTGAAAATACGTAAAATCCGACCAGCGAAACCCCTACTTCCCCTACAAATGAAACTTCAAATAAGCGATAACTTTCGATAGAGTGAAGCTCGAGACCTGAAATTTTTTTAAATGTTTGTAGGGTGATCTTATTTGTGGCAATGATGGGCAAGATCCCTTCCAAGGAACCTCTACCTCCCCTCCAAGTGAAACTTCAAATAAGCGATAACTTTCGATAAAATTAAGCTAGTGACTTGACACTTTGGTAAAATATTTGTACTGGGATCTAGTTGGTTGTTGTTAAAAATGCGCAAGATTCACCAAACGAAACCTCTACCTCCCCTACAAGTGAGACTTCAAATAAGCAATAACTTTCGATAGAATGAACTTGAAAAATTCGACAAATATTTGTAGAATGGGTTAGTTAATTGATAGAATAGCCAAGAGCCTCCTGAATGTGTGACAACCTCCCCTATAAATTGGCCATATAGGAAATTCACTTTTAAAGCATATAGTCGTTGCCAATTGGTACTTTTGGTATCACCACTTGGTCAGTACAAGTCTAGGGTATATACGCTTCGGACTTCGGGCCGAAACGAAGCTTCGCCCTGGTTCTTTTTCAATTTGAAAAAAATTTGTAATTATAAAAACCTTATAAAGCTTTTAGTCAACTTTACAAAATTTTATGTAAATTGTTTGTAACCTTAACAATTAACAATACGAATAAATATTTTATCTCTTTTTTTTCACAAACTTGTGTTACGCTGACAAAAATGCAGTCATATTCACAAAATGTCATTTTGTTTTTATTGAATAAAAATTTGTTATTATGAAAACGTATTTTACAAAAACCGCTGTTTCTTTAATAAAATGTTTGTTTCCTTAGCAAAATATTTGTACAAAAGTAACAGTAATGCAAAATATATACGCATTCAGTGCATATTTGAGTTGAGCTATTGAGGAAAACACTCAAGCGAAGTTTTGTGACTTTTAAAAAGTGAAAAGTTAGTGCGTTCATTGTTTGTAATATTTGTGAGATGGGAATTAACAGTGTAGAAATTATAATCAAAGAACTGAAATTAGTTTCTGATAAATTTGTATAACCAATAAATATAGAATAGAATTATTTGTATGTTTTAGTTTGAAATATAAATGAGACCGAAACTTAAAAGTTTTGTTTTATTCACTACATTTTCAATCCTGTTCTTTTTATTTCAGTATAGTATATATCTATCTAATCAAGTACAGAGTTCTTGATTCTTCACGTATTATAAATTGGGTTTATTCTGACTTATTACATCTGTGTAGGTTCTTTTACGAATTGTAGTTAAGATAGTTTAATTTCCATCAAGTAATTAATTTTATGAAACAACATTTACTTTAGCTTTTGCAGGAGTTGTTCATTGATCAGTGGGCTTAGTGCAAGAACAACCAATGTCAGTTTTTATCACTCTTGGGATATCCATATTAATAATTTTTAAGAGGTCCATATTTTTATTCGTAGGGCCAACGAATATTATTCTGCCTGATTGAAATAGATAAAACCGTTGGCAATAGGTCGTTACTTTTTTACATGAAAATATCATACAATTTTTATTCAATAAATACTACAGTTAAGGGTGACTTAGCCAAACAAAATTTTTAATGGGATATTATGTAACGATTAAAGAATACAAAGAATCTTCATTTTAACTAGATTCTCCAAATTAACATACCAAAAGGTAGTCTAACATAATCACTTAAGAAGATTAAAAATGACCTAACCATTTCAAAGCGGTTTTTCTCAAAATCGTGATTATTGACATTCGTAAAAAAATACACGCAATTATATGTGTGCTTAGTGCAAGAGCAACCACAGATATAATTGCGTGTATTTACAAATATTTCTGTTTGTAAGAATATTTGAATATTTGTAAATTTATCCATCATTCATTATTCTTAAAGAATAAGATCATTTTGTAAATTTTCCAAAAAATATTTGTAGAATGAATATAAACCTTTTGTCAGTAATACAAAATATTTTGTTATAAAAGTGAAAGCTCATATTTAACGTAAGCTTAAATTTCAGTAAATGAAATGACATATACATATTTTAAATATTTTAAAGCCTTTTTAAAGTATTTAAAATATATGTAATTTTATTTGCTGAAATTTAAGCTTATGTTAAATATGGGCCCTTTTTGTAAAATTTATAAAATGATTTTATTCTTTGATAAAATAAATTGTTCCTGACACAAAGAATTTCTCTATTCTTCGATGCATTTTGTCAACATTACAAATCCTACACTTTTATGACAAAAAGTTATTGTGACTTTGATAAACCGTTTAGTTATTTTTTTGATATTTTGAATAAAAAATAGTGATTAAAATTTTGTGTATTTGATTAAAATCATTTTTCAAATTTGATAAAAACTTTATAATTTTGTCACGATGATTATGGATTTGTGTTGACGCTATATTGACTACATTGTTGTTAGCTTGATCAATTTTTATACCCTAGGTTTATAGTATAGGGTATATTGTTTTTGTCACGACGAAAATATGTAACACCTTAAAGGAGGTTCCGGAGGTATAGCAATGTGTATATATAAATGATCAGGATCACCTCCTGATTCGATTTAGCCATATCTGTATGTCTGTCTGTCTGTCCGTCTGTCTGCCTGTCCGTCCGTTCGCACGATAACTTTCGATAGAACGAAGCTAGAGACTTGAAATTTTGGTCAAATGTTCGCAGTATGATCTAGTTGGATAATATTGAAAATGGGCATCATCAGGCCAAGTGAACGCCTACCTCCCCTATACATAAATGTAAAATACTTAAATGTATCTATAGCTCCCGATTAAAAAAACATGAAAAGCTCTAGCTTTGATAGATTGCTCGTGAGGATAATCTTCTACCCTCTTGGAAAATAAAATCGATCACTTGAAATAATTTTCTTACAAACAGCCCCGTATTACCGTACTTTTCAGGTTTTTTGTATATAACTCTTGAACCAATTGACGTAGACACCTGATTTTTGGCATGTAACCCTGAGATGAGAAGCTGCTTGAGTTCTAGTAAGTTGGACAGAATCAGATCAAAGGAACACCTACCTCCCCTACAAATTTCAAAAAATTAAATATCTTTTAATTACTATAACTTTCGATAGAATGAAGCTAGCGAGTTGAAAATTTGGTAGAATGTTGGCAATAAGATTTAATTAGTTGGTATTGAAAATGGGCAAGATCCGACTCAAGCAACCGCTACCTCCCCTACAAATGAAAATTCAAATAAGCGATAACTTTTGATAGAATCAAGCCAGTGACTTGAAGTTTTGGTAAAATGTTTGAAGTGAGATTGAGTTAGTTGGTTTTCAAGATGGGTTAGATTCGACATAAGGAACCCCTACCTCCCCTAGAAGTGAAACTTAAAATAATCGATAATTTACGACAAAATAAAGCTAGCGACTTGAAATTTTGGTCAAATGTTTGTAGTAGGATCCAGTTGGCTGATATTGAAAATACGTAAAATCCGACCACGAAATTGTCTGTCCCTACTTCCCCTACAAATGAAACTCCAAATAAGCGATAACTTTCGATAGAGTGAAGCTAGAGACTTGAAATTTTGTTTAAATGTTTGTAGCATGATTTTATTTGTTGCTGGCAATGAAGATCCGACCCAAGGAACCCCTACCTCCCCTACAAGTGAAACTTCAAATAAGCGGTAACTTTTTTTAAAATGAAGCTAGAGACTTGAAATTTTGATCAAATATTAGTACTGAGATCTAGTTGGTTGTTATTAAAAATGCGCAAGATTCGACAAACGAAACCTCTACCTCCCCTACAAGTGAAACTTCAAATAAGCAATAACTTTCGATAGAAGCTAGCGACTTGAAAAATTCGACAAATGTTTGTAGAATGGGTTAGTTAATTGATTTTGATAATGGTCAAGAATGAGTGCCGACCTCCAATATAAACTGGCCAAATAGGAAACTCACTTTTAATGCATATGTTCGTTACGTTACCAATTTATACTTTTGGTATCACCACTAGGTCTGTACAAGTCTAGGGTATGTATGGACTCCTGGTTTTTTTTTTCAAATAGACTTAAAGATATCGTTCAGTGTAGTTGTTCACGGTTCCCAGAAAATCTGGGGCAGTCGAACAACACGCGTTTGGCGTCTTCCGCAACTTGCACCTGGGACAGTGCAATGGTCCAGCTGGAACCTATGCGAATATTGCCGGTATCCGCCATGACCCGTAAGAAATTGGGTCAGGTAGTGGTTCACCTCGCCGTGCTTCCGGTTCACCCACTTCCCGATATCCGGGATGAGAGTATGCGTCCAGCGACCGGTTGAAGCCTGCTCCCATCGCTGCTGCCACCTCTCAGAGATTCGTTCCTTTTAATGACTTTCCGATCCTCTGACGCCTCTTATCCTTCCAGGCGTCGACCACGGTACAGCCTGCTTGTTTCGTCAACTAGAATCTCCATTGGGATCATTCCGGTACGACATAAACAGCTTCGTGCGAAGTGGTTCTGTATGCACAGCATACTCTTAATGGTCAATGCGCACCTTCGGTAAGCCGAGCTAATTTGCCTGGTATTACAAGCGTATTGCAGAGCACTGACCCAAATTGGTGGCATACAGCAGAATAGAGGTTAACACCCTAGATAACAGAAGCCTCCTGCTTTGTCTTGGACCGCCAATATTTGGAATAGTTCTTGCCAAGGCTACGGTGGCGGACGCTGCCTTCTCGCATACATACTTCAGATGCTCTCCAAATATAAGAACAGCTTCCGTTTTTTGCTCGGCGAAGTCCAATCCAACTGTTTCCAACCACAAATTAGTTAGTTAGTTGTGATCGCCTTGCTGGCGTACATTTCAACATAGCCCGGGTTTTTTCATCTGACTATCGTTACCTCTTTAGACATCGGGAGGTTCAAGAGGCCATTGTACATGATAATCTACAGCAGAGGACCAAGAACGGGTCCCTGTGGAACACCCGATTTTCCCTAGCCAGTATCATGTTGCACAACACGATGTGAAAGGTAGCTCTTGATTATACCAGCTAGGTATTCCGGCACACCCATCTTTTGCAGAGCGGCATAAATGCACCCCAATTTTGCGGAATTTAACGCGTTCTTGACATCGAGTGTCACCACCGCACATCATGTGTCTCTTCGTAGTGAATCCCTTGCCAAATTGGAAACCGTCATAATTGCGTCCACCGTAGGCCGTGCGCGTCTGAAACCATACTGTCTGTCCGACAGACCCCCATTCTCTTCCACCCCCTCGGACAGTCTGTGAAAAATTATCCGCTCGAAAATTCTTCCCGTAGTGTCGAGCAGGCAGATTGGGTGGTGAATTTGGTTCTCCAGGCTGCTTGCTTGGTTTGGGCAGCAGTACCAATTTTTGCTTTTTCCATGATTTTGGAAATGTCCGTTCCGACAAGCAAGTTCCGAATGCGTCGGTGAACTTCTCTGATATTGTTCGGATTGCCACCTTCAACGCTTTATTGGGGACCCCATCTGGGCCTGGCACTTTACCATCCTCAAATCTGGATGCGGCTTGGAGAAGTTGTTTCTCCGTTATGGCAGGTATGTCCTCGTCGGCCAATGTTGCACTCTGTCCCATGGGTTCCAGTTCATGTTGATGGAACAGAACCGAGACAATATTTTCCGACATAACGGGACATTTTAGTTGGAGTGCTTTCTGTATTATTTTGTTCATCACAACACTATAAGCCGTTCTCCATGGGTTGCTATCCGCGTCATCGCTGTTTGAAGCATGTAATGAACCATATTCTGGTCTGATAGTGTTGCTTCCACCGGTAGATCTATGGCAGCACCTGGTGAGTAAGGATCTGTCGGTGGTACGAAACCAGAGGGCAAGGGTCCCATTACGCCTGGACCCAGATGCGATCGCAAGGAAATCTGCGCCGTCCGCCAACCATTCCATCCTTATCGCCTCATTTTTTATCATTCCCCATTTTTACCTCCCCTATTTGTGTTGTTTTCCCCAGGCCTATGAATTTTTGTTAATACGTAAAGGACAGGGGCAGCGAGCGGCGAAAACCCCGCCCACGTCTCCCGAACTGAGCTGCAGCAAGCATAGGCCGCTGCTTAGCTCATAGAGGCGCCTTTTTCTTCGCCAGATGTCACAGCCTAACCTTCACGGTCAGTTAAGACCTTAGGCTCCGTCCCCACGGGCATCTTCGGATGCCCACCAAACCGTCCGTGACAAGCAATTTTGTTTGCTTTTCTTTACCGCAAGCTTCAGTAGTCTACGAGCGGTTTTATCTGACTTCCGCGGGTCATTATATGCTGTATATGCTGGTGTTTCTGTCGATCGTTGACTAAGATGCTGTACTTTCAGGCACCTACCCCCCAGGCTCGCGATTTCTTCGGTAGTAATTCTCCCATTGTAGATTTGAAGACTTTCTTCTTCGCATGGAGGCATCACATGCTATCGCTAATCGCATTGCAATTTGCGCGGTCCTCTGTTCTGCCGGTCCTTTGATGAGCCCGCTCTGAAGCAAGACTTCCTTGAAGGCTGCCTCATCGAAGCTTTTAATGGACCATCCCCGTGTCGGGGCTCTTCCTTGTACTCGGCGTGTCCCTTCTGCTATTGTAAAGAAGATTGCCTGGTGGTCACTGTGAGTATAATCTTCGCTTCGCGTCCATTACGCTAGCACCCCCACCACTAAGTATCGATATCAGGCATAGTGCATAATTAGGGGCTAATTAGTTGCTAATTAGTTGCTCTATTCCCGAATTTATTGCTCCTGCCGATCCGCCAGAATTGACGATTTTATGTGGGGGTGCTAGCGTAACGTTACGCTAGCACCACCACACAAAAAACATTATCCTGGCAATTCGGCAGGAGCAATAAATTGCGGAATAGAGCAACAAATTAGCAATTAATTCTGTTTTTCATTTTGCATCAAATTTGCGTGCGATAGATGTTGGATAAAAAAGTGGGGGTGCTAGCGTAACGTTACGCTAGCACCCCCACATAAAATCGTCAATTCTGGCGAATCGGCAGGAGCAATAAATTCGGGAATAGAGCAACTAATTAGCAACTAATTAGTCCCTAATTATGCACTATGCCTGATATCGATACTTGGTGGTGGGGGTGCTAGCGTAACGGACGTTCTTAAATTGGCTCTATTGAAAGCGGCCGATCTTGTACTCGATTCTACTATTTAAAATAGGGAGATGGGAATGTTACTGCTAATCTGCTGCGTCGCTTTGGATTCTCCGTTATTAGCGAGCTCATCAGCCCTACAGTTTCCTACAAGGACTCAATGACTAGAAATCTAGCAAAACACAATATTGAAAAAGTAGAACATCTCCCTAAGGAATATTCCATGGATGTACATACTCCTGATTCGAGGGATCTTATCGAAGCCTGGCTGTCAGTGAAAATCGTGATCTTTTTCGCAGTAGTGATGTGGCGTCCAAACCACGCCACGGCCTCCGTTATCGCGGAGATCCCCGCCTGCAAAGTGCTACAATGATCTCACAGTCGGTAAAAGCGATTTTAATTACATATGTATGTAAGTTGCTCGGAGTGAATGCCGGCGCCCACACTTCTAGCAATCTTTGAGCGTCTGTATAAATTCCGATTTCCATAAACTATGTTGTGGAATTAGGCTCTCATGGTTCTTCTCGAACCAGCACGTTGCCGAGGTTTAATCTGTTGAAGCTAGGGTATCCCAATAGTTCAATATAGTTTTGTGGCCAGTACTCAAGAAACTCCATCGAACGTTCTGCCGAATGCTAATGACTGCATTTATTGCCATTTGTTCTCCTAGAATGTCTACCAGAAGCAGTGCAAGCATAACATCCATCGCCGCAGATGGGGTTCTGGAGAGCTCCGCTAATTGCCACGCAGGCCATCCTCTGCATGATGATGATGAAGACCGACACGTATAGGCAATGCAGAACTTTATGCGAGCCATAGACGCACGTACTAATCCGCCGGATTGGTCGAGCATCAACCACTCATACCTGAACCGTATTCATACAATTTTCATCCGGAAAAAGTAGTCAATCAAGTCATTCACTACCACCGCGACCAGCTCCGCATAAGTGTATAGAGACAGCTCGGCGACTACTTTTTCTGACCCTAATTGTAGTTGTTGTTTGGGTTGGCTATGAGTTGGCATCCAGCTTGATGTTCAAAACAACGAACCCGACTCCGACACATAGCGAACCCAACAACAACTTCAATTTAGAGTCCGACCGGTATTTGGATAGGCAAATTATTGTGAATAAACGATTACAGTGTGTGTCAAAATACAACATAGTCTTCTTTTTGACGAATTTTGCAATGCAGAATTTATTTGTACGATATTACGAGTATATATGTACACATGCACGTACATATATAAGTATTATAGAAGTCTCGTTGTTATAGAGATTGGGTAAATATTCAACGTCTCCTTAGTGCACTTTCACACGAAGAGCCGCACGGCTCTCGCTCGCGAGTGAGAGCTTTTTCCGCTCCCACCTTCCATTCATTCACACAAAGAGCCGTACGGCTCCCGCTCGCGAATGGGAGCGAGGCACGTAAGACTGAAATGTAAAGAATACACTTCAGCTTTCACACGGGGAGCACGAGCCTTTACGTCGCGCGAGTGAGAGCCGTGCATCTCGAGCCGTCGCGCCACTTGGTCTAAATGCACAGCGAGAAGTGTCGGTATTCACACAGGAAGAGCGACAAAGGCTCTCGCTCCTCAGTCCCCGCTACCCGCTAGGATGGACCCAATATGCTTTGGAACGTTGACGTTTTTGTCTTCGAAGACGGCGTCGACGGTAAAGAAGATGCGTAGTCACAACACGTCTGCAACGCGTATCGCGGGTCCCCATACAGGGGAAATGAAGGTCGATTTTTTTTCGTTTGGTATAGGCAAGTGGGGTATCGTAAGAAAGGTACCGTGGAGTACATTTCTTTGCTGGAATTTTCTTCAAATTTGAAGAAAGAGGAAAAGAGGGGGAGGAGCAAATTTGTAATCCGAGTTTGTCCCCCCTTCCTTGCATTTCGAGACCGTTATACTTAGAAATATGAAAACTTACAAAAAAGCGGAATTTCATAAACATATAGTAGAAAGCTAAAAATAATAGAATTTTTTAAATCTCATCAGAAAAGGTTAATAATAGCACATTTTTTCTAGTTGCAGCTAGCACACCCCTGCACCCCTTGAGCACACCTGAGGTCAAAAATATTGACAGCCAATGATAACCAACATCATAGACAATAATGTATTTGAGTTTCAATACAATCACATAATATTTTCTGATAGTACATTCATCCAAAGTTAAGCATTTTGACACTGTCCATACAAAAAATACACCTACTAGCCTCGTGCATAGGTGCGAGTACTACTTGCATATTGTTGCAGTAATTGTTCATACAGTTTCTTTTTTCAGGGTTTTGTGTCTTAAATCTTACAAAATCGATCAAATGTCTGTCTGTCCGTCTGTCCATAGAATATCTCACGAACGGCTGAAGCTACACACGCCAAATTCGATGAGAATGTACAGAAATGCTATAATTCACTGCAGAAAGCGATGTGTTGTAATTGACCAACTTTAAGGGGGGGTCCACATAGAGGCGAAATTAAGGTCAAATTTTTTTTATCCACTGATATAGGCAAGTGGGGTGTCTTGAGAAAGGTAATGTTGAGTACATTCCATTTTTAGCATTTTCTTGAAATTTATAGAATGGGGAACAGTGGGGAGGAGAAAATATTAGATCGTAATTTGTCCCACCTCCCTTGCATTTCGAGACCGTTACACCAAAAAATATGAAAACTTACAGGAAGGTGGATTTCAAATAGCATAGAAAATGTAAAATAATGGGACTTGTATATCTTCTCAAAATGGTTAATGATAGTTTATTTCTATAGTTACAGTTATCACACCCCTGCATTCTTTAAAACAAGTCCGAGGTGGTTCATGGAGCAGAACAACGTTTGATATTCGATCATGTATATCATAGCGTAGAGGGTGATTTGGGGGAAATCCTATTTTTAGATGCACTCGGTGGGACGGGGAAAACATTTCTCACTAAAGTTATCTTAGCTCAAATACGTATTCAAAACTAAATAGCAATTGCTGTTGTCTCATCAGGAATAGCCGCTACATTGTTACCAGTAGGCAAAACTGCACATACTATGTATATTCGAGATCCCGATTTACTTGGACCATACGGATATCCCAGTGTATAGCGTTTCCAGGAACTGTAACAAAGCCAGGGTTCTGCGCGATTGTTTGTTAATAATATGGGACGAGTGAACTATGGTGAATTGGAAAGCGATTGAATCAGTAGATAGAACATTACGTGACATCAAACAAAACGACCGGCCTATGGGCGGTATTACAGTACTTTCTGTGGCGACTTTCGGCAAACTTTACCATTAAAACCCCGAGGAATGAGCGCTGATGAAATTAGGGCATGTCTAAAAAGCTCACATCTATGGCGCATTGTCATACCCATGTATTTGTCAACCAATATGCGGGCGCGAATTGGGGGTAATCAAAATTCCCAAGAGTTTTCAGATTTGCTACTGGCTCGGAAGAAGAAGGGAAGATTATTCTCCAAAATAATTGATGTTGTGTATTTCAAAAACGACCAGGCATCTGCGATAAACGCAGAAATATTAAAATGCGTTCCTGGGAAATGTGTTGAATATAGCTCAATCAACCGAGTGATGGATCAAGAAGATGCTACCCATTATCCGGTTGAAATTTTAAATTCCCTAAGCCCACCTGGGCTTCCAAGTTAATTCCCAAATTTCACAAATTAATATAAAACGTCGTCGTCCCTGTAATTCTGCTTAGAAATTTGAGCCGCCGAAACTATGTAAAGGCACCCGACTGAAAGTGAAGTTACTTTTAATTTAGCTTAAGTTTAGCCTTATCGTCGTGATGTTGAGCAAGCGGAGAACAAATTAATTATGTATGAAAAAATAGTCAAGGTTAGTGTCAAGTTGTGAGCGAAGCGAGCACTAGATGTAAAATACATATATTCTTTTTTGCATGTTATAATAAAAGCTTTTGTGCGATTTATTGCAATGTTTTTACTGTTAAGAATAATTCAGTAATTTTTTAATTCAGAGACTGTTTATTTCACTCTAAATAATGTATTTTTTTATGACGTGAATTAAATATTGACTTTTTTTCTGATAAACCGACCATTTTTGTGTTTCGACCTTACCCCCAGCCCCAAAGGTGACGAATTAGAGGGGTTCTACTGTAATTAGATTTACGCATTTGTTCGAAGAGTTCATAGATGATGATGATGCTCACTGAGTCATGGTCGTAAGGCCACGACCACGGTCTACCCCTCTCATTTAAAAGTTTATAGAAGTCGGTAAAGTTTTTTGTCCCTCCTGAAAGTTCTACATGGAACTTGGATTGATTCAATTACATACATATAATAAAACTCGGCATACATACATATATCGGCGTAGAATACACAGTCGTTATAAGGTCAACAACGATTGACTACCATCATCGAAAAGTATAGGTACAGCTCAAATCAGCCTTCTGTGCCTACACATGGACTTCTAAATGGAATTGGTAAAATTAAATTGAATTGAATTACCATTACAAGAATAGCGCCACGCCCTTAATCCTTACTATTTTCGGAATATCGATTTAATGATTATCAAAACTGTACTGCGTACTTAAACAGTTTAGTAACATCCATCATTGATACTTTACTCACTTTAGATAAGAGCATTTGTCGGAAGTTAATACACATTTGTAAGCAGTCCTGAACCATGAATTTTCGAATCTTTTCCTCCGTTCGAGGCAATATCTGGAAATTTACGATTTTTACGATTTACGTTATATGTATCAAGTGCTTCACTGCAGTCTAATTTGAAAATAATATGCATATAGTCTATGTTAATTGTACTTTGTGTGGACTTTATTTGTGTACTCTATTTTAATATCAGCCAATCGATAGGCAATTAGGTGTAGTGATCATTAGCAGAGACCTTGCAAAAGGTTCAGAAACAGTAATTATACCCTAGTTTCTTTTAAATTTTGTATTGGTCGGTCCCGTAGTTAAAAGTGCAAATTTTTGATTATTTTTGGTGGGGATCATTGCTAACCTAGTCTTGTTGACTCGTTAGCAATGTTATGATAGGATTACACGATTGACGATTCGCGTCAATATTTACGCTTTTTTTATGTTCAATCGATATCAATCGTGTAAAGGCACAATTTTTTACGTCAATCTACACCAATTTGGTTGACGACTAGATTGTCCCCAATTTCCGTCAACCAAAATTTACGAGATTACATCAATCATGTAAACTAACTTTTTTGAAACACAAGTGTCAACCAACAGCTCAATTGCGTCAACTAATAGTTGACTTCTCGAGCATCAACCACAGACGTCAATGTTGGATCAATTTCTTGGAAAAATTTGCAGATTTCGTGTCGGAGACAAATGTCTTCCTGGGTTTGTCTGATTGGGGAGAGTGAATTATGGGGAATTCAATTGGCGCTAATGAATGCAAGCGTCAACCAATGATCAATTCGATTAACATAAAAAGAGTCAATCGTGTAAATGGTTCGATTGTACTGTTTGCGGTTTACTCTTTTTAGGGTTTTGTAGTAAAACAAAACCCTTATGAAATCGGTCATGCGTCCGTCTGTCTGTCTGTCTGTCTGTCTGTCCATGGAATATCTCACGAACCGCTGAGGCTATATGTATGAAATTTAGTGAAAATATGTAGAAGTACTATAATTCTCTGGAGGAAGTGATGCATCGTAATAGGTCAACTTTGAGGGGGGGTCCCCATAGAGGGGAAATGAAGGACGAATTTTTTTTTCCATTTGGTATAGGCAAGTGGGGTATCGTAAGAAAGGTACTGTCGAGTACATTCCATTTCTGGAATTTTTTTCAAATTTGAAGAAAGGGGAAAAGAGGGAGAGGGGAAAATATGTGATCCGAGTTTCCCCCCCCCCCCCTTGCATTTCCAATTAAGGTCAAATTTTGTTTATCGACTGGTATAGGCAAGTGGGGTGTTGTGAGAAAGGTAATGTTGAGTTTACTTTACTTATATTTGAAAAAAAGGGGAAACAGTGAGGGAGGATAAATTATTAAATCGTAATTTGCCCCCTCCCCCCCCCCCCCCCTGCATTTCCAGACCGTTACACTTAGAAAAATGAAAACTTCCAGGCGGGTGGGTTTCGAACAGTATATAAAACGGGAAATATTGGAATTTGTATATCTCCTCAAAATAGGTTAATAATAGTTTGTTTCCATAGTTACAGTTAACGCATCCCTGCATCCCTTAAACACGTCCGAGATCAAAAGTACCGATGGCCAAGGATAACCAACACCATAGGCAATAATATGTTCTAAGTTTCATTACAATCACGTAATATGATTGGGCATATAAGATACTATATTATGGGTCAGACATTTTATTTTTTTTTATCCATCTAAGTGGTACCAAGAAGAGCAAGGAGCCGATACTTACATACCAAAATAAGTACTTGCTACAAAACCCTCGGATTGCGGGCGTAGCCCTCTATATTCCGGTTTCATTTTTAAATTGTGTCATTCGACATTTTGGTTGACGCTGTTAAAATTGACGTGTTTAAGTCAATCGTATAACTCGGGGGAACAATCCATTTACGCTTCTCTCTAAAATACGCCAATCGAGCGTAAAACTATTGAGGCTAGATTTACGCTTTTCCATCAATCGTGTATTCCTAGCATAACACGCCACTTTTATTCCGAAAAATTTAAAATGTGTTCATATGCGTGGCTATAATACAATGAGACTGACACTCATTGGGGCATCAGGCCTTACGATAGAAGGGGGGGGGGGATTCCTCTCGGGCCCGAGCTTTCAAAGAGGGCCCGTGATTTTCAAAAATTAATGTTTTTGTTTTTCATTGTGGTGCTTTGAACTATTAGAATACATTACGAGTTTTGTAGTGTTTTGTTTTGAGGCCCTAAACTTCAATAGATTTCAGTGTTTGGCGCTAGTGTTGGGCTCTAAGCCATTGAAAATACATTACATTCCTTCCGGACTCGGCTTGGGGGCCCCTAATATTTTTTAGATTGTTGTCGACTTGGGGCCTCTTTTTTTTGTGTTATTTGGTGCATGTTTCTTCTTACGTTGCAGTTTCACCTTCCGTACACAAACTACTTTCGTGCTTCATTTTGTAGGATAGCCCCAGGGGCGGACCGGACCACCGGGAAAATGTCCGATGGGCCCCACCCTTGACGACCATTTTCTTAAAACCGGTGAAATTATTTTCCTAAGTGCAAAAGGCTCTTATAAAATGATTTACATAATGTATTTCATGTATTGTTATGACCGCGGCATTCTAGCGTTTCAAATATTGAGTATTGATCTGGGCTCCAAGAATGTGGAGTTTCAAAAATGTCGGACCCAAGGTGTGCGAGCCACTCGATATATAGGGCCCCCAAGATGTATGCAGGCAGTCTAGAGATGTATGGGCCCCCAAAATGTATGGAATCCTAAGAAATATGGGACTCCTAAGATGTATGGGGCCAACTAGGGATGTAAGGGATCCAAGTACCAGTATGTCCTTGTTTTTAGTTTTCTCACGGGCCCGAATTTCTTCTCGGCGGCCCTGTCAGCACTATTTTTTTCTAACGCTGTCTTCGCCGATGACATTGTCCTGGGTAGCAAAGACATCGTTGCTTTGCAGGCTGTACTGACCAAGTGGTGTAAGATACTGGAGGATCATGGACTGAGGATTAGCATACCAAAGACTGAGTACCTTTGCTGTCCTTTCTCAGATCCAGAGAGACCGATACCAGATATCTACATTAAAGGAGAGCAGCTGAGGTCCTGTACAAGGTTCAAGTACCTAGGCTCGATGGTCAACAAGGAAGCTACCTGCGATGATGACATCAAACATCGCATCAGTGTCGGTTGGATGAAGTGGCGAGAAAATTCTTTAGTTTTCTGCGTCCCGCACTCATGTATGCCTCTGAACTGAACTATGTATAAGACATACGAAAGTAAAATGACTGCGACTGAGATGTGAGATGAAAATGCTACGGATGTCAGCCGGTGTGACCGAAAAGGATCGTATCAAATGTACCCACATCCGAGGCAGCTTGTCTGTTGAGCAACCGATCACTGAAAAGCTCGAAGATCGTCGTATGGATTGGTATTGCCACGTTCTAAGGCGTCCGCCTGGGAACCCGGTCATGAAAGCAATATCAGTGAATATTCCATTTGCTGGACCCAAACGCCGAGGCAGACGGAAACACACGTGGATCGATCAGATGAAAAAGTAACAACAACGCGTTAATATTGGCGATGATACGATCCAAGACCGAGCTGCCTGCAGAAGGAAGCTGAGATTATACCGCCAGAATGGGCGAAGTGCCAACACCACAGGCAGAGCAACGCGAAGCCGCAGAGTGGTATGAAAGGGCAAGGAAGAAGAAGAAGGGAAACGAGGTTTGCACTTGAAATGAATATAGTCAAATGCAAAAATTGGCGACTTGGTTAATTCTTAATATAAACAGTAGGCGTGTTTTTTAGTACTGCGGTGCAGGTTAATTGGGGGCTATCCGGGTTAACTTACACACATTACACAAACAACTAGGGTATGTTGTTTGTGTAATGTGTGTAAGTTAACCCGGATAGCCCCCAATTAACCTGCACCGCAGTACACAAAAACAAGCCTTATGTATGCTTTTAAAGTTTAGCAGTTTTAGCTTGACAACGCGTCAAGCTAAAACTGCATTCCAAACCGCTTGAAGAGCACGCCTCAAAGCCGGACGAATTTTGCTTATTGTAAAATGAATTTGAGAATAAAGAAACTTTTTCTCTCTGAGTTTTGAAGACTCCATTTGTCATCGATTTCGTAAGATAGTATTTATCATCAGGTGTAATTTTCCGCCATTAACGCCAACAAACATCACCGAATGCGCTTTCAGCTGAAGATTACATAATTACATACATACATCTTTCTTTCGAGATACTTATGTATTTATCAGGCTGTGTGTCTTCTGACGGATTTTGCTTCTGATAGCCGAGATACTGATAAATGCTTACATCATTTTCTTCCAGTGATTTTTTTCTTTAATGTTTTTGAAAACTTCTAGCTGCAAAAATGTCTACTAATTTTTGTGAAATTTAAGGAATTGTGCATTGAATACAGGGTCTTCTCAAGGGCCTTTGATTTGGATAGATAGTAGACATCCTAATTGCATGCAAAATTGCACGTTACCAAAATGAGGGCCATCTGCGAGAATTTTCTTTTCTGGAATGCTGTACATATTTAGACAGGTACAAACTATTTATCTTTAAAATTAAAAAATTAAAGCTCTCTGAAAAGTCAGCGCAAAAACATTGTAAAAGTACTATGCAATTTGTGTTTAATTTTTCAGTATGATTATTTTTTAGTTCGGTTAACATCTCTTTGTACCTTCCTTATAGTGGGTTCCGTCCATGTCTCTAAAATATTCGGTGCTGTTGGTGTAACCTTTTTATTTGATGGATATTTATTATTTTTAGGGTTTTGTATTAAAAACAAAACCCTTATGAAATCGGTCAAATGTCTGTCCGTCTGTCCGTCTGTCCATGAAATATCTCACGAACGGCTGAAGCTAGATACATGAAATTTTGTGGGAGTATGTAGAATTATTATAATTCGCCGGAGGGAGCGATTCGTTGTAATAGGCTGACTTTAATGGGATGTCCCCATAGGGGGGAAATGAAGGTCAAAATTTTTTTTTCATCTGGTATAGGCAAGTGGGGTATCATGAGAAAGGTAACATCAAGTATATTTCATTTCCGGTATTTTCATCAAATTTGAAAAAGTGGAAAAGAGATAGAGGGGAAAATATGTGATCCGAGTTTGTCCCCCCCCCCCCCCTTGCATTTCGATACCGTTATACTTAGAAATATGAAAATTTGCAGAAAGGCGGCATTTTACTAGTGTAGAAAACCGAAAATCGTAGAATTTTGATATCTTAACAAAAAAGGTTAATGATAGTACATTTCTATAGTTGGAGTTAGCATACCCCTGCACGCCTTAAGCACAGCCGAGGTCAAAAATATTGATGGCCAATGATAACCAACATCATTGGCAATAATATCTTTAAGTTTCATTACAATCACATAATATTTAATAAAAGTACATTGATTTAAAGTTAGGCATTTTGACACTATCCACACAAAAATTCCACCTACCGGCCTCATATGTAGGTGTGAGTACTATTGTACTTTCGTGTTGTTTTTCGTAGTGCGAATTGCAGTTATTTAATTAATCATTTTTGAAAGGGTAAAGATTAGTTGGGGGCGCTGCGTCGTAATTGGCAAACTTTATCGAGTGGAAGGGGTCCACATAGAGGCGAAATTAAGCTCAAATTTTTTTTATCGACTGGTATAGGCAAGTGAGGTGTCGTGAGAAAGGTAATGTTGAGTACATTCCATTTTTTCGCATTTTCTTGAAATTTGTAGAAAGAGGAATAGTGAGGGAGGAAAAAATATTAGTTCGTAATTTGCCTCCCCCCCCCTGGCATCTCGAGACTGTTAGAATTATGAAAAATTACAGGAAGGTGGGTTCCGAATAACATATAAAATGGAAAATAATGGAATCTGTATATCTTCTCAGAATACGTAAGTAATAGTTTATTTCTGTAGTTACAGTTAGCACACCTCTGCATGCCTTAAACACGTTCGAGGGCAAAAGTACTGATGGCCAACGATAACCAACACCTTAGGCAATAATATGTTCCTAGTTTCGTTACAATCACGTAATAAGAATTGGCATGTAAAATGTAAGTGGGTAAGACATTTTAATTATGTTTTTTTTGTCCATCTGAGTGGTATCAAGAAGAGCAACGAGCCGATATTTATATACCAAAATAAGCGCTTGCTACAAAACCCTCGGATTGCGGGCGTAGCCCTCTATATTCCGGTTTCATTTTATTTATTTATTTTATTATTATCGGGATGTTTATAAACTCGATTAATTTTTGTCCCGGTTAGTTAACAAAGAATTTAATCGGACATTGAGAAAACTGACCTAATTCTCTTATTTATCCCTTATATCCTCTTCAAACACTAATTATACCCTAGACTTTTAGTATAGGGTATATTGTTTTTGTCACGATGGAAATATGTAACACCTTAAAGGAGGCTCCGTAGGTATAGCAATGTATATATATAAATGATCAGGGTCACCTCCTGATTCGATTTAGCCATGTCTGTCTGTCTGTCTGACCGTCTGTCCGTCTGTCTGCCCGTTCGCACGATAACTTTCGACAGAATGAAGCTAGAGGCTTGAAATTTTGGTCAACTGTTGGAAGTATAATCTACTTGGTTGGTATTGAAAATGGGCATGATCAGGCTAAGACAACGCCTACCTCCCCTATATAGGTATATGTGAAATAATTAAATGAATATATAACTCCCGATTAAATAAACATGAAAAGCTCTAGCTTTGGTAAATTGCTCGTGAGGATAGTCCTCCTAATCGATCAGTTGAAAACTAACGGTAATTTTCTTACAAAGAGCTCCGTACTACCCTACTTTTCGGGTTTTTTGTCTATAACTCTTGAACCAATTAACGTAGACACCTGATTTTTGGCATGTAACCCTGAGGTAAGAAGCTGCTTGAGTTCTAGTAAGTTGGGCATAATCAGATCAAAGGAACGCCTACCTCCCCTACAAATTTCAAAAAATTAAATATTCTTTTAATTACGATAATTTTCGATAGATAGTTGTTAGTAAGATACTTGGTTGGTATTGAAAATGGGTAAGATCCCACCCCCCCTACAAATTCAACTTCACAAATAAGCGATAACTTTTGACAGAATTAAGCCAGCGACTTGAAGTTTTGGTCAAATGCTTGAAGTGAGATCCGGTTAGTTGGTATTCAAGATGGGTTAGATCCGACCTAAGGAACCCCTACCTCCGCTAGAAATGAAACTTAAAATAAGCGATAACTTACGACAAAATAATGCTAGCGACTTAAAACTTTGGTCAAATGTTTGCAATAGGATCCAGTTGGCTAATATTGAAAATACGTAAAGTCCCACCAACGAAACGCCTACTTTCCCTACAAATGAAACTTCAAATAAGCGATAACTTTCGAGAGAGTGAAGCTAGAGACTTGAAATTTTGTTTAAATGTTTGTAGCATGATCTTATTTGTTGGTGGCAATAATGAGCAAGATCCGACCCAAGGAACCCCTACCTTCTCTACAAGTGAAACTTCAAATAAGTAATAACTTTCGATAGAATGAAGCTAGCGACTTGAAAAATTCGACAAATTTTTGTAGAATGGGTTAGTTAATTGATTTTGATAATGGTGTTGTGTTTTTTCTGTGTGGTGTCGCAAGGATTGCAAAGATGGTTAAGAAGGCGTTTATCATGATTTCCTGAAAAAGATAAAACAGCTTGTGGTTATTGTGTTATTGTGGTTATTCATGGTAGGGTTTCAGCCGATTATTATGGACTGTTATGTTTTTTCTGTTCTTTTTAATGGTAGTATTCACGTTGTTTGGAACCGCTACTACCGTGTATGGACCTGTCCACAGATTTGAAAGCTTATGCTCTTTTGCATTGTTTTTGAGGAGGACCCTATCGTTAGGGGCAAAGTGAATTGGCCTCGCTTTTCGGTCGTAGTACTCTTTTGATTTGAGCTTGCTACATATTAAATTTTCGCGTGCCACTTTGTCAAGGTGCTGAAGCTTATACCGCAATATCTTGCAATAGTTTTCATGATCATATATGGGCTCCGGATCCCTTTTCAAATTAGTGGGAATGCTGGCACAAAAACCAAATAGACAATCCATTGGTGTCAATTTGGTGCCCTCATGCGTACTTGTGTTAGCAACAAATGCGGCGGTCCGCAAAAATTGGTCCCAAGTCTCAGGGTTATCTTCAGTTACAGTTCGTAAGTAATCACCTAATGGATGATGTGATCGCTCCAACGAACCGTTTGTTTGAGGGTGATATGCTGTTGTATTTAGCTTTTTAATCCTTAGTAATTTACAGGTGCTGCGAAATACTTCACTCATAAAATTGTTGCCCTGGTCAGTGAGAACTTTTTTGGGTATCCCGTATCTAGCAATAATTTGTTCGAAAAATGTGGTGGTCAGATCATCCTGAAAAGTGAGAATGTAATTGTTCCCAGAATGTGTCGTTTTCAGGGGTCCCACTATATCTAAGTAAATCTTTTCAAATGGTCTCCTAGAAGTGTCTGTTATTTTTAGTGGCATTCGAAATTCTCTGCTTGATTTACTTTTTTGGCATTTTGGACATTTTTTTATATAAGATTTTATATCTTTTAACATGCCCTTCCACGTATATTTTTTACGTATCCTTTTATACGTTTTAATTACGCCTTGGTGACCTCCAAACGGAGAATCGTGATAATCACGCAAAATAACTTGCCTCTCCTCCGGTTTTGTTAGTATCTCCGGGTTATTTGGAAACTCTTCACCAGCTCCACTTTCAGTATCTTCACCACTAGTATCGGATTCAATGGGTTGTATTCCGGGTATTTCATTTTCCACGTTATTCTTAGCCTGAGCCCGTGTTAATACTAGGCATTTTGATTCAGGGGAATTTTCGTTACCAATGGTATGTGAGACTTCTGGAATGGTATTAAGAGAAGTACCGGCTTCTTCAAGTTCAGGTACCATACGACTTAACGCATCTGCATTTGTATTAAACTTTCCGGGCTTGTACTCTATCATGAAGTCGAATTCAGATAGTTTTAATTGAAACCTCAGCAGTCGTGAACCTGGATCTTTTGATTTAAAGATGCCTTTTAAGGGCTGATGGTCGGTATAAACAACGAATTTCCGTCCCAAAAGATAGTTGCGGAAATTGCGAACAGCCCACACAATGGCAAGAAGTTCCTTTTCAGTAGTGGAGTAATTCCTTTCCGCTTTATTTAGTAAACGACTGGCATATGCAATTGGATTATCCTTTCCGGGGTCTCCCTGGGAAAGAACAGCGCCTAATGCTTCGCCGCTAGCATCTGTGGTGAGAATGAAAGGCTTTCTGAAATCGGGATATATCAGAATTGGTGGTGAAATTAGAGCTTCCTTAATTCGTTGGAAAGCTTCGCCACACTTGTTCGACCAAAAGAACTTATTTCCTTTGCGCAAAAGGTTTATTATGGGTTTGACAATTTTGGCAAACTCCGGAATGAATTTACGATAATAATTAGCTAAACCTAGAAATGATTGTACTTGTCTGATTGTTTTTGGTACGGGATAATTTTGTACACAAGACATTTTTGTATCATCAGGTAGAACACCTTCACTTGTGCATTTATGACCAAGATAAATAACTTCTCTTCGCAGAAATTGACATTTACATGGCTGTAATTTTAAATTATTTGCGCGAAGTCTTTCTAGTACTTGCTCTAGTTTGTTGTTATGGTCTTCTAAATTTCTACCATGGACAACTATGTCGTCTAGGTATACGAAGCATTCTATACCTTGTAGACCTGTAAGTACATAGTTCATTAGCCGTTGAAATGTTGCCGGGGCTCCTTTAAGTCCGAATGGCATTCGTTTAAACTCATAATGTCCATGAGCAGTACTAAATGCCGTTTTCGGTGTATCCTTAGGATCAATCAAAACCTGATGATACCCACTGGCTAGATCAATTGTTGTAAAGTACCTTGAATTCCCAAGTTGGTCTAGAATATCCTCTATACGCGGCAGGGGAAAGGCATCGCCGATGGTTTTGTCATTGAGTTTGCGAAAATCGATGACCACCCGCCAGCGCTTCTCGCCATCTGGCCCCGATTTTTTCGGAACGACGAGCAACGGGGAATTCCACGGACTTTTACTTGGCGCTATTATATCATCCTTTAACATTTCTGCCACTTGTTTTTGAATTACTTCTTTGTGTGCTTCTGGAAGCCTGTAATTTTTTTGGTTAATAGGAGCCGTATTCTCAAAAGTAGGGATGGAATGTTTCAGAGCATCGGTGAATGTCATATGGTCACCTTCAAGATGAAAAATATCATTAAATTTGTGGCATATTTGATAGATTGATGTTTTCTCTTCACTGTTTAAAGTTTCCTCTAGGCGTAACTCCTTTTCTAAGCGTTGTATTCTGTCTTCATAATCTTTTTCTATCACAGACTTGTAAGTGCAGAATACTGCTTTCTCTTTAGTTACTGAATTTGTTGTAGTTTCTTCCACTTGTAAAGGTTGCCTTCCTTTAAAGGAACTTGTGGAAGTCAAAAAATATGTTTCAAATTCTTTGTGAGGAACGAGTTCAAGATCAATCTCATGCAATTCGATAGTTATGTCGTTTGCATTTAGTATACCAATTATTGTACTGTTCTCGTGCGATCTTAGCAATGCGTTTGCCAAATAAACTTTATCTTTAAGTTCTTTCGCACGGCACACCGAATCTTGTTGTAAGTTAAGAGGAATGCTAATCGCCATTTTGCATCTAGGTGGTATTCGAATAGAGTTTTCCAGTTTAACCCTTTTTAATATTACCCCTTTTGGTTCTGGCGTATTTGCTAATTCCGCAAAACTTTGTTCAGATTCGTTTATTTTTATCGTTGGACAAAATGGTACACATATGTCAGCCTTGTTTTGCTCTGTGCAGAATCTTAGCTCACTATTGGGTCCATCGATACAACAATACTTTGATAAAAAGTCATTGCCTATCAACCCATCTTCCGGAATAGAAACTTCTCTACCAACTACTTGAAAGTTACACTCAAAGTCACTATCAAGAGTAAATGTTCCTTTACAACTGCCAAGCGTTTCGCCTTTACCAAAGGCGGTGCTAAGTGTTGTAGTTGGGGCTTCTATTTCAGTCCCATCTTTGATTATTTCATTTTTCAGGAGACTGACTTCAGCTCCTGTATCCACTACTAATTTGACTGTGGGCCTGGATGCAATATTTAATGGTAATTCTACTATGGGTGATTTATAATGCATGTTTTTTTCACTATTATGTTTCTTAGATATACAAGTATTGTGATTTAATTCCCCCTTAGTAACTTTTGTTTCTAATTTTGTTGCTGTCTCGGGGAGTTTTGAGCCAGCATTTGCCCGTTTCCCGAATTTTTGAAACCAAACTGTTCCCATTTTTTCCTAAATGTGCAGTTTTCTGCCACATGCCCTTTTCTGCCACAGAAATCACAATTACTTCTCATCATATTTACTTGTCGACTATTTGGGTTGACTTGATTGGAGTTTTGGTTATCACAGTTACGCGCGTCGTGTCCATAATTATTACAACGATTACACAAAGGAGTATTCTTCCTTTTTATGCAATCATCGTAAGTATGGCCCATATAGCTACAAAAACTGCATTTCGTTTTATGAAGCAAGTCATTGCCGCGTCGGTTACTGTTTTGGTGAGAACGTTGAGGAAAGATTTGATTTTCAACTAAATTCGATTGGTAGGAAGGAGCCAATCGGTCAAATTGATGGGCAAATTGTGGTTGTTCGGTTCTTAAATTTTGTGTTACCGCTGAAGGAAAATTAGAAAATTGATGTGGGCTCATGAAGCCATCGGCACTCATACCGGAAATATTTGGAGCAAACCATTGATTGTTCGGAAGGCCTACTTGTGAATGTTGAAAGTAGGCTGATCCTTGTTGCAGCCTTTCCATGTCTAGCGCTTTCTTCACGAGATTATCTAAGGTTTCTTCTCTCAGTGTGAGAAGATAGGAACATAAGTGCGGATTGCTAGCTCCACCCTTAACAGTAGAGATTGCAAAGTCCTCTAACTGTTTCACTATTCCCACGAAAGCCTTTTCCCCATACTTGATACGGGCGGCCTCCTTACACTGTGAGAGTAAATTGCGAACCCTTGTTACAAATGATATAAGTGTTTCACTTGACTGCTGCCTGCATGTTATGAGTTTATTTATTAACTCGTGGTACGTTTCTCTTGGTAAATACGTACTATATAGTAGGTCTTGCAAGTCTTGGAAACTACTTATTGTACTGCCCGCAAACAACTGATAAGCCTCACCTCGTAGACGAGTTGGCACTAATTTTAAAAATACTGCTTTTTCGGCACTGTCGAGGCACTCTAACACTTGCGCGCAGCAACCCAAAAAGGTTTGCAACTCGATTACAAGCTTCGGGTGTTGTTCTCCCGAGAAAATGGGCACTAACTGTGCGGTCAATTTCGCGATTTTTTCGAAATTTGACATTTTTTCCGCAATGTCCACTATACTTTCTTCGGAACTCCCGGTTTCACTGTCTATGCTTTGAAAGTGCCACTTTAAACTACTTGTATCACTACTTAATCTATGAACACTTTTAAAACTACTTTCAGCAAGGTGAGAGTGTGGAGTGGCAAAGTCTAGTATTTGAAATCTGAAAAGTTCTGATTCGCTTCTGATTTCACTTACGATACGCCGTCTTTCTTTAGAGGTTAATCTAATTTCATTATCTATTTTTTTCAAAATTTCTTGGGAGATGTCTCCACACTCTTGCACTTCACAAACAATATCACTTAAGGAAATTGATTCGCTTACCGGTCTGCTAACTTTTCGGCTTCGAAGTTGTAGAAAAGTGTTCTGCTCCTGTTGGTCTGGACGGGCTGACTCCTGCCTCGACGTTGATGAGTCGGTCATAAAGGTGTTGCTCCACCGACGAAAAGTGTATGTAAAACTGGCTGGTTCTCAAGTATACGCCAATAGAATTATCGGGAACGATGAATTGATGTTAAAATCGATCCACGCTTTTATTTTAAAAGCCTTGCTGTGGATTCAATGGTATACTGCTCCTGATGATGTCGACAGCTGACGTATCTTTCCCTTTTTTAAAGGAAATACTGGCCTTCCAGTTTATGGTTACCGCCACACCACAAATTCCGGATGCGATCGCCTCAGGATGAAAGGATGTTGTTCCACTTGGTCCACGCTTATCGTCTGAAAGCCTTGATGTGGATGTCCTAACGTTGTAACAATCCTTGTTAAATCCTCGATCGGTCCACTTGTGCTTGCGTGTTGACGTCACCGGCTGCGCCAAAATGTCGTGCTCGACTGGGAGATTTTAAGAATAAAAACCAAATTACAATAGAATTTGTTTAATTGGTCTTATTTTTTGTTCGTAACTTACCGACTATCAATTACAGAGTCCTGCTTATTCTAAATTTACTTACCGCGTTACCTTGCTCGCAGCCCGCTTGCGACACCACACAGTCGGGTCATCAGCTATTTTGCTGATGCCTAGACAGCAATAATTCCATTGATGACCATTAATATTTTAATTAATCGAATTCATCAATGGATAGGTGAATGCACGCAAGCCAGCTGCGTGCATGGCAACGGAAGTGTACGATCAGGTGCATACGACGCATATTGTACACAACAATGGTCAAGATCCTCCTGAATGATTGCCAACCTCCCTTATAAACTGGCCATATGGGAAACTTACTTTTAATGCATGTGGTCGTTACCAATTGGTACTTTTGGTATCACCACAAGGGCTATACAAGTCTAGGGTATATACGCTTCGGACTCCTAACAATGCTGCGAGCTGTTTAGCTCAGTATCTGCGACAATCTGTTTTTCGAACGTTTTCTACTTGAATATGTGCGAGTAGGACCAAAGCCATTTGAATAAGAGGAGCGTCAAGTCAAAATCCCTTGTAGTCTATACATAACACACCCGGGTGTGTCATGTATTTTTAAGGAATTACTATGAAAAACGCACTAAAAGAAAGAAAAACCCAGACTACTTCCCTATGAAAAAACACATGTAGCATACCCTTTTGTTTTATTGTTTCCATTCCACATGTAGCACTTATATTTATTGTAGTTTGCTGGCTTATTTCATACTGTGTGGTCATCTTGTGCGAAATGGATGAAAATATGCAAAATGTGGGTGATCCTGTTCCAAGTTATCCGCGGATACTATCGAGAGCTGCTCTTCAATGAATTTCTCATCATGATTATGAAGAATACGTGAGAAATTTGGTCGACGCTGATGATGAAACCGTAGTAAGTATATATTTTTTCATATTGTTTAGAAATTATAACTTAGTAACCACAAATTGTGAATTTTGTAGGCAAGTGATTATGAAAATGATCCAAATATTGAGCCCGAGGAAGCTGAAGAAGAGGAAATAATGGAGAATTTGTATAATGACCCTGATTCGGATATTAAACCAGCGAATAATATTGAAGTGGAAAATGAAGATGATATTAACGACAGTGATGCTGAAGAGAGACTTGCAGAAGAGTTAGCCGCTCAACCAGTAAATGAAAATGCTCAAAATGAAACGATTTTCAGAGTTCGCGATGGGACTCAATGGAGCAGTGTGCCACCATCAGAACAAAGACGCCGACTTCAGCATAACGTTCGTCGTTTCAATAGAGGTGTATAAGGTCAACAAAAAGGGCCAAGGCCTGATACTTAAAACTTTAGTCGGTCGGCCACTTTCAAACATATTTTGGAAACTAGTAACCAGCATTGAATTTGATGCATTTATTGGCCTTTCGTTGTTTGCTGGTGTTTTTAAATCGCACAACGAACATTCCAAAGATTTGTGGTCTTTGTTGGCTCATCCAATGTATCGCGCATCAATGTCAATCCATCGTTTCTGGGCCATAAGCAAATACATTCGCTTCGATAATGGAAACACAAGAGAAGAACGATTGAGAACCGATAAAGCTGCACCAATATCAGAAATTTGGCTCATGATGAACGATAGATTGCGAAATGCCTACAGTGCTGGCGACAATATAACTGTGGATGAGCAGTTGTATCCGTATCGAGGGCGTACACGTTTCACGCAGTACATTCCCTCCAAGCCAGCCAAATATGGCATAAAAGTATGGTGGGTAAGCGATGCAGCGTCATCTTCTCCGCTACAACAAGGCCAAATATACACCGGAATGAGTGCAAATGGTATTCGCGAAACCAATCAGGGTGAAAGAGTCGTGCGTGATTTGTGTCGCATATTCGCAGGAACCGGCCGAAACATAACTTGCGACAATTTCTTCACAACATACAGCTTGGCAAAAACGTTAATGGAAGAGTTCAGTCTTTCACTGATTGGTACGGTGAATAAAAAACGAACTTTCATTCCTTCCGAATTTGTTGTAGTCAAAGGCCAGAAGAGAGAACCATTTTCGAGTGTATATGGTTTTCGAGAGAATGTCACTTTGTGCTCGTATTTAAAAAAAAAAAAGATGTAGTTTTATTGTCAACAACACACTACACAACGAGTGCTATTGGCAATCAGAAGCAACCGGAGGTCATTATCGATTATAATCGCACGAAAGGAGGTGTTGATAGAATGGATAAGATGTTAGCTGAATACAGTTGTAAGCGTCGAACACAAAGGTGGCCACTTGCATTCTTTTTCAACATGTTAGATGTTGCTGCTCTTGCGGTGTACATAATCTATGAAGAGAATAATATAAATTCAACAAAAAATGATACGGGTGCTCGCCGAAAATTTCTTCAAGAACTTTGCCGTCAATTGGTTTTGCCGAACATCCAATTTAGATCTAATAACAGCCACATTACACGTAATTTTTCTACCAAAAATGGTATGGAAGCTATTTTGCAAACCAAATTAGATGCACGGATGAGTGATGTAAATCAAGCATCATCATCCCGTTCAATAATTAGAGACGCTAGCGGTCGTATTCCACAAAAGGGAAATTGCTATTTATGTGCTAAATGAAGATCATCTCGTAAAGCATGCATATCATGCAACAGACCGGTTTGCAACGAACATAGTGAACCAAATGTCACCTGCAATAAGTGTTAAAATGTCAAATACTATCTGTAACCTGGGTGTGCATACGCTCCGTTTGTGAACATTACCTGGATTTTACCTTTATTTGTAGATTTTAAATGTTCAACGTATATATACTGTTCATTATGTAATAAAACAATAAGAAAATAAAATTAATCAAGAGAATACAAAACTCCCGTGTGTCGTACTTTCGTTTTACCCGCCTATTCTTGGTTCAATTCCGCTTATTTTAGCCGTCGCAGTACATTTTCCCTACAAATTCATATACACACCAGGGTGTGTATGGAATAGCTCGAAACGAATATGTTTGGGTGTAGACATAAAGGTTAAAGTAGCAATTACCGTGACTCGGCTCGTAATATGGATAATGTTGGCACCAATATGTCACTAAAATGGGGAATGGACCTATTAGTGATTGTGACTTTTTTGCCACAAACCTTGTGTCGTCTCTCGTCTCCGCGTTTACCTCAAGACGTACCTGGTACTTTATTTTATACCCTTTTCGAATACAAATGTGCATAGGCGCCGACTATGGGGGGGACACTTTTTGCCCCCTCAATCCAAATATTGGGGGGAGGCAACGCGACTTTAAATCTTGGTCAAATGTTTGAACTTGGATCTAGTTAGCTACTGTTGAAAATACGCAAGATCCGGCCAAAGTAACCCCTACCTCCCCTACAAATGAAACTTAAAATGAAGCTAGTAAGTTGAAATTTTGGCCAAATATTTGTAGTAGGATCTAGTTGGTTTATTTTGAAATTGCGCAAGATCCTACTGAATGAGCGCCAACCTTCCCCATAAATATTAGTTCAAATATACATATATAAGATAACATCCAAATGGATGAACGATGAAACTTCTCATTGGATCCACACACACATTTTAAATTGACCATATAGGAAACTCACTTCTAATGCATATAGCTGTTACCAATTGGTACTTTTGGTATCACCACTGGGTGTGTACATGTCTAGGGAATATACGCTTCGGCCTGTGTTTTTATTATTTTAAAGGCAGTATATACACAGCCCGTCAGCCGAAGGTGTGACAGGGGGACTAACATTTGGACCACCATGGTACATTTGCCGTAACTGTCATGCCTTAGGAAGTGCGACCTTTACCTCCGCGTGGTGACGGGCGGAAGCAGGCTGTTGGCAAAATCTTATCTTTGCTATCAGCGCTGACTAAACTTGGTCGGGCGGGGAGCGGTATCTCCCTTATAAACATACCCTAAATCCAAGGTGGAACAGCATACGCCGAGGGATGCATGGTCAAGAGGGTGCTTGGCCGCTAGTATGCGAACTCTGGATACCTGTCGACCTCCAGTTTTAAACCAGACTTCTGACGGCAGACCGGGTGATGTCGTCGGTGACTGTTTTTCCGGGTAATTCGTGGGATTCTATGAATAATAAAAAAGAAAAACAAAACAAACCAGAGTGTGATGCAGCTCCAAATGCATCAAACACAGTTTCCTCTGAGCTGCCTACTAGCTCACTGCTCGACGGAGCCTCCGGGCCCGTTGTTGAGACTGTCGATGGACTGGCCGGTAAGCGATACAGTCCCTCTGAGTCGTCCTTGGACTTCTTTAGTCCTGATGACTCGGAGCCCTTACGTTCTGACATGGATTTTGATCCCGACGAATCGTATTCGGAGAAATCCGGACTGACGGTCGTTGGGGAAAGAGTCAGCCGCATGGGTTTGAACCCAAGTAGCGGCTATACTAAACTAACGACGGCGCAAAGGCGCAAATATAGGAGGGCTATGGCTGAGGGCCACTCTAGGGAAAAGGCCTGGAAGATAGCCCTCTTACGTTCAGGGCCTAAGCCGTCGGTGAAGCGGGGACGCTCTGAGGAGCAATCACCACAGGCTAACTTGGCGAAAAAATCCAGGACTCGCGAAGAGTCCGGTAAGCCATTGTATAGCCAGGTAACAGCTGGTGTTAAGCTGGGGTTCTGCTCAGCTGATGCTTCCGCTACCTCCCTAACAACCGAGCAAATGACTCTGGTACAGGAGGTTATTATCGACGTCACGATCAAGAACAGGCCTGATGATCAGGACATTGATTTCGAGGCCTGTGTTCCACGTACGGGTTGGCTCTTGCTGATCTGTACTAACAACGTGACAGCTGAATGGGTGCGAAGGAACTTTGCATTCATTAAATCTAAATGCGCGTTCTCCATTTTACTTGTGGAGGAAAAGGACTTCCCTCGGCCACATGTTTTACGTGGTTATTTTCCCCGCAATTCTACGCTCTCCAATGAAAGGGTCATTGGATCAATTGGAGCTCAAAATCGCCTTCCAACCGAAAATTGGAGGGTCATAAATAGGGGGCCACATGAGGACTCCCTTCACCTCGTCCTGGCAGTGGACGACGCCTCGATGGAGCGGTTGCTGGAGCGCAAGGGTAAAATTGCCTATCGCTTCACGCACGTCACGCTCAATCTGGGCAAGTGCAAGCGTCCAAATGCAGGAAGGCGCACTTCCTCTGTAAAACAAGATGCGCACCAATTGGCCCCACCCGCCGCAGGCGAACCTGATAATAAGGTTGCGATGGAGCCAATTCCAATCAATGCGGGGCCAGTCGACACCGACGGCGACTCCACATTCATCATAGATGCGACTATACCATCTAAAAGCAACGCATCTAGCACTCATCGCGCATCATTAAGTGCCGCAAAACCTGTGCCGCCAGCGGTCAATGTCCGTCAAGGCGCATCGTCGATACGGGGCAGAAACCCGTTTGGTCCTTGTGCTGCTAATAGCCCGAGGAACCTCAGCGGCTCTCACCGAAAGGAGCGTCAACGAAAGGGGGACGGAGGCAACAGTTCCCGACAGGGCAAGCAAAAGTGCCTTGTCCAACGCTCGCTATCCTCGCAGGACCACGAGCGCCATTAAGGTGCTTCAAGCGAACCTGCACCACGCAATAGGAGCATCGGCCACTGTGTGCAGGTTATTCACCGATAAACAGGCCACCATTGCGCTTATTCAAGAGCCATGGGTGGCCCGTGGCCGAATTTGCGGTCTAAACACAACAACTGGTAAGTTGATATATGACAGGTTAGCGGGTTGTCCGCGAGCGGCGCTTCTGATCGACAAATGCGTCAACTATTTGCCATTAACCAATTTTATTTCTAGAGATCTAGCTGCAGCATTGGTGGAGGTATCCACGCTCAACTGTTGTCAGAAAGTGGTAGTTGCGTCTGCCTACTTCCCATCTGACAATGTTGAGATTCCACCACTCGAGGTCCAGCAGCTCGTTGACTTCTGTCGACGTACAAACCGGCATTATGTGATCGGTTGCGATGCAAACGCACACCACACGGTGTGGGGTAGCAGCGATATCAACGATAGAGGTAAGCGCCTTCTTGACTATCTTATGTGTAAACATGTGAATGTCCTGAACAGGGGGTGCAAACCTACCTTTGTCACCGCGGCAAGGGCAGAGGTACTCGACATTACCCTTGCTAGCAGTTTCTTCTCCAGGTTCATTGCGAACTGGCACGTGTCGGACGAAGTGTCTCTTTCAGATCATAGACACATCAGATTTGACATCCTAGGACAATCTGACATTCGCTCGGATACTTTTTGTCCAAGGAAAACTAACTGGATTAAATTCCGTGAACTAGTTAGCTCCAAAGCGGAACTACTGGTCAGCCCCATAAGCACTACAGGGGAAATTGAGATTGTAGCTGAGGAGCTCAATGAAATTTTAACTTCCTCCTACAGAGATAGTACCGTTTCACGTTCGGTGGAGTCGGGGCGTAAAGTACCCTGGTGGAACGAGGAATTGGCCCGCAAGCGAGCTAACGTTAGGAGGATGTTCAACAAAGCTAAGCGCTTCAATAGGTGGGATGAGTACAGAACTGCTCTCACCGAGTACAACAAACTCATTAGGCATTCCAAACGAGAATGCTGGAAAAGACATTGTGAGAGCATTCAGTCGCTACCGGAAGCGGCGCGCCTTCACAAAGCCCTTTCCAAAGACTCAGCAAACGGGGTCGGCCTTCTATTGAGACTAGACCGTTGGTATACTGAAGGTCCAGAAGAAACATTAAAGTTGCTTCTTCAGACCCATTTCCCAGGGTCCGTACTGTCTGATGGTGACCCCTGCCCATCTGCGAGGCCACAACGGGTTCCCGTAAGCCGGGTTCGCAGTTTATCGGGGGTCATCTTTGACATGGACAAAGTAAAATGGGCGATAGAATCCTTTGAGCCATTTAAAGCTCCCGGTGTAGACGGCATCTTCCCCGCTCTGTTACAAAACAGCTTGGAGATCATAATAACTCCGCTAATCGAACTTTTTAGGGCAAGTTACACCCTAGGGTACATACCACAACCTTGGAGGAAAGTTAATGTGGTCTTCATAGCCAAAGCGGGCAATAAGCCGGAACATATGCCCAAATTGCATTCCTAACATTTTTCTAAAGAATTGCATGCAGTCATTATGTCGTCCTCTAACGAACATTTTTAATATATCATTGTCTACAGGTGTTTTCCTTGATGAATGGAAGACATCTTTTATTACTCCTGTTCATAAGAAGGGTCCAAAACATCATATAGACAATTATAGGCCTATAGCTAAACTATCGGCTATCCCGAAGCTTTTTGAATTAATTGTTAAAAAGAAAATAGATGTCTTGATCAGCGAGTTAATATCGCCATGTCAGCATGGCTTCCTTAAAGGTAGATCAACTACAACAAATTTAGTTTCCTTTACTAAATTTGTTGCTGATTCTATGGAAGAGAGCATGCAGGTTGATGTTGTGTATACCGACTTCTCGAAGGCTTTCGATAAAGTTGATCATAACATATTACTTCGCAAATTAGAAAATTTAGGTATACAGCTCAGCTGGGTGAGATCCTACTTAACTGATAGGACTCAATTGGTGAAGTTAAACGGCTGTACATCGCGCTCTATGATAAGATGTACATCGGGAGTACCACAAGGAAGTCATTTAGGGCCGATATTCTTTTTAGTTTTTGTAAATGATATCATCCAAAATTTTGAATACGTGCGGGTATGGCAGTTCGCGGATGATATGAAAATTGCTATGAAAATTGGCGACGTAAGCGACTGTCTCAAAATGCAATGCGATTTAGAGAAATTGGAAAATTGGTGCCGCGATAATAATTTAAATTTAAATGTTAGTAAATGTAAAGTTTTGAGCGCGTTTAGAATAAAAAATCCTCTCTTTTATGAGTACTCCATAGCAGGTAGTGTTCTTGAAAGAGTTTCTGAGATATCCGACTTAGGTGTGATTTTTGATCAAAAGCTTTCATTTCGACCACATACCGATTACATTTTGTCAAAAGCGAATAGCATGTTAGGGTTTGTTAAACGGAACGCGCGCGAATTTAATGATCCTTATACTTTGAAGATTCTATATTCTTCATTTGTTCGTTCGATTCTTGAATATTGTTCAATTGTGTGGAATCCTTTCTATAATGTTCATATCGAACGTATAGAGAGAATTCAACATAATTTTACTCGTTTTGCTATTTACCAAATTGGCTGGCGTTTTAAGCCTGATTATAGTACTCGTTGTGCCTTATTTGGTTTACAAACGTTAGCTTATAGAAGGACTTTCCTGAACGCGATGTTTATAAGAGACTTGCTATGCTCTCACATTTCGTGTGAAGATATTAAAAATTACTTTGTAGTTAGAGATGTCTCACACGATTTGCGGCGCAACAATCTTTTTATTCAGCCTTTTCATAGAGTGAATTATGGTCTTAATGAACCGATTACACGGTCTATTATCTTATATAACAGCTTGAAGGATATAATTGACTTTCACTCAATTAACAAACTTATTTTTAAAAGGGAATATTTTGATAAATTTCCATTCTAATTAAACAATCTGCTAGGGTTCGCACTCGATAGATTGATTAGTCACTTACGTTGAGTAAGTAAAGTGATGCAAAGAGGCCCAGTCCCGGGATGAAAGCTTCTGTGATGCACAAATTAATTAAAAGTATACAAATCTTATAGACCGGTTAGCCTTACTTCCTTCTTCCTTAAAACCATGGAAAAGTTGCTTGATTTGCATATCAGGCACAAGATGGAACTGTCGAGCCCCCTACATCGTATGCAATTCGCGTACACGAAGGGTAAGTCAACAGTAACCGCCTTGCATAGCCTTGTCAATACAATCGAAAAGTCCCTCAGTGAAAAGGAAATCGCGCTGTGCGCGTCTCTTGACGTTGAGGGGGCTTTCGATAATACCGGCTACGAGTGCATTTCCAGAGCACTGGAACTCAGGGACATCCCGCCCGCTACCATTGCATGGATAGATGCCATGCTCCGGGGACGGGATATTCACTCAACTCTAGGCAGTACATCCATTTGCGTGAATGCCGTAAAGGGTTGTCCACAAGGTGGCATTCTGTCACCCCTTTTGTGGTCCCTTGTCGTGGACGAGCTGATTTCCATGCTAAATGAGCGCGGTTATCTTACTATCGGATACGCGGATGATTTAAGTATCATAGTCAGGGGCAAATTTGAATCTACCATCACTGAGGTGATGAGGTCGGCCCTTGACATAGTTCTACACTGGTGTGTGGCTGTGGGCTTACATGTAAACCCACAGAAAACTGTCGTTGTGCCGTTCACACGAAAACGAAACAACATTGGATCCAATTTCGTTAGGCGGCACGACCTTAGATTATTCCACTGAAGTTAAATGTCTTGGGGTAACTCTAGACTCGAAACTCACCTGGAATACTCACATAGATAATGTACTTGGCAAAGCCACACGCACAATGTGGGCTTGCAGAAGTTTCTTTGGACGGACATGGGGACTCACCCCAAAGATAATTGAGTGGTTATACACCATGATGGTGCGGCCTATGGTGACCTACGCAGCGCTTGTGTGGTGGCCGAAAACTCAGCAATCTTCTGTCTTACTGAAGTGCAATAAGCTTCAACGCCTTGCCTGCCTTGGCATCAATGGAGCTATGCGCACTTTTCCTACGCCAGCCCTGGAGGCGATTATTGGACTTACTCCATTGCATATATTCATTCAAGAATCAGCAGCTCTAAATGCTCTAAGACTTCGTCTATCTTCCGACGTGCGTAGTGAAGAAAGCGGTCACATGAGCATTCTGAATCAAATTCCTGACGTGCAGATCTGCTTGAGATCAGATTACATGATCACGGAGGTTTGCTTCGGCAGAAAATATTCAGCCCTCATCCCTAACCGCTCTGAATGGGTAAATGGCACACCCTGTCCAGACCCTAGATGTATCAAGTGGTTCACCGATGGGTCTAAAACGGAACAGAGTGTTGGTGCAGGTGTCTTTGGACTCAACACCAGGATTTCGATCGCAATGGGAGTCTCGCCCAACGTTTTTCAAGCTGAGATCCACGCCATTGAGGTCTGCGCCAGGGTAATCTTGGAAACTGGACTTCGCGGCGCTCACATTGCTATCTACTCAGACAGCCAAGCAGGAGAGGCATCCCTGAGAAGCTTGTGGCTATTATTAAGGCAACCTATGACGGCGCGAAATGTCGCGTTCTGCATAAAGGTATGGTGTCGGGGGACTTTGAGATTCGCAGTGGAGTTCGGCAGGGGTGCATCCTCTCACCGATCCTATTCCTCATTGTGATCGGCGATGTGTTGCATGCAGCCCTATCCGGACTCGACAGAGGAAGTCAATGGACTTTGACATCTTATCTACAACATCTTGACTACGCTGACGACATATGCCTACTCTCCCACACAATCATGGATCTGTCCGCAATGGCGTTAGATCTCGAGAGGGAGGCAAGCAAGGTTGGGCTAAAGATTAATACCAACAAGACCAAAGTTCTTAGCCCGCCGTTGCGAAAAAGAAATCCGACACCTATTGCCATCAATATTAATGGGCAGCCTGTGGAGAAGGTGGACAACTTCGTCTACCTGGGTAGCATTGTTGCCGAAAATGGTGGTACGGAGCAGGACATCGCTCGTCGTATCAACCAGGCTAAACGCGCATACGGCATGCTGTCCAAAATCTGGCAGGGCAGTTATCTCAGCATCAAGACCAAGCTGGGCCTGTTTCGCTCCCTGGCACTATCAGTGTCTTTGTATGGGAGCAGCATGGAAAGTTTCCGTAGGAGTTACCAGAAAGCTGCAAGTTTTCGTCAACTCATGTCTTCGTCGAATTTTAAGAATTTTCTGACCCGAAACAATATCAAATGAAGAGCTAAGTCGGCGTACGGGTCAGATGCCAATCGACGAATTGATACGCAAGCGAAAATGGCAGTGGATAGGTCACACATTGCGGAAGAGTGGTAACTGCATTGCTTTGCATGCCATGAAATGGAACCCCATTTCCAACCAAGGCCGACCAAGAGTGGGTCCTCGAATCACATGGCGTCGATCTGTGGCAAAGGAGTGTCAGGTACTGGGTAAGTCTTTTGGGGAGTTGCGCCCCATTGCCCAGAACAGAGTACGATGGCGCGCAGGAGTAGTTGACGCGCTATGCCCCGCTAGGGGTTAAGGTAAAGTAGTAGTAGTAGAATATCAGGGAAATTTTTTATTGATTTTCTATCAGAAGCTTGACGAGAATCTACATAGTTCTATTTACTAGTTTCAGTTGTTTTGACAAAACTCTGGAACGAAAAATACTGGTAATCTAGCAAACGAAGCTGAGTAGACAGAAATACCTCAGGTATAAGCACTGGTAATCTAGCAGACGAAATTGAGTAGACGGTGGGCAAACGAATACGGCCACCGAACGCGATTAGGACGGCGTGTCGAGAAAACATAAACAGTTCACTTTTTCCCCTTAGGAACTTTCACGAACACATAGACATTCATGATGCCTGATTTGCCTTTGTAAATGCTTTAACAGTATATTCACCTAGTTTTCTAGACGCAGTACTTTTTTTTCCCTAGAAACAGAGTAGTAACCGCTAAAAAAAGAAGAATTGACAAGAGTTATTTTCACTTGATTTTTGGGTACGCACTGAACTTATAGATATTTTCACTAGATTTATAGACATACAACATCATTCACTAGATTATCAGTAGAAAATTTTCACTAGATTATCTCTAGTTGAACTTTAATGGAAAAAAATTGCTGTGTACACCTTAGCGATCTCGAAAACTTTTAAATAGCAACTTGTCTACTTGTACGAGTACGACATTTTGGACATTTTTTCCCTTTCATTCATTCTCATTTGTTGAGGTCGGTGGCCGTGGTCGTTCGGTCACCGCCCTACTATACTAATCTAGAGCTCGGAGTTCCAATCTCGGCGCGATCTAAAACTGCCTGTGAGTACTAATAGAACTCTCACAGTGCTCCGAGCTTGTCAGTATAAAGGTGGCGCGGATAGGAGGTGCATGCTCCACTTCCGTAAAGTAGATATGCTATCGAAACGCCAACAAGGCATAACATTGCTAGAGATGTTGGCACGCCCATGCCTGTGCAGGAGTCAAGGCAATTAACAACATTCTCAGGGGAAAGAGAGAGTTGGATTGAACGGGGAGCTTTGCGGAAGCTATCATTCATTTCAGCGACCCCAAAAACCAATGATTTTGACACTAATTTGAAACATATTGGTCATTTTTTTCACAGCCACTCGATTGCGGGGGTGAGGAAAGGGTTTTCGGAAGTATCACCATTTATATTAGTGACTCAAAAACAGTTAATTCAGCACTAATTTTATTTATTTTTTAAATTTTTTTTTCACAGTCACTCAACCGCGGAAGTGAGAGGGAAGGAGGGAGGCGGGGGTTTCGCTAGTGTCAGCATTCATGTCAGCTACCCCGAAAACCAATGATTTGACACTAATCTCGGCCAATTTGGAGAATATTTTTTGACGCTCAATCACCCCATATGGAAAATTCAAAACGCTTGAACCTATTCTGGATCTTCGTTGTGATCCACTGTAGGTTTCTTTATGAAATTTTCATGGAAATCGATCAAGCCGCAAAAACGAACAAACAACCACTCCATTTATAGAAAGAAGACATATATCCATATAATCAATACCACAACTTCCCGTTTCAAAATTCCTACTGCAGTATGGTCTCTATAAAGATGAAATGCATGCGATAAATCAAGGGAAGATGCGAGGATATCCGTTTTTATTAGGGTTTTGTAGTAAAAACAAAACCCTTATGAAATCGGTCAAATGTCTGTCTGTCCGTGTGTCCGTCTGTCCATGAAATATCTCACGAACGGCTGAAGCTACATATATGAAATTTTGTAAAAATATGTAGAATTATTATAATTCGCCGGAGAAAGCGATTCGTTGTAATAGGCTAACTTTAAGGGGAGGTCCCCATAGAGGGGAAATGAAGGTCAACTTTTTTTTTCATTTTGTATAGGCAAGTGCTGTATCATGAGAAAGGCAACAGCGAGTACATTCCATTTTCGGTATTTTCATAAAATTTGAAAAAAGGGGAAAAGGGTAGAGGGGAAAATATGTGATCCGAATTTATCCCCTCCCCCCTGCATTTCGAAACCGTTATACTTAGAAATACGGAAATTTGCAGGAAAGCGTCATTTAACTAGCATAGAATACCAAAAATCGTAGAATTTTCATATCTCATCACAAAAGGTTAACAATAGTACATTTCTATAGTTGCAGTTAGCACACCCCTGCACCCTTTAAGCATACCCGAGGTCAAAAATATTGATGGCTAATGATAACAAACATCATTGGCAATAATAATTCTAAGTTTCATCACAATCACATAATATTTAACAATAGTACTCAATTGCCTTAACTCCTTGTAGGGCATAGCGAGTCAACTGTTCCATGTGGCTCAGTTGACGTTTCGTTGGCATAAATTGGTTTCAGAGAATGCAGTTGCCAGCATGCACATCCATGGCCACGAACGTTGTCGTAGACGGGATTCGAACCCGAAACACCGGTAGTCAAACATGAGATTGATGCCTCAACACACTGCGCTACCGGTCTCCCCAGACAACAATAGTACAATACATTCATTTAAAGTTTGGCATTTTAACACTACCCACACAAAAAATACACCTACCGGCCTCATAGGTGTGAGTACTACTTTCATGTTGTTTTTCGTAGTGCGAATTGCAGCTATTTAATTAATCATTTGTGAAAGGTAAAGATTGGTTGGAGACAGACATTTTAGTTTTTTTATCCATCTGAGTGGTATCAAGAAGAGCAAGGAGCCGATATTTACATATTAAAATAAGCGCTTGCTACAAACCCCTCGGATTGCGGGAGTTATAATAACTTTCTGCCTGTAGTTATAATGACTATCCGTTGATCCGTTTAATCAAGATAAAACACTTGTATGACAGTTGGTTTACTTTTATTTCAAGTTAGAAATCGACTGTGCTCTTTGAGAGTCCGAACAAGAGTGACTCTGCTGTCTCTATATGCATTTCAGTTACTTGCATTGCATTACAATTATTTGACAATTATGTTCCATGGAATTTGAGTGGCAAAGGACAATTTGAATTATTGTTGTATCAATTAAAAGATGGTAATGAAATTATATTTGATTGCGAATTGTTATTTTACGAATAGAATATTAATAATGTAATTATACGATTTGTTTTACATAACGCAAGATTTCGTGTTTATTTTAAATATATAACTCCTCCCTCCATAAGAATGCGATGGCTTGAAGAACGTTGGTCATCAACTTCTAATAGCAGGAGCAATGGTTGATTTTGATTGTGGGACTTTATTTTTGCAGGATTGTGTCCTTTTTGGCAGCTGTTGATAGATTTTAAATGTCGTTTCCAAGCGTCGCTTCATCGCTTTGATTGGTGATATTCTCTCGTTGTTTTAAGTACTTTTAGACTCCGAGTATCGATGATTAGTACTTGTCAAAGATTGAGTATCATCGGATTTCAGGATTTTATTGATGTATTGGGATATAAAGAGAGCTTTAGGATAATGTGATATAGATAGATAGATAGATATAAAAAATACGAGCTACTTTCCCAGCAGGAAGGTACTGCGACCATAAAGATCTATTGTGCCGTAGCTCATTAATCCAAAAGACCGTCCACCCTTCTAAGCAAGAATCAACCTGAATTCTGCAGTGCTGATAGTAGCCTGCCCGAGGAGTGACATCCTAAAACGCGCGATGGCGGGACATTCGCACAAGAGGTGCTGGGTCGTTTCCACGTCTTCCAGACAAAGACGGCATTCAGTCTCGCTTGACAGACCCATCTTGTTCAGGTGATATCTGACCAAGTGATGGCCAGATAAGTACCCCACTAGCAGTCTTAGGTGGGTTCTACTCATTTGAGTAGTACCCTTGTGACTGAAGGGCATTATCAGCTCCTTGTGATACACTGAAAAAAATATCACTCATCATATTTATGAAATGCGTTCATCAACAAAAAATCGTAATATTAATGTCAAAAACATCTATATTACTTAACTTTTCATCAAAAAAATTTACACTTTAATGTACAGTACTTCAATCCTATGAACCAATGGGTATCAAATTATATTTACCCAATTTTACTGTGAACTCACTACCACATACTTAAAAAGCTGCAGTGTGTTGATGAAAGGGTTCATTAAAATTGATAAACGAATAAATCGAAAATACAAGTTCATAATATTAATGAACAAATTCATAAACGATAATTTATTTTATTTTATAATGTACAATTACATACAATTGATAAACGAATTCATCAAAGCGACACTTGATGTACAAATTCATATTTTGATGAACGAATTCTTCAAACTTGCGGCATTCTATGAACAAGTTTCTTTTTTTATGATGAAAGAATTCATTAAACTTACGAAATTCTATGTACAAGTTCATATTTTGATGAACAAATTCATCAAACTTTCGGCATTCTATGAACATGTTCTTATTTATGATGAACGAATTCATCAAACTTACGAAATTGTATGCACAATTTCATATTTTTGATGAACGAATTCATTAATAACAGGAATAATGCAAAGCTAGCGGTAAAATTCATTTTAAACGAAAACATTTGTTCTTGCCACACGTTTCCAAACGTTTTGCGACTCAGTACCAAAATAAAAAATTTCAAACTACTTAAAGAGATTTCAAATTGTGCAGTGGAAAGGCGATTTAGTGTGCTGAGTGATTTCAGTTAATAATATAATAATAATAATTCAATTCTACGAAAAAGTGCCGAAATAAAAAACTTGAAATTAATATATGTACTTGAAAAAATTTCAAGTAATTGTTTTATTAAAAACTCCTTATAGACCGCAAAAAATTCGATAAAAAATAGAATGCACAAAACAAGTAAACTATTTTGTAAATATCTTATTTTTTATTAAATTATCGAATGCATTTCGGTTACAATACCATGGTGTAACCATCATCAGCGAACGCTTGATGAGCACTGGCTTGTCAAATATATGTACATGTGAGAGTCAAATAAGTCAAACATATATCAAGAGTTAAAGCTACTATGTATATGGTGTTGTCAGACGAAAGGATTGAACGATATAACAAATTAAAACTTAAAACAAATTAACAAATTAATAAATAAACAAGCAAATAAATAAATTCATGAATTAAACAAATCAACAAAAATTACAAATTGATAAAACAACAAATTAATAAATTAACAAATTTACAAAATTTAGCAAAATAAATTAACAGATTAAAATTGAAACAAATAATTTATATTTTCATAATTACTTCCTTTTCACTAAGTCAAAAAGAGGCGACTCTATTGCACCATTGCATAAATTCATTAAATTGTCATTGATCGAAATAAATAAAGATTCATATGCGTCCAATTTTTGTGGGTTGTTAACATTGAATCAGCGATCCAATACAAACCATTCAACATTAAACAAGACATTAGAACAGCAGCGATTCCACTCATCAAACAAGAAAACAGCAAAAAATCCAAACAAAAGACCGACAAATGGAGTAACGCGCTAAAAAGTCTCAAACAGCGTAATGTTTTCTATATGAGAGCTGACAAAGGCAATCAGGTGATTGCGATGGATAAAGACGATTATGATCGACGCATGCTACAGTCGATTCATGAAGATCGTTTCACAGTTTGCCGAAAATCTCCACTTAATGCAATGAAAAAAGACGCGAAAATTGTGAGTGAAAAACTACACCAAACCTTAGGCATTAGCAAGTATCGTTTAAATGTATCTAATCCACAAGTGCCGTTAATGTACGGACTGCCCAAAGTCCACAAGCCAGGAGAGAAAATGCGAAAAATCGTATCATGTGTCAATTCAGCATTCGCAAACATTTCAAAATGTATTGTCAACGAATTAAAAAAGTACGGCCCATTTGAAGGTTTCGCAGTAAAAAATGCTTATGAATTCGTTGATAAAATTAAGGACGTTGAAATCGCAGAAGACGAAATAATGATTTCATTTGACGTAACATCGTTGTTCCCTAGCGTTCCTATAAACATTGCAGTACAGGCCATACGTAAACACCTCAACAAGTTCGACTTGTCTGAAGAAATCATCGACACATACGTAACAGCAATAGAAACATGTATGAAATACAATTGTTTCCAATTCAGAGGAATTTTTTATTCAAGTGATCTTGGATGCAGTATGGGCAACAGTCTATCCCCTTTAGTAGCAGAGGCATTTATGTGCAATTTCGAAATGGAATTAAAAAATGAAAATGTTTTGCCACGTATTTGGTTTAGATATGTCGATGACACTTTTGCTATTGTTAAGAGGAGTAAAGTCAACGACTTCCTCAAAGTTCTAAACAGCCGCTATGAATCTATAAAATTCACTTATGAAACGGAGAATGAAATTGACGGCACGATCACTTTTCTGGATTTAAATCTCAAACGTAATGGCCGAAACATCGAGTTTGGCGTTTTCAGAAAACCAACAACAACGGATAGATATACAACAGCTGACTCGTACTGCACATATGAAAACAAAATTGCTGCGTTTCATTCGATGGTATATCGTTTAATCCGTTTACCACTTTCCACCTCGGAGTACATGAAGGAGTATCAACATATAGTCAAACTAGCTGACATCAATGGTTTCAAGAAATCTATCGTAGATAATTTAGTGCGGAAAACTAGCGACAAATTAAAAAAACAAGAACGCTCGACATTATTCGCTCAAAACAAGGCACGGATTTCGAATGAACGTCGTGTCGCAATTACATACGCACCAAATATCACAAATCATTTAAGAGCAACTTTTGAAAAAGCAAACTTGAAATTAGTTCATACAAACCCAAACAAATTGACTTGTCTTTTAGGCTCAACGAAAGACCAGAACCCTATGAGAGAACGCAGTGGGATTTATGAAATAAAATGCTCTTCTTGTGACAAAAAATACATCGGTCAGACGAAACGAGCAGTACATTTTCGCTACACCGAACATTTACGAAGTATCCGCAACAAAGAGCTGCACTCAGGCATAGCAGCACACGTATATGATTTGGACAACACGGAGCTACACAAGATCAATTCCATCGAAGAGAATTTAAAAATTATAAAAAATGTTAACAACCCACAAAAATTGGACGCATATGAATCTTTATTTATTTCGATCAATGACAATTTAATGAATTTATGCAATGGTGCAATAGAGTCGCCTCTTTTTGACTTAGTGAAAAGGAAGTAATTATGAAAATATAAATTATTTGTTTCAATTTTAATCTGTTAATTTATTTTGCTAAATTTTGTAAATTTGTTAATTTATTAATTTGTTGTTTTATCAATTTGTAATTTTTGTTGATTTGTTTAATTCATGAATTTATTTATTTGCTTGTTTATTTATTAATTTGTTAATTTGTTTTAAGTTTTAATTTGTTATATCGTTCAATCCTTTCGTCTGACAACACCATATACATAGTAGCTTTAACTCTTGATATATGTTTGACTTATTTGACTCTCACATGTACATATATTTGACAAGCCAGTGCTCATCAAGCGTTCGCTGATGATGGTTACACCATGGTATTGTAACCGAAATGCATTCGATAATTTAATAAAAAATAAGATATTTACAAAATAGTTTACTTGTTTTGTGCATTCTATTTTTTATCGAATTTTTTGCGGTCTATAAGGAGTTTTTAATAAAACAATTACTTGAATACCAGACCACAAAAATCGTTCGCGAGTTTAGTGATTAAAAACTAACAAATTTTCTTAAAAAAATTTGTTTTTCGTATTCTTATACCTATATTATCTGTTTTTGTATTTAATAAAATATTTCTTCTTTGAAAAAAATGCATTTCGCTTTGAAAATTATTTGTGTTGTTGAATTGTTTGCATATGTACCAATATTAGGTTGAGCTGGCATTTTCGATTCCTTTAATTCCTTTACAGGTAGAACTTTTTCTTAATGCATTATATACCATATATATATACAAGTGTATATGAGATATATCTGTTCAGCATATATATGAAAAAGTTCGTCAATTTTGAAGAACTTTGTCATCAATAGTAAGAAAAACATTCGTTACAACAACGTAATGTTTCATAATTATGAAGCAGCACGTCATACATCTTACGATTTATTTCATTAATATCATTAAGTTAGTTTTTTAATATTATGAACTTCTGCATCAATAGTACAAACAATTTCATTGAAATTATCTTTGAATGTATTGGTAACTGGAGAATGATGCATACGTTTTCATAATATTGATGAAGCTTAGCGTTGGCTCGAAATTGATGATTTTTTCATCAATATGATAACGCTTTTCGTTGTATTTACGCCACTTTTTCGTTCAGTGTATGCATGGGATTGTTAGTATTGGAGTTATTGGGGAAAATATATAAACGCAACTTTTGGTTTTTGGCTGTTTGCCATATGAAAATAAGAATGTTCAAGTAAATTCAAACTCATCGATAGTAATGGGTATTCCTGAAAACTTTCTGTTCTGAAATTCTAGGTTGATTACATTACGTTGTACTTTACACTACATTGTACTTTAGAAAGTCATTAAGATGAATTCAAATTATCGTATAAACAGATTTTACTTTGATTTGCAATTCATTATTTAACATTTAAATTAAAATTAAAAAACGTTCGAATAGTAATCGATAATAATTGGTTCAACAGTTGCCTATAAAATATCCATCTGGCTGTACTTAATTAACTTTCATAATACTTTGCGTTTCCTTTTAATTTTTGACTTATGCAATTTTTTTTTTGTAGGTTATTATAGTGACTTCATTATTTTCTTTAACTTGGTGCTTGGGGGTTTCCCCGCTGTTCATTTAGTTTAGATAAATTTTTACTTACGAAATGGTCTACTTTACTTTTTATCTGAGGGTACAATACAACCATAAATTCATTTAATTTTCTTAAGTATTCATATTCATCGTCGTCATCGTTCTCTTCTTTCTATGAAGTTCATGTGTTCTGCCTGTGAATAGCTCATAAAATGTAAACTTTGTTGACGAGTGGATGGCGTTATTGTAGGTGATGATAGCTTCATTTAGTACATCATTGTGGTCTATGTCTAAGTTTCCTTTTCTACGTTTTTCGAGAATAATTTGGAATATCTCCGTCAATGTAGAATGCCATCTCTCAACGTATGAGTTGCTGCTAGTTTGTTGGAAAGAGGTATAATGAACATTGATACTATACTGTTCACAGAAATCCTTAAAAATGGTGGCCGTCATTTCTGTACCTTGATCCGCTACAAGTTTTTGGGGAATACCATGAACACTGATAAAATGTCTCAATGCCGCTATAATATTAAGACTATTTTTCGTGTCTAAAGTGTAGGCGGTTGCGAATTTCGAAAACCGGTCAATGATAGTTAAAATATTGTAGATTTGCCATTAATAGTGTATACGTCAACGTGAATTACCTCAAGAGGTTTTATGTCGTTATAATCTCTACATAACTTAAAGATAAGATCCTTTTCTTCATCGTTGAGATGTGAACTCCTAACGAAGTCGGTGACGCCATCAGAGGATATTGGGCATTCAGTACCTGGTGTACAACTTATATTAAAATTATTTATTTCAATGAACTTTGAATTCGAAAATGGTTCGACACATAAGGGCTGTTCCAGGAAAAAAAACCGTCACGATCTAGAAAATGAGATGATGCTAACTCATCTCGAGGCCGTGGTTCAAATTGGACTGTTGCGCCAGTTATTTTTTTTTTTTATTTATATATACCTTCGTGGATATTAAGGTTGGGTGCTATTTCGGTATTCCCTACATACCTATATATATCTCCGTCACAATGATCCACAGGTAGTTTTGAAATAAATGTTGTTTTCCCAGGTATCATATATTTTTTCAAGATCAGATTGGGGTGGAACGACAATGGAATTTCTACATGATTCGTAACTAAGATTTTTTTTGCTAGATCGACTTTAGCCTTCTGGGCTGTTAATAATGGAGCCCCAGGAGGCCATCAAAATACTTATGGAATTTAAAAATTAGAAATTTCATTTTGCCAGGTTGCTTGAACTCTATAAAGTTTAGAAAAATGACTTCTTTATTTAAAATATACTTATTAAGTATTGTAGAAATTGTAATAGGTTCGGTCTCTCGTACATCTTCAGTATGAACGGGTTTATAAAGGACGACGATGAGTCTGTATCGATCAAAAATATGAATCGTGCAAATTGCTTATGCTACCGTTTTTATCATTCGCTAGTTCGGAATGCGTGTTAGAACCGACGAAATTGTATTAATCGCTGTAATTGTAGTAAGTATCTAGGCCTTGTTTGTAAGATTCATTAGCTGCTGGTTTGAAAAAGGATTGTGTGTTATTACCGCCAGAAGAGTTTGTCCCTGAGATGTTAAAAAGTTCTTTGCTAATGAATCTTGGAGGGCCTGTTGAGCGAAAGAAGTTATCGTTTGGGGCACGTTGGTACTGAATTGGTCGATGGGGAGCAAAACGTAAGTGAGTGTATCCTAAACTTGTATCCATTGGAACTGGTTTAGAAACCAGTGAGCTTGCGGGTTGCTGATTGGGTGGGGGAAACGGTATATTGCTAATATATGCTGGTTGTGACTGCAATTGCGATTGTATGGTGCTTGAAATAACGGATTGGTGGGTTGGGTAAAATATTTTGGAATATTCTGTAAATTCACATGCCTATTCGCTTCGGGTAAACTTCTAGGTAATGTACTCGCAGGGCTATTTAAATTTTTTTGGGAATATTTGGAATAAAATATATTTTTCTCTTTAATGCAAAATGCAAATGCATTGGCCAATGTATCTGGCCTCATGGCTCTTACAGTTGCACCTAAAGGCTCCCTTAAGACCAGCTAGGAATACATTCAAGCACATTTCCCCGTAAAGTTGACGTTTAGCTTCTTACATTAGCATTTTCTTCGTGCAATTTTATGTGATTTACCATCGTTGCCATGAGCTCTACAACTTCACTATAATATTTTTCTGCACTTTTTCGCGTTGTTTGAGGTTATGAAGGTCTCTAATGAGCGGAGTCTCATTCATTATGTCACTATAATGAACGATCAATTTTTTTTGACAGTTTGTTTACTTTTATTTCAGGTTAGAAATCGACTGTGCTCTTTGAGAGTCCGAACAAGAGTGACTCTGCTGTCTTTATATGCATTTCAGTTACTTGCATTGCATTACAATTATTTGACAATTATGTTCCATTGAATTTGAGTGGCAAAAGACAATTTCAATTGCCTTGGTAATGAAATTATATTTTTGTAGTCCGGATGGCGCAACGGTTAGCACGTTCACCTTCTAAGCACTGGGCCCCCGTTCGATTCCTACTGAATGCGGTAGTTTTCGATAAGAAAAGGGGATTTACGTGTCGGACTATGAGCCCACTCAGCTGTTAAATGAGTACCCATTTATGGGGTAAATAACTCGGTTGAGCGTGTTGCTGATCACACACCTCTGCACAAGACCGTCACGATCTAGGAAATGAGATGATGCTAACTCATCTCGAGGCCATGGTTCAAATTGGACTGTTGCGCCAGCTATTTTTTTATTTTTTATGAAATTATATTTGATTGTGTATTGTTATTTTACGAATAGAATATTAATAATGCAATTAAACGATTTGTTTTATTTTACATAACGCAAGATTTCGTGTTTATTTTAAATATGTAACTCGGGCGTAGCCCTCTATATTCCGGTTTCATTATTCATTTGAAGGGATATCAAGAATTATTAGAAAGGAGTCCACATTGCAAGTGAAGCACTCATTACAAACCCCTCAATTAGCGGGTGCAACCGCTTGTGTTCAAGTTTCATTTTATTCAATGAAAAGCTCATTTCATTACAAGTATAACATGAGTATGTTATTACTTTCCCCTATAAAAAAGAATACATTCATATTTTGAGTTTGAAAGTCTACATATCTATATTTTCTGTTTCCTTGACAGCACAACTCCGTATGTTTAAAATTAAAAAGCTTAACCCTCCAAATAAGTCTTCAATATTCTTTGGTGATATTGCCTTAATTTTATTTGGAGTACCAGTGACTTTGGTCGGATGATTGACAGTAAAAGGAAATAACAATGTGGGTTTCCTTTCTGATATCCCAGATAATTTCTATAGAATATGTCATTTCATATGCTTAAGCTGGAGAACACAGTCTGTGCATTTATTTTTTTTTTAAATTTTTTTTTTACTTATTTTGAAATGAGCATTGTTGAACATTGTTTGGTTTACTTTATGAAAGTACCCAATTGTTCTTAAACACTTAAACAGACGGAGAGACGGAAAAAGCTTAATCGACTCATCTCGTCATACTGACCAACAATATAGGTATACCTATATAGTTTGTATGGTCGGAGATGCTTACTTCTGTGCGTTACAAACTTCATGACAAAGTTAATATACCCTGTCATATCCGTGAAGGGTGTAATGAGGCGATAAGAATCGAATAGTTGGCAGACGGCTAGGATGCCATCGCGCTAGCACTGGGGTCCGGATGCAATGGGACCCTCGGCCTCTAGTTTCGTGCCACTGACAGATCTGCAGGTACAGGTAGCATAACCAGACCAGAATATGGTTCATTACAGAGCATACTCATTTGCCTTAACCCCCAGTGGGGCATAGTGCGTCAACTATTCCATGTGGATTAGCTGACGTTTCGTTGGCGCGAACTAGTTTCGGACGATGCACGTTGCCAACATGCACCTCCTCTTATTCTTATACTAATACCAAAGAGGATTGATATTCTACAAGAGTGATCACTCCATAGAACTTTCGCCCCTGCCAGTAGATTTGTATGTATTGACCAATAGTATAGACTACACAAGAAAACTTACTCTATACAACTTTAGTCTCCGCCGGTAGTCCGGTGCCGTGAAGAGGGGAAAGTTCTATGGAGTGATCACTGTTGTAGAATATCAATCCTCTTTGACTAATACTTTGCAGTTATTGAATGTTTACCAAAAAATGAGAATAGGAAGCAAAGTTTTATTAGATAATATAACCGATTTATTCGGGAACACATTGTAATTGAGGATTCTTTTCTACCATAAAGATACAGTAAACGCGTACATGTGCTCACTTTCGGAAACCAATTTTCTGATGTAGCGTCAGCAAAGCAAAATTATCTAGAAGTTGTCTTGCTTCAAATAAGATAAATCCGTTGAGCTTAGTCGTCATAAGCTATGGGTGTCAAACCGTCGCCAAGTAAATAAATATACATGGCTCTGCCATAATCCCTTCCATAACACTTTGTTATCCCTATAAGAATTTCGATTTCGTTCACGAAAATGCTTTTCATTGTTCCTCGTCACACATTGTCGTAATGTGATGCTGTACGACAGGCCAGTAAAATATGTTCAGCAATGTCTTGTAGTTACTCGTATATTGCATGATTCCAAGCGCCGTAAAAGAAAAGGCATCAGTCGAAAGTACTGACTTATACTCGTACATATTTGCGTAATTTGAGGCTTTAACCATTACATGTTGAGGTGACGACTTCAGAATTCCAAAAGAATACAACTTGGCGAAGCAAACTTTGATCGTTAAGCAGCCATTTGGGCGCTAAAAAGCTGTTAACATCCTAAAATTTGAATGTGACATAATTTCCCTAGAAGCTGAGTTTAATCAGATTTTAATTCGACACCAAGAGGATTCAACATTTGGAGAGATTCCTTCAATAAGACAGTTGAACGAAGTATGGACGATTACGAGTAGGAAGTACACAGCTTCTAGTAATGTTTGTTAGGTAAAATGTAAAATAGAGTGTATGAATAATAATTATTATTAATCTTCATAGACCCGGCAAGACAAAACGATTTTGGGCCTAAAATATGTTATAAATGTTTAAAAAAAATCGAAGTTTAAACAACAATAAACAAATTCGAAATCTTAAATATAAATTTATCTACCTTATTACAAACGGTTTGACTTGAATTTTTTTAACATTTTATAGAACATCAGAAATATATACATATGTAACGAACGGTTTGGTGGGCATCCGCAGTTGCCCGTGGGGACGGAGCCTAAGGTAGCATAATGGCCGTGAAGGTCGGGCCGTGCTATCTAGCGAAGAAAAAGGCCCCTCAACGAGCTAAGCAGCGGCCTATGTTTGCTGTAGCTCAGTTAGGGAGACGTGGGCGGGGGTTTCGCCGTTCGTTGCCCCTGTCCTTGACGTATTAACAAAAATTCATAGGCCTGGGGAAGACAATACAAACAGGGGAGTTAAAAATGGGAATGAAAAAAAAATAGTCGATAAGGATGGAATGGTTAGCGGACGGATCATACGCCCAAGCGGTCGAATCTGGGTCCGGGTATAATGGGACCCTCGGCCTCTGGTTTCGTTCCACCAACAGATCACTACTCATCAGGTGCTGCTTCGATCTGCCGGTGGGAGCAGCACTACCAGACCATAATATGGTTCATTACAGGTGGTTCATTACACATGTCCCAAAACAAATTAAATAGAACGAAGACACCTGGCGCATCGAAGCGAGAGGAACTGATTTTTGTTGAACATTTATTTTGGATAATTTTCTACTTCTACTAACTGCCTTAACGCCGGCGGGCATGGACGCATCAACATCTCCATAATAATGCCATTTAAATGAAAATAAAAAGTATTTACAGGATACCCCGCTTCAGAGAGTAAATACTTTCATGGTCGATAGTACTGTTCATTCGTGGAAAACTGACACCAAAGTAGACACTCTGTCTTTAAGAGTTACCGAGTTAAAGCAGTTTTTGTAAATTGTGTCAAAAAGCTTGACTTTTCGAACGAAATCTAAATTTGCCACTGTCCCAATCATTTAATCCGAGATTTGACGTCACTTTCTGAAACTACATAAAATTTCATATGAAACATGTGTTGGTTATCCAACGGTATGTTTCTTTGATACCTGTGAATTTGAAAAGTTTCGAATAATACGCATTAAAGGAAAAATGAAACCGCTATATACTCGTAGAGGGCTACGCCCGCAATCCGAGGGTCTGTAGCAAGTGTTTGTTTTGGCATATAAATATCAGCTCCTTGCTCTTCTTGATACCACTGAGATGGATAAAAAAACATAATTAAAATGTTTTACCCACTTACATTTTACATGCCAATTCATATTACGTGATTGTAACGAAACTTAAAACATATTATTGCCTAAGGTGTTGGTTATCATTGGCCATCCGTACTTTGCACCTCGAACGTGTTTAAGGTACGCAGCAAATTACAAACTAATATTTCCTTCTCCCCCCTGTTCCATTTTCAATAAATTTCAAGAAAATGCGAAAAAATGGAATGTATTCAACATTACTTTTCTTACGACACCTAACTTGCCTATGCCAGTCGAAAAAATATTTGACCTTAATTTCGACTCTATGTGGAGAGGGGGGGGGGGACAAACTCGGATCACATATTTTTCCTCGAACTATTTTCCCCTCTTTTCAAATTTGATACCCAAAAGTGGAATGTACTCGGTGTTACCTTTCTTATGATACCCCACTTGCCTATAGCAGATGAAAAAACAATTTTGACCATCATTTCCCCTCTATGGGGACCTCCCCTTAAAGTCAGCCTATTACAACGAATCACTTTCTCTGGTGTTTCTCTGGTACTCAACATTACCTTTCTCACGACACCTCACTTGCCTATACAAGCCGATAAAAAAAATTGACCTTAGTTTCGCCTCTATGTGGACCCTCCTTCCACCTGGTAAAGTTGGCCAGTTAGTTAATTCTACACTATGCTAGCTCAGGCTCCATCACCACGGGCATCTTCGGATGCCCACTAAATCGTCGATTACATTTTTTTTATTTATTAGGGTTTTGTAGTAAAACAAAACCCTTATGAAATCGGTCATGCGTCCGTTTGTCCGTCTGTCTGTCCGTCTGTCCATGAAATATCTCATGAACCGCTGAAGCTACATATATGAAATTTTGTGGGAATATGTAGAATTATTATAATTCGCCGGAGAAAGCGATTCGTTGTAATAGGCTGACTTAAAGGGGAGGTCCCCATAGAGTGGAAATGAAGGTCAAAATTTTTTTTTCATCTGGTATAGGCAAGTTGGGTATCAAAAGAAAGGTAACACCGAGTACATTCCATTTTTGGTATTTTCATCAAATTTGAAAAAAGGGGAAAAGAGGTAGAGGGGAAAATATGTCATCCGAGTTTGTCCCCCCCTTGCATTTCGAGACCGTTACGTTTAGAAATATGAAATTTGCAAAAATGCGGCATTTTACTAGCATAGAAAACCAAAAATCGTAGAATTTTGATATCTCATCAAAAAAGGTTAATAATAGTACATTTTTATAGTTGCAGTTAGCACGCCCCTGCACCCTTTAAACGCATCACAGGTCAAAAATATTGATGGCCAATGATAAACAACACTATAGGCAATAACGTCTCGAAGTTTCATTACATTAGGGGGCGACCGGTAGCGCAGTGTGTTGAGGCATCAGTCTCATGTTTGACTACCGGCGTTTCGGGTTCGAATCCCGTCCACGATGACTTTCGTGGCCATGGATGTACAGGAGGTGTATGCTGGCAACTGCATTCTCTGAAACCAATTTATGCCAACGAAACGTCAACTGGGCCACATGGAGCAGTTGACGCGCTATGCCCCACAAGGGGTTAGGGCAATTGAGTAGTGGTAGTACATTCATTTAAAGTTAGGCATTTTGACACTATCCACACAAAAAATACACCTACCGGCCTCATAGGTGTGAGTACTACTTTCATGTTGTTTTTCGTAGTGCGAATTGCAGTTATTTAACTAATCATTTTTGAAAGGGTAGAGATTGGTTGGGGCGCTGACTAATACAACTTAAGCGGGTGGAGGGGGGAGGGGGGGTGTCCACATAGAGGCGAAATTAAGGTTAATTTTTTTTTTATCGACTGGTATAGGCAAGTGAGGTTTCGTGAGAAAGGAAATATTGAGTACATTCCATTTTTTCGCATTTTCTTGAAATTTGTAGAAAGGGGAACATTGGGGGAGGAGAAAATATTAGTTCGTAACTTGTTCCCTTTCCCTTGCAGTTCGAGACCGTTATACTTATTGCAGAATTATGAAAACTTACAGGAAGGTGGGTTCCGAAAAAAATGGAAAATAATGGCATCTGTATATCTTCTCAGAATAGGTCAATAATAGTTTATTTCTATAGTTACAGTTAGCACAAGTACTGATGGCCAACGATAACTAACACCTTAGGCAATAATATGTTCTAAGTTTCGTTACAATCACGTAATATGAATTGGCATGTAAAATGTAAGCGAGTAAGACATTTTAATTATGTTTTTTTTTTATGCATCTGAATGGTATCAGGAAGAGCAAGGAGCCGATATTTATACTCGTATACCCAAATAAGCGCTTGCTACAAAACCCTCGGATTGCGGGCGTAGCCCTCTATATTCCGGTTTCATTTTTATATGTAATGGAGTCTCGTGATGTGTGGCTTTGATTAAAATCAAAACTACTTTTGGAACATTTTAGTCGTGTTGCTGAAGATGGGCGAAAGGTTGCCCGAAAGACATCCAAATAAACTTTTTTTTTTGCAAATTCAAAATTCGGTGTTTTAACCAGTTTTGGCGCCCAACGTGGGGCCCATTTTTCAATTTAATTCTGCACCAGCGGCATTCCTTTGCGATAGGTGGTTTATTCGTTATATAAATAAGTGTATTTATAAAAATTGACATATTCACTTCATTTAAATTTAAAGTACGAGTATTCTTTCAAGTTTCTTTTGACCAAAACATAGATACGCTTTGGTTAAAATCAAACAAAAATCGAAAACTCATTAAACTTACTTTTCATCTCATTGAAAGGGTTATCTGATATGCTAATGTATATACTGGAATTTAGTAATAAGGTGTTTCTTGTAGTTCGATTCGGAATTCGAAAATACATATTACTTAACAAAAATGTTGATGAAGTTAATCCGTATATTAATGAAATTACAAAAATAATTTGACTTCACAACCCATTGATCGTCAAGTTCTTATGGAAATCTTTTAATCAAAGCAAGTATTGATTTTTCATTGCCTACCGTGAAATTAATATGGAATTAAAATGTTGATTTTTGATCGAGCAGCACATCCAAATCTTTTGTCATTGAGACTTTTTCGATAACTTGTCCCTCGATGCAATAAACAAATTTAATTGGATTGTGGCATTTGTGAAATGTGATAGACTTTGTTTTGCTGATATTCAATTTTAATTTATTGGTCTCGAAAAAAATATTTGCAGTAATTCAGACATTTTGAAGGGTTTGGCAATCCGTCTTAGGATTTATGGGTAACGCGATTTTCCCATCTTCAACATAAAGATGAATGGATGCGCTTTTCTTGCAGAAGGGTAATCCATATAAAAACAAGCCGAAAAATCAGTACTAATTGGGTAGCATTGTCCAACCCCCGAAATAACATTTATCGGTTGAGACATTGTTCATGTTGATTTTAATACCCTAGACTTATATGATAGTATAGGGTACATTGTTTTTATCACAACGCAAATATGTAACACCTTAAAGGAGGCTCCAGAGGTATAGCAATGTATATATAAATGATCAGGGTCACCTCCTGATTCGATTTAGCCATGTCTGTCTGTCTGTCTGTCTGTCTGTCTGTCTGTCTGTCTGTCTATCTCTCTGTTTGTCTGTCAGTCCGTCCGTTCGGACTATAACTTTCGATACAATGAAGCTAGATCCTTGAAATTATGGCCAAATGTTGGCAGTATGATCTGGTTAGTTGGTATTGAAAATGGGCATAATCAGATGAAGAGAACGCCTGCCTCCCCTACATATATAAAATAATTAAATATATTTATAACTCCCGATTAGGGAAACATGAAAAGCTCTACCTTTGGTAGATTGCTCTTGAGGGTAATCCTATACTTTTCCCAAAAAATAAAATCGGTGAGTTGAAAACGAACGAAAATTTTCATACATACAGAACCCCGTACTACCCTACTTTTTAGGTTTTTTGTCTATAACTCTTGAACCAAGTGACGTGAACGCGTGATTTTTGGCAAGCAACCCTGAGGTGAGAAGCTACTTGAGTTTTAGTAAGTTGGGCATAATCAGATCAAAGGAACGCCTACCTCCCTCAAATTTCAAAAAATTAAATATTTCTTTAGCCACGATTACTTTTGAAAGAATGACACTAGCGAGGTGAAAATTTAGCAGAATGTTGGTGCTAAAATCTAGTTGGCTGGTATTAGTATTAGTTGTAATTAGCAAGATCCGACCCAAGGAACCCCCCCCTCCCCGACAAATGAAACTTCAAATAAGCGATAACTTTTGATAGAATGAAGCCCGCGACTTAAAATTTTAATCAAATGTTTGAGGTAAGATGGAGTTAGTTGGTATTTAAGGGCCAGATCCTACCCAAGGAACACCTACCTCCCCTACAAATTAAATTTAAGATAAGTGAAAACTTACGATAAAATAAAGCAAGCGGCTCGATTTTGGTCAAATGTTTGTAATAGGATTCAGCTGGCTGAAAATACGTAAAATCCGACCAACAAAACCCCTACTTCCCCTACAAATGAAACTTCAAATAAGCGATAACTTTAGACAAAATGAAGCTAGTGACTTGACATTTTGGTGAAATGTTTGTACTAAGATCTAGCTGGTTGTTATTAAAAATGCACAAGATTCGACCCATGGAACCAATACCTTCCCTACAAATGAGCCTATTTGAAGGCAATAACTTTCGATATGAATGAAGCTAGCAACTTGAAAAATTCGGCAAATATCTGTATTGATTGGTTAGTTAATTGATTTTGAGAATGGTCAACATACTCTTGAATGAGTGCCAATCTTCCCTATAAACTAGCCATATAGGAAACTCACTTCTAATGCATATGGTTGTTGCCAGTTTGTGCTTTTGGTATCATCACTAGGCCTTTACAAGTCAAGGGTATATACAATCTGTTGTCGACAGTCGAAGTACGCGATAAGCCAATTTAGTATTTGAAGGTTCATTCCCATAATTTTTAATTTGTGGAAGAAAAGCGGGATATCAACAGAATCAAATGCCTTAGATACATCTAAATATAGGGTTTTCCATTAAGAGCGACGGATTTTGTTTTTTTTTTTTCAACTAAAAGACTCGTGGGCCAAGTATGGAAACGATTTTTATTTCAAATGAAAATACAATCGATGCCATTAATTATGGAATACGATATCGTTCAAATGTCTGCGGCGGAAGCGCTGGCACGATTGAATACGCTGGACCTAATTTTCCATGAGTCGAGCACACAAATCGGCCGAAATGCCATGAATTTCGCGTTGCAGCTCTTCTTACGTTACTGGCTTATTGACTTAGACCACCGATTTAATATAACCCCAAAGAAAAAAGTCTAATGGGGTTAAATCGCACGAACGAGGCGAGGCAGCCATTCGCGACGACCGTTGCGTGAGAACTTGGTCTTCAATACTTTGATTGTCTCGTACGCTGTATGGCACGTTGCGCCATCCTGTTGAAACCACATATCGTCCAAGTCAATCGCATCGAGCTGGTTCCAAAAATACTCCGATATCATCGTCCTGTAGCGATCACCATTGACGGTTGTTGGCGCGCCATTTTCATCAAAAAAGAAAAATGGGCCGATGACGCCGCCGCCATGAAAACCGCACCAAACAGTTATTTTTTTCGGATAAAGATGTGTCTCGTGCACCTCTTTAGGCTGCTCACTCGACCAAATGCGGCAATTTTGCTTGTTGACAAAACCGTCGAGCCAGAAGTGAGCTTCATCCAAAAAGATGAATTAAGCGAATGAGCGACGCTTAAAATGGTCGGTTGGCTTCAGTTCTTGGGTCAACGCAGTCTTATACGGGCGGAGAGCCAAATCTTTTCGCAAAATTCGCCACTGGCACACTGATATTCAACGCCAGCGATCGGCGTGGAATCGACATCCTTAACTGCTCACGCACGCTCTTTCGAAAGGCCGCGATATTTTCTTCACTTCGAGCATTACGTTGTCGCATAAGCACTGGGACATTATGCAACGCATAAGTTGTCTCAAATTTGTGCACCAAACATTCAATAGTCCGTCTTGTTGGACAGTTTCGTCGACCGAAAATTGACGCAAGCATGCGCAACGTAGTCGCGATAGAACGTAAATTTTGATGAAAAAGTTGAATAATTTGCAAACGTTGTTAAAGCGTGTATCTCTCCATGATTAAATGGCATAGACTGACGTTTCATAATGTGAAAGAATTGCGAAGCCAACTTCACTCCTATTCGTGAAATGTCAAAAACAAATGCATCGTCCCTATTGAAAAAACCCTATAAGGTGAAGTGGGGTAAGTGCACCCCAGTTTTTATTGTAGTAAGTTTGACTTTCAACCCATATATCTTAAATTTATATTATAAAACTTTAACATTTATTAATATCAATAAATACCTGAGTTAATGCGCTTTAATTAACTTCGACAAAAATGCCAATTTCACTTGTATATTTTAATATTTTAAGATATTTATAAAAAAATCCGCCACCTGTGCACTTTCCCCGAAAATGGGGCAAGTGCAAAACCGGCCCTTAAAACCCATTTGAAGCCTTATATCATACGCAACGTAGCAGAAGCATAATTATTGATATGTTTGCTAAAAATTGCTTTTTACTTCATTAAAATATCTTGTTTCGTTTTGGAGTAACCAAAAATTAAAGTAGATAAAAATATGCAAAGGAATTAGTATTCAGAATTAACAAGAAATAATCAAGTAACATTTTTTGGGGCCTGCGCGCAACCCATATGTACGGTGTCTATGCACTTGCCCCGATAGACGGGATACACTTGCCTCTTGTCTCAATATTTACGAGGTAAGAGCACATTAGTGCTTTTCTCAATAAATTTCAATAATTAAACAAAAATTATTAATTTAAGTGATACATAGATAATGCGTGGTTATTACTTACCAGAAATAATAGCACACAACACACAATTTCTTCAAAAACTGCTGCACTTTCACGACCTCTTCCTAGTAGCACGTGCTCTTTCAATTCTGTGCTTTCGAACTGGTTGGTATAAATCGGGAATTCCCCTCAATAATTGCGCGACATCTACGTGAATAGGATGGTATTAACTCTGAAGGGAATTCCATATAGTTTATGTTGCAGTTTTTCTCATATTATATTAATTGGAGCCCGTTTATGCACTTACCCCACTCCACCTTATATAAGTTAACACCTGATACACGCGACCAGCATTCCATCAGCCAAGGTCACCATCCGACACCAATGCAATTTCCAGCTAACACCTGAAACCGACACCAATGCAATTTCCAGCTAGCACCTGAAACCAACACCAATGCAATTTCCAGCTAACACCCGAAACACGCGCACGGCATATTATCAGCCGTGGTCACCACCCAACACCTAGCCATCATGCGACCGATACAAGGCTTTTCGAGATATCTCCTCGTCCGAAAGTGAAATACGGCGAATCGTTCAAAGTCAGGCCAATTAACCCGCGCGTATCGGGTCCACAAGGAGTAAAGAAACGAGGTCCCCTGTAGCGACCAGCAAACAGGAGTCGGCAAGGACCGCCAGCCGCTTTACTCACCACAGCGATCCATCGAAGGTTCTTCGAATAAATTAACAGTTAAGAGATTAATTAAGCTTAAAAATAAGAAAAAAATCGGGAAGTGAAAATATAATCGCGCTTAAAATCAATGCGGAAGTGCAAGTGTGTAACAAATGTTTGGATTGTTTTTCATGTAAGTAAATTGACTTCTCCTAACAGTGCAGTGCATTCGTAAAAATTAAACCAGTATAATTTATATTGTTGTGAACCACGGGTCTGTGTCGAGCCGCCGTCACTGCAACAAGAATATTTAGATGACCAGGATACTTTTGGCTCGGCTAGACCAGCGTATTGCGTGGGTTTTTGAGCCAATGCATCAATTATAAATTATTATTGAAAACAAACCAAAACTAAACCAAAAGTAGATGTATACACTAAGAAAAATTCAAATAATTCACAAAAAGAATTTTCAAGTAAATAGAAATAATGAAAAACAAATGTGAATAACAATAATGAAAAAGGAGAATAGTATATAAGTGTTTAAAGTCAAAATAAAATGAACTAATTAATGCAAGTGTTACTCACGGTTATACTCCGGATGAACGGTCGACCGATCTCGTAGTAGCCCGTAGAAAAACTAAAGTAATTACACATTTAAGAAAAAAACAATCAAATTCAGAAATAGAAACAAAATTCAAATTATCGTTCAATAATTAAACTACTCCTAATCTGGAATCACGAACCACTCGTACTAAATCAAGATCACTGTTTGACTTCTTTTATCGTTCGTAATGTTTTTAAAATTTGAAAGTTTCAGTTGAACACCTTCTCCGCTTCAATCATCACAACGTGTCAAAACACTAGAACTCCTTCAATCGTGTAAAATTAGAAACTATTCACGATTGTTTTCCTTAGATTTTAAACTGAACTTCTTTACCACAAAATGAAGCCAATTAGAACTCACTAACCACGATGTCTTCATTTCAAGATGCAAAGGAAAATGTCTTCATACAGCTCTTCACAAAAATTGGCATTTGTTTCAGCTTTGGTTACATTCAATTTAGTAAACTGCAAACGATGTTATTCACTGTCGTATAAAATCAGCGTTTTTCCGCGTTTCAGTTCTTCTCATGAACAATCATGATATCAATGGCCACAAAACAGTTTTTTTTTTCTTCATAAAACTTTTTCCACTTTATTCTTCTTTCTCAAACCACCAATCTTTTTCTTTTCAAACCAAAAAAAAAAAAATAATTTCGTTCACATCCGTTGTTCTTCAAAAATCCCAAAACAATCCTTCACACATCAAATCCAAAATCCCACACTTTTCTTTTCACCCATATCTTCTTCACAAAACCGAACTGAATTCATCGGCGTTCAAAACAATCTTTTTTTTTTCTTTCAAAAAACTTCCAACCCAAAAACAAAATCAAAATCAAAACTGTCCTCCTGGATCACCAAAATCAGTCTCCCCCCAAAAATCTTCCACGAATCAACCGGCCTCGCCGGCGATCAAAATCCAACTTCCCCCATCGGGGTCAATCATCCCACCAAAATTTCCTGTCCTCACAAAATGGACTTCCGCATTCCATCCACCGAGATCATACTCATCGCCTATCCATCCATTTCGCAAAAAAAAACAAAACAAAACACAAGCCCGCTTGTCGTCCACCAAAAGTGTTAACGAACTCTCCTACAAAACTGCATCCCATTCCCCTTCACTCCACTACCCTCTTCAGCTGCAACACAATATGCAGAACTATGTTCCATAGAAATGACGTCATTCAATCAACACAAACTATGTTGCATGAAAATTACGTCGTCTAAGCAACACAGTTCAGCATACTGTGATTGATGACTCTCCGCTGACACCCCCACCTGACCCGCATACGAAATCCTCTCTGTGTATCGCCGTGCCGTGCAACGCAGAAACAATTGCGTCTATGAAACAATTGCCTCTATGCAATCCAGCAAACGATACACAGACATGATCGCAGCATCATCTGTGTTGGCTCTCAACCAAAACCATCTACATACAAAGCCTGGAAGCAGGTCGCTGGGAGTGTGTGAGTCGGCCTCCTTTCAAACTGACAACTGGCACTAGCTCCGATGACCAAGTTCCGAATGGCTCCGACTTCACTTCGGCACGAACATGGTGGTGTCTCAAATTGAAATTGTTCAAACATGTACATCTATTGATTGATTATTAATTATCACAACCAAAAGATGACATGCCTGAAACTTCAATTTGATTCGTATGTTCACTTCCCGCACCTCGCACTTCACTTTCACAAGTAGCATAATCAGAGAAACAAAAAAATATATTTGGTGTGACAAAAAATTAATTCACCCGCACAAATCGCCATATTGCTTTTTATCCGCACTTGCCACACGCGACACAAAAAGTAAACAAACAATTTCCACATTCACTTCAAACGCAAAAACGAACACTAAATTCACCGATTTTACATATTTTTTCCATTTGAGTACATCACCAACTCTTCACTGCACAACATATTCCACTTTCACGCCGCAAACCGACCGAGAACCGACATTTTTCGATTAAAATGTCGCGCGGAATCACTCGCCGTCCATACACCGCCATACAAATTTTCGACTGACATCGGCCTCCTTTGAGCTATTGTTGTGTGCGAGACCAGGTCTGCTTCCAGGCTTTGAATGTAGATGGTTTTGCTCTCAACCATAGCGTCCCGATAGCAATACATTCGCTCTTTGAGGCGACCTTGCAACATATCTTGCATTCGGAAACGCTAGCCGGTCAACGGAGTGTCATCAGCTGGGATTGCACTAGTGCGAAACAGGTTTTCTAACTAGGGTAACTGGAGAACTCCGCGCCTTGACTCTCCTCAATCACCCCCAGGGACAACATTCGATCGAGTTCATCATACATCAGTTTCTGAACAACCGGTGACACGGCGTAGTGCCTTTGTTTGATAGGCTTAGAATCGCCTGTGTCAATATGGTGAGTCACTCATGTTGTCCGACCCAGGCCTTTTTCATTAAAAGTAGGAAACTGACGTTTGACGTTGCTGATCAACCGAGGATAACTGAAGAAAATCCCCTGAATCATCGACATTACCTTATTCGACAGTAGCTACCTGCATTGGTGCGATTCTAAACAAGTCCCAGAAATCCATTCCCAAATACAATGGATTTGTGAGACTTGGGACGACCAGTAATTTTAGAGATTTCGTTTTGTCCTTAAATCGCACCAGTGTTCGTACGTATCCCAAGACAGTAGCCTTCTGACCTGAAGCAGTTCTGACATCAGCTTGCATCGTATGTAAGTGCAAACCAAGGTCGTCTATCAAGTCCAAGGCTTCTGTACCCAGGATACTAACACTGGCGCCACTGTCCAACAAGCCTTTGATCTTCCGACCCTGCAGAACTATTTCGGCAAAGGGCCTATTATCTGAGTCAGAAGACACAATGGAGGCAGCGCATGCCTGCTTCAGGAGACACCTGTCAGTAAAATACTTCCAAGAGCGGGAAAATCTTTTTAACGTTGTAGAGTGCGTAATTCCGGGTCGACGTTCATAGCGGCGTCCACTGTCTCCGGTCGCCTCCAGACTTGTTGAGGGGAAATGTGGGAGCTCCCCGCAGGTCGCACACTCCCTCTCACGTTTCCCGACCGATTACAGCGAGAGCATTTGGGTTTTACTGTCCCTGTCAACCCGCAGCCAAAACAAAAAGTATGTTGCACAGGTATAGGACAATCCGTAAAAGAATGCCCCTTATCCTTACAGTTCCAGCAGCCGCGGAACTGATTACTGACGGACGGAGGAGGCCTGTGTAGGTTTTGGCAAAGATACAGCCTCTACTTCTAAACCGGAACTACGCTCCTCCATATCAAGTTCATGTACACTTAAGCGACCTGGAATGGATTGCCTAAGTGTCTCCGCTCTTGAGAGGTTCCATGTCTCCTCTACTGCGACGCAACGACGTATCAATTGTCGAGCTGATTCAAAAGTAAATCCCGCCAAGTGATCGCGCATGTGCCGATTTATATTTCGCAGAACAATGCACTGCATGTCCGTGTCACTTAACGGGACTTTCAGCTCGCAACTGAGAGTCTCAATTGCATCGTAGAAGTCTCGAATATTTTCGCCAGGTCTTTGAACTCGGGCATCTATGGCACGGCGAATATCTACATCCGTTTTGTGGGTACCGAACCTCTCCAGAATTTCGTCCTTCTACACACTCCACGTCAACGACGGTTTTTGAGACCTGAGTCGCCAGTACCAATCATTGACTGGCCCCTTCCAAAGAAAATGAAGGTCCATGACTATGACCTAATCACTCAAACCATAGCTAGCTGCTAGTGCGCTAACTCGAAAGATGAACTGATGAGCTGTGAGGCCATTCGAGGAGCCATCGAAGAAGAACCCCCATTTGACCATACCTACTGCTTGTTGTGAAATCACAGAACTTAACGTGCTACTGAAAGGAATCGACACTACCGGCGTGTCCTCCAGATGTAGCTCCTGGGAGGATGGCGCCGGTCTAGGATCGCTCGCCATTTTGGTAATAGTTCGGATAAAAAAAGGTATTTGAGAATAAAAGAAATAAAGTAAGATATGAAAAGAAACTAAACGAAATAAGTCTGAACTTTGAAATCAAAATGAAATTGTAAATAAATTCATGAAGTATTGGGCTCTTCCATGCCTTCCAGTTGAACACAAATAGGAGGAATAGGGATGGGTTGAAAGTTTTCAATCGGAAAAGGGAGGAAAGAGGTAGAGATCCCGTCGCGTCGTAGCGTTACACTCTCTCTACTGAGCTAATTCGCGAAATGTACAAGACATAAAACGGAAGCATCCGGATATAGCTCTTCGAGAGACTGCCAACCACTACGCCCGCAGATGGTCAACTATCGAGTTGCTTCCTAATTCTTTGTTGCCAACTAAGGCCTTATCCTATCCGGAGATAATAGGAGCAGTCTCGATAGCCGAAGCCATCCTACGAAGAGATCCTCCTCCTGTCAAGAACACACCGTTGGACGCCATTGTTGCAATGACGACTTCTCGACGCGTGGCTCGCACATGCGGACCACTAGCTTCCATTCGAAGCTGATCAACTAAATCAAAGTCAAAAGATGGCAAAGCCATCGGAATTAAAAGCTCACAATTTGGGCGCCATATGTCGCAAACCACGGCTCTGTGAAGAGCCGCCGTCACTGCAACAAGAATATTTTGATGACCAGGATACTTTTGGCTCGGCTAGACCAGCGTATTGCGTGGGTTTTTGAGCCAATGCATCCTGGTCCTAGATTAGCCACCTAGAACATTTAAGACACGAGGGAAGGAATTGGGGAAAGGGAAGGAATGTGCCCATCCTTCGGGACACGGAAGAACCCAATCAAAGGAAAAAATTAGTTATTCATTATGAAATTATAAATTATTATTGAAAACAAACCAAAACTAAACCAAAAGTAGATGTATACACTAAGAAAAATTCAAATAATTCACAAAAAGAATTTTCAAGTAAATAGAAATAATGAAAAACAAATGTGAGTAACAATAATGAAAAAGGAGAATAGTATATAAGTGTTTAAAGTCAAAATAAAATGAACTAATTAATGCAAGTGTTACTCACGGTTATACTCCGGATGAACGGTCGACCGATCTCGTAGTAGCCCGTAGAAAAACTAAAGTAATTACACATTTAAGAAAAAAACAATCAAATTCAGAAATAGAAACAAAATTCAAATTATCGTTCAATAATTAAACTACTCCTAATCTGGAATCACGAACCACTCGTACTAAATCAAGATCACTGTTTGACTTCTTTTATCGTTCGTAATGTTTTTAAAATTTGAAAGTTTCAGTTGAACACCTTCTCCGCTTCAATCATCACAACGTGTCAAAACACTAGAACTCCTTCAATCGTGTAAAATTAGAAACTATTCACGATTGTTTTCCTTAGATTTTAAACTGAACTTCTTTACCACAAAATGAAGCCAATTAGAACTCACTAACCACGATGTCTTCATTTCAAGATGCAAAGGAAAATGTCTTCATACAGCTCTTCACAAAAATTGGCATTTGTTTCAGCTTTGGTTACATTCAATTTAGTAAACTGCAAACGATGTTATTCACTGTCGTATAAAATCAGCGTTTTTCCGCGTTTCAGTTCTTCTCATGAACAATCATGATATCAATGGCCACAAAACAGTTTTTTTTTCTTCATAAATTTTTTTCCACTTTATTCTTCTTTGTCAAACCACCAATCTTTTTCTTTTCAAACCAAAAAAAAAAAAATAATTTCGTTCACATCCGTTGTTCTTCAAAAATCCCAAAACAATCCTTCACACATCAAATCCAAAATCCCACACTTTTCTTTTCACCCATATCTTCTTCACAAAACCGAACTGAATTCATCGGCGCTCAAAACAATCTTTTTTTTTTCTTTCAAAAAACTTCCAACCCAAAAACAAAATCAAAATCAAAACTGTCCTCCTGGATCACCAAAATCAATCTCCCCCCAAAAATCTTCCACGAATCAACCGGCCTAGCCGGCGATCAAAATCCAACTTCCCCCATCGGGGTCAATCATCCCACCAAAATTTCCTGTCCTCACAAAATGGACTTCCGCATTCCATCCACCGAGATCATCCTCATCGCCTATCCATCCATTTCGCAAAAAAACAAAACAAAACACAAGCCCGCTTGTCGTCCACCATAAGTGTTAACGAACTCTCCTACAAAACTGCATCCCATTCCCCTTCACTCCACCACCCTCTTCAGCTGCAACACAATATGCAGAACTATGTTCCATAGAAATGACGTCATTCAATCAACACAAACTATGTTGCATGAAAATGACGTCGTCTAAGCAACACAGTTCAGCATACTGTGATTGATGACTCTCCGCTGACACCCCCACCTGACCCGCATACGAAATCCTCTCTGTGTATCGCCGTGCCGTGCAACGCAGAAACAATTGCGTCTATGAAACAATTGCCTCTATGCAATACAGCAAACGATACACAGACATGATCGCAGCATCATCTGTGTTGGCTCTCAACCAGAGTTGTTCATTTTCATGTAAAAAAAATATTTTTTTACATTTTTACGGTAAAATAAGTAAAAAAGTGGTAAATAATGTAAAAAATAGGTAAAAAATGTAAAAAAATGTAAAATTTGTAAAAATTCTTCTTCTTCTTCTTCTTCTTCAGAACTGTCAATCAGTTGCTATTTAAATATTCGCTTAAGCAGTTCGCGTGGTGTTTCAGTGATAAAATGAGTAGCGGTAGGCCGTCCACAACTCAATTTCAACAATTGAATTTCACTCTCAAAAAAAGGGGAAAAAATATAGTGCATTTTGCAACTTTTGTTCCAAGACGTTTCAAAATACGGCAAGTGCACGGTTGGCTGCACACAGGTAAATTTTCCATTCACTACGCTTATATCGCGGAACTATGTTTCAGTATTAATTCATCCCAGCTAACTCTCCATGATGTAAGCATGTCGGATTAGTTGATTGGATTAGCTCTTATCTCTACTTGCGATGCGGTATTGTGGATTGGGTTTGCATTTCCGTTGTTGACGGTTGCTTTTCTCTGTGTATGTTTTGTTTGAGTCGGCGGTATAAAAGCGCTTTTCATTAGAAGTTACTGGCTCTTTTCATTTCTAAAATTCTCCTTAAATCCAAGCGAATAGGCTAACATCTGACATTTGCCATATTTAGTACCGGCCGGTATAAACACTCCACGAATTAGAACTACATAAATCTATTATGATCTAGTTAATACTCTTTTTAGTTCCACGGTATAAACCTGGCTATTGGTTATTATTTTATTTTATGCTAAAACTTTATATATTTTTAATATAGAAAGCGTTGCATAAATACGGAGGCGGAGACAGAGTGTGGAGATGCGAGCATTGAGGAATACATCATTGAAGATTCTGGACAATTGATTCCGGTAATTTTAAAGTACTTTATATTATTAGAAGTTCGCGGTCTCACTTAATGTGGCGCTTTTTAGTTCGAGTCGATATCCAGTGGCGGCAATGATGTGTTCATTTTAACCGACACGCCGAGTACTTCAGCTTCATCATCGACACTTTTGGGACAACGTTCCAATAAAAAGAAGAAACCAACTACGGCAGCAACGCTATCTAACTTTGTGGATTCGATGAGAGCCGATGAGCAAAAAAAGATTGATAAAGCTGTGGCGAATTTTTTTTACGGATGCAAAATTCCATTGCATATAATAGAATCACCACATTTTAAAAACATGGTAACGCAATTGAGGCCTTCATATGCGAGTCTTTTACCGAAAAGGAAACAACTCTCAAACAAGCTTCTCGATGAAGCTTACGAAAACTGTTTGAAGGAGTTCCGATATTCGGATCATCGGGAATCCGTGTTACTCATAGATGTATGGAAGAACACATCCAACAACACGAAGACTGTTGTCACTATGCTACACAATGCCAAAGGAAAAACCGCATTTTTGAATGCATGGGACTTAAGTGGCGAAGGAGAGACAGCAGACAAGCTGTCAGACATCGTTTATGAGTCACTTGATCTTGGAAAGGAAATGTATAACACCACATTTTACGCTGTTGTTTCTGGCAACGCTAGCAACATGGTCAGAATGGGTAAAAACGTCGAGCATGTTTTGTGGCATTCAAGATGTAATAGCCACATTGGAAATTTACTAGCCAAAGATGTCACGGACAAAAAATTGGTGGAAAATGTAAACATGATATTAAAAGAATTCAAAAATTCAGATTTAGAGAATTCTATTGTCGCCAAGGGTGGTAACAGGATCAAGCTTGCTTGTGAAACTCGTTGGTGTTCATTTCGTGACGCCTTCGCAAGCTTCCTCACAAATCTTCAGGTTATTAAGCAAATTATAACTGATGAAAAACCAAAGAAAGTTAGGACTACTATAACTAAACTTGTTTTTGATGACGACTTTGTAGAAAGTGTAAGAGCCCATGAAGAAATGTTAGATCCAATCTGCGTTCTTATCAATAAATGCCAACAATGCTTCTCTAGCTGACGCTGCTCATATGTGGCTTTCATTCAATGTAAAAGAAAAATTTAAAAGTATGATTTTACCAAAACTAATAGAACGACGAGAAATGGCTTTGGATACGATTGCTTTGACAGCATTTTATTTACACCCCTTTTATGACAAAACGGTGATTAATTCGTCTCAGTTCAAACAAATTAGTAATTTCCTTTTAAAAAATTTAAGTGCAGCCGGTCTCGAGGACTGGCACCACTTTAGAGAAAAAAGCGGTTTATTTGAAACTTTATACCAAAAAGAAATATCAAAACCCGAGATATTTTGGAGTACGGCAAAACTTCATCACCAAAATTTGGCTGAATTAGCTTTAAAGCTGCTAAATATACCAGCATCATCAGCACAGCTCGAAAGAGTTTTTTCAAATTGGAACAATATCCATACTCCACTGAGAAATCGGCTAACATTTGAACGTTCCAAAAAACTAATGCATATTTGCTTTTCCTTAAATACAAAGCCTGAATATTTAAAGGATTTCGTTTGTGAAGATGATGAAGAAGAATTATTATAAAATTTTACAATATAATTTTTTTTTTTTAATTACTTCATCAGGCCAGATATCACTCTAAAACTGCCAGTCACATTTTTATGTAAGTAATCTGTCAGATCAAGTGCTTGGCCGTCAGCGTGAATCTAATATAATCGATATACAGTTTTCTTTATGCGCAAAAACAAATATCTTGGAAGAATTCTTTTGTGACTATGAATTGTGATCATTATTTATTATGTTTTCTTTTCCATAAGAGAATATGTTTAATTCACTTGGAAATAAAAATTATTGTTATTTAATAATACTTAAGTTTAAGAAATGTCTTCATGGGCACAACATTAAAAAAGGCGATGTGATATGTGTATAATTTGTTTTATACGCAAACCCTAATAATATATATTTTTTGTGATTTTTTTTTTCATGAAGAATTTACTTTTACTTTGTAATGAATTTCAATACATAACGAATAAAATTTACTAAAACTTAGAGCGTATTCTTATTTAAAGAATAGAGGGGGCTGTGAAGGCCATATGCAACGAGAGTGGGAGTAAATTGTAGTACTGAGTGCTTTCAGAAGGCGCAGTCATTTAGCAACGATTCGGTAAATATCTTCTAAGTTAACTCTGCTTAGACGAACAAAAAATAAAACACGGAAAACAAGAAATCAGAAGTATTAGAAATCGGAATTCCTCATACAAATATGTTTTTTACATTTTATTTTTTTACGTGGCGTAAAAAAACTTTAACATAAAAAAATGATTTTTTTCCATGTAAAAAATCTTGTAAAGAATGTAAAGTAAAAAACCGGAACAACTCTGCTCTCAACCATAGCGTCCCGATAGCGATACATTCGCTCTTTGAGGCGACCTTGCAACATATCTTGCATTCGGGAACGCTAGCCGGTCAACGGAGTGTCATCAGCTGGGATTGCACTAGTGCGAAACAGAATAGAATGCAATGAGTTGCAGTGGTTCGCAACAATATCTAACCAAACCACCCTTATTTGTTACTTTATAATTTACTTTACTTTATTATAAATTCACACTCAGCCCCCATCAATATCCTCCTAAAACAATGCCCCGAAACGAAGGCAACTACGACCGCCAATCCTTAATTTAGCAGGCAGCCCATCAGCGCCCGTTCCACCAGCGCCTCATGTAGAAAACGAATCCAACCTAAATCTCGCCCAAATGAAGCACTGATTTCAAGGGTAATTGCAAGAGAGTGCCCCGATTGGTCAACTCCATCCTAACTGCGCACGCAGGCGAATGTGATGAAGGGCACCAGAATATAAATCCAGACCAGATGGGAAATCTGGGCGATTTAGACAGAATCCCTGACGTTGTCAAAGGCTTTCGCGACTTTTCTGGACCACCAGGCGAGTTTGGGTCCTGGAAGAAAAGCGCATCCGAAAAATCTACGATCCGCTTAAGGGTACACCCCGATATTACGGAATTTTAAACGTAATCCGTAAGAAGATAACAGGGCAGGCGGATACCGCCCTAGAATCATATAACACACCCCTAAACTGGGAGCGAATCTCAAAGTGTTTGTCGATGCATTATGCCGACAAACGCGATACTGGTACCCTAGAGTACCAATTAACCTGCTTGGTGCAAGGCAGAGACTCGTTACAAGATTTCTATCATGCGGTGTATAAACATCTATCCATCATCCTTAACAAACATTCCGGTATGGAAATGAGCATAGAGTCAATCCATTAGTCCGCACTTATAGGAACAAGGCACACGACACATTCATACGAGGCCTAAATGGGGACTTACCTAAGTTGCTAAGTATGAAGGAGCCAGCGGATTTACCACAAACCCTCCACTTCTGCCTGAAGCTGGAAAATATGAACTATCGAATGCACTACGATCATTCAAATAACAACAACATGAAACGCATAAACACAGAATCTTATGCCCCACCAATTCCACCAAGAACAAAACCAACTCCTGCATCAAGGAATATATTCTATCCCGAACTATTTCACCAACCTCGAATTACAGCCCACCAGACTCACCAAAGATCTGGTCCAACCATGAGACCTTCAACCGGAAACCAACCTTACTAAAGTAATCCGAATTTCCAACACCCTAACTTCCAATATTCTAACTTCAACCCGTCCCGGCCATATAATCCTCAACAAGGTCTTTATAGATGCCCTCCAAAATCACTACCTAGGCCCGACCCCATGGATGTCGCTCGATCCGTTCAGCCGTCTTAAACTATCAAAATAAGCCAGTACAACGGTATCCAATTACCACCAAACGACCGACACAGCCCTCTGCATTTCCCCCGAACAAACAACAGCTTACGTTCCATATTGGGAATTTGCAACAACAACAGGAAGAACTAATCGAATATGGAGAGAACTTCCAACAGGAAGAGGCAAATGAAGTAGATGATCAGACCCTAACTGCTGACGTTGGTGCGGAATATTCCTCACTTCCGTATTTTTAACACGTTGCGAAGAGCGGGAAACTATTCAGATTCCTTATCGACAACGGGTCGAATAAAAATTATATTCAACCCTCCTGTGTCCGAAACCATATCCCTAACGAACACTCATTTTTTGTGAATTCGGTAGCCGGAAAAATTAAAGTAACACACCGGAAGTCTGTTGAATTTCTCGGTTTCATCATCTCCGAAGACGGCATAAAAACCAACCCAAAGAAGGTCGAGGCAATTTCTAACCATTCACCGCCAACAACGTTAAAAGAATTGAGGTCATTCTTGGGTTTAGCTGGCTACTATCGCAGATTCATCCGCGATTACGCGAAAATAGCCATGTATTTATAATAAGAATTATTGACTAAAGTAAGTTTATTTTGTTATGTTTCCGTATTTATTTTCATATGTAAATTAATATTATTCAACTTGAACCAACTATTTATGTCAAATTAATAAATCATTATTTTCTTTATCCAAATATAATGCCTTTGGTTTTTATACCCTAGACTTTTAGTATAGGGTATATTGTTTTTGTCACGACGGAAATATGTAACACCTTAAAGGAGGCTCCGGAGGTATAGCAATGTATATATACATATATAAATGATCAGGGTCACCTCCTGATTCGATTTAGCCATGTCTGTCTGTCTGTCCGTTCGCACGATAACTTTCGATAGAAAGAAGCTAGAGCCTTGAAATTTTGGTCAGATGTTGGAAGTATGATCTAGTTGGTTGGTATTGAAAATGGGCATGATCAGGCCAAGAGAACGCCTACCTCCCCTACATATGTAAAATACTTAAATGTATCCATAACTCCCCACTAAATAAACACGAAAAGCTCTAGCTTTGGTAGATTGCTCATGAGGGTGATCTTATACTCTTTTGGAAAAATAAAATCGATCAGTTAAAAACTAACGGCAATTTTCTTACAAAGAGCCCCGTACTACCCTACTTTTCAGGTTTTTTGTCCACAACTCTTGAACAAATTGACGTAGACATCTGATTTTTGGTATGTAACCCTGAAGTGAGAAGGTGCTTAAGTTTTAGTAAGTTGGGCATAATCAGATCAAAGGAACGCCTACCTCCCCTACAAAATTTAAAAAATTAAATATTACTTTAATTACGATAACTTTCGACAGAATGAGACTAGCGAGTTAAAAATTTGGCAGAACGTTGGTAGTAACATCGTGTTAGTTGGTATTGAAAATGGGCAAGATCCGACCTAAGGAACCCCTACCTCCCCTACAAATGAAACTTCAAATAAGCGATAACTTTTTAGAGAATGAAGCCAGCGACTTGAAATTTTGGTCTAATGTTTGAAGTGAGATTGAGTTAGTTGGCATTAAGGACGGGTTAGATCAGACCTAAGGAACCCCTACCTCCCCTAAAAATAAAATTTTAAATAAGCGATAACTTACGACAAAATAAAGCTGGCGACTTGAAATTTTGGTCAAATATTTGTAGTAGGATCCAGTTGGCTAATACTGAAAATACATAAAATCTGACCAATGAAACCCCTGCTTCCCCTACAAATGAAACTTCAAATAAGCGATAACTTTCGATAGAATGAAGCTAGCAACTTGAAAAATTCGACAAATATTTGCAGAATGGGTTAGTTAATTGATTTTTAGAATGGCCAAGAACCACATGAATGTATGTCAACCTCCCCTATAAACTGGCCATATAGGAAACTCACTTTTAATGCATATGGTCGTTGCCAATTGGTACTTTTGGTATCACCACTAGGTCTGTACAACTCTAGGGTATATACGCTTCGGACTCCGGGCCGTTTTTTTTGTATTTATCCCATAATAGAAAAAGTGATAGATTAGTAGGTTACTTATCTCCCCTCCGAAATACATATACCATTGACCATATCGAAATCCTGGATCCGCCACTGGTTCTCCCCATAATGAAATCGAAGCATGTGCACAGAAACGCGAAGTTCCGCGTGTACAAAACCATTATACGACCAGTGCTATGCTATGGCTGCGAAGCAGCAAGTTCCCGGAAATATGCTAGACACATTTTAACGTAAGGTTCTACGGCGAATTTCCGGGGCTGTTGGTGATCGAGATAGATGACGCATCTGGAACAACCATGAGTTGTATGAACTATACGATAAACTGGAAATTTCGAAAACCGTAAAACTACAACGACTTTAATGGGCAAGGCATGTACAACGAATGGACGATGATCGCATGCCAAAGGCAGTAATTAGCTCAAAACGAATCGACGCGACGGAGCGATACTGCAAAGACGACCGAGAGCTCAGTATATGCGGGCGCCGATTCGCTACAGGGCTTCCAAAATTGGAGGACGCGGTAACGTGACTAAGATTATTGGGGGACAACGATCCAGGCGGCCAAGGCCCGACGTCGGGCGGTCGCGCCACGATGATGATGAGAAGTTGTCCGGCGACGTTATCTACTGAGCCTTTAAAACGAGCTCTCGGTCTTTCCCGCAGCCTTGCTCTGTCGAGGCATCTTGCATGTAATATTTTCTTATTCATGCGGTCATCGTCCATTCGTTGTATATGTCCTGTCCATTGTAGATGTTGTAGGTTGACGATTTGTAACGAGCTCAAGTTTGTCGAAGGACATCAAAATCCAAAAGACAAGCAAAAATCGCGCTATCTCGAATGCTCACTGTCAACCGAACGGATCACGGATCGCTCGCAAGAACGCAGCCAATGCCATCAAGAACTGTCACTACATGGAAGTGTACATGTACATAAGTATGTACGGCAGCGACGATGACAAATGCGATAGAGAGGGATAGCGGAAAAAATGGGATAGCGGTCCGTGGTCGAGTAGAGAAGGGGACGAGTTGAGCAGCCGTTGAATGCGGGTCGTTTTTTTTTGGAGTTTGAGTCCTCGGGAAGTGTGAAAAGATTTTAAAACGAAGAGAAGTCCCGCACCCACACATATTTGCAATTTCCAGAGTGCCGTGATATTGCCCCGAGCAAAACAGCCCTGAAAACAAAAATTGTAACAACAGTGAGTGAAAGAAATAAAAAAGAAGAAAGGTAGCAGAAAATACCGTAAGGAGTGCGCGCTGTACTCTTCTTTGACCCGCGTGCAAAGGCTCACAGTTTTGCTATTTATTTGGGACCAATTCCCTGTTTTCCCCACACGAACGTCGGCGCGTTTCCGTGGGTCTTGAGTGGTGTGCGCCCGTGCATGTTGTGAAAGTAGTCCCAATTCCGTCTCTAAAAATTTCACTAACTCGTGCGTGTGAATTGTTGAATACACAAGTGATCGTTAAACTGTCAGGCATAAAAGGGAATGGTATATTTCTTGGGGGATTGTGCATGAGAGATTCTGACTGCGCGTCATATCAACATGTCCCAAATATACAATCACCTAATTACCAATTACGGCAATCGCACCAGCAATTGCAGCAGCCACAACCACATGGGCGGTCGCAGCAGCAGCATCATAATCAAGCACACCAACTTGGAATCCGCCATTTCGGTCATCATGAAATTCCATCATTGACCACAATCAACGACCCTGTCGTTATAAGAATAGCGGTAATGTTGCAATTGGGGGTAGTTCATTAGTGGTAACCTGTGGATCGCTTGGTGGTTTTTGTTGGGAGTATCGCTCGCCGTGCGTCCATTCTCGCTGATCGTTAAATAATTAAATCGTGCTGTTCTCCCCGCAAACACAGCCGACCCAAAAGTTCAGAATGAAAAGTACCGTCTAGTGAAAATTCCACAATCGTAGAAAAATAATAGTTGTGTATATATATGCGGGGTTCCCTACATTACGTACTATAAATGGTCCCGATCGGATAGTCAAGGTAAATAAGACTACGACTACGACTACTAAAGAGGTGCGTATCCAAAGTATTGGCTGTTGGCGAACCAGCGCCACGAGATCGTCTTCGAAAAGCTCTCTAAGTGATGCTAGCATTCAAATTAGTAATAATATACAATTTAATCCGCTTGCATTGGACTATGCCAGACACGATCCTGTAGATATTGAATTTCAAAATATTAAATATGAACTGCGGTGTTGAAAAACAGTTTTTTTGTTTTGTTTATCTAAGTACGATATATGTACATAAATACTCATGTGAAGTTAGCCCCTCCACTTCAACAAAAATCGAATCCGATTGTTCAAATCGTTTGTCGGTCGTTTGTCGGTGATTGTCGGTCACTTAAAAAGATTTGTCGGTCCCTAATAACTTAATTATAGCAAAATCAAATTTTACGTGTGAAGGAATAGAAAAATCACCGAAAAATGATATAATCGAAGTGAACATTGCCAAATTATTGCTTAGATCGTTTGTCGGTGATTGTCGGTCACTTCAAAACATTTGTCGATCTCTAGTTATTTAATTATAGCCAAATTTAAAAAAAAAAGTGTGAAGTTAGCCCCTCCTAGCAACCAAATCGCTGGGGAAAGGTATTATCCAAAAGAACTTATTAAATTCCGAAAGAGAATCGTTTGTCGGTCACAATTTTGCGTTTGTCGGTTTCTAAAAACCAATATTTATATGTTTAATTAGCATTTAAAAATAGCTTCATAACAATAAACATAGCACCGCGGCTACTTCATCATAGATGGCGTCATCAATTTTCGATGTTTTAGCTTATACACTTTAGTTCATAGAATTAATAAAACATCGACTCTTATTCAACAGATGGCGCGAAGTTCGTTAAGAATTGTCTTTGTTACGACACGGAAGGAAATGAGTGCATTCACCACGCTCGTTTTATCCGGATCGCTACGGAGCGCTACGGAGCGCTCCGTAGCGCTACAACCCCTCCCGGTCGTGATTGCAACCGCTCCTTCCATCCGCTCCGGAGCGGTTACTTCCCCTTGGTAGCAGAAATTTTTTACGCTCTCTGGGCATGTAGCGCTACATTTGACAATTCGCAGCTGGTATGTGTGTTGTGACGTTTGTGTACATCAAAAGCGCAAATAGAATCCCCGTCTATGTAAATTCACTGTCTTCTCGTCTTCGATTTGATATTTCCTTGTTTCGTGATGTGCCAAAGAAATGTTTTGCGATGGAAAATTGGCAATTGTCAAATATTTGCGTTGTCACCTGTTTGTCAGACATTTCATATGTAGCGGTTCAATCACGAAAGAAATGTTGACAGGTAGCGTCTCCTCAAATGTGTAGTGGAGGGGATGTAGCGTTCTGTAGCGAAAATTTTTCACATGAATGCAGGCAATGATCGATTTGATTTCGTGGTCTGTTATGTCATATCATCATCATCGTGGCGCGACAGCCCGACGTCGGGCCTTGGCCGCCTGGATCCTTGTCCTCCAATTATCTCGGTCACGTGACCGCGTCCTCCAATTTTGGGAGCCCAGCAGCTGCGCGGCGTCCACACCTACTGAGCTCTCCCAACGAGATCTCGGTCGTCCTCGCAGTCTCGCTCCGTCGACTCGTTCTACATTCATTACTCTCTTATAGCCGCCATACATTATCCGATCCGTCGCCCGATCGATCGGCCGATGGATCGCCACAAAATGTCAGTTGATCAAAAATTATACGGAACTGTCAAAAAAATCGTCAACGATAAGCGCATACACAGGCCGATCCATCGGCCGATATCGATATCGGACGACGGATCGGCCGATCGATCGGTGTGTGTATGGCACGTTTTAGGCATGCGATCATCGTCCATTCTTTGTACATGCCCTGCCCATTAGCCGGCCATACACACACGCTCTATCATCTGCAAACGTACGCCAATTCGTACGCCGCGTTTTTTTCCGAATGATTCGCCGCGTTCGCAATCCCCTGTAAAATCGCGTCACCTGGGTCGCCGCATTTTTTTTGCGAATGATTCGCCGCGTTTACAATCACCTGCAAAATCGCGTCACCTGGGTCGCCGCATTTTTTTGCGAATGATTCGCGGCGTTTGAACGAGTAGTGAAATTTAAGTAATTTTGTGCGACCAGACGGTTCGTGGCGTTTTCGGTTTGCAGATGATAGAGCAACAACAATTTGTATGGAGACGATGTCTAGTTGGGTGCGTTGTGATTTTGCAGACGATTCGCCGCGACCGAATTTTTATGGGTTATTCTATAGTGGCGGTAGTAGTAGCTTGCATAATAAAATATGAGAAGGATGGGTCCACGCAGATATTTTGGTCCTGCTGCAGGTGTGCGTCAGGATAAAAGGATTTGTTTATCGATGAGGAGAGATATATAGGCAAGATGGGTGTTGTATGACTAGGGGTGCTGAGACGAATACGTTAGACTGCCGCTGAAGGCATTTTGAGTCCTTTGGTAACGAAAAAAGACATGCTTTGCAAGGAAAGCCCGATCAGACGAGTATTTCCCCATGAAAACAGGGTGGCCATTCAGGGGTGGGCAAAAAAAAGTGCTGGATGCAGATATGCTAGCACGAAACGGCTGCAGGTACATGTACAAAGAGTGGAACGGGCAACCTAGGGCTACATGCGGGGGCTCGCAACGCCCTATTTCCCCATGAAAACAGGGTGGTCATTCTGGGGTGGGCAACCCAAAATTTTATTTTTCTTTTTTCACGTCACATTCGGAATCAGCGACCCAAAATTACTTCGTAGTTCGAGCCAGCCCGATCGGACGAGTATTTCCCCACGAAAACAGGGTGGTCAGGGTGCATAGCCAGAAAAAAAAAATGCTGGATGCAGATATGCTAGCACGAAACGGTTGCAGGTACATGTACAAAGAGTGAAACGGGCAACCTAGGGCTACATGCGGGGGCTCGCAACGCCCTATTTCCCCATGAAAACAGGGTGGTCACTCAGAAGTGGGCAACTCACACAAGCGACTGCTAATTCACAACCCGCAGTATCGCACAAGTGTGCATGGATAATTTCGGTTTGGAACGAGCTGGGCTAGCTCCCCTCCTAGGGCGTTGCGAGCCCCCGCATGTAGCCCTAGGTTGCCCGTTTCACTCTTTGTACATGTACCTGCAGCCGTTTCGTGCTAGCATTTCTGCATCCAGCATTTTTTTTTCTGGCTATGCACCCTGACCACCCTGTTTTCATGGGGAAATACTCGTCCGATCGGGCTGGTTCGAACTACAAGGTGATTTTGGGTCGCTGATTCCGAATCTGATGTGAAAAAGAAAAAGAAACTTTTGGGTTGCCCACCCCAGAATGACCACCCTGTTTTCGTGGGGAAATACTCGTCCGATCGGGCTGGCTCGAACTACAAAGTAATTTTGGGTCGCTGATTCCGAATGTGACGTGAAAAAAGAAAAATAAAATTTTGGGTTGCCCACCCCAGAATGACCACCCTGTTTTCATGGGGAAATAGGGCGTTGCGAGCCCCCGCATGTAGCCCTAGGTTGCCCGTTCCACTCTTTGTACATGTACCTGCAGCCGTTTCGTGCTAGCATATCTGCATCCAGCACTTTTTTTTTGCCCACCCCTGAATGGCCACCCTGTTTTCATGGGGAAATACTCGTCTGATCGGGCTTTCCTTGCAAAGCATGTCTTTTTTCGTTACCAAAGGACTCAAAATGCCTTCAGCGGCAGTCTAACGTATTCGTCTCAGCACCCCTAGTCATACAACACCCATCTTGCCTATATATCTCTCCTCATCGATAAACAAATCCTTTTATCCTGACGCACACCTGCAGCAGGACCAAAATATCTGCGTGGACCCATCCTTCTCATATTTTATTATGCAAGCTACTACTACCGCCACTATAGAATAACCCATAAAAATTCGGTCGCGGCGAATCGTCTGCGAAATCACAACGCACCCAACTAGACATCGTCTCCATACAAATTGTTGTTGCTCTATCATCTGCAAACCGAAAACGCCACGAACCGTCTGGTCGCACAAAATTACTTAAATTTCACTACTCGTTCAAACGCCGCGAATCATTCGCAAAAAAATGCGGCGACCCAGGTGACGCGATTTTGCAGGTGATTGTAAACGCGGCGAATCATTCGCAAAAAAATGCGGCGACCCAGGTGACGCGATTTTGCAGGGGATTGCGAACGCGGCGAATCATTCGGAAAAAAACGCGGCGTACGAATTGGCGTACGTTTGCAGATGATAGAGCGTGTGTGTATGGCCGGCTATTGAAGTCGTTGTAGTTTGACGATTTTCGAGACTTGCAGCTCATCGTACATTTCATACAACTCATGGATGCGCCATCCATCTCGATCGCAAACAGCCCCGAAAATTCGCCGTAGAACCTTACGTTAAAATGTGTCTAGCATATTTCCGGGAACTTGCTGCTTCGCACCCATAGCAATACTTATGCCTTTTAAGGGGTTACACCACTCTAGAACGTCGAAAAATCACTTAATTTCAAGATTTTTTTCCAGGGAAACAACGAAAAAAATTAAAGTTATGTTTATATTCCTTTATTGCATATATATTGAAGTGTTTATATGAAAAAAATTTTGTCGATCGAAATCAAAATGGCGGCTGAGCAGGTGGTTGACTGAACGCCAGCTATTAATGTAGGGCTCCGCGGCCGGAAAAGTTTCTCCTCCAATTGTGACTCTGGAATAAAAACCAATTTTTTTTTTATTAATACAGTAGAAAGCTGCATTATTTTCAATGCCCAAACATGGAAAGTTCAACAGTTTGGTAATATGTATGCATTTTTTATCCCATTCCGTTTTTAACGAAGTTGTATTCGTAAGATATAGCCATAAATGAAAATATTCATATTCTATATGACATAACAGACCATGAAATCAAATCGATCATTTCCTTCCGTGTCGTAACAAAGACAATTCTTAACGAACTTCGCGCCATCTGTTGAATAAGAGTCGATATTTTATTAATTCTATGAACTAAAGTGTATAAGCTAAAACATCGAATATCGATGACGCCATCTATGATGAAGTAGTCGCGGTGCTATGTTTATTGTTATGAAGCTATTTTTAAATGCTAATTAAACGTATAAATATTGGTTTTTAGAAACCGACAAACGCAAAATCGTGACCGACAAACGATTCTCTTTCGGAATTTAATAAGTTCTTTTGGATAATACCTTTCCCCAGCGATTTGGTTGCTAGGAGGGGCTAACTGCACACTTTTTTTTAAAGTTGGCTATAATTAAATAACTAGAGACCGACAAATGTTTTGAAGTGACCGACAAACACCGACAAACGACCGACAAACGATCTAAGCAATAATTTGGCAATGTTCACTTCGATTATATCATTTTTCAGTGATTTTTCTATTCCTTCACACGTAAAATTTGATTTTGCTATAATTAAGTTATTAAGGACCGACAAATCTTTTTAAGTGACCGACAATCACCGACAAACGGCCAACAAACGATTTGAACAATCGGATTCGATTTTTGTTGAAGTGGAGGGGCTAACTTCACATGAGTTACATAAATGTATATATGTATATTAATGAAACCATGTATAAATTAAACATTAACACGAATTAAGAAACACAAAAATAAATAAGAAAAGGAAATTTTATCTACAGAAACCAAGTAAATCTATGTAGCTAATCTAAATATATGAAAGAATAAAATACACAACTTAAATTTAATTAAAAAGAAATGAAACATACACTGATAGATAAAAAAAGGAACGTAACATGAAAACAATAGAATTTTTTTAAAGAATTAAGTCTAGTAACATAAGGCTTAGAAGCATGTAATGATTTAACATTAGTTCATGTATATGTATCTTTTATTACATTATTAACTTATAAACGAAAAGAGAAAAATAACAATCGCACACATAACCATTAGGAAAATAAAAACTTTTGTGCATTGTGTTCATAGAGAAAAAAAAAAAAATAAAACGATATCGTTTTCTTGATATTCAATTTTTGCCTATTGGTGTTCTAAATTTGAAAGTTTCAACCAAGAAAACAAAAATGTATAATTTCAATGATTTTTTCATGACGTTTTTAGCGTCCAAAAATATGGAACCAATAATGTAAGCTTAGTATCGAAGAGAAAAGAGAAAAAAACAACAAGAAGAATAACCGAGTCCGAAGCGTATATACCCTAGACTTGTACAGACCTAGTGGTGATACCGAAAGTACCAATTGGCAACGACCATTTGCATTAAAAGTGAGTTTCCTATACGGCCAGTTTATAGGGGAGGTTGGCACCCATTCAGGAGGACCTTGACCATTCTCAAACTCAATGAACTAACACATTCTACAAATATTTATCCAATTTTTCAAGTCGCTAGCTTCATTCTATCGAAAATTAACGCTTATTTGAAGTTTCACTTGTAGGGGAGGTGGGGGTTCCTTGAGTCGGATCTTGCCCAGCATTTCCATCAACCAATTAGATCCCCCTACAAACATTTAAACAAAATTTCAAGTCTCTAGCTTCGTTCTATCGAAAGTTATCGCTTATTTGAAGTTTCTTTTGTAGGGGAAGTAGGGGTTCCTTAGGTCGGATCTTACCCATCTTTAATGCCAACTAACTCAATCTCACTTTCAACATTTTACCAAAATTTCAAGTTGCTGCCTTCATTCTATCAAAAGTTATCGCTTATTTGAAGTTTCATTTGTAGGGGAGGTGGGGGTTCCTTGAGTCGGATCTTGCTCATTTTCAATACAAACAAAGTAGGTCTTATTAGCAACATTCCACCAAATTTTCAACTTGCTAGTATAATTTTTTCGAAAGTTATCGTAATTAAAATAATATTTAATTTTTGGAAATTTGTAGGTGAGGTAGGCGTTCCTTTGATCTGATTATGCCCAACTTACATAATCTTAAGCAGCTTCTCATTTCAAGGTTACACGCCAAAAATCAGGTGTCTACGTCAATTGGTTCAGGAGTTATAGACAAAAAACCTGAAAAGTAGGGTAGTACGGGGTTCTTTGTAAGAAAATTACCGTTAGTTTTCAACTTATCAGTTTTATTTTCCCAGGAGAGTATGAGATTACCCTCATGAGTAATCTACCAAAGCTAGAGCTTTTCATGTTTCTTTAATCGGGAGTTATAGATACATTTATGTATTTTACATATGTAGGGGAGGTAGGCGTTCTCTTGGCCTGATCATGCCCATTTTCAATACCATCCAACTAGATCACACTTCCAACATCTGACCAAAATTTCAAGGCTCTAGCTTCATTTTATCGAAAGTTATCGTGCGAAAGGACAGACGGACAGACAGACAGACGGACAGACAGACAGACAGACAGACAGACAGACAGACAGACAGACAGACAGACAGACAGACAGACAGACAGACAGACAGACAGACATGGCTAAATCGAATCAGGAGGTGACCCTGATCATTTATATATATACATTGCTATACCTCCGGAGCCTTCTTTAAGGTGTTACATATTTCCGTCGTGACAAAAACAATATACCCTATACTATAAGTCTAGGGTATAAATATTGTATTTGTCGAATTTTTCAAGTCGCTAGCTTTATTCTATAGAAAGTTATTGCTTATTTGAAGTTTCACTTGTAGGGGAGGTAGGGGTTCCTTGGGTCGGATCATTATCACACATCACTAATTAGATCACCCTACAAACATTTAAAAAAAAATCAAGTCTCTAGCTTCACCCTATCGAAAGTTATCGCTTATTTGAAGTTCATTTATAGGGGAAGTAGGGTTTTCGTTAGTCGGATTTTACGTATTTTCAATATCAGCCAACTGGATCCCGCTGCAAACATTTGGCCAAAATTTCAAGTCGCTAGCTTTATTTTGTCGTTAGTTATCGCTTATTTTAAGTTTCATTTCTAGGGGAGGTAGGGGTTCCTTGGGTCGGATCTTACACATTTTCAATAACAACTAACTGGATCTTACTACCAACATTCTGCCAAATTTTCAACTCGCAAGTGTCATTCTATCGAAAGTTATCGTAATTAAAATAATATTTAATTTTTGGAATTTTGTAGGGGAGGTAGGCGTTCCTTTGATCTGATTATTCCCAACTTACTAAAACTCAAGCAGCTTCTTTCCTCAGGGTTACATGCCAAAAATCAGGTGTCTACGTCAATTGGTTCAAGAGTTATAGACAAAAAACCAGAAAAGTAGGGTAGTACGGGGCTCTTTGTAAGAAAATTACCGTTAGTTTTTAACTGATCGATTTTATTTTCCCAGGAGAGTATAAGAATATCCTCACTAGTAATATACCAAAGCTAGAGCTTTTCATGATTTTTTAATCGGGAGTTATAGATACATTTAATTATTTTACATATGTAGGGGAGGTAGGCGTTCTCTTGGCCAGATTATGCCCAATTTGAATACCATCCAACTAGATCATACTACCAACATTTGACCAAAATTTCATGGCCCTAGCTTCATTCTATCGAAAGTTATCGTGCGAACGGACAGACAGACGGACAGACAGACAGACAGACAGACAGACGGACAGACAGACAGACAGACAGGCAGACAGACAGACATGGCTAAATCGAATCAGGAGGTGACCCTGATCATTTATATATACATTGCTATACCTCCGGAGCCTCCTTTAAGATGTTATATATTTCCGTCGTGACAAAAACAATATACCCTATACTAAAAGTCTAGGGTATAAAAATGAAGTCCAGATAAATACGAATTTCTTTGCTTCCTCACTCCCTTTCCTGGGCCCGCTCTCCGCTTTCTCGCTTGTTATTGGTTCGCTAGGGGGCTAGGAATTTAAGCGCGGCCTAGCCCGATGGAGGGGAGGTAGCGCGGAGCCCCTAAAACATCAAGGGGCTCCCGTGTTCGTCAGGGGACAGGGTCGGTTCACGGTCGTACGCGTTTTCAGAGTTTTTTTTCGGCTAGTCTGTCTAGGCACCCGGGCACGCGCGTGATTATTTGTTTTGTAACACTGCGAGGCAGGTGTGACCCATGCACCCCGACTACCGATAGCTGAGCTAGCTATCCAGCATGCGCGAACTGGTCACATCTGAGAAAGTCTTGGCACTTAGGTGCCACGCGCAGTCTTCACGACCAGAGCTTGACTACCGTCCTCATGTAGGCTTCGGCCTACCAGGCAGAACTGTTACAGATTCTCCAAAATTCCAGTTCATCGTACAGCTCATGGTTGTACCCGATGCACCATCCATTTCGGTTGCAAACTGCTCCAAAATTCGCCGAAGGACCTTTCGTTCATATGTGATTGGTTATCATGCCTTCGGGGGCTTGAGCAGGGGTCCAGGTTTCACAACCATAGCATGGCAGCACAGGTCATATGATGGTCTTGTATAGGCGGAACTTAGTATTTCTATGCACATGCTTCGATTTCATTATTAGGAGGACCGAGAAGAAACTCTTATTTGCTAGCTGTATCCGTTGCATGATTTCATCAGTTTCATTGGCGTCATTTGACAGGTTGCTTCAATAAAGTCGTCTACGAATTCGATGTTGAGGTCCCCGATGTTGATGTTCGGTTGTTCTGGCGTCCTTGTTCTTGGTTGCATCATTTCTTTTATTTTGTCCTGGTTAATGCGTAGTCCAACTACTTTTGCAGTCGTGTCAAGATTATTTAGAAGTTAGAACTTAGTTTATTCTGTCTTCATCTTGTCTTATGTACTAAAGTACATAACTGTATCCTTAAGATTAAGAATTACTGAATTCAAATGTAAATAGTTATACATATATCTGAATATCAGTTGTGGAGAGTTCTCATTTGGTTGGAATATACGTTAGACGTATAGTCAATATACGAACCTAAACTTATCCTGTTTTTAAACATAGTTGGATGCGATATTCTGCTAGAGTTGATAAATTAACCTAAACTTCTATTTCCCATTTCTAAATATAGAGTAATTTATGTGTGTGATGGTGGGTTTACATTACAATCTACTGGTGAAGGATTATTCGGTATGTGTCGTCGGAGTACGATTCAGTTCAGACTTTTGTTTCCACCACTATATCCGGTATATATTAACATCTCGGATGAGCGCACAAGAAACCACTGACCAGAATGTCTCAGCAAATAGATGAGTTGTCAGTAGGTGTCACCCGATAATTGATTGAAGTCGTGTGGTGTAACCGATCTCAGGTTAGTTGGGCTGTTAGATTGAATCAGCCGACTGAGGTTGAAAAAGGCATAAATACCCTTTGGCACAAACATCAACCCGTACCGTAAGATAGAGGAATTTTGCCATATTTCAGTGACAGTCTGACAACTGATAAGTAGCCTCATATCCTTCACATCAGTTAAACGGATGACAGATGTTGAATTTGAATAGGGGAAATTACATCTGACTAGTCCATGTGCACTGTAGAGAAGCTGAGGGTTGCAAGCTGGAAAGTCGGATCCATGACGGGAAAGAGCGAAGAACTGGAGGACGTCATGAGACGGAGAAGGATAGACATTATGTGCGAGCAGGAGACCATGTGGCGAAATGACCAGGTCGACCGAGCTCGTTTTTTGATGAATTCCAAAAAGTACAAATTGTACTATAATGGAAACTCGAATGATAGAAACGGGGTTGGCGTTATTCTGTCACCGACTTAACTTTGCAGCATCGTAAGTATCTCCAAGATAAGCGACCGCTTGATGAGTATCAAATTGGTTATCTGCGAAAGAGTGTGGAACGTCATAAGTGCCTACGCCCCCCAAGTGGGTTTGCTGCAAAGTGAAAAAGAGGCATTTTGGAGCGACGTTGACACACTGATTCAAAGTATACCAGATGTCGAGCTGGTTTTTTTCGGAGGGGATTTCAATGGCCATGTGGAAGAATCGAACTATGATTACGAGGATTGCCATGGTGGGAACGGTAGCCAATCTACAGCCAGAAATGATGAAGGTGAGGCTATCCTATAGCAATAGAGCTCATGCGATGCAAATAGACTATCATCTGTGTCTGAATTTCATAAGACGTTGGGTGAAAGACTGCAAAGTGATCTTGGGTGAATCTGCGGTCACCCAGCACCGGTTGCTCCTGACAGAATTTTTTTTGAAAGGAGGAACAAGACCGCAAGCAATCCCCAAACCAGTCGAGAAAATCAAGTGGCATAATCTCAACAACGAACGCTTTGAATCTGTTGTAACTCCATTCATTGTTAAAATGGAGGAGTGGCTTCAATACAACACCAACTGCGACGGGCAAAGTCCAACACAAATGTGGAATGCTTTGGGTGAAATGTTAGTAGGTGAGGCTGAAAATATACTGGGAGTTTCGAAAGGCCCGCTCCATACGAACAAGGAGACGTGGTGGAATAACGAAACTAAAGAAGCAGTGCAGGAAAAATCGAACGCATTTAAGGCTTGGACAACACGCAACACAGGCAGTGAAGCCGAGAAGGTTCAACTTCGGGAGAAATATGATAAATGCCGGAGAGAAGTAGAGCGAAAGGTTGCTCAAGCAAAGGCGATTGCAGCCGAGAAGTTCCATCAGGAACTAGAAGATCTAACGACGGATGGGAGATCGTCATTGCAAGATAAACCTAAGGACAATGCCAGAATTCATAAGGTCGCAGCCCAACGGAGAAGAAACGCTCGAGAGATTCAGGCGCCAAAGTACGTTGAAGACTCACAAGGAGTACTTCTGCAATCTGTAGCAGAATGCGTGAGTACTTTGACGAATTTTTGAACGAAGAATTTCCGCGAGAAGCTTTTCAAGCTGTGGAGCCAAACACCACTGATATCGCCGATTTTTCAGTGGAGGAACTGATGAAGGCAATGATGCAGATGAAACGCGGAAAGGCAGTCGGACCGGACAAAATACCTTTGGAATTTTGGTTGAAGATGAATCATGTTGGGCTTAGATGGCTCACTGTTCTTTTCAACAAAATTAAAAGAGGGCAACCGATGCCTGACGCTTTCAGAAAAAGCTTCCCTCTCCCGTCTTATAAGAACAAGAGTGACTCACGCAAGCTCAACAACTATAGGGCAATCAAGTTAACATCTCACACATTGAAGACTTACGAGCGGATTGTCTGCAATCGATTAAAAGAGATTGTACGGTTGGATGACAATCAATGCGGCTTTGTGGAAAGTCGGTCCACAGTCGATGCTATTCAGTGCATACGTGGTACGATGGAAAAGCATCGTGATGCACGTACGGACTTGCACTTTGTGTTCATCGAATTGGAAAACGCCTTAGACAGAGTTCCTCGTGATCTGATATGGGTGGCCCTAAGAGCACTTAAGGTCCCCGAGGCATATGTCAAGATGATACAAGACATGTATGATGGGGCAACTACTAAAGTTAGATGCACAGCTGGTGAGTCTGAAGAGTTTCCGGTTAAAGTCGGAGTTCACCAAGACAGTGAATTGAGTCTTTTGCTCTTCAACATCATCATATTTTATTTATTAACACTCATCTCTGACGGCCTGGAAATATCGCTTCTCTTCGCCGATGTCCTGGGTAGCAAAGACATCGTTGCTTTGCAGGCTGCACTGAATAAGTGGTTTCAGATACTGGAGGATTTTGGACTGAGGATTAGCATACCAAAGACTGAGTATCTTTGCTGTCCTTTCTCAGATCCAGAGAGACCGATACCAGATATCTACATTAAAGGAAAGCAGTTGAATTCCTGTACAAGGTTCAAATACCTGGGCTCGATGGTCAACGAGGAAGCTACCTGCGATGACGACATCAAACATCGCATCAGTGTCGGTTGGATGAAGAGGCGAGAAAACTCTGGAGTTTTCTGCGACAAGAAAATGCCACGAAAGCTTAAGGGCAAGTTGTACAAAACGGTCGTTCGTCCCGCACTCATGTATGCGTCTGAATGCTGGACTATGTACAAGACATATGAAAGCAAAATGACTGCGACCGAGATGAAAATGCTACGGATGTCAGCCGGTGTGACCAAAAAGGATTATATCAAAAGTACCTACATCCGAGACAGCTAGTTCGTTGAGCAACCGATCAATGAAAAGCTCGAAGAACGTCGTATGGATTGGTATTGCCACGTTCTAAGGCGTCCGCCTGAGAACCCAGTCATGAAGGCACTATCAACGAATGTTCCATTTGCTGGACCCAAACGCCGGGGCAGACGGAAACAAACATATATCTATCAGATGCAAAAGCAACAACAACGCGTTAATCTTGGCGATGATATGATCCAAGACCGTGCTGCCTGCAGAAGGAAGCTGAGATTATACCACCAGAATGGGCGAAGTGCCAACACCACAGGCAGAGCAACGCGAAGCCGCAGAGTGGTATGAAAGGGCAAGGAAAAAGAATTACATCTGACTAGTTAATATATTGGTATATCCGTGTTTTGCTTTGTTCGGCTGTAAAAATAAATTCAGTCAACTAGAGTAAACCGTGGACAAACAACCTTTTGATTATATAGGTACACATCGATTGTCAAATCAATCAAATTGATAAGGTTTATTACACTGTGCGCAGCACTTGTAATCAAAAGTCATAATAATAATATCATAAAATCTGTTTTTGCCCTCTCTGGCTCATCAATGTGCATGCCCCCACTGAAGTTAAAGAAAACGCAGTAAAAGACGATTTCTACGCCCGCCTTGAGACTTTCTTCGACTCACTTCCAACAAACGACGTCAAATTGCTGCTCGGAGACTTTAACGCGAAAGTCGGAAATGAAAGTTGGCACCGGGGGACCACTGGAGGCCACAGTCTCCATGAAAAATGTAACGACAACGGCCAGCGACTTATCGACTTCGCCTGCAGCAGGAATCTAGTCGTAAGCTCTACGTGTTTCCCGCATCGACGCATTCACAAGTAGACATGGAAGTCTCTAGACGCACATACCGTCAACCAAATTGACCACGTCCTCATTTGCAGGAGATAGGCGTCTAGTGTAATGGATGTCCGCTCCTATCGAGGAGCAAACTGCGACTCAGATCATCACTTGGTGAAGACGACCTACAGATGTAGAATTTCCTCACTGCACCAATCAAGAATCAGCCCTCCCAAAATCTTTGCGGTTGATAAGCTTTTGAGTGATGCTACAGCGGTGGCGTATACTACCGCCCTTGAGGAAAGACTATCACCTATGCTACACAACATCAGCAACACAGACGTCCATGGGTTTTGGGAAGAACTCAGTGGTACCATCAAGGATGTCGCAGAGAAAGTCGTGGGATATAAAGCCCGGCGAGCGCGAAATGACTGGTTCGACGAAGAATGCAAAAATTCACTTGACGCGAAAAACGAGGCCTACAGACAATGGATTCAACGAGGAACCAGAGCCAGAAGAGAAAAATATGACGAGCTACGGCGAATATCGAATAGAATAATTAGACGTAAGAAATGTAAATACTTTGCGGAGGAGATCAAAGACGATTGGCGCAGAAGCATCATCTGTCCAATTCACAAAAAGAGAGATAAACTGCGGTGTGAGAATTACGGGGGCATCTCACTAGTTTGTACGTCCTATAAAATTTTGACGAAAATTCTGGAAAATAGAATAAAACCGTACGCAGAACGAATCATTGGCGAATATCAAAGCGGTTTCAGACCTGGTCGCTCCACAACCGATCAGCTCTTCTCAGTCACACTGATACTCCAGAAGTGCAGGGAATACAACGTAAACGTATACCAAATCTTTGTCGACTTCAAGCAGGCATACGACAGTATTGATCGTGGAGTACTGTACAACATCATGCTGCAATTTGGTATACCAGCAAAATTAGTGCGACTGACAAAGATGACGATGACCAACTCCGTCTCACAAGTCAGGATCCAGAATAGACTTACTGATCTATTTGAAACACGCACTGGTCTGAAACAGGGCGATGGACTGGCACCGACGCTCTTCAACCTAGCACTGGAATAGAAGTCGACACAATTAGCAGTGTACGCTGACGACATCAACATCATGTCCCAAAGATTAGCCGACGCAGAAGAACTTCCGCATACGCTCGATACCGCTGCAAAAGAAGTTGGACTACGTATCAAGGTAAAACTCAAATAATGATGCAATCGACGACAAGGACACCTGCATAACCAAGCATCAATGTGGGGGACCTCAACATCGAGTTTGTGAACAACTTCATTTACCTGGGTTGCAGCTTGTCAAGGGACGCCAACGAAACTGACGAAATCAAGCGACGGATACAGTTAGCTAATAAGACTTTTTTCTCGGTTCTCCTCATAATGAAATCGGAGCATGTGCACAGAAACACGAAGCTCCGTGTGTACAAAACCATTATACGACCAGTGCTATGCTATGGCTGCGAAGCATGGACCCTAACTCAAGCCTCCGAAAACATGCTAGATACATTTGAACGTAAGGTCCTACGGCGAATTTTGGGGGCTGTTTGCGATCGAGATGGATGTCGCATCCGGTACAACCATGAGTTGTATGAGCTGTACGATGAGCTGCAAGTCTCGAAAATCGTCAAACTACAACGAATTCAATAGGCAGGGCATGTACAAGGAATGGACGATGATCGCATGCCTAAGAGAGTAATGAATGCAGAACGAGTCGACGGAGCGAGACTGCGAGGACGACCGAGATCTCGTTGGGAGAGCTCAGTAGGTGTGGACGCCGCGCAGCTGCTGGGCTCCCAAAATTGGAGGACGTGGTCACGTGACCGAGATAATTGGAGGACAAAGATCCAGGCGGCCAAGGCCCGACGTCGGGCTGTCGCGCCACGATGATGATGATGATGTTTTTGCCCTTCTTTGCCCTATAAGATATTAAGTCCAAATTTCATTCCTTAATCATATCAATAATTGTATTGTACATTTTGCTTAGTCTGACTTTTCTTTACATACATTGTATCGCGCCACTTTTTACTTAGATTGCTTTTTCCGGTAATTGGAAATAATATTTGCTGACATATTTTATAATTTTGAGAATATAAATTAAGAGAATTTTATTGAATAAAGTTCAGTTGTTATCAACATATCCAACTCGTGTTATAAATCATTTACCTACATTGCGTCTTGTGGCTCTGGTTTGTTACTTGCGTCGTTCGAGTTTCGAGGGATTATCTATTTTTCCGAGCACCACCTATCTTCATTTGGTGGTATCTATTGGATTCAACTTCCTGCGACGAAATACTGTGTGGTATTGAAGCTGAGACTACTGCGACTTTGGCAAACTCTCTGCGGAACCAGTTTGCTGCGATTTGTGCGACTTTGCTTCGACCATCTGTTTCCTGTACTTTACCTCGATATTGTGATTCCTGTAAATCATCATGGATTATTATTATACTCTGGGGGATATCCGAAGCAGACCCCTAACGTTTGGGTCCCTTTTCGCCCTCTCCCGGCCATCAGTGGCTGCCAGATGTCGACTGATAGTTGTCGACCTCTTTCTTCATCACTGAGTCCCGTGTTATTGCTAGCATTTGTTTAAGGCTCACTCATGGCTACCACACTTATCATGTGCTTGCCTGTGATCCTCAACCTCGTGCTAGCCAGTGCTGGACATTCGCACACAATGTGTGCTGCCGTCTCGGCCTCCTCCAGGCATAGCCCGCAAACGTCATCTTCCCCGATTTTCATCTTGGCCAGATGAGCCTTAAAATTACCATGCCCTGTGACCAAGGCAGTTATCCAGCTTAGGGTACTCCGTTTATAACTGAGTACCTTTCTCGCTTCCCTGCCTAAAGGGCTGGTCATTGCATTCCGAGCTTGTTTGCAAGTGACTAGCTCCTGCCATCTTTGTCGATGCATGGAGTCCATCCACTCCCCAACCTTCGCTCCAATCATGCCGTTCCCCAGAGCAACTCTGGGTTCTGGGCCAATGAAAGTTGCCGCAGATCCCTGTTTTGCTAGGGCATCCGCCGCCTCATTTCCTGTTGTACCTATGTCTCGTTTTACCCACATCAGCGTAACCTCATTTTCTGAGGCACACGTGTTGAACTTCCGGACACACTCTAGTACCAGTTTAGAGTTTATGTTCGTCTGCTGCGTGCGTTTGATCACCGATTGGTTGTCCAGTGCAATAAGGATTTTCTTCCCCCGCACCTGACCTTCAAGCAGGTGGTCCAACGCATGGAACAAGCCAAGCATCTCTGCCTGGTATACGGACACATACTCTCCTAGACACATGCTAGGTTTAGCTCTTCAGAGTAAACCCCCGCCCCCGCTTTACCGTCCATTAAAGAGCCATCAGTAAAAATGCTGATGTCATTGTACATACACTCATTATGTATGTTTCCATCTGCAATGTGAGTCTTGTGTAGTCTTTCAACTACCCTACGTCTACTCATGCCTTCTACCGGCATTAGAGTTTCCCTGACCTCATCATGAATAATGTCTAGGATGCTTTTATGACCGCTGCTAGTTCCAAAGCGATGCCACATGGCATCCCTTTCCATGCGTATTGCCGAAAGCGCCGCCGTTTTCTTTATAAATAAGTCCAACGGCGGCAGTCCCAGCAATGCCTCCATTGCTCGCAAGCTATCCTTTGTACCCCATCCAGCTTCTGCTTTGTGGTATTCTGCATGGCTTTTGGCCACCATACCACTGATGCGTAGGCTAGAATGGGTCTTACCATCATTGTGTAAATCCAGTGTGTCGCTTTAGGTGAAATTCCCCACCTACGAGCACACACTCTCATACATTTCCATCCTTTTCGCTTTTTGGATCTTTTCATCAACGTGAACATTCCAAGTTAGTTTTGCATCTAAGGTAATTCCTAGATGCTTCACTTCCTTGGACACCTTAATTTCCGAACCAAAGAGCCGTAAGGGAGTTATCTCTGTGTCATTCCTCTTACGAGTAAAAATCATAGTGTTTGATTTACTAGCGTTTATGGTTAGCTCTTGCTCATTACACCATTCTTCGGTTACTTTGAGAGCTTGTCCCATGCAACCTAGAATTGTGTCCATGAGCTTTTCACTGACCGTAAGTGCTAAGTCATCGGCGTATCCTACAGTGTGTACGCCCATCGAGTCCAGCTTCCAGAGAAGACTGTTCACGGTGATGTTCCACAGTAGAGGCGAAAGAACACCTCCTTGTGGGCATCCTCGGACTACCTTACGCCGTATTCTGTCACATCCACTGCTAAGATTTACCACCCTCTGCTTAAGCATAGAGTCGATCCACTTAATTATAATATAATCAACCCCCCGCTCAATCAGGGCGTTCCTTACCTTGGTAAAGGAGATTTTATCAAAAGCACCCTCCATATCCATAAAAGTAGACATAGCGATCCCGCCATTGTTAATCTCTCTCTCTGCAACTCTAACAAGTTCATATAGAGCGGTTTCCGTAGATCTGCCTGCTCTATAAGCATGTTGGCACCTACTCAGAAGACTATACATTAGCGTGGTGTTCTCCAGGTAGTCCACCAACACTTTTTACATTGTTTTCAACAGGAATGATGTAAGGCTAACCGGCCTGAAGGACTTTGCCTCTGTATAGTCTTTCTTTCCCGGTTTAGGCAGGAAGACCACCTTAGCCTCCCTCCATGCCTTCGGGATATAGCCTGCTGAAAGACAGGCGACGAATATATTCCGGATCCTATCTAGTAGAGCGCCCATGCCCCACTGTAATAGTGCCGGGAATATTCCGTCCATTCCAGCCGTTTTAAATGGTGCAAAAGAGTTTATAGCACTTTTGACTCCATTTGGAGTTATTATCCTTTCAGCTTCTTGTTGACTTACCCCACCCTTGTTAGTTTGGGCCCATGTTTGGTTTGACTTGAAACTTCCAGGAAAATGTACCTCCATCAGCGCCTGCAACGTTTCTTCCACTGTTTCTGTCATGGAACCGTCAACTTTGCGTATCAGCCCCATTTTCGAAGCAGTGTCTTTCGATATAATCTTCTGTAATCTGCATACTTCCGACGAATCCTTCATGCTAGAGCAGAATTCCCTCCACGTATTTCGTTTCCGAAGACGTAAGGTTCTTTTCAGCTCCCTCTTTTTATCCTTGTATAGTTCCCAAGAGTGAGAGTCTCTCTCCTTCATGTAACGGTTAAAGGCTTTCCTTGTCTCTTTTTTCATAGACTCCAGTTCCCTACTCCACCACTTTTCGTCCACTACTGTGGAGTGACAAGTGTGTTCGAAACCGCGATTAATAGCGGAGTTCAGTTGTTCCACTGTTCGCTCTATCTCGACCGTATTCCAAGGTATTCCGGCTTGAATATCCTCCAATAAATATGTCTCGTACTTAACACGATCAGTATTTTTTGGCACTCTTATACGTTTGCGTTCGCTACTCCGTTTTCTGCCATACAGAATTTCAAACTGGATAGCCCTGTGATCAGACATGGTTAGCCTGTCCACCACTCTCCAATTCAGAACTCTGTCAAGCATATTAACAGAGCTTAGGGTAATGTCGATCACCTCAGCCCTTCGTGCATCCACGAAGGTGGGAGCGACCCCCTTGTTTGCTACCAGCAAATTGTACCTTTCCACAAATCCCAGCAGCTGCTGTCCTCTGGGATTGTCATCTGTGCTGCCCCACACAGTGTTGTGCGCATTGGCATCACAGCCTATGATCAGGGCCATATCTCTTTCTTTACAATATCTTACCAGATTTTCTACTTCCTCAGATGGAGGTGGTTCTGGTGCATCATAAGGGAGATATGCTGATGCAATTAGGAATGATCCTGCACCACTACCGATCATTACTACCGTAAGATCAGGCGAGCAGCGATGTATCATTTATACTGCACGTATTCCATGACGCACCAGGATGCAAGTCCTTATTTTACCGTCCACCTGTGCATGGTACAGATTTGCGGTTTGTTGTGACAAGCCCCTAATTTTGCTTTGTAAAATCCAGGGTTCCTGTATCAATGCTATGTTCAGTTTCTCTTCATCGAAGCATCTCGTCATCATCGCTGATGCCGCTTTACTGTGATGAATGTTCAGCTGGCACACAGTTAGTGTTTCTTTGTGCGTCATCATTATGGATAGCCTCATACGACAACAAACGGCCTTGGTGGACAAAATCAAAAAGCTGAACGTGCAGCTTACTAAGGAACCTGTTGTGCGAAGGACCTATGAATTTGGAGAAACAAAGCTACAACAACTGAACAACGCACGGAACGAGTTCGAGAAGAATGACGAGTAGCTGGAAGCCCTACGCGATGCTACTCGTAATAAGGAACATCGATACTTCACTGACAACTATTTTGAAAGCGATGAGACACGAGAAGCATTTCAATCGCTTATTCGAGATGCCATAGAGAGAAGTCAGCGCACTCACGACATTGAGCAACAACATCGCCTCCTAAAAAAGCAGAATACCTTAATTGAAAACCTGAAGCATGCAGCATACGAAGTGAAAGAGCAGATACGACAGCCAGTCTCCGAAGCATTTCGCAGCCAAAAAGCGAAATTGCTAGGTGATTATTGGCATCTGATTGTGCAAAACCACGGTGACATTGTAGCTCTGGGAACTATTAAAGATGATTATTTCGATCAAGGCGTGTTTCAAAATATTGAAGGATTGAAGCGCTCTACCAAGAGACCGTAATAAGCCTTCATGTTCAAGGATCAAGAACCAATAGCCAGTTGACCACGTCAATCGCTCAGTCAACTGCAAAATCTAACATTTAACGTATAGATATGCCAAAGTTTTGCGGCGACTATCTAAAGTGGATACCGTTTAAGGATCTTTTCACGGAGTTAATACACAATAATCAGCAACTTACGAAATCGGAGAAATTCTACTAACTAAAATCAAACTTGGAGGGAGTACCCGACGAGCTGGTACAATACCTGGGCATATCCAACGCTAATTACGGTACTGCCTGGGAAATCATTAATAAACGCTACAACAACATAAGGTCAATCCTAACAGCATATCTGAACGCACTCTTAGAGCAACTCAACCTGAGCAAGGAGTCAGCGCAATCCATTAGGAAGCTTCACGATACAACAACTGAGACTATGGCTGGGATCAAGAACTTAGGTGTGGACATCACCAATTGGGATCCGCTGATCCTGCACATCTTGCTTCAAAAATCAGACAAGGAGTCTCGTCGACTATACGAGCAATCATTGGAGAATGCTCGAGCAGTTCAAATATTAGCGAATTTCCTGAGTTTCCTAGAGACCAGATTTCAGAGCCTTGGGTCATCGGAACCGCCCGCATCTTAGCAACAGCATCAAGTATCGAAACGAACGGAGACAAGAACTACATAGTGAAATGACGAACACGAAAGTGTCTAAAGCGCGGTGCACACTATATGACAAGTCGTCATATATTTGCTGCCATATGATTGCCATACCCGTGTGAACACCATCCATATGTACTGACATACGAAAAAAATGTTATCTGGCAGCTTCATGCCATATCGCGCCATATGGATGTTGCCATACAGTGTGGGATGTTGCCATACAGTGTGAACACCTCTTGCCAGATATCTGGCACCAATGTGCCATATCATTTTATATGATAAGCATGTCCGTCATATAGAAAGCGTATGGCACTTGCTTTTAGAAGAAAAGGTTAGTTAGCATGAGTCTGTTTATCAAAATTTCGAAAACTGAGTGCATGTAACGGTTGCGGTTACCGCGTATTATTCGTAGTGGAAGGGGAGAATACGAATATTGTGTATTCTCTACGCGCATTTGCATTTTACTTTGTAATTTTCTTTGCGCTTTGTTAAACTCACTCGCCTTGTGAACGTCGAGTTCAGAAAAGTATAAATTTGATAGAATTTTGAACAGTGATCTTTGACTGGATTTATGCCAGTTGTGTTAAGTTATAGATTTGACTGTCATTAATATATTTTCGCTCGTTTTTCAAATTCCACGTGACATGGATGCCCAAGGGTATGTTAATTATATGAATGAGGTTGATAAACTTTAGTTAGTAGTTACCAGAACCGATGAAATTATCCTTCTGATATTTGTATTTCCACTGTACCTACGATTCGCGAGAAATGAAAAGCTCAAATTTCTTCTTCGACCAATCTATTTTGGGCTATAAGCCCATCGTCAGAGTCATTCTTCTACAAAAATACAAATGAGTCTTAAGTAATAAGTGTGCATAGTTTATATGGCAATAATTATTCACAATTGCCTGAAAATAACCAATTAGCAAAACGATTGCCACAGGACAAAGACTTTATGCCCGGTTCACATTATTCCAGTAACCAATCCAGTCCAGTAATCCAGTCCAGCGCTGGATTGCTACTGGAATAATGTGAACCGGCACTGGACAGCTATCCAATCCAGCAATCCAGTCCAGTAATCCAGTCCAGTGACTGGATTGTCGGTCTACTTTTTCATTCCAGCTCGCCTAGAAATCATTGTCACTATAGTTACCGAATAAACAACACACTCGCAGGACTACTGGACTGGAATCATGTAGACGATATGATCCAGTCCAGCACTGGACTGGATTGCTGGACTGGATTACTGGACTGGAATAATGTGAACCGGGCATTATGGATAGAAAATATCATATGAAAATACATAAATACTCGTATCAATATAAAATAAAAAAAATATCACCGAATGTAAAATGTTAACATAAAATATCACAGGTGGCATTTATTGCCATCTTTTTGTCATATAAAATAGTATTCGTAAAAACTAATTTATCTGAAATTCATCTTAATTTGGTTAAAATTGGTGCTAGTATAATGTTTTTTGTCGGTTTTGAAAATGCGAAAATTTTTAAAAACCAACGAAAGAAACGAAGTTTCAAATACATGAAATGAACCATATTAAAATATAGCTTCTACAATCGACAAAAAACATTATACTAGCATCTATTTTAACCTAATTAAGAAGAATTTAAAATGAATTAGTTTTAAGGAATACTATATGACAAAATTGGCAATAACTGACACCCAAACTCGCTTCCTTTTCATTTCACTTTGATGCTTCTTTCTTCTTTTCTGTCTTAACTTCAATACCAAAACAGCAGCGGCCATGCCTGTGTTGACATCGTAGAAGTGACTAAACATTTGTCATTCGTATGGTACCATATAAAAAGTTCCATACAGTGTGAACACTCGCCATATTTTCTACCATATATCTGCCACATTCGCGTATGGCAACGAAGCTGCCATACCAAAAGCTGCCATATATTTTTGTCAGTGTGAACACCATGCCATATGTATGGCAGCAAATATATGGCAGCTTGTCATATACTGTGCCCGAGCCTTAAGGGTAACCATAAAATTTATGTGTGTGTTAACTGCCTACGCGAAGGGCATCAAATAAAATCATGCAAGAACTCAAATACGTGCAACTTGTATAAAAAAACACCATACGTTAATACATACAGAGAACTATATTAATCCATCTAAGCAAAGTGAATCTAAACAAGATAATACAACAAAACAGTGCGGTGTTATTAGCAACCGCCTTAATACGGGTGACAATGAGAAACGGGTATGAAATACCATTGCGTGCCCTAATCGACCAAAGAAATCAAGCCAGCTTCATAACCGAAGAAGCTGCACAACGACTAAGCCTACAGAGGAAATACATACGAGCTTCTGTGAGTGGTGTTGGACAATCTTCAGTTGGGAATGCAAAAACCTGCGTCAACCTTCAAATAAAACCAAATTTTTCGTCACAATTCGAAATATTGACCGATGACATAGTACTGAAAACACTGACCAATTTTCTACCAACGGAAAAAATGCAAGCCATTAAATGGAAACACACTGAAAGTCTACTCCTGGCGAATCCTCAATCCAACGTACCAAGTAAAATAGACGTGATTCTGGGTGCAGACGTTTACGCTAACATCCTGTTAGATATATTCATTCGTGGCCCCCAGGAACACCTGTAGCGCAACATACGCAATTGGGTTGGATTTTATTTGGCGAAGTATTAACAACGTCACCAAGCAGAAGTCTAGAGTGTTTTGTAACTGAAGTCGACTTCGACAAGAACCTATCCAGATTTTGGGAACTCGAAGAAATCATGGAGAATCAGCCTATCATGACAATAGAGGACATTAAGTGCGAGGAGCATTATAAGGCCACCCATCGTCGTGACGCTAGTGGGAGTTAAAATATATTGTAAGAATTCCTTTCAAAGAAGATCCTGAAAAGGCGAATATAGCAGGAAGCCGAGAATTAGCAGTTGCTCGACTTTTTCAGATGGAGAGAAAGTTCAAACGTGGCAAGGTTTTCGAGACACTATATAGACAATTCATGAAAGAGTATTTACAGCTTAGTCATATGGTTCCAGCAACACCAGACGAAGGTGAGAGTTACTATCTTCCTCACCATGCTGTGTTAAAGGGAGATAGCACTACAACGAAACTTAGAGTGGTATTTGATGCCTCAAGTAAACGGCAAACGGCCAAAAGCTTAAACGATATCATGCTGGTTGGTCCTCAAATACAAACAACTCTCTTCTCCATTTTGCTACGATGGAGAAAGTATGCAGTTGTGTACATGGCAGGCATCGAGAAAATGTTCCGGATTATTCAAGTTGACGAACGTGATCGTAGGTTCCTTCGAATTTTATGGCGAGAGAATGTTGGTGATCCTATTCTCGAATACGAACTCACAACGGTCACTTATGGTACTACCTCAGCTCCATATCTGGCGATCTGAACTCTTCATCAACTCGCAAAGGATCATGAGAAGGAGTGTCCAGAAGCCGCAAGGGTGATTTCGAACGACACATACGTAGATGACTTCGTCTCTGGTGCAGACTCAACAGAAGAGGCACTCCAAACAACTCAGCAACTCATCAGCCTTCTTAAGAAAGGTGGGTTCAATCTGAGGAAATGGACGAGCAATAGCCCAGATATCCTAAGAGCAATACCATGGGACCTTCGAGAGCGATCACACCATCTGGACTTTGATCAAGAACATCTAGTGAAAACACTTGGAGTATACTGGAACCCAAAAACAGATACATTTAAGGTGCAAGTCAACACGAACATCAATCTAATTCCAACCACCAAGAGAGAACTTTACTCAGACGCTGCGAAAATATACGATCCACTTGGACTACTGGCTCCTGTAACAATGAAAGTGAAGCTACTTCTGAAGGAAGTGTGGAAAAAGTGTCCTGAATGGGACGATCCTTTGCCAGAACCATTTAGACAAGCTTGGGAACAATTTAAGAGCGAGATATTAACACTTAGATCCATTGAAATACCGAGGTGGATCAATTACAAGAACCAAAATCAGAGTTGCGAATTACATGGATTTTGCGACGCCTCTGAAGACGCATACAGCGCCGCGGAATATATCCGAATAATACATGACCAGGAAACACACACTTCCCTGGTTACTGCGAAAACAAAGGTCGCACCATCAAAACCAAAACTGTCTATACGTAAATTAGAATTGTGCTGTGCGTTCCTGTTAGCCACTCTACTGAAAGAAACGGTCAAATCTCTAGATATCCGTGACATTACAGTCAAGGCATGGTCGGATAACGAGAATGTACTCGCGTGGATTAAAGGTGACCCACATAGATGGGAAACATTCGTCGCCAATAGAACTTCGCAAATTCAAAATCTTACAAACCAGGATGATTATCATGTGAACTCTTTGGAAAATCCAGCAGATCCAGCGTCTGGGGGTATACTACCAAGTCAACTGCTGAACAACGACTTATGGTGGCATGGCCCAGCATGGCTTCAAGAAGCAGAAGTGTCACCCAACACAAAATATTAATGATACAGAACAAGGAAGAAAGAAGATTAAGGTGCATGTGGTTGACACAGACGAAAAGGACATCATAGAACGACTACTGAAACGGTTTTCCAAGCTGATGAAGGTACAACGAACGCTTGCCTACTGCTGTAGATTCATTCAAAATTGCAAAAGTAGTCCTGAGAATCGAATTACTAGCCCAATAACAGTTCCCGAAGCTGAAGCAGCCCTCAAGAAGCTCATAATACACACACAACAACAACATTTCGGTGAAGAGCTGAAACATCTAGCTAACAAAGAAGAATTATCCAGAACAAGTCGCTTATTATCGTTGACGCCCAAGTTAGAAGATGGAATCTTACGAGTTGAAGGAAGACTTGAAAACTCCTATGGAGTTGACACAGGATCGGAAACATCCAATTATACTTCCACATAACAGCACACTTACGGACCTTGTCATTCAAAAGGCCCATGAAGACTCACGACAACGGCCTGAAAGCTGTGAAAAGTTACATACACAAGTGCGTTAAGTGCCATGGCTACAATGCCAAATTAAGTGAACAAATGATGGGTATACAACCTGCAGCCAGAGTTAACAGGAATCCGGCCGTCACACACTCTGGAGTGAATTTCGCTGGACCATATGATCTACTAGTAAGCAAAGGAAGAGGCAGCCGGACTACAAAGGGATACCTAGCAATCTTCGTTTGCTTAACGTGCAAGGCTTTCCACATTGAAGTAATAAGCGAGTTAACAGCCACAGCATTCATCGCTGCGTTGAAACGATTCCACAACAGAAGAGGTCCTGTAGGACATCTATACAGCGATAATGCAACTAATTTTGTGGGTGCTAACAAAATATTGGGTGAACTCCACAAGCAGCAATCCTTCCAAAACGAAGTTACCGATGCACTAACAAGCGAAGGCATATAGTGGCACTTCATTCCGCCCGCTTCCCCACACTTCGGAGGATTGTGGGAAGCCGGAGTCAAATCCGTGAAACATCACTTGAGACGCGTGATTGGCGACAATCATATTACCTTTGAAGAGATCTCAACATTCATGACCAAAATAGAAGCCAGTCTGAACTCCAGACCCTTGGGAGCATTGTATGACAACATACTAGATAACCTCGAGACATTAACGCCAAGTCATTTCCTAAATAATCGGCCTATCGAATCGCTGCCAGAAAAGCATCATCTTGAGACGAACCCGAATCTATTAAACCGATGGGAGCGGTTAGAGAAATTACACCAAGAGTTCTGGCGCAAATGGTCCACAGAATACTCAGGAAGACTACAGCAACGACCTAAATGGATGACCAGATTGCCAAACATCGAGATCGGGAATCTAGTCCTGATAAAAATAGAGAATTTACCGCCATCAAAGTGGGCTCTTGGGAGAGTTATCGAGACGCATCCCGGAAAGGATGGTCTAACACTTGTTGCAACCGTTCGTACCGAACGTGTAACTATTAAACGACCGATAACTAAGATATCATTACTTCCGATCATAGACAACAAAGCAAATATAACAGGGCATCTGATCCCACACGATGACAACAATATCGCTGATACACCGACTACGAAGTTTGCAAGCGACAAATCAAGCACTCCCAGTGCATCATCCAATTCGAGACGTTCCAACATCAATTCTCATCATCATCAATTCTCACTACTCACAAGAACTTCGTAAGAGACAAGGCGATTCAGATAGTGAGCAAGACTCCCCAGATATTAAACGACGAGCATAAACACCATTAGCTGCACAACCCAAATCAACCAGCCTATCATACATGTTGATCATAATAGACGGCGCGGCGTAACCTGTCCAAAACTACAACTTTTATTGACATGGATATGTCTTATAGCTGGGGGTCATCCTAAAAATCTGTCCGTCACACGAAATGTCTGTTTTTCTACTCGGGGGTCTGAAGAGGAAACAAGCCCATTGAAAATTTTTCTTTTCTGATTGTGCATGTCGTTTGAGTGAAGTGGTCATTGTGCATGGCTGTTGATTGTAGATCCGCGCGGGCGGTGCGCTTGCGGGGATCCTGTGTGTACATGTTGGGATGTTGATTTGATAGCGATAAAAGTTGACGTTGTGGACGGCAAAAAATAACATAGTGTACGAGTGAACGGGCGGACTCTCAATGACCTTCAATTTCCGCCAATTCCCATTCATCATTTAATAAAATAGCCCGTGTTGTACTATCTGAATCACTAGGGTCCCAGAAAAGGTAGCAAGTAGTCAGTTCGACTAACATTTGGACATGCGCAGACGCAATTTGAGAGAGTGTACATAGTTCCCGCCCCCGAAGATGAGCGAGAGCCGATGAAGTTCATTCGAGCCAAATCGGGTGATCCAGCGACTGCGTTTGTGCATTTGCAATGGCGGCGATTTGAGGTCTGACTGGTCCACAATGTGGGCCCCCACCACACGTGCAATAAACAGATAGAACAAAATGGCGGATTTATACTAGGCGAGTTAGAATCTCTCAAGTCCCGAAATAAAGAAATATTCGTCGCAGGATCTTATATGTTATGATGTACATTCAGAGGTCTGCAGAAGATCAAATGCCCCCCTTCCGCAAAAATTTCAAAATTTTCAAAATGGCTGGAATCCAAACAAATAAAATAGCGTGCGTTGTACTACATATCTGAATCAATAGGGTCCCAGAAAAAGTAGCAAGTAGTCAGTTCGACTAACATTTGGACATGCGCAGACGCAATTTGAGAGTGTGTACATTACATAGTTCCCGCCCCCCGAAGATAGAGAGCGAGAGCCATCGCGGATGAAGTTCATTCTATCCAAATGGTTGTGCATTTGCAATGGCGGCGATTTGAGGTCTGACTGGCCCACAATGTGGGCCCCTACCACACATGCAATAAACGTATCATAAAACAAAATGGCGGATTCGTACTGCGCGAGTTAAAATCTCTCAAGCCCCGAAATAGAGAAATATTCGTCGCAGGATGTTATAGTTCCGGGCAGCTCATCGTGATATGATGTACATCCAGAGGTCTGCAGAAGATCAAATGCCCCCCCTCCCCCCCTTCTGCAAAAATTCCAAAATTTTTCTTGTGCATTCTCTTTGTGCGTGTGTTGGAATGTTTGCCGGCCATAATCGCATAGAGTCGCACGCGTTACTTGAGAAACGGATTGTGTGTGCCGGACCCGGACTGTTGATTACAAGTAAAGGGGCGGGATGGGACGGATAGTGTGGGAGCGATTTTGCAATAGATACACAAACACAATACACGTCCGATTGGGAAAAGATGTTGGGTAGCGTGATTGCGATTAGCAGAAACGTACTCAGAGAAATGTCGATAGGCTGCAGTCTGCAAACTGTACCGAACGGGTAGATGGAACAGGGTGCACGAGAGGAGGTGAATATTGCACTCACGCGATGCAAGCGAAAACGAAACGATCCCGCGAGAGAAAGGAGCCCAAGCGGACAGGGCAAAGCAAAGCAGAATTTATGCCGAGTATCTACACTGCCACCAGATACATGGGTACATGGATATGTCTTATGCCTACCGAAAGCGTGGGACGTGTTTTTTCGAATGATTTCATCCAGTATAACTATACTGGGATCTTTACAAAACTTACGTCGACATCTTCAACACAACAGGTTCCACGCAGTCGGTAGTCATAGACATATCCATGTTCCGATGTATCTGCATGCAGTGTAGATACTTTGTATCTTTTTTTTATGCAAATACATGTATTTCGAGAGCCACTTACTCTCTTCTTCAGTACAATGGTAACCATTGTTGTAGTTTTGGACGGGTTACGCCGTCTATTATTTTAGAACAAACCACAAACACCGGACAATATCCAGTATATCGAATGTTGATTATATTAGCACTAGTCTTCCCACTGGTATTTGGTGAAGTAATTACTAGAGACAATTACAACGTAACGACACTATCGAATCGCGAAGGCATCTATTTTGATCCAGTTTCGGAAATCCGACTCTATTCTAATGAGTGTAAGTTAATTGTCTACTACAACTTGAATACCTATTGGAAGGAGTACCAAGGCATAAAAAGTATGGTTAGCAAACTTGAAGAGCTTTGCACAGAACACAATACGAAACTATCAGGTTCCTGTGAAGCAATCTTATTCTAATTGAAACACCAGTTAGCGGAATCCGAGGATATCAACGAGATTTTATACGGAAAAGGCAACCACCCAACCCCGAGAGTGAAGCGTGGTCTTTTCAATGCTGTCGGGGTAATTGCGAATCGACTATTCGGCGTTTTGGATCAACATTTTGCAGACGAGTATGAACAACACATCAAAGGGACCAAGGATAACGATCTACTCGTGAAGGAATTGCTGCGAAACCAAACATCCCTATTGGAGAGTACACTTAACGTTCTCAAGAAGAAGCATGAGACCGTACAACAGCAGATATTTAAAATCAAAAATCAACTACAGTCAATTACCAATGCATTTAACCACTCTCAACATGAGCTCATGGTCGCTATGATATTTAACTCATCAGCAATCCTCCTCACATTAAGTTTGCAAACCTTTCAAAACATTCAACGAAGCTTGTTATCAGCGGTATCGGATGCGAAACAAAGTAAAGTAAGTACTCTTCTTCTGACACCGCTACAACTGAACGACCAATTGCGGTTGATTAGATAACACATATCACACGACTTAGTTCTACCCAGTGCTGGTTCCTCAACATTACTTTTAACTATTTTACATACAATTCGTTACACGGTAAAGTCCGAGTTACACAATCCCACGTTATTTGCGAAGTCAAGATACCACTCCTTAAAGCCGAAACATTCAATCTATACCAAATGATTCCTATTCCGGCAATACATAATGGAACACTTATTTTAATCAAGCCATCGAGTAAATATCTGGCCATAAACAATCAACGAGATCGCTTTAGTACGCTCCAAGAAGAAGATTTAAAACAGTGTCAAACACCAACCGAAAACAAACGACTGTTTCATCTAAATCAACCAATATTCACATTGAAGTCGAGCCAAATCCACTGTGAAATTGACCTACTGAACAATGAGCGAAAGATATCGCCCTCGTGCAGTTTTTACACCGAGCAACTAAGAAATACGCGGTTGAAACTACATATACCCAACAAGTGGCTATATATTCTAGTAGAGGACCTAGAATTTCAAATAACGTGCAAGGACAGCAGCCAATTCCCAATCTTGGACGGTATTGGGACCATTCAACTTCAGCATCATTGTGTGTTAAGTCATTCTACAACACAAATCCAATCTGATAAAGAGTTCGTCGAGCGACTAGGCACTTCAATCCTGCCCGAGAACCGAGTCATATCTCAGCATCAAGAGATATCACTGGCTACATCCACGACAAACCGTTCGAGGATATTAATTCCCTTAATGAAGCAAGAGGTCAACATAAGCGATATATTGGACATCGAAAGTCAACTGCGCAAACATGAGCTGAGCATAAGGAACTCCAATGGTGTTCGTATCCATGACGTGCATCACTATGCTGGAGTCTATATCATCATATTGGCGATTATATGTATCATGTGCTATTGGAGAATAAAACATCGATGCAGAAAATACCGCATAAATAGACCAGTGCCAGCCCGACGGAAACAACACACACACACACACAATCCAGTAACACAAGCTGATTCGATTCCATCTCTATTCCCTGAGGCGGGAGAATGTGCGCAGCACTTGTAATCATAAGTCATAATAATAATATCATAAAATCTGTTTTTGCCCTACTTTGCTCTATAAGATATTAAGTCCAAATTTCATTCCTTTAACATATCAATAATTGTATTGTACATTTTGCTTAGTCTCACTTTTCTTTACATACATTGTATCGCGCCACTTTTTACTTAGATTGCTTTTTCCGGTAATTGGAAGTAATATTTGCTGACATATAATTTTAAGAACATAAATTAAGAGAATTTTGTTGAATAAAGTTCAGTTGTTATCAACATATCCAACTAGTGTTATAAATCATTTACCTACATTGCGTCTTGTGGCTCTGGTTTGTTACTTGCGTCGTTCGAGTTTGGAGGGATTATCTTTTTTCCGAGCACCACCTATCTTCATTTGGTGGTATCTATTGGATTCAACTTCCTGCGACGAAATACTGTGTGGTATTGAAGCTGAGACTACTGCGACTTTGGCAAACTCTCTGCGGAACCAGTTTGCTGTGATTTGTGCGACTTTGCTTCGACCATCTGTTTCCTGTACTTTACCTCGATATTGTGATTCCTGTAAATCATCATGGATTATTATTATACTCTGGAGGATAGCCGAAGCAGACCCCTAACGTTTGGGTCCCTTTTCGCCCTCTCCCGGTCATCAGTGGCTTCCAGATGTCGACTGATAGTTGTCGACCTCTTTCTTCATCACTGAGTCCCGTGTTATTGCTAGCATTTGTTTAAGGCTCACTCATGGCTACCACACTTATCATGTGCTTGCCTGTGATCCTGAACCTCGTGCTAGCCAGTGCTGGACATTCGCACACAATGTGTGCTGCCGTCTCGGCCTCCTCCAGGCATAGCCTGCAAACGTCATCTTCCCCGATTTTCATCTTGGCCAGATGAGCCTTAAAATTACCATGCCCTGTGACCGAGGCAGTTATCCAGCTTAGGGTACTCCGTTTATAACTGAGTACCTTTCTCGCTTCCCTGAATAAAGGGCTGGTCATTGCATTCCGAGCTTGTTTGCAAGTGAGCTCCTGCCATCTTTGTCGATGCATGGAGTCCATCCACTCCCCAACCTTCGCTCCAATCATGCCGTTCCCCAGAGCAACTCTGGGTTCTGGGCCAATGAAAGTTGCCGCAGATCCCTGTTTTGCTAGGGCATCCGCCGCCTCATTTCCTGTTGTACCTATGTGTCCTTTTACCCACATCAGCGTAACCTCATTTTCTGAGGCACACGTGTTGAGCTACCGGACACACTCTAGTACCAGTTTAGAGTTTATGCTGTATCCCGTCACTTTTTACTTAGATTGTTTTTTCCGGTAATTGGAAATAATCTTTGCTGACATATAATTTTAAGAATATAAATTAATAATTTTATTGAGTAAAGTTCAGTTGTTATCAACGTCGTGTTATAAATCATTTACCTACAAAACATTCCCCTCATACTTCTCCCTTGTGCAAGATTTCATTTCCTCTTGCTCCTCTGCCGCGGAACACACCCGCCCTGTCCTTGTAATCAGCATACAACCCGTCAAACTCATAATTCCCCTCATGTGCAAAATTGGTTCATCTCTCTTGCCTGATTTCCTTTTATCTCTCTATCTTCCAAGGAATTAAAATATGTATTCGTTTCTTTACATTTGTATTACAATACATAATGCAAACACATTCTCAATTGAGTCATTGTCTATAAATTGATTTGTTTACTAAAATAAATTTATTACTTAGATTCCACCCGCACACAACTGGTCTTTTAAATTGTACAATATTTTCCATTCTGGCGGGACCACTGATCTCTATTGATTAATTGGTATTAGTCAAAATCAAAAGCCAAGTTCTCCGGGTATTTATTAAAATTTATTCTATTCAGTTTATCCACATTCAGGTTTCGAATTTCATTTAAGCTGTCATATATTTTAATTAATTAAATTGACAAAATTGTTACTTAATTATGGACGTGCAGTTGCTCGGGAGATTTTTGCTTATCTTTTAATTGACTATGAATTCTCGACTGATAAACTTGGCCAACTGTTTGCAAAGAATACTCACACCTTCCATGTCTTCCAGCTAGCTTCTGATCATATTTCCATTATAATAAAATGGTAAATTAATTGAAACTTGACTCCGATTGCTAACCAAAAGGCGAGCATAACACACACTTAAGCATTTTCCGCTTCGTTAGCCATTGCAACAGGTCCTCGAGAGTAGCACTGTATGAACTTCCCAGATACCGTACGCCATACCTGTTCCTACTTACTTAATGGGCACTCCAGTTTGCGAAAATCGATAAACCGGGTGGAGAAGCTCATTCGGTCCTCCTGTCATAGAAATTTAACACCAACAAGAAAACGAAAGAAATCCTAATTATAGTCTGACAGCTCGTTTAGAGATTGAAACCCGGCCTGAATGTGAGACATTTTTTACTACTCCTACGTAAACGACCTTCGCAGTACGATTTCACTAGCTCATAACTTGTAAGGAAAAATTAATATGACGGCTATAAATTTGGTCCTACATATCTTTGATAGCGAACGTTTTATGATAGGAATACAAAGTACGAGAGGCACCGAACCGCAGACTTGTACAAATAAAGCTCATGTTTCCAGTAACATGAAGCATGGTCGCAGTGACAGAAATATATGCATAAAATTATTCGATTATCTGTTGAATGGTTCGAGGTCGTATTATTCGACGTAATCTGAATTGTCATTTGTAACATCATTCCAAATGAAACTACAGGACTCCAATACAAACACAAAGCTGTCCTTCCAATTAATATCCAGATAATCTGCATCCCTTAGAACTTAAAACGGTCAAGATAAATAGATTTTATCCCAAAAAAATAATGAATTTAAGGAGGGTTGAAAGCTATGATCGCGTAATACTACTCAACATTTGAGTTGATACACGTATACACGTACAAATACGCAACATCTTGCATTTCAATTATATACTGCCGTTTACTATATCAGAAATCACCGAGATCACCGAGGCTGAATAGGGTTAAGCGATGGGCCGACAACCCATCATTAGGCGAGTTTTTTTGGGAATTTATCGCGTGTAGGATAAAATAACACACGCGTTACACCAACAACATTAACCGGGATAGTGGCTGCCCTACACGCTATAACCCCTCAATAAATTCCACATACATAACACAACAGATGGCTCTGGTGTCGTATAGAACGTAATATGTCGATGTTGGCACGCTTGTGTTTCTGTCACTCAGCCAAATTCATTGGTAAACTAATAATACGTCTTGCTCTGATGGGCCCATGCCTATTATTAAATAATACATTTTCAATAGGATTACTAAAAATATCAATGGACCAAAAAGAAAGGGAAAAAAAGATAAGAGTTTGCTGGGGATCGAACCCGCGACCCATTTGCATAGAGTTGCACTTGTAGCTATCACTGATAAATAGCTCGTTTGAATAATGTTTGTTAAATTAGAGCGGTACGCCAAGTTTATAAATGTCCGCTGTCGCGATAAATAAACGATCCGACAATCAAACTGATATTTCATTCGAATTTGTAACTTATTTCCACCACATATGAGGCGCACCACTTGACGTCAGTGTAGACAGTTTCACGATTCGGAATTTAACCTGGATGCTGCCCTGGAGCGTTTTTTTGCGCAACCAGGGCAGGAACCCTATACGGTTACGCAAAAAAACACACCTATTGTAAAAACTACTTCATGTCCAGAAACATGAAAAATGAAACCGGAAAATAGAGGGCTACGCCCGCAATCCGAGGATTTTATAGTGTCCCATGCCAATAGGAGATGAACTGTCCTACTCCTGGGATGCTTGTTAAGGCGGCTATTACACCATTAAAGTTCTTTTACAAATATCTTTGATGCACGATATTTTAAAAGAACTTTTATGAATGATATGAGCCGCCTAATGGGGAAGGTGTGCAAGATTGTAAGAAAAGTACTTGTAACAAGCAACGTTCATGTCGCAAATCTTTTCTTAGGCGGCTATTACACTATAAAAGATCTTTGAAAATATCCTGCGACAAAGATATTAGTAAAAGAACTTTTATAGTCTAATAGCTGCCCAAGACGACATCGTAAATTGCAAGCTTGGGTAAAAAAAGTATTAAAAATAAATTGTCTGAATGATTACAGAAAGTAGAGTCAGCGACCAGCCTACCAACTTCCCTCTCACTCCTGCTCAAAAATCCCCGATGATAGAGGGTCCGGGAGTGTAGGAGAGAGGTGGTCCAAGCCACAATCGAACGAGCGAGTATCACTCTCAAAAGAATAGTGCGTTTTCTATCCTCAAAGTGAATTAGCGAGGCTAAGATTTGAGCGGAACATCTCGGACAAAGACTGTCCAGCTGTTTATTAACATAAACAAAGCAACACACATTCATCGAACGAAGTGAGTACCTGTCAACCACCTTTCTACCACAAAACGCTTTGCTTCCCGTCGATCTACAAACACAAAACATCATCACATCACCAATAAAATGAGTAAAATTGCGTAGGATGCAAGGAAATAATCGTAGAAGCATCGGATTCATTGGATTGTGCCAACTGTAATGAATGAGCCATTTCACATTTTTTTGTGTTGGTATTACGGAGTCTAAAAGTTACAGAACACCCTGTATTTGCATACTAAAAAAAAGCTTTCAAAAAGAGAACCTGAAATTTCTTCTCAAAAAGATTATACTTTGAGAAGAAATCTCAGAAACCTGTTCAGATGCTGTCTTTTTATCGTTTTAACCATCGACGAGCTAACACGCTCCGCTATTAGCTCCGCCGAGTAGCCAAATAAGTATTTGAGGGCTGTATATTGTTATTTATTAGTTACCAAGAAATATACCTTTTTTATTTGTTAATATTACTCGTTTATTTCTGAGTTTGGCATTTAGTGTCTAATTCGTGCTAATTCCAAAAGGAAAAATTGTGGATAAAGGAAACTGTATTTCTAACCCCGAAACAGCAATCGAAATAAAGGACGCTGTACGTTTCACGTTTAGCCGGATATCCTCGAATTAGAAAGTTGCGATTCGGAAAATATGCCATAGTGTATAACACGTGTAACTTATGTATTTTGGAATCTAACCTTAACAGGTGAAACCAAGAAGAACGAGTGATCTACATATTTGCAAGCGGCGATCTTTATTTTATGAAGTGCAACGGCAACCGTCAACGAAAAATTCGTAGCATCACGAGAAACTGGATGATGAGATCAATATTCTAATCTCCATACACTCAATACATCGTACCATTTTGGAAATTTTCAATTGGACATATCTGTAATTTGATAGCGATTTGAACATAGCAGCGCAGTAAAATCTACAGAGAACCATCTTCATTCAGCAGCATTAATTGGCAGAATCGAAATCGAAATATATTCGCATACGAAATTGGAAAAAAAGGCTTGAATTTGTAATCTGTAATTTGATAGCGATTTGAAGATAGCAGCGCAGTAAAATCTAGAGAGAACCATCTTCATTCAGCAGCATTAATTGGCAGAATTGAAATCGAAATATATTCGCATACGAAATTGGAAAAAGGCTTGAAATAAGGTACAATTACTATTACATTATGAATTTAAAACAATACTTCTGAATTCAAGACACTCTAACAAATATTATAACCGTAATACCAGTTGTGCTGTGTGTCGCATTGATATCAGACTTTACCTTTTTGACCCCCAGGTTTAAATAGTGTTTAGAAAATTCCTACATTGCCGAGCTCACTACAAAATTATATTCTGTACCAAAATTAAAACAGTGAAATAATTATTTCATAAGTGCAAGATGACTGCGCTTACAATTGACCCTTTACGCTATTTGAACAAATTACCAGAATTTCATGGTGATTCTAGTGACTTGCAATCATTTTGTGATCTAATAGATAGAGTGCACCCATTTCTCCAAACTTTTGATTTACCACCCCGGAATCTTTTTTCAGACATCATTAAGAGTAAGCTTAAAAACAAAGCAAGAGAAGTGATTGACATCAATTGCGAAGCCACTTCTTGGAACGACATTAAGACAGTTCTAATAAATAATTTCGGCGAACGATTGAGTTCGGAAGAGCTTTTTGATTCAATGAGGGCCACAGTTTTTAACTGATTTTTGAAGAAAAAATCAGTTATTAGACCCTCCCTCGCAAAATGTTGTGGACACGATTACAGTCGAACGGAAGTCGTAAGCGAAATGAAACTTATCCAGTTGACAGATGTCAGTAGGGAGCCGGCTGCTATTGAAATCCAGCAGTATCGATTAACCGGTTAAAAAGTTACAACTATATAACGGTAAAATTATCTAAGCCTAATAACTCCATAACGAAAAAAGCTAGCTAGACCAAACTTGTCTAGTACGTAGACGACAATGAGGACTAGCCTATTATGGAATTTTAGTAAACATCCATCAAGCGGTTAAAAAGTTACAGCTAAATAACGGCATAATTTTATAAACAAAATAACTACGTAACGGGGAAAGCTAGCTCAGCGAAACTTATCCAGTTGGTGGATTTTACAGAGGACTGGGCTCTTATCTAATTTCAGAGAAACGCATCAAACGGTTCAAAAGTTGCAGCTATATAACGGCTAAATTTTCTAAGCAAAATAACTCTATAACATAAGAAGCTAGCTAAGTAAACCTTTTCTAATTGGTGGGCGATCGTCAGAACTGGGCTCCTATTTAATTTCAGCATCATTAATGAGTCAGTTCCAGAGTTACAGCTATATAACCGTACAATTTTGAAAACACAATTAATTTATAACGGAAAACCCTAGTTAAACGAAACTTGTCCAGTTGGTGAAAGTTAGTGAGGAATAGCTTCCGGTGGAGTCTCAGGAAAAGCCACGGCACAGTCGCTAGGTTACAATAACATAAAAGCTAAAAGTGACAGGCAAAAATTTACCTAAAATACATGAAAGGCATTTAGTTGATGAAGCTTAAAATGAAACCGGAGATAAATAAATTCATATATTATAGTAAAATCAATCGAACAGCTAAAAAGTTTCATCATCTGAAAATATCGCTCGCTTATCGAAATACATAATTCTACAGCTGCACCTGGTACTAACAACTGCAGTTAAGTATCCCACTCGTATCATAAATATACATAAACTCATAAATGATCCCGAATTAGCCCATATCAAAAATCAGTTCCTCTGGCTTCATTGCGCCAGGTGTCTTTTTTAAAACTAACAATGTAGATTTTTATAATGAGATGAAGTTTAAATTGCGAAAACTTAATAATAAGGCTCAGCTTATATTAGGACCAGGAGCCGCTACCAATGAGTGCGCTAAGACCAATAGGAAGTCTGTTTAAATATTTTTGTCAGTAAAATTCCGGAACCAATGAAATCAATTTTAGTTTGTAGGAATCCGGAAAATTTAGAAAAGGCGATGGCCATTTTATTTCAAGCAGGCTATGCCTATACAAACCCTTACAGGTTTAATAGCAATAAACCAAAAACTAATAGTAACGAACAAGTACCTAATAATCAAAATAATCGTCAGACGAATAACAGAAACAATTCTAATGGAACTCGAGGAAATCGAAACAACAGACAAGACGGACAGAACCAGGGAAGAAATTACAACGACGATAACCATAGACAGACTTCTAACAATCAACAACACTGGAGACAACGCCAATACCAAAATACTAATTCACAAGATAGACAACCTGAAGCTCCATCTCAGCCTAATTTAAATCATCAGCCACCAGAGCCGATGGATGTTAACAACCACGAAGTTCAAGAAAATTTTCATGAAGCAGCCTCGATAAGGACCTACCATATATAAAAATAAAATCAAAACGAAATCCCCTGAAGTTTATAATAGATACAGGAGCCACAAACTCAATTATAAACCCTGGCCTATGCGATCCCAAATGGGAGGTCCCCATGCATGAAATAACTCTTAAATCACTTCTACATAATGTTTCAATTACTAAAAAGGTGGAAGTGCCTATGTTTGAAGAACTGAGTATTGACACTTGTAGAATTGAATTTTGTGTGTGCAAGTTTCATGACTTATACGATGGAATCATCGGAAATAATATTCTAAGAACACTAGGCCCTGTTATAGATTATAAAAATAACTTATTGAGGACTAGTAACAAAACAATTCCACTTCATTTTCAATTAGATACACAATGCAGAAACCATATTTTCAATGAAAGGGGTATATACCACATAAAAGTACCCGTCGAACAAGAAGGCGGATTAGCTTATACTAGCGGAAAGTATTCGCATGATAATAATATAATTTTAGAAGAGGGTGTTTACGAGGTATCTAATTATGAAATGAACACGATTGTAAGAATTGAGGAAGACTCGGAAAAATCTATCCAATTTCATACACAAGAAACGACACCAGTAACTTGTGAAAACTTTAATGTAATCGAGGAAGCCCAACCGAAGCCTCTTTTAGAACAAATTCGAACAGATCATCTCAATGGTGAAGAAAAAGATAAACTGATGAAAATTATCAAGACTTATTCTTCTATATTCTATAGAGATAACTCTGATTTGACATTTTCACATGTCATTAAACACCAAATCCGTACAATCAATCAAAGCCCAATTTTCGCAAAAACCTATAGATACCCGTACATCCACAAGAACGAAGTACAGGATCAGATTAATCAAATGTAAGAAAAAGAAATAATTAAGCCAAGCAATTCGCCATACTCAGCACCAGTTTGGGTGGTACCGAAGAAGTTAGATGCTAGTGGTAAGAAAAAATGGCGCATTGTCATCAACTATCGTAAATTGAACGAAGTTACGATCGATGACAAATACCCCATACCAAATATGGATGAAATTCATGAAAAATTAGGAAGGTGTCAATACTTCACCACCATAGACCTCGCCAAAGGATTTTACCAGATAGAGATAGCCGAAAATGACGTACACAAAACCGCATTTAGTGTTGAAAACGGACATTATGAATTCCTTCGCATGCCGTTTGGTTTGAAAACGACCCCTGCGACGTTTCAACGTTTAATGAACACGGTATTCTCCGACTACCTTAATAAAATATGTCTGATATATCTAGATGACATTATAATTTTTTCAACATCCCTCCAAGAGCATTTAGAATCCATACAGAAGATTTTTCAAAGACTGAAAGAAGTAAATCTGAAAGTGCAATTAGACAAATCAGAATTCTTGAAACATGAAACAGAGTTTCTCGGACATATCATCACGCCCGAGGGAATTAAGCCCAACCCTTCGAAAATCAATTGGGTTCAGAAATTTCCAGTTCCAAAAACTCAAAGGGAAATCAAACAGTTTTTGGGACTCACTATCGAAAATTTATTAAAGGTTACTCGAAGATAGCCAAGCCAATCACTCAATATCTAGAAAAAGATAAGAAAGTGAATGTGCATGATGTTGAATACCTGGAAGCTTTTGAAACATTAAAAAATTGTTAGTTAACGAGATATCCCAATTTCAATAAGGAATTCACCATTACAACGGATGCCAGTCAGTTAGCCTTTGGCGCGATACTTTCGCAGGAAGACCGTCCCATCTGCTATGCGAGTCGCACGCTAAATGGCCATAAAGTAAAATATAGCACTATTGAAAAAGAAATGCTCGCCGTCATATGGGCAACTAAATATTTTCGTCCATATCTTTTCGGACGGAAGTTTACAATTGAAACCGACCACCAACCTTTACAGTGGTTATTCCCCATCAAAGATCCAAACTCTAAACTAATTCGTTGGCGTTTGAGATTAGCAGAATTCGATTACGTCATCAAATATAAGAAAGGGACTAAGAATGGAAATGCAGACGCTTTATCAAGACTGGCTGTAAATCATATTGATATGGAAGACTCTCCAATAAAAAGCACAAAAAACCCTTTGAACTTTTATAAGCAGCAAATAATAATTCAAAAGAAACCCTGTGGAAAAATCCATATTAAAACATCCAAAGTTTTCAAAAATTCCAGAACAACAATTTTTGTCAACGAATTAGTTGAACAAACTTCCATTACACTGCTCAAAACGCATTTTGATCTTAAAAAGACGAATGCAATTTTCGTTGAAGATGAGGATCTTTATAATTCCCTTTTAGACACTTACAAAAACATTTCGATGACGTAAGCAATAAGTTAAAAATTGTCAGATGCAGCAAAATTTTAGAAGACATAGTAAATGAGGATAAATTAGCCGAGCTAATAGAGAAGGAGCACCTCATAAACAATCACAGGGGAATTAATGAGAATTTCGCGGAATTGAAACAAAGCTTCTACAACCCAAGATTACGTGAAAGAATTACACAATTTATTAATAACTGTGAAATTTGTAACTTTGAAAAATATGACAGACACCCAGTTAAACAGGAATATCAGATTAGTGAATCTCCAAATGGACCAAGGGAGATTGTTTATGCTGACGTGTTTTACAGTTTGAATAAAAGTATGTTCTTAACATTAGTAGATAAATTTTCCAAACATGCGCAAGCTATTAAAATTAATAGCAGGGCATGGACTGAATTTAAAAGGGCTCTCCTCCAGTACATTAGTATCGTGGGACACTTTAAGAAACTGGTTGTTGACAATGAGTTAGGTATGAAAGCAATCCCATTAACCGAAACGTTCAAGGAAAAGGGTCTACAAGTCCATTTCACTTCCAATAACAATCACACATCTAATGCCGACATGAATCGAGTGCACAATACGATTAACGATCATTTGAGAATTCTTAGGCATGATCCTAATAAAAATATAGATAGCGTTGAAGAAAAAATACTGAAATGCATTTTTTTTTACAAGGGATTAGGGATCAGTTTGGCTTTGGCACTATCATTCTTTGTTATGCAATTCACAAGCTCTTATCATCATTTCCCTGGGAGGAAAAAGGATTAGGGAGGTAGAGACAAATACACTCAATTCAGGTCAGGTCCACAGAAATACGACATGAGGAACTGAAATTGGTGTTTAGGATAACACATACCCGCCCAACACAGTTAAAGGGAGAAAAAATTAGTGTGTGCCAAAGACAATTCACATTTGAAGAAACATTAAAACATAGATTATAAATTTAAAACTTGTTTTGCCTCCCAGACAGTGAAGAGACACTGGTATGGAGGGAAGGCAAAAAAAAGTATTTTTAACAAAATCAGAAACAAAATATAATCAAAATGAGAACGCGATAATTAAACCATGGTTGATGAGTGCGATTGTTTGGAATTAATTATAAATAAGTTTTTAGTTAAATCTCGTTAAGCTGTAAGTATTGTTTAAGTCTCCATTTAAGAGTTTCATAAGATGAGAGAGTACGAATTTCTTGAGGTAAGGCATTAAAAATCATTATTGACGATCTAATCGGGTCTAGCAAGATTCTGTTCGTATTGGCTAAAGGAGTTCTGAAGTTGCCTGCATTTCGAGTGCCATAGCTATGAACTTCTCTATTCAGTGTTAGGGAAATGGACGTTTTATTTTTCTTATTAACGATCTTCCAAATAATCTTCACTTTCTCAGAAAAGATAATTTTTTCTAAAGGTAGTTTACCTGTTAATTCATATACTTCAGAAGTAGGTGTTCTTGGGTGGAGATTATGGACCGCTTTGACAGCTTTATTAAGCATTCGTCCGATAGCTGAAATATTTCTCGCTGATGTTTGGCTCCAGTTCAAAATACCGTATGTCAAAATAGGCATAACGTGAGCGTTGAAAATCATGTTTTTGAGTTGGGTGTTCATGTATTTTCTACGTCACAGTAAAGCTACTAATGGGCACAATTTAGCTCTGATTTGCTCGATATGATCATTCCATGAAAGCTTCTCATCAATAATAAGCCCTAGGTATTTGGTTTTGACGACTCTGTCAATAGTCTGGTTTCCAAATTTGGTAGTTAGTTCAATATCGGCTTTATTTCTTTGCCTGAAGAGTATGTAGTGAGTTTTTTTAATGTTAAGTTCTAACTTGTTACCTAAAAGCCACTGCTGATAAACTTTCAGATCATGATCAATCACTTGTTCGGCATCGTTCTTACCGAAATGAGAAAACAGCAGAAGAGTATCATCTGCATAGGTGACATACTTGGCGGAGAGGCCGGCATTACTGAGATTGTTCACGTATAGTAGGTATAGTGTGGGGCCTAAGATGGAACCCTGCGGAACCCCTGAATTTAACACCATCTCACCGCTTATATTTTTGTGGAACTCAGTAATAATTGGTCTATCTTTCAAGTAGTTTGCTATCATATTGTTGGCGACTCCTCTGATACCAAGTTCATAAAGAACTTCTGATAGGACTGTATGATTTACTGTGTCAAATGCTTTACTCAAGTCGATAAAAATCGCCGTCACATATTTTGAATTATCAAGTTCAGAGTTGATAAAATGAAGTGCATCTGTCAGCGCGGCAGTTGTGTTACTTTCTGCCAGGAAACCGTATTGCTGTTTATCAAACCCAATAGTCTCATTAATAAATCGGACAATTCTGGCATTTATGTACGACCTTTTCAAATATTTTGCTAAAAACGCTTATTAGCGCAATGGGTCTAAAGTTTGATTGGTCATTAGGGTCTCCATTTTTGAAAACTGGTTTGATTTTGGCAATTTTCAACACATCAGGAAATGTGCCTTCGCAAAGGTGTTTATTAATACTGTTGCATAAGAGTGGAGAAATGACATCACAAACCAGTTGCAGATCACTGGATTTAATCCCATCAAACCCAGCAGATACGTTACGTAGGCTTTTTATGATACTAGCGATTTCCTCTATGTTTGTAGGCTCTAGAAATATCGTTTGTTCGTTCAAAATATTTGGCAATCCTTCAGCATTCGTAGTTAACCTGTTTTGCTGAGTTCTTTCTGTGAGAGATGCGAAAAACTTATTGATATCATTAGCTGAAAGTGTGCTATCAGTTTCTTTTCTACGTCCAGAATTTGCTGTTAGTTCATTGTTGATAATTTGCCAAAGTTTTCTGCTTTTACCGGAAGCATTAGCATATTGCCTGTCTAGAGAGGCTGTCTTAGCTTGTTGGACGAGATTCGAAACTTTGTTTTTAAGGTGTATATAAGCTGCTTTTTTACTTTCACTAGATGGATCGAGTTTGGATTTTTTGTAAGCAATGTTTTTCTTTTTGATAGACTCAATTATTTCAGAATTAATCCATGACTGGTGTCTTGTACGAACTTTCTTCAGAGTCGTAGATTCGTTTTTAGCAGACGTGATGATATCAATCAGATGTTTGAAATCAACAGAATTTTCATTCAGACTGCTTATCTTAACTCTTACGTTTTCTTTGAAAGAATCTATCAATTGCTTTTATAAAAATCGCTTCCATTCTTTTTTAAGCGCGGTAATTACTTTAATATTTAAAATTGCAGTTTTGTGGTCAAGGTCGGCTTGGTCCATTAGTTGGAAATTGAAGCTATGAGTGGAGGTGTTCATTGAGGATACCATATGGTCAATTAGTGTAGCTGAGGTGGCAGTGACCCTTGTCGGTTCTTTATCGTTAATAATATTTATGTTGTTCATCGTTAGTATGTCCAGGTAATCTTTAACTACAGTAGAGTTTGAATCCAAGATATCTAAATTCGTATCAGCTAGAATCGTTAGATTATTATACTGGTGGTACAAATCATCTATATATTCGATAAATTCGTAAGCATTATCAGTAGGGGCCCTGTAGTAGGTTCCTACTCTAATAGGCACTCCTGTAGTTGCTAACTCTAGTATTATTGAGTTATATTGAGATGTATTCAAGATTACATTGAACTTTATGTTATTCTTAACGTATATCACTGTGACACCCCCAGTTGTGTCTCGACAGTTGAAAGTAGCGGTATATCCTTTGAGATTGAAAAATTCGGATTCGTTATCGTATAGCAAAGTTTCGTTGATAACTACTTTATCCGATTTTTCTACCTCAATTGCCATAACTTCTATATCCGTTAGTTTGTTTCGAATACTTCTTGCATTGGCATAGAACATTTTTAAATGTCGTTGATTCATTGTGGGTTTGAAGAAAAGTAATTTATTCTGCTTGTTGCTACATTCATTGCTGACCTATACTCAGGGCCTTTCCAGGACGATTTTAGCTATTATCTTGGCAACGGCAGGAAGCACACAAATGCCTCTCCAATTATTACAGTCTGTGAGGCTACCCTTCTTTGGAAGTTTGATGATCAAACCTTCCTTCCACTCAGTGGGAAAGGTCTCTGTATTCCACGCTTTATCAACAAGTGGGTGCAGCAAATCGGCAGTTATGCTTGGCGCTGCTTGATAAAGTTCGGCAGGGATGCCGTCAAGTCCGGCGGCCTTTCCTCGTTTTAGTGCAATAATTGCAGTGACTATTTCCTCTTTAGTCGGGGCAGTGGACCGTATACGCACATTTTGATGGTTAGCTAAATTATCTATATGAGGGGGAACTTTACCAGAGGTTACACGGTTCAAGACCGCGGCGAAGTGTTCTTTCCATCGCCTCATTTGATCTTCTTCCAAGATAAGTAGCTTTCCATCACTATCTTTCACCGGATGTTGACAGGAGTTACGACCACCTGTAAACTCCTTGATGACACCGTATACGGCGTTTAAGTTGTTACTTCTAGCGGCTTCTTCTGCTGACGCTAAAAGAGAATTGGCGTAAACTCTTTTATCGCGTCGCACACTACGCTGAACTTCTCGAGCTTTCTGACGGTAAAGGAGTTCGATGCTGCTTCGATTGTCGTCTGTTGCTGCAGCCAAACGAACTTTCAGCTCCTTTCTTTCAACAATCCGCTGCCATGAAGCGTCGGACATTCAGGGCTTATTCCGGCAATCCGGGTTTGGGCCAAGGATGGTATTTGCGCTATCAATGTACGCATTTTTTATGGCATCCCAGTTTTCGTTTATGTCACCATCTGGGTGACTAGTTATCTCAGCCGCTTTTTGCGCAAGATGGTCATTATATTGTTGTAAGACAGCTGGATTTTTTAGTCGAGCGGTGTTGAATTTGCGGGGCCTGGATCTTTCGTCGCTGGGGCGGCGCACGGCTGCAATACGCAATCGAACATTAGCGATCATAAGATAATGGTCTCTTCCCATCCCAATATCGGCACCCTTCTTGTTTCGCACGTCCAGGAGGCAACTCTTGAATCTTTTACTAATGGCAAAATGGTCGATCTGATTTTGTGTTCTGCGCCGATCAACAGAGGACCAACTGATTTTGTGGTGGTCCTTATGCTCAAACATAGTACCACCGATGAAGAGACTGTGAAAGTTGCAGAACTCTACAAATCTTTCACCGTTGTCATTACGATCACCAAGACCGTGTCTCCCCATCACATGTCTGAGCCCATAGTTATCAGCGCCAACTTTCGCATTCAAATCACCCATAACCATTATAATGTCACCTTTAGGTGTTCTGCTCTGAACGGCGTTTAGTTCTTCGTAGAAGGAGTCTTTTGCCAAGACATTGTCGGGTTCAGTAGGGGCATAACATTGTATTATTGAGATGTTCCTCATTTTGGTCCGGAACCTGGCGGTCAAGACCCTGTCAGAGACCGGTTCCCAGGATAAGAGACAGTTTCGCGCGGCTCTGGTTAAAAGGAGCCCCACACCTGACTCACGACGACTACCGGTAGCTTTACCGGAGTACAACATTACAGTGCTGCCCGTTGGAGAGATGAATTCTCCGCTGTTCCACCATCTTATCTCACTAACTCCTAAGATATTTAATTTGTACCTCAGAAATTCACTCTCTAATTGAAGAAATCGTGCGTTCTGGGGACCTTCTGATCCATTGTCCAGGAGAGTACGCACATTCCAGAATCCAATCTTTGTCATTGTACGATAGCTAAAAGTCGTAACCGTTGAGTCAGTCCTTATCCGAGGCATAGTTGACGTTTCGTTAGCATATAAAGATTTCGGATAGTGCAAGTTGCTGGCATACACATCCTGTCCTTTGATTGTCGGTTTTAACGACAGGCCCTCAAAGGGAAAGGCCGTGGTATTTTTTTTCACACCCCACACCACAGGGGTACCTCAACCAAATCATCGCACCGCCATCACTGGCGGCTTGACGTTGGTTGGCAATGGTCTGTGACCACTGCCGTTCCAGGGGGCGCCCACGCGGAGGACTATGGAAGAGGAGTTTTTGCCCCCCTTACTGTCTGCACTATGGCTGCAATCTGTTCTAGTTCTACTGAGGCAGTTAGAACACTTTTTTAAGGATGCTTGACAATCAGCTGCTCGGTGGTTACCTGCACATTTTGAGCATATATCATGGGAACTCTTGCAGTACTTTACTATATGCCCATATTTTTGGCATTTGTAGCACCTTATCACATCAATGATTTCCGCACAGTAGTGACTGGCATAATCGATGTTAATATACCTATTCACTAGTCGCGAGTAAGCATCCTGAGACCTCAAATATAGCCGTGAACTTATCCTCTTGCCTCCTGTAGCTTTTATACTGAAGGAACGCTAAGTCTAAGTTAGAGCTAACTCCATAGTTCAAAGATACAATTTCTTGTTTTAACTCTTCCACCGTATATTTTTTATTTAGTTCGTATATGGCCAACTTTGGAAGTCGACCTTTCGTATGTTCAATAGAATAGTTGCTGCCAATTTTCGATTTTAACCCCTCCAGTAGCTTCATACAGTTTTTTTCGTTGTCCGATTTTAGCAACACACCTCCATCCCTCAGATTTCTTGTGAAAGTTATGGGAGTGTGGGCTTCACGGGGTTTGTAATTTTGCTTCACAATAGACATTGTAGTATCACTGCTTTGTGAAACTTTAGGTTTTATTACTACTCCCCCATTAAAAACTTTGGACTTATCATTTATCTGGGATTCAGGTTTTGACACCTGGGCGTAAGATTTTGGTCTATAGCTGGCAATAGAAGAAGTGGATAACTTCGCGTCATCGATCTTTTTAATTGCCGCTGAAAGTCTGTCGTCTATACTTTTTAGTTGACAGTTAATGATAGCATCAACTTTGCTGTCCACTTTGGAAGTGATATCAACCAGTTGAGAAACAGGAGACTCGCTTTTGATATATTTCGTCCACTTTGTACGATCGGTATCACAAAGCCATACAACCCCACGTTCGGAATGCAAGGTCTGCATTGCCTTGTAGTCTTCCAAGGAGAACTTCACGCATCCTATGTGGTGCCACTTCGAGCAAAAGCTTTCGCAAAGTAATGCCTGATCGTTATCATCGACCGCCTTTTTGCACTTTGGGCAGATGTTAGCATCCGGCATATTTACAACGGCGGCATTAGTTGGCACAGATACGGACATAATCCTCGCTTACTTAACCCAGCACTTTGAAAATTTTTTCGTATGACTCCACCAAAACTTACAGATTCTCAGAAAAAAATCTTACAAATAATAAGAGCTGGCACTGTTATGTTAACTACTAAGCTATTTTCAGCGTTTAATTTCTAAAATAACACTCACAAACCACTAAAATTGCACAACTTTTGCAAAGCAAGTGTCACTCGACCGGCTGTCAAATGACAACGCCAACGACCATACCTTCTATAATAACACCATACACTCATCGACAGGCATTAAACCCATCGACTTTTTCCTTGGGCTTGTTAGTGTAGACGACTATGAGCAAATCAAAGATAAGTTGCAAAAAAAATAAAGAAAGACTAATTAATAAGCTAAATGAAATTAGGGAAAATATTCCAATACAATCAGGGCCAATTTTTATTAAGGAAACCAGAGGAGGAAAGAACCACGCCAAATTCCGCAAAGTGGATGTTAAGACATTAGATGAGGATCCTGTCATTACTAACTCAAACCACAAATATTATAAATCACATATTAAAAGACTTAAGAAATATCAGAATATAGAAAATCCCACCATTAAGGCTTCAGAGACAAGTAGGCAAAAAGGATTTAAACGTTGAACAATTCAACAACAAAAAATATAGTTAACAGTAGAATAATGCACAGAAAATAATTTTTGAATTGAGAATACGAGTACAAATGCTTAAATCATTATAGCAACAAAGTGAATCTTCTCAAGTATATTTCAAGTTTTGATTCAAATTTTTGCTATAATATGGCAGATAATATAATATCTCTAGTAAATAAAATAAATATAATAAATAAATTTGAGAGAGAGGAGAATTACAACAGATGAAGAAATAGTCATTCATTCAAATCAAATTAAAATCAGCTGAAATGTAAATACAGTAATAGTTTTATTGCTTCGATAATAATTTGATACCTAATGCGACATGCAACTTATTTTTAATTAGAAAAAAAAAACTTAAAAATAAGGATCATTACAAATTCAATATACATACACCATTTAATTTGAATATTTATATTTATTGCAACAATAGAAGTTTTGTAATTGCTTATCGGTATCCCAATATAATTTTGAACTGTATAATACCTTAGACAGACACAGCAACCGAATGATCATTCGGTGAATGATGAATTGCTGGCAATGACGAATTAGACACACACACTTTAATATGAACGTCGTTCCAACTGTCACTACAAAATCGACTTAGCACTGATTTTTCGAATAAATTTTGTTTATTTCGTTTAGCAACGAACATTTTGCTTAGCAACGAGTGGATATTATTTCTATTGCATATCGACGGGTGCTACTCGATGACAATTTGTCGGATAGGTGGCACTGCATACATAAAGAAGGAATAACGTTTACCATGCCAATTGTAATTCGCGAATTATCATTCGGACGATGTTTGAATGATCATTCGCAAGACACACATGAAATCGAATTATCATTCGAATGGGAATGATCATTCGTGTGCGTCGTCTGTCTAAGGTATAATACAATAAACACATTAAATCAAATATGGAAAAAATATAAAATTAATTGAAAATATTTCGGAATTGTACAGAAATATAAAACTAAATATGAAAAAATGTATATATATATATTATAAAGAATTGAATTGCCAAATAGATATGTGCATACATGTATGAAAGTAATTGTAGTGGATACCGCTCAATCAATAATCATGAATTATGTAATAGTTAGGATAATAAGAAATATAATTTCGAAAATTTTTTTCCTCGTCGGAGCCTCGGGTTAACAAAGGGGGAGTTACAGAACACCCTGTATTTGCATACTAAAAAAAGCTTTCAAAAAGAGAACCTGAAATTTCTTTTCAAAAAGATTATACTTTGAGAAGAAATCTCAGAAACCTGTTCAGATGCTGTCTTTTTATCGTTTTAACCATCGACGAGCTAAAACGCTCCGCTATTAGCTCCGCCGAGTAGCCAAATAAGTATTTGAGGGCTGTTATTATTATTTATTAGTTACCAAGAAATATACCTTTTTTATTTGTTAATATTACTCGTTTATTTCTGAGTTTGGCATTTATTTTTCGGCAACTAAAAGTTCTAAACTGAGAAAACTTACGAGGGAAAAAAACGTAGCCAGCTGTGCAATCGCTGCAAAGTGCAACCCGAGACTGAAAAGTCTGCGTCCGAAATCAACAACGAAATCAATGAGCACTTACTCTCTATGGAAAAAGAGCTAAGTGCTAACACTCAGGAGTTTCAAGACTTGAAGAAAATGTTCAAGAGTTGAATGAATATAAGAAATCATTGGAATTCTGCTGCTCTAAAATAGATGATTTAACTCGAAAATTGAAATATATGGCAACTTGTACCAATCCGTCGGATTGGTCGCAAGTCAACCACTGATACGCGAACCGTATTCATACAATTTTACTCAAGAAAAGTAGTCAAACAAGCTATTTTCTATCGCCGCGACACGCTCCGCATAAGTGTACAGCGACAGCCCGCGCGACTACCTTTTCTGATCCCATATTGTAGTTGTTGTTTGGGTTGGCTCTGAGTTCGTGCCGAGCTCGATGCTCAACACTTGGAGCCCAGACCCGACCCAACAACAATTTCAATGTAGAGTCAGACCGGTATTTGAATAGGTGAATTGTTGTGAATGAACGATTACGGTGTGTGTCAAAATACAGTATGGTCTGCTTATTGACGAATTTTTCAATGCAGAATTTATAGGCACGATATTATATACGTATACATGCACGTACATATGCGAGTATTATAGAAGTCTCGTTGTTATTAAGATTGGGTAGATCTTCACCGTCTCCTTAATCAAAGTTGAACAGGTGCAATAATAATTACAGCCTGCAGGTAAATGGGAATTATGTAATTATACTGATAATCGTTGGAATATAATTTATTGGTTGGCTGGAAACTAATACATATTTGGAATCGTGCTATATATGGTAAGACTGGGGCTCATAGCGGATCCAATATGGTGTAGTATCTATATATACAGCTTCCTTTTATTCTGAAGTCGGAATATGAGATGAAAAATGTAGTAGCGGAGCTCAGTTCTGAGACCTTTGTACGGGATGATGGTTATTGGGAGGTGAATGGTTTCTCCCCTTGAAGCTACCACAGTTAAATATTATAGTAGTTGTCAGAATATATAGAATATATATATATATATAATATAGAAACAAACCCTTTAAACATTTTCTAATATCCTGAACAGTTATACGAAAAAGAAGGTACTCATTAGCACCCACAAAACAATCCGAAAGACCTAGAAGGCCATAAAAAAAGGTAAAATACTCCTGAATTTATGATCCTCAATGAACCTATCTACACGCCGGGCTGTGCTTTCCTTGAATTTTTAATCGTGTTTTTTTCTAACTGGCAACTTTTCTTTCTTCATTCATAATTTAGAATGTAGCTCGTTGTAGTTGTGGAAACCCTGTGAGCAGATATTGACAGTCATACCAGAGATATCAATGAAACTATCAAATCGAATTATTGCAATCAAGGTACATATGGCAGCTGGTTGTTAGTGTAATATGTGCGACTGTTGCTCTGCACTTGATCTGTTACAAAAACGCAGTATGTATAATATAATTCAATGTTTGCCGAATTTCTTTGGTAGTTTTAACGTTATCAGTGCTACAGTCTCATACAATTAATATGTAACCATGGTAGCTCCATAGGTGCAGCGTTGGTCTGTCAAGCGAGAGGTCTTCACCATGCTGACAGCAAATTTGAATTCTCGCTTTTCTCGCCGATTACCAGTCGACTCAGTTGAAAATGAAATTATTGATTTCTACTACATTACATTACATACATATTACATAGATAATATACCATATAGGATCCGCGACAGCACAATTCAAAATTTGTTCAAGTTTCCAGCCAACCAACAAATTATATTCCAACGATTATCACTATAATTACATAATTCCCATTTAGCTGCTGGCTGAATTTATTATTGCACCTGTTCAACTTTGACTAAGGAGGCGGTGAAGATCTACCCAATCTTAATAACAACGAGACCTTTATAATACTCGCATATGTACGTGCATGTATACGTATATAATATCGTGCCTATAAATTCTGCATTGAAAAATTCGTCAATAAGTAGACCATACTGTATTTTGACACACACCGTAATCGTTCATTCACAACAATTCACCTATTCAAATACCGGTCTGACTCTACATTGAAATTGTTGTTGGGTCGGGTCTGGGCTCGAAGTGTTGAGCATCGAGCTCGACACGAACTCAGAGCCAACCCAAACAACAACTACAATATGGGATCAGAAAAGGTAGTCGCGCGGGCTGTCGCTGTACACTTATGCGGAGCGTGTCGCGGCGATAGAGAATAACTTGTTTGACTACTTTTTTTGAGTAAAATTGTATGAATACGGTTCGCGTATCAGTGGTTGACTTGCGACCAATCCGACGGATTGGTACGAGCGTCTATGGCTTGCATAACAATCACATGTAACAGCTTAACCTTTATGTCTCCACCAACACACCCGGGTGTGTTAGCCATGTTGAAATGTCGTATAAAATTTTTTTTAAACAATGCTGCGAGCTGTTTAGCTCAGTAGCTGCGACAATCTGTTTTTCGAACCTTTACTACTTGGATATGTGCGAATAGGACCACAACCATTTGAGTAAGAGGTGCGTCAAGTCAAATTCCTATGTAGTCTATACATAACACACCCGGGTGTGTACGTGTAAAAAAAAAACGCATACTTTACTATGAAAAACGCATGTAGCGTGCTCTTTTGTTTTCTTGTGGTCTATGTTGGCTCATCCTCATCCAATGTATCGCGTCAATTCATTGTTTCTGGGCCATAAGCTTCCATAATGGAAACACCAGAGAGGAACGATTGAGAACTGATAAAGCTGCACCAATATCACAAATTTGGCTGATGATGAACGATTGGTTGCGAAATGCCTACAGTGCTGGCGACAATATAACTGTAGATGAGCAGTTGTATCCGTATCGATGGCGTACACGTTTCACGCAGTACATTCCCTCCAAGCCAGCCTGACATAAAGGTATGGAGGTTATGCAATGAAGCGTCATCTTATCCGCTGCAAGACCACATATACACCGGAATGAGTGCATATTTTATTCGTGAAACTAATCAGGGTGAAAAAGTCGTGCGTGACTTGTGTCGCATATTCGCATATTCGAACCGGCCGAAACATAACTTGCGACAATTTTTTCACAACATACAGCTTGGCAAAAACGTTGATGGAAGAGTTCAGTCTTTCACTGGTTGACACGGTGAATAGAAAACAAATTTTCATTCCTTCCGAATTTGTTGTTGTAGAGATCATTATGTACTTTCATTAAATTACATTCAACACATCCCTTAAAATACATATTTTACATTGTACTGATATTGTAATAGGTTAGCTACATACAATTGTTCAATAAACGACCAGTTCTACCTGATCTAGCTACCCAACAACATCGTCTTATCATTACATGGGGCTGCGGAGTAACCTGTTTTAGAGAAGTATGGTGTACTTTAAAATAAGCAATTTGGGTGAAATAGTATAGCTATAGAGTCAGTGTAAAACTCAAGAAAATGATTATAATAATATAAATTAAGTGTAAAATCACTTATTTAAATAAAAATCATAAATAAATTTATTAAATGGGACGAGCAGACAGCTCATTTACAAAAGTATTGCCGAAAAAACCACGTGACAGGCCAAGAAAAAACATAAAATACATTGAACAAATTGTTAGAAATCCTACTATAAGTATGGATTATCTGAAAAAAGTTCCGGAATTAAAACTGGACGGGAACATAGCCGAAAATTGGCGTGTTTTCTGCCAAAATTTCAAAATCTTTGCAAGTGCAATTGAATTAACAAAGAAAAGTGAAGAAGTGCAAGTAGCCATCTTTCTAAATGCAGTGGGCCCGGAGGCCGTTGAAACCCATAATTCATATTCCTTATCTGATGAAGATCAGAAAATATACGCAAAAGTGGTCAAAGCGTTCGAAGAATTTTGTAAACCCAAGAAAAACGAAGTTTATGAATCTTTTGCATTTCATACTAGAAAGAAACAGCATGCTGAACCATTTGACTCCTTCCTGATGGACCTGAAAAAATTGGTGAAAAATTGCGGTTTTGTTGAAGAGAATAGGATGTTACGAGATGCAATCGTTCTTGGAGTTGAAGACAAGGCAGTTCAAAAGAAATTGTTGGAGACCGATAACCTAACTGTGGAGAAAGCCATTGAAATTGAAAGAGCAGCCGAAATATCCAAAATGCAGATAGAAACAATGAGGGGAACATCATCGTCGCTTGATGCAGTACAACGTCGCACTCAATTTGGAAACTATTCCAACAATGGAAATTCATCGAAAAATTTTGTAAAAAATTAGAATTATATACAAATTATAACTCTAATCAAAATCATAATAATACTAACAAAAATTGTAAAGATACAAACAAAAATTCAAAAAATAATAAAAATCAAAATTTTTCATTTTAGGAACAATAACAAAACAAAGAAAGAGTCCAGGAATAATAATTGTAAGCGGTGTCTGAAGCAACATGGCAAAGATAAGTGTCAAGCCATGGGAAAAACCTGTTCCAACTGTATAAAGCAAAATCACCTGGCTATTGCCTGTTTTTATCAAAAACAAATGAGTTCTGTTGACCGTATGAATGATGAAGAGTTTCAAATAAGTGTTGTCAATAACCAAAATTATAATATTAAAAGTGAAGAAAATAATAAAATTTGCTATGAAAAAGTGAAAATTAACGACAAAGTCATAAAATTTAAATTAGACTCAGGAGCTGAGGTGAATGTGCTACCGCATAGATTTCTAGCAGGTGATAAGAATATCAAAATAGAAGGTTGCACAGCAATGCTAGCAGCTTATAATGGAGGGAATATCGAGACATTAGGTGTTGCAGAAATAGATTGTATTGTAAACAATGAAAAAAGTAGGCAGTTATTTTATATAGTGGAAGATAACAATTCAAGTGCCGTTCTTCTATTAGGATTGAAAACCTCCGTCGAGTTAAACTTAATCAAAAGAATAAATTCAATCGCAACGTCAAGTGAATTAATTGAACGATATCAATCGAATTTTGAGGGTTTAGGTTGCATTTATGAAAATTTCAGAATAGACTTAAAAGAAAATGTTCAGTCTAGTGCTAAACCACCACGAACGATTCCATTCGCGTTAAGAGAACCTTTGCGAATCGAATTGAATAGGCTCTGTGAGAAAGAGATCATTGAATATACAAGTGAACTAAGTGAATGGGTATCTAACATAATAATCGTCCAAAAATCAAATAAGAATCTTAGAATATGTTTAGATCCGAAAGCTTTGAATGAAGCAATTAAGGAAAATTTTTATGAGATTCCATCTTTTGATTATATTAGAAGAAAAGTATCCGGTAAAAAGTGTTTTTCAATTTTTGATCTAAGAGATGGTTTCTACCAAATAAAACTTGACGACTATTCTAAAAAATTGTGTACATTCAGTACTCCTTTTGGATTATTTAGGTTCAAAAGACTACCATTTGGCCTTAAAATAGCACCAGAAGTTTTTCAACGCATTAATGAATTAATATTCGGCGATATTCCAAATGTAACAATATATTGTACATTGATGATATTTTAATCGCTACCGAAGATGAGAAAGAACATGATGAAGCTATTAGCAAACTAATGGAAAGAGCTAGACAGAATAATGTGGTGTTTAATAAAGATAAAATACAGTATAAACTTAAAAGCATTAAATATTTGGATCATTTGATTTTAGGAGAAGGAATTAAGTTCGACGATAAAAGGATGCAAGCTATTGAAGATTTGGGCATTCCGCAAAATAAGACAGACCTTCAAAAATTGTTAGATTTTTTAAACTATATTAGGGATTTTTTACCTAGTTTGGCAGAAAATACTACACCACTACGATACTTGTTAAAGAAAGATGTAGAGTTTCAGTGGTTAGATATTCATACGAAAGCATTAGATAAAATTAAACAAGATATTAGAAACGCCCCAATGTTACAGGCATTTGATCCTAAAAAAGAAATTACATTACAGACAGATGCATCACAAAACGGCATAGGATGTGTTCTTCTACAGAACAAGAAGCCTGTATGTTTTGCATCACGAAGTATGAGCACTAGCGAAATTAATTATGCACAAGTGGAAAAGGAATTATTGGCCATAGTATTTGCATGTGCCAGGTTTCACAATTATATTTATGGCAGACCTGTTAGTGTGGCAACTGACCACAAACCATTGATAGGAATTATAAATAAGGAGTATCATAAAATACCGTCATCTAAGTTACAAAGGATGAAATTACGGCTAGAGAAGTATAAACTAAACTTAAAATACATTCCAGGAAAAGATTTAATACTAGCAGACCTCCTATCAAGGAATTTTAAGTGTAAAAACGAAGATAAATAAATAAAAGAGTTGAATGAGTTAGTACACACAATCAATGTTAGCAATGAGAAATTAGAAGTGTTTAAAAGGAAACAATGAGTGATTATGTATTGAAGGATCTGAAGAATTTAATACAAAATGGATGGCCTAAAATTAAAAGTAATTTGCCAGAACATTTGAAATTTTTCTGGAAGCTAAAAGAAGATTTATTCGTTGAAGATGAGCTTGTATTTTTAAACGATAGACTATTTATACCACAAAGTATGAGGCAATCAGTTTTAGATAATCTACACCTTTCTCATTTGGGTATTGAAAAGACTAAAACTAGGGCTAGAAGCTTGATTTATCGGCCAAATATTAACAGAGACATAGAGGAGATGGTGACAAAATGTAATACATGTCAAAGTTATAGATCTTCCATCTTCTATGGTGCTTATCCTTACGGATGCGTTTTCCCATGCCACACTCAAGTCGTGTCCGGTCAGTAGACCGAACGGAAATAAAAAACCTGTGTGGTGGCATAGGGACCTTACTACACTTAAAACTGCTTGTAGGAAGCAATTTAACAAGGCAAAATCATCAAGAGAGGAAACGGAATGGGCCTCTTACAAGGAGCTTCTTGGTGCTTACAAAAAACAGATACAAAAAGCTAAACGTAGCTCATAGAAATCTTTCTGTGAGCAAATAGAGGGATCTAGCGAAGCCTCCAGACTTCGGAAAACCCTTTCGACTAATCCTTCTATGCCCAGTTATTTGCGGAAGCAGGACGGGTCCTGGACAGCCTCCAGTGAAGAGACTTTGGAGATTCTTTTGGACACTCATTTCCCCGATAGTTCTCCGAAAGCGACTCATAGTCAGCACGTACAGGAGTGGATGGGGAACACTGGCGTCTTAGGAGCTATCATCTCTACGGAGAAGGTTCTATGGGTTATCTCAAGCTTTGAACCCTTTAAGTCAGCCGGACCGGATGGCATTATACCTGCGGACTTGCAACATACGGCAGACATTGTTGCACCGTGGGTTGAGAAAATCTTTAAGGCATGCTTGGACCTTGTTTACATTCCACGAATATGGCTTGACGTCAACGTGGTATGTATTCCTAAGGCAGGGAAGAGGTCTCATGTGGGACCCAAAGAGCTACGACCCATTAGTCTTTCATCAACACTGTTGAAATTGCTCGAGAGGCTCATTGATATCTACCTACGGAGCACGATACCAGAAAGTCTGCTCGCGGCATCACAACATGCCTACACCAAGGGCAGATCTGTAGATACAGCTCTACATTCCATTGTGAGTTATATAGAGGAATCGCTCAGCTACGGCGAATTTACTCTAGTTACCTTTTTGGATATAGAAGGTGCCTTTAACTATGTCAAGCCAGAGGCGATCATCGATGCTCTCATAGGCCTTGAGGTTGAGAGTTCCTTGGTCCAACTCATTAACCTGTTGTTAACATCCAGAGTGATCACATCAAACTGGGGACTTCGTCAGTCTGCCGTAGTGTTTGCAGGGGTACTCCTCAAGGCGGTGTGCTTTCACCGCTTCTTTGGAACGTTACGGTCAATAGACTGCTCTTAGACCTGGAGGAATTGGGTTGTAAGGTGACCGCATATGCCGATGATATCTCCATTGCTGTCTCTGGTAAGTTCCCAGGTACTCTTAGCGAAGTAACGCAGCATGCGCTATCTCTTTTGATTAACTGGACTAATAGATGTGGCCTGGGTGTTAACCCCACTAAGACCAACTTAGTCCTTTTCACCAGGAAACGCAGCATTCCACCAGTGATGCCTCCTGTTCTGGAGGGGGTGAGACTTGCTTTCGCGGAGAGTGCTAACTTCCTTGGCCTCATTTTGGATAGTAAGCTAAATTGGAGACTGAATATCCAGAAGCGCACGGAAAAGGCTACTACTGCTCTTTATTGCTGTAGGCGGGCCATAGGCAAAACATGGGGTTTGAAACCCAAAGTTCTGCACTGGCTCTATGTGGCAGTGCTTCGCCCCATACTGCTGTATGGAGTCGTAGTCTGGTGGAATGCCCTTCAAAAGGCAGCTAACTTTAAATTATTAGCCAAGGTGCAGAGAACAGCTTGTCTGGCGATCAGTGGTGCTCTACGATCAACCCCATCTGCTGCTTTGGATATGATGCTCAACCTGTCGCCGTTGGATATTCAGAGGAAGCTCATGGCGGCGAACTCAGCCATTAGAATTAGAGAGACCTACCAGTGGATAACCTTGGGAACCGGTCACTCAACGATCTTGAACGACGCAGAGATTCCTGAGTCGATTGATTACATCTCACCAAAGCGATGGTTCATGAAGAATCACATAAGCCTGATTCCATCGCGGAGTCTGTGGGAAAGTGGTGGTCCATCTATACCGCACTCGCTGGAAATTTACACGGACGGGTCGAAAACTGCCGAAGGTGTGGGTGCTGGAGCATTCTCTGAGGAGCTGAACCTTCACCTATCCTTCCGGCTACCGGAATACTGTAGTGCTTTCCAGGCGGAAATTTTTGCGATTAAGGAAGCGGTGACTTGCCTGAGTCTTCACGCGATCTCCACGACGAAAATAACTATCTTTACGGATTGTCAAGCCGCAAAAAATCCCTCGAATCAGGGTTCTGCACTTCGAAAAGCCTATCGGAGTGCTGGGGGAGGCTAGCGGAGATGGGTGATTTCTTCGATATTACCCTGTGCTGGATACCTGGCCATCATGGCTTTTCTGGTAATTGCAGGGCTGATGAGCTCGCCTGGAGGGGCGCCACCGACGTGGCTCTGCAGCTTAGCAGCGATATCGCTACACCGATTGCCCTGGTAAAATCCAGAATGAAATGAGCTGCGATCAGGGAATCCCACCTTAGGTGGACTGATGGCGCTTCCTGCTATAATGCCAAGCTAATCTGGCCGAGGCAGAATATCAACCGCACTACTAAAATACTGTCGCTGACTAAATACCAGATCAGCCTGGTGGTCGGCTCCGTTACTGGACACTGCCTTATCGGCGAACATGCCAGGAGGCTACGGCTTCCTTTCTTTGATTACTGCAGAAGCTGTGGGGACGAGGAGGAAGAGGAAAGTATTACTCATCTGCTCTGCGAGTGCCCTGCTTTTGCGCAATTGAGAAGGTCAACTCTTGGTAAATACTTTTACAACCATCTTGGGGAGCTGGCGGAGGTGGAGGTGGGACAACTCCTTCGTTTCGTCAGCGGCTCCGGGTGGTTCTAATATGCTGTTTGGTTCTCCTAGGGTATCACAATGGACCCATGTTTTCTGGTCTAAGTGTGCTGTTTTCAGCAACCCTGTTACCTAACCTAACCTATAGATCTTCCAATGTCAAAGAACCCCTTCTCAACCACGAAATACCAAATTGTCCATATATGAAGTTAGGAATGGATATAATGGAAGCAGAAGGAAAATCATATCTTATTGTAGGAGACTATTATTCAAAATACATGGATATAATAAAATTAAAAAGTAAAACTGCTTTTAGCGTGATTGAGGAGTTAGAAAAGTTATTCTCCGTACACGGCATACCTAAAATCATAGTTGCTGACAATATGCCATTCAATTCGTTGAATTTTAAACAATTTGCAGAAGGAATTGATACTAAAATATTTACGAGCAGTCCACATTACCCCAAATCAAACGGTTGTGCAGAACGCTTAGTTCAAGTCGCGAAAAAAATGATTTTCAAGTGTATACAAACCAAGACTAAATTATGGCAGGCTCTTTTAGAATATCCAAATACGCCAATTAAGAACTGTTAATATTCTCCTGTAGAACTTCTGATGAATCGGCAGACTAGATCCTTAATACCAGACAAGGAAAAAACACATATAAATCCTAATATTAATAAAGAAGTCATTGAGGTATTTAATAAAAATAATTTTCAGAACTAAAGTTATTATCTAAAGCTAGAGAAGATTTTAAAAAGGGGGATAAGGTATGGGTAATCGATAATAAAAAATGGAAACCTGCTATAGTTCATTCACAGCACGAAGTTCCTCGATCTTATTATATACAATTTGAAAATGATAAAATATTACGTCGTAACTCATCATTCTTACGCAAACGCAACTGAAATATGAAGACTAACTTACAATCGTCATACCTGGACTCAAGATAAATAACATGTATTACAAATTATACTAAGCTAGAATTAAAGTAAATTGAATTCATTATTGTTTGGAATTAAAGAATTGTTGTAAATAAATAAATTAGAATTCAATGCAAAATAGATATAAATTTTAAACAGATTTGTTGATTCAAACTTAACCAAAATAACTGAATTTCTAAGAAGGAAAAATATTAATTCATATTATTTCTAATATTTTATTAAAAGGGGAGATGTAGAGATCATTATGTACTTTCATTAAATTACATTCAACACATCCCTTAAAATACATATTTTACATTGTACTGATATTGTAATAGGTTAGCTACATACAATTGTTCAATAAACGACCAGTTCTACCTGATCTAGCTACCCAACAACATCGTCTTATCATTACAGTTGTAGTCAAAGGCCAGAAGAGAGAACAATTTTCGAGTGTATGTGGTTTTCGAGAGGATGTCACTTTATGCTCCTATTTCCCAAAAAAAGAATAAAGCTGTAGTTTTATTATCAACAACACACTACTTATCGGTATGGTAGCGGTGCGAGATCAGGTATTCGCGGATGCGGGGACAGACCGAGCGAATCAGGAAACACTCATTGAAATAAAGGCATTCGGTAAACTTTCGGCACCGTGTATACCGAGCATGCCGATCCCGCACCGGTCCGTATCGACAAGTGAGGAAACGGCCTTAGATCTAATAACAGCTACATTTTACGCAATTTTTCTACCAAAAATGGTATGGGAGCTATTTTGCAACCCAAATTAGATGCACGGATGAGTGATGTAAATCAAGCATCATCATGACGTTCAATAACTAGAGACGCTAGCGGTCGTATTCCACAAAAGGGAAATTGCTATAATATTTATGTTCTAGACGAAGACCATCTCATGCGTATCATGCAGCAGACCGGTTTACAACGAACACAGTGTACCAAATATTACCTGCAATAAATGTTAAAATGTTAAGTACTATCTGCAATAAATGTAATTTTACCTTTAGTTTCACCTTTATTTTCCTTTCTACTACTCACTACTCATTATATTCCCCTTTGTTACTCATTTCTTAGCGTTTTACATATAAAAACTCATACACACCTGGGTGTGCATACGCTCCTTTTGTGAAGTTTACCTGGATTTTACCTTTATTTGTAGTTTTGAAATGTTCAACGTATATTTACTATTCATAATATAATAAAATAATAAATAAATAAAATTAATCAAGAGATAACAAAACTTCCGTGTGTCGTACTTTCGTTTTACCCGCCTATTCTTGGTTCAATTCCGCTTATTTTAGCCGTTGCAGTACATTTTCCCTACAAATTCATATACACACCAGGGTGTGTATGGTATAGCTCGAAACGAAACTGTTTGGGTGTAGACATAAAGGATAACAGAGGAAAATGTTTATCTTAAAAAACAAATAAAAACTATTACACAGCAAGTAAACGATTTCGAACAGTCAAAATTAAACAATGAATTGGAAATTATTGGCATTGCGGAGACACCGAATGAAGATTTAAATCAAATCATAGTTAAAGTAGCCGAAATTGCTCAAATTGATCATGTAGTTCATAAACCAAACTTAATAAAACGCCTTCCAGCCAGGCAGCAGAATAACAGGCCTGGCTCTATTATCCTACGATTTGATAAGCAAAAAGCCGGGATATCTGGATTGGAAATTCCAAAACTTCCAAACAAAGTCTATGTTGTAAAAATCTCTATAAGAATTTGACCACCAACTTAATTCTATGTAAATAGTCGTCTAACAAAAACCAACAAAAATCTATTATACTTGACAAAAAAATTGCCAAAGAAAATAATTTTGCACTCGTATGGACTAAAGATAAATGTATTTTGATAAGAAAAACAGCACAGGGAAAAATTTATAGAATTAGATGGGAAACTGATCTAGATGTCAATTATCTTAAGTAATCTGTACAGAGAATCATACAACGAAAAAGGGTAAACTGAATTCCTCACAAGGAAAAACGGTCAAATACTCCGATTGAGATCTAGCTGACTAGTACCGCAAATAGGTACGATCTGACCAAAAGTACGCCTACCTTTCCTACAAGTATTATTTGTGCAAACATGCCAATAACGTCCCAACAAATTTAAGTTGGCAGACCAAATTCGGCTGAGTGACTGCTTAGAACCTTTCTATACTTCTACGTAAAAATTAGTTCAATCGGATGAAAACGAAAGCTAATTTTCATACAAGGTGCCCCAAACCCGTCTACTTTTAATTTTTTTTAGTCTATCCATCGAACGAAAAACCGGAAGAAACATAGTGTAGTTTCGAAATTTGGCACAAACTTGTGGAGAGTCCTCTGAGTATATGCTCCAAAGTCCCCGTTGATATAGGGTCCGAAAGTGTGGGAAAAAGGAGGTTAAATGTCAGGTTTTTTTTCAGTTTTCTTTGAATGTTTTGGGTTTTTTAGTGTAGACATCACTGTTGAAACAGGAAAAAAATCTTGTAGTTTTGAGAATTTGTAAAATTAATGAAGCAGTCCCTTGAATATATGCTCCAAAGTCCCCGTTGATAACGGATCCGGAAGTGTATTGAAAAAGGGACCGAAGTCAATTTTAAAATTTTGCATGATTATTAATATACAAGGATCACCTTGTATGGGAAGTAGCCTTGGTTTTCATCCTATTGAACTAATTTTTACAGGGGAGTATAATAAGATTCTAGGCAGTCCTTCACCTGAATCCGAATTGCCTACTTTAATTCGGTGGGGCGGTATTGGCATATTTGAAAATATTGAAAATATAAAATATTTTCAGAGAAGGTAGTCGTACCTTTGATCAGATCCTACTTATTTGCGGTACCAACTGGATCCCAATCAGAATATTTGACCAAATATTCAGGACGCTAACTGTATTTGTTTGGGAGTTATCATGCCGTATTTCCTTGTCAGGAAATCAGTTTACTTTATATTATTTTTTGGTCTAGAGTATAATGCACCATTTGACAGTCGAGGGTATGATAATTGCTTTGTAGGAAATTTTATGTACTTTAATTTGGCATTGGAACATTTTTAGGGTTTTGTAGTAAAACAAAACCCTTATGAAATCGGTCATGCGTCCGTCTGTCCGTCTGTCTGTCCGTCTGTCCATGAAATATCTCACGAACCGCTGAAGCCACATAAATGAAATTTTGTGGGAATATGTAGAATTAGTATAATTCGCCGGAGAAAGCGATCGTTGTAATAGGCTGACTTTAAGGGGATGTCCCCATAGAGGGGAAATGAAGGTCAATTTTTTTTTCATCTGGTATAGACAAGTGGGGTATCATGAGAAAGGTAACACCGAGTACATTCCATTTTTGGTATTTTTATCAAATTTGAAAAAAGGGGAAATGAGGTAGAGGGGAAAATATGTGTTCCGAGTTTGTCCCCTCCCCTTGCATTTCGAGACCGTTATACTTAGAAATATGAAAATTTGCAGGAAAGTGGCATTTCACTAGCATAGAAAACTAAAAATCGTAAAATTTTGATATCTCTTCAAAAAAGGTTAATAATAGTACATTTCTGTAGTTACAGTAAGCACACCCCTGCACCCCTTAAACGCATCACAGGTCAAAAATATTGATGGCCAATGATAACCAACACTATAGGCAATAATGTCTCGAAGTTTTATTACAATCACATAATATTTAATAATAGTACATTCATTTAAAGTTAGGCATTTTGACACTACTCACACAAAAAATACACCTACCGGCCTCATAGGTGTGAGTACTACTTTCATGTTGTTTTTCGTAGTGTGAATTGCAGTTATTTAATTAATTATTTTTGAAAGGGTTAATATTGGTTGGGGGCGCTGACTAATACAACTTTAGCGGGTGGTGGGGTGGGGGGGGGGGGGAGTCGGGGTCCACATAAAGGCGAAATTAAAGTAAATTTTTTAATAGTTTATTTCTATAGTTGCAGTTAGCACACCTCTGCATGCCTTAAACACGTTCGAGGTCAAAAGTACTGATGGCCAACGATAACCAACACATTAAGCAATAATATGTTCTAAGTTTCGTTACAATCACGTAATATGAATTGGCTTGTAAAATGTAAGTGGGTAAGACATTTTAATTATGTTTTTTTTTATCCATTTGAGTGGTATCAAGAAGAGCAAGGAGCCGATATTTATATACCAAAATAAGCGCTTGCTACAAAACCCTCGGATTGCGGGCGTAGCCCTCTATATTCCGGTTTCATTTTGTAGGGTCATTGGTTTTCAAAATAATCAGGGGAAAACTGGAAAAGGGGACTTTTGACCCCCTCTCCCCTACACTTCCGGACCCTCTATCTTAGGGGACTTTTAAGCACCTATTCAGGGGACTGTTTACTATAATTGGACCGAATTTCAAAACTACACGATTTATTTTTCCTATATTTCGTTCCTATTCTGGACCATATGCAGTACTCGTAGTACTAGTACACTCGTATAGTACAAAAGGTCTGTTCTGCGCATTTTTTGTATGGATGATATCAAAATGTCCAAATTTAAATGAATGCATTATTATTAAAAATTATATGATCGTAACTAAACTTGGAGACATTATTGCACATGGTGTTGATTATCATTGGCCATCAATATTTGTGACCTCGGATGTGTTTGGGGGATGCAGGGGTGTGCTAACTGTAACTATAGAAATATACTATTATTAACCTATTTCGAAAATATAGGGTTATCCATTTTCTCTTTCGGAAAGTAAACTTAAATTAAACACAGTAAATATTTGAATTTCGATGGAATTTTTATTTCATAATAAAGTTTGGATTATGCCATATACGTGGAATACAATATCTGTCCAATGTCCCCCACGGGACCGCTTGCAGGACTCGATCCTTTTGAGGTAATTTTCGATTACCTTTTCACACATTTCGGGCAATAAGTCGGCAATAACTCGACGGATTTCGTCCTTCAATCGACCAATCGTCGTGGGATTGTTCGCATAAACACGGTCCTTCGCATAGCCCCACAAAAAGAAATCTAACGGCGTTAAATCGCAAGACCTTGCTGGCCAAGCCACATCGCCGAATCTCGAAATTATGCGTCCTGGGAATTTCTCGCGCATTAAAGCCAAATTTTATCGCGTGGTGTGGCATGTGGCCCCGTCTTGTTGAAACCACATATTGTCGAGATCCATACCTTCAATTTCCCACCAAAAAAAGTCATGAATCATGGCGCCATAGCGCTGGCCATTGACTGTAACGGCGGCTCCTTCGTCGTTTTCGAAGAAAAACGGCCCAATGACGCCGCCGGCCCACAATGCACACCAAACAGTCACTTTTTGCGGGTACAACGGTTTCTCAGCGGTCACTTGCGGTTGCTCACTGCCCCAGATGCGACAATTTTGTTTGTTTACATAGCCGCCGAGCACAAAATGGGCCTCATCGCTAAAGAAGATTTTCTTCGAAAAATCGGCATCGGTGGCCTGCTGTTCGAGGACCCAATCTGAGTACTCACGACTTAATCAGTCGGCTTTAATTCTTGCGTGAGCTGGACTTTATAAGGATGGAGATGAAGGTCCAAATGCAAAATGCGCCACAATGTGCCGTAAGATAGGCCTAAATGCTGAGATCGGCGCGGAATCGACAAATTCGGGTCAGCCGCCACACTTTCACTCACAGCGGCGATGCTTTCGGTCGAACGAGCAAAACGATGATGCACAGGTGTAGAAATGTCTGTCACCGATCCAGTTTCTTCAATTTTTTTTCACTGTGTAGGCAATTGTGCGCTCATTGGGACGATTATGTCGACCATAATCTGCGCGTAATGCACGAAACGTGGCCACCGCAGATTCACCATTTTGGTAGAATAATTTAATAATTTTAACGCGTTGTTCAGTCGTAAAACGTTCCATCTCGTAAAATGGCAAACCTTCAACTAAACTAAACCAATATCAGTTTGGAATACACTGACATTTGACAGATGTCGAATGGCAGGGCTTTACTTTCTGAAACACGAAATGGATAACCCTGTATCGAAATTCTACGGTTTTTAGTTTTCTATGCTAGTTGAAAGCCACCTTCTAGTAAGTGTTCATATTTCTAAGTGCAACAGTCTCGAAATGCAAGGGGGCGGGACAAATTATGATCACATATTTTCCCCTCTATCTGTTTTCTCCTTTTTTAAATTTGATGAAAATGCCAAAAATGAAATGTACTCGGTGGTACCTTTCTTATGATACCTCACTTGCCTGTACCAGATGAAAAAAAATTTTGACCTTCACTTTCCTTCTATGGGGACCTCCCATTAAAATTAGCGTGGCCCCAATACACAACCCCCGACAGTAGAATAAGTTGATCTCGCCTTACAGTCACTCAAACCAAATAAAGGGTCGGGTGCAGACCAGATTCCAGCTGAACTGGTAAAATCTGGTGAAGCGGGTCGAATAAATGCAAAACTTCAACTCTGCGAATTTAAAATGATGAGGTGATCTCAGAGGATTGGCGCAGAAACATCATCTGTTCCAACAACAAAAAGGGAGATAAACTGCGGTGTGAGAACTACAGGGGCATATCACTAGTTAGTACGTCCTTTAAAATGTTGACCAAAATTCTGGAAAATGGAATAAAGCCGTACGCTTAACGAATCATTGGCGAATATCAAGGCGGTTTCAGACCTGGCCCATCTACAATCGATCAGCTTTTCACGATCAAAAGTACTGGGAACACAATGTTGACATGCACCAAATCCTTGTTGATTTTAAGCAAGCATACGACAGCATCGGTCGAGGAGTACTGTAGAATATCTTGCTGCAATTTGGTATACCAATAAAATTAGTACGATTAACAAAGCTGACGATGACCAACTTCATCTCACAGATCAGGATCCCAAACAGGCTGACTGATCTCTTTGAAACACGTACTGGACTGAACCAAGGCGATGGACCGACTGCGACACTCTTCAACCTGGCAATTCAACAAGCCATTCGTGTAATGAATGCGGGAATCATCGGTATACTGCTCTTCAAGTCGACGCAGTTGATAGCGTACGCTGACGACATCAACATAATATCCTAAAAGCTGCCCGACGCAAAAGAACTTCTAAATAATTTTTGACTTCGCGTTAGACATAACAAAATAAAAGTAATGATCCAATCAAGAACAAGGACGCCAGAACAACGTAATATCGACGTCGGGGACTTCAGCATCAAAGTCGTAGAAGACCTGTCAAAGGACGCCAATGCAACTGACGAAATCATGCCACGGATACAGCTAGTAAAAAAGACTTTCTTCTCGGTTCTTCCAATTATTAAATCAAAGCATGTGCATAGAAAAACCAAGCTCCGCATCTAGTAAACCATCATACACCGACACTGTAACTACTTCCAAGAATTTTTGCGATAAAGAGAATAAAATAATTTGACTACCTTTTTTTCAGCACTACACATATTTGCAGTGGTCGTCACACTAACGCGAAAAACTCGCACCGCGAATCCGCGGCCTCACAAATCCGACAACGGCGTCTTATAAGGATGCTCATACAGACGTCAAATTTCTCACTTTGTGCTACGAATTTTTCCGGCGTCAAATTTTTGCTTCAGATTAAGTTTTTTTTTAGTTGACGCGATGTCTTCTTGTTCACAAGTAGTTTTGTAGTTGCTTCTGAGGTTGTATCGGGACTAGCGGTTTCTGAGATCCTCGTAAATAGTAAGTGGGACTACAGATACTGGCAAAATTATTCACACTTTTCAATGTTTGCTTCTTGAACAGCGTTTAAAGCTGCAGAACTTTTAAAATAGCAACAAATCACCCATCGTTTTTTCTCAATTTTAAACATTCATTGTTATTTTATTTAAATAGCTAAAACAAAAAACTTCATTCAATTCCAACAAGTAACTGTAAAAATCATAAGAAAATATGTGGCACAATTATTTACACATCCATTGAATACTGGCAAAATTACTTACACAAGTGCAAATAATTGCACTTGGAAAGCAACGGCTCTAAATTTATTTGGTAAATTAATACTTTGCGCGGCATTCAGTAATTGTGATCAGTTTGGAAAGGTTTTTGCGCGAAACAAATTGTACGGGATGCCAAAAACTAAAGAAATTTTTCTTGAAAAACGAGCTGCCATTGTGGCAGAATTCCAGAGAGGTGTTTCGGCCGCGGAACTTGCAAAAAATTACAGTTGTACCCGGAAAACGATTTATAATCTAGTTTCAAAGTTTCAAGATTATGGAAGTGGTAAGAATAAATGTGGGAGAGGCAGAAAAAGAGTGACATCGAAAAAAGATGATGCTAAAATTGTTCGGTCCTTCAAAAGAAACTCATGTGAAAGAGTCCAAAGTGTGCTTGCGGACCTAAACAAAGATCGGGAAAACAGGATCCGTGAAAGAACATTGCGGCGAAAGTTGAAAGAAAATAAGATAAAAGCCTACGTCATTCAGAAAAAACCGCATATAACGCCTAAAAACAGGCAGGTTAGATTACAATTTGCTAGAGACCACATTACGAAGCCACCAGAGATTTGGAGAAGCATTCTTTGGACGGATGAAACTGCTTGTTCCTTGGACGGTACCTATGGACACAAATATTATTACGCCGATGCTAAAACTAAGGCAAAACAACCCGTCACACAACCCAAGAGATATTCTAAAGGTGGTAAAATCATGATATGGGGTTACTTTTCATATAGTGGTGTGGGCCCACTTGTCAAATGTTCCGATAATATGACACAGTCACATTGTTTAAACATTTTAAATGATGTGAAAATCGTCAAACTACAACGACTTCAATGGGCAGGGTATGTACAAAGAATGGACGATGATCGCATGCCTAAGAGAGTAATGAATGCAGAACGAGTCGACGGAGCGAAACTGCAAGGACAACCGGGATCTTGTTGGGAGAGCTCAGTAGGTGTGGACGCCGCGCAGCTACTGGGCTTCCAAAATTGCAGGACGCAGTCACGTGACCGAGATAATTGGAGGACAATGATCCAGGCGGCCAAGGCCCGACGTCGGGCTGTAGCGCCACGATGATGATGAAATGATGTTGCACTGCTCGCAGGTTCAAAATTTATCGGGAGTGATTTTATCCTACAACAGGACGATGCGCCGATACATACAGCCTCAAAGATTAAAAAGTATTTGGCTTTTGTGGACCAACATGTATTAAAATGGCCACCCCAAAGCCCTGATCTGAACGTCATAGAAAATTTGTGGCATTTGGTAAAATCAAAAATGCCTGAAAACATCGGAAGAACTGCAGATCAGACTTGGAAGGACTTCATTGCGACTTGGGGTACAGTTGCATTAGAGCAAGTCCAAGGATTAATAGACTCTATGCCCAGACGTCTTGCAGAAGTAATTTCGTCAAAAGGAGGAAACACAACTTATTAAGTACTGCTAATTTAAATAACCGTTTAAATAACCTTAAAAATATTTCCTTTTTTTTGCTTATAGAAGTGAAAAAAAAAAAACAAAAAACACACAAAAAATGGATTTGTGTAAATAATTTTGCCAGTATTCAACAGATATGTAAATAATTGTGCCACTTACTATTTTATCATATTACAGTTACTTGTTGGTATTGGATAAATTTTTCTTTTTTATTTTTTAATTAAAATAACAAAGATTAAAATTTAGAAAAACCATGGATGATTTGTTGTTATTTTAAAAGTTCTGCAGCTTTAAGGGCTGTTCAAGAAGCAAACATTGCAATGTGTAAATAATTTTGCCAGTGTCTGTATTTGTATTTATGTACATATGTGTTTTCTTAAAAATATGGCCCAAGGAGAAATAGTAAAAATTCCACGACGTACTGATTAAGTGAACTGCGCCCTTTTGTACACCCAACATTTTCTATAAAGCGGCAAAGTTTTTGTTACTCCATATCAGTGTACGAAATCAATATGCCGCGACTATTTTTCTGTATACGCTTCATGGTTTCTATAATGTGTGTAGTACTATATATCTTGTATACCCACAGTAAAACCACCGAAGACACCGTCTCTGTCATTCCATACCTTGCAGCAACGCTATCAGATATACAGGACTGCGCTCAGCTGATTTTGACGGCTAAATTACGCAATTATTTCCTTCGATGGCGTCATCGTATCCACAATCCAGTGGTCGGCGACTGATGGCGGCGAGTCCCCGGTATTTGTGCGTTCCGTGTTTAGTTTTCGTTTCCCGCGTTCGGTGTTTATTTGTTAGTTAAACTTCATCTAGTGATCCAACAAAACAAACACGTGCGCGATGAAAGTGTGTCGTGCGGTCAAAAGATGTATTTTGTCAAGTGTGAACTGTTCCACGATACTCTGCGACTGATCCCCGGGGCTGCGGCTGCGGCTTCGACCAAATTGATGCAAGGACACAGAAAGTGTGTTTTTAGAGGACTAAAATGCCGTCTGACGCAATTCCAATTGAAAACATATGTCGTGCCGAGGACATCGTCGTGTGCAGTCACTGCCTTGCCGAAGGAATTAATGACGTACACGATCAGCTGAGCACAGGCCTGCATATCTAGATGGCGTTACTTGCAGCCATTGTCATCATACAAATACACAGGCCTCCGCTCAGCTGATCGTGGTAAATTCGACTTCTATTTTGACGTTAATTTTACGTCATTAATTCCTTGCCGCGGCATTGACTGCACACGAAGATGTCCCCGGCACGGCATATGTTTACAATTGGAATTGCATCTGCCGCATTTTTGTCCTGTAAAAACACACTTTCTGGACACTTGTAGCAATTTGGTCGAAGCCGCAGCCCCGAGGATTAGTCACAGAGTATCGCCGAAAAGTTCACACTTGAAAAAATACATCTCCCAAAAACAACTCTGTTGTAAAAAATTCCCCGCCAAGAAAAACCTCTCAACCGCAAAAAGGATTGATATGAATACAATACCGCCAAAGTACTCGTAGCTTCGCGCCCCACTCTAGGGTTGGCATACTGAACGCTGATTGAATTAGTAAATTTTTTTCAAAGCTGATTGGCGGGGAGCTTCCATTAAACAAAATAAGTTGAACAATCTGAAGAAAAACGGGGTAGAAAATGGTCTATTAATCACTTCTGGCCTGAAGTGCATTTTTAGTCTTTTGTAAGGCGGAAGCTTTATAACGAGGTCCGGGCGAGAAGCCCATAATACTTGGCATAAGAGCCTACAGCATGATCCGCACGCAACTACATAACCATCATTTTATCAGAACGACATCGTTGTCATTATCACTGTCATTCTGTCTATGGCTATGAAGCTCCCCGCCAATCAGCTTTGAAAGAAATTTACTAATTCAATCAGCGTTCAGTATGCCAACCCTAGAGTGGGGCGCGAAGCTACGAGTACTTTGGCGGTATTGTATTCATATCAATCCTTTTTGCGGTTGAGAGATTTTTCTTGGCGGGGAATTTTTTACAACAGAGTTGTTTTTGGGAGATATCACATCTTTTCGCATTGTAGTAGTAGTAGTAATACAGATGGCGCAACGGTAAGCACGTTCGCCTTCTATACATTGGGCTCCGGTTTGATTCCAACTGAATGCGGTAGTCTTCGATAAAAAGGGGATTTACGTGCTGGACTATGAGTCCACTCAGGTTACCCTTTTGGGGTAAATAGTTTTCTTGCAAAGAATATCATTTTTCTAGTTCAAAGGACTCAATGTGCCCTTAACAGTAGTTTAGTACATTCGCCTCATCACCCCCAATCGTATAATACTCATCTTGTCTAGAAATCGCTTCCTTGCCAAGAACATCCTTTTTCCTGCCCAAAGGACTCAAAATACCTTTAACAGTCTACTGCATTCGCCTCATCACCTCCAGTCATGTGATACCCATCTTGCCTAGACTTCGCTTCCCATCTTCCACACATTGGAAAAAATCATCTTACATCATAACTCATATCCCATATGCCATAAATGAAACTACCTAAATCATATACCACACAGCATGTTTCTTTTCCTTCCGGACATCCTAAGATGCAGCCATAAACATTCAGTTTCAATTTTTTCATCACAAACTTTCCATTCATCACTTGCCACAAGCCACGCCCACAGCCATCACCTCGTATGGTTCTCCTCACCCGACGAGCGCACGGACTTTTGCATCCGTCGTCGCCACTACCCACATAATCAAGTGTTTGCGTCTCTCCTCGTCGGCATGCGATCTCTGCGAGTGATTTCCTGTGTCGCATTCAAATTATCAAAAAGACTTAAGCCAGAGACTCTACCATAAAATTTCACATTTTTGGATGTATCTTCTTATCTACTGCACGGATCAGAGCAAATGATAGCCTATGCGCACCCTTGGGATACAGCCAATCCGTGAGAAAAGAAAGCAGACCTCGATACGCTCCTTACGAGGCTGTAGACCGGTCAAAGAACAACGAGAACAAGAAAAATTTGAAAAATAGCCATTTTCAAATTATCATATCTCGGGGGTTTTTCCTTGTATCGGAATCAAATTTGCGGCACTTCGTAAGATGACCGGAGACAATTATCATACCAAATTTGAGCTCGAACAAGTATCCGGCGCCGGAGCTACAGAGGTCCGAAAACCTGTACTTGTTGTGTCGCGTAAACATAGTCTTGGTAACTTTTCAATTTTTTTTTCGATTTTTTCGTGTTTCTTTGGCGGGGCGTCCCTAGATCTTTTGACTGCACAGCACATTTTTACCGCGTACGTGTTTGTTTTCTCGGATCACTAGAAGAAATTTAACTAAACACTGAACGCGGAAAACGAAAACCAAACACGGAATGCACAAAAACCGAGGACTCGCCGCTATCAGTCGCCGACCACTGGATTCTGGATACGACGATATCGTAGAAGTAAGTAATTACGTAATTTAGCCGTCAAAATCAGCTAAGCGGAGGCCTGTATTTTTAGATGCACATGTTGCAGCACTGCCTTCTTAAGACACAGGCCAAACTGTAGAAAACAACTCGCCAGCACAAATAGAAACTCTGACTCTATGAACGACGTCATAATCACAGAGGAAAAATAGACAGAGTTGGGACCCAGTATAAATTAAGCAAAGGTTGCCCATAGTATCTCACTTGCATATGTGTTGTGCTCACTAATCGGTGCACAATGAATGTGCAAAAAGTGAAAGCTAAAGCCCCCCATATACCTTGCGATAAGTCGACACCTATCTGACAATATTGTGATCGTCACATTGATTTCACAGTGCTTGTACTTATCGTTGACGATTTCTTTTACAATAGCATACCATCGTCAGATTGATCCGAAGACGAATATCATTGTCGTCTAACGATGACTTGCATTGTCTATGGGGTCTTATATCCACGTCCATTATGCCTGGCGGGGCCTCTAAAATCGGAATGAACATCGCATGCCAACAGATGGCAATTTATAAGACTATACCCTTATCCAGTACGAAATTGGTTGATGCTACCACGAAAATTTGTAAAATTCTATTGACGAAGTTTCGTATATAATAGCTGGTTAACGAAATATGGGTTAGGACAAGGTGCACATTAAATGAATAGCTAATGTGGCTTATGATTAAATATATAATAAACATTGAGAAAGTATCTGAAATCGCATAACAAAGAATTCGTGTTATGATCAACCCATTTCGTATTGGAAGCATTATCAATGAGATCGCACGCTGTTTGCATTGCTCTCTGGCAAATGTACATGATTGCTGATAAAGTGAGAAATGGCGGCGACCGTGCGCTCGTCAGGTAAGGGGAACCATGCGAAATTGAGGGATGATCACGAAGAGTTCATCTTTGTGGGTGTGGCTTGTGGCAAGTGCATAATTGAAAAGTGTGTGATGAAAAATCGGAAACTGAATCTTTATGGTTGCATTTTAGGATGTCCGGAAAGAAAAAAACGTGCTATGTGGTTATGATTTAGTATGATATATGATTTATGGCATATTAATTATGATGTTAAATGGTATTTTCTAAAGGGTGTTTTTAAAATTTGTAAAATTTTTGAAATAAATCGTTTTTTCATCACAGACGTTTCATTCATGCACTTGCCACAAGCCACGCCCACAACGATGAAAATCCACGAATGCAATGGCCGAAAATGGTAACTCATACATATGAAATAGAGAAACCATGTCACGCATACAATAGCAGCTGAGAAACCTTTGGCTTTTTGATCAACAGACACAGCTGATTTGATGTGTTGTTGTCCTTATCACTCTAAAGGTCGGTTTACTTTAAATTGTAGCCGTTGCTTCTAGAGTGGTGAGGCTTATTTGTGTGCGTGGGATTATTTGCATCCTACTTTAAAAATAAATCTATTCTGAGTCCCTACTCTTTGTATATCTAGTCTGTGTCATTATGCCGTCATTGAGAATTTTAGTATAAAAAAAGTAGTGCTAATACATCCGCACACACCTTGCGTACAAATACAGACAACGCATTGTTTTTCGCGCACATATTGTTCTCTCGGATCACTAGATGCAACATATCTAATCAATTTACTCGTACACGGAATTAACACTGAACGCAGAAAACGAAAACTACATGAAACGTGCGAAAACCAGACACTCCCCGCCGTCAGCCACGAACCACTGGCACTGGCTACTTTCAACAGAAGGGCACACAAGCAAGTCTGACTCTATAGCTGCGCGCACGAATGCTCATACGTGATATTTGTGCGCACGAGTGCTGTGCGCGCACTAAATCTCTTCCAGACCAAATTACACGCACAAAGTTGTGCGCGCACGGAGATCCACTAGCGATGGATCGCGTCCGTGCGGATAAAATTGTGCGAGCACATATGCTCCCACCGTACACATATGAGCATTTGTGCGTGCACGAATATTCATATGTATACGAAGATTATGGCGTCATTGACAAATTCAGACTTCATCATTTCGATCAGCTGATAGCTGGCCTAAATATTTAGATGGCAAGGCTTGAAGATGTTGACAATGTTGTCATTGCATTTGAAAAATAGGAAGAAACCGTCTTCTAACTTTTGCTTCACAAACAAGTGGCGACAATCAAAAAATAAAGTTAGAAGTTATAAAAACTTTTTTTTTATTTAATAACGTTACCACTTCGCGTGGTGAGTGTTTATACTCTAGATGAAATCTGAGAGTATTATAAGTTTGCCAAAAAGTTTGTAACGCTAAGAAATAAGGCTCGCAGAAAAAAATGAATGATACAGAAGTTCATATTATCACTCGAATATCTCAAAACCGGATGTCCGTCTGTCCGTCTGTCCGTCCGTCCGTCCGTGACCTCTCTAGCTCGAGAACGCTTTTAGCTATGAAGTTCAAATTTTGCACACGTTATTTTTGACAAAAAATGAAGGCTAAGTTCGTGAACGGGCTAAATCGCTCCACCCCTTCTACCCCCTCCCATACAAAATGACACATTTTTGAAAATTTACAATAATCAGATTTTCTCAGAAACTATAAAACATATTGCTTTGAAATTTTTAATATATCACTTTTATGATAATTGTAACCTATGTTATAAAAATTATTGTAATCCTCACCCTCCTTCTACCCCCTCCCATACAAACTGCACTATTTCATGAAGTACGTTAAGCCAATTTACTCATTACCTATACAATTTATCGAGCTGAAATTTTGTACTTAACACTTAATTAATAATATCAGTTAGATTCAAAAAAAGTAATCGATTACCCTTACTCTGTCTACCCCCTCCCATACAAAATGACACATTTTTGATAATTTATAATAATCAGATTTTCTCAGAAACTATAAAACATATTGCTTTGAAATTTTGAATATATCACTTTTATGATAATTGTAACCTACATTATAAAATTTATTGTAATCCTCACCCTCCTTCTACCCCCTCCCATACAAACTGCACTATTTCATGAAATACGTTAAGCCTATTTACTCAGTACGTATACAATTTATCGGGCTGAAATTTTGTACTTAACACTTAATTAACAATATCAGTTAGATTCAAAAAAAATAGTCTACCCCCTCCTATACAATATGACACATTTTACCAACGTTGCTCTCTAGCTTGATATCGCTTTCAGCTAATACAAAATGTTGTCTTTTGACAATAAGCTGATTTTCTCGAAAAGTGTTACAGCTATTAGTCTGAAATTTGGAATATAAAGCTTTGATGAAAATATCAGTCTCCGGAAAAAGAATTTATCAGAATCCTTTAACTTCTTCTACCACCTCTCATACAAACTACACAATATCAGAAAACAAATTAATGTGTTTATACTCTAGATGAAATCTGAGAGGTGATGGGATCAACAAAGTCTTAACGATGCATCCGAGATTGCAACCAAAATTATTTATCGGCTTTAACCAGGTTCAAATTCATCTAGAGTATTGTATGATTGGGGTTTACCCCAATCGTAGTTCTTTTATGTTTTTCAACTAGTTTAAATTTTGCCCTCTCGAGTCGACGTTACTTTTACTTTACTTACTTTACCCGGAAGCAAAAGGAAGTAAATACGCGCGGTAATGACCTTACTGCATTGCATAAATTGAATTCCCACAACTCGCAAGTACATGAGAAAATGCTATTTACACAAGTCAGCAAGGTCGCGGCTCAGTTCCAGCTATTATGCCGACGAAAGTTCATCAGCATTTTCATTGCAATTTTTCGTAAACAGCATTGTTGCAGAAACAAATGGCATATTCCACATGTATGTCTATGAAAAAAAACAGTAATTTTTTATTGGCCCTTAAAGGATATGCTTCGTCGAATCAACGACGTCAGTTCAGTTTTCACCATTTATTTCGGTTTTTATACCCTAGACTTATAGGGTATATTGTTTTTGTCATGACGAAAATATGTAACACCTTAAAGGAGGCTCCGGAGGTATAGCAATGTATATATATATAAATGATCAAGGTCACCTCCTGATTCGATTTAGCCATGTCCGTTTATCTGTCTGTCCGGTCGCACGATAACTTTCGATAGAATTAAGCTAGAGCCTTGAAATTTTGGTGAAATGTTGGAAGCATGATCTGATTGGTTGGTATTGAAAATGGGCATGATCAGGCTAACAGAACGCCTACCTCCCCTACATATGTAAATGTTTAAAGTAAGGTTGAATTAGTTGGTATTAAAGATAGGCCAGATTCAGCTCCAGGAACCCCTACCTTCCCTACAAATGGAACTTAAAATAAGCGATAACTTACGATAAAATTAAGCTAGCGACTTGAAATTTTGGTTACATGTTTGTAGTAGGATTCAGCTGGCTGATATTGAGAATACGTAAAATCCAACCAGCCAAACCAGTACTTCCCCTACAAAGGAAACTTCAAATAAGCGATAACTTCGACAGAATGAAGCTAGAGATTTGAAATTTTGCTTAAATGTTCATAGCATGATCTAATTGGTGGGTGGCAACGATAGGCAAGATCTGACCCAGGGAACTCCAACCTGCCTTACAAATGAAACTTCAACTAAGCGATAACTATCAATAAAATGAAGCTAATGACTTGAAAAACTCGACAAATATTTGTAGAATGGATAAGTTAATTGATTTGAGAATGGTCAACATCCTCCTGAATGAGTGCCAACATCCCCTATAAACTGGTCATATAGAAAACTCACTTTTAATGCAAATGGTCGTTGCCAACTGGTACTTTTGCCATCACCACTAGGTTTGTACAAGTCTAGGGTATATACGCTTCGGACTCCGAAGCGAAGCTTCGGCCTGGTTTCTTTTTGTTTTGCGCTCATTTTTCGTGTAGCTCAAGTCCCAGCTAAGGTTATGAGGCATGCAAAAGTACAAATGAGTACAGTGTCAGGAGTCGTCGATTTAAGAAATCATGTTCTCTGTGTAACTTTTTAGATTTAATATTACGACTGTTGTTAACCACTGTTCAGAATATTTAAAAGCCAATTACTAGGCCAGTAAAATTAAGCCAATTTGGGGGCTTTTTATTAAAAAATAAAGAAAGTTCTGGAAATAACTTTAATCCCTTCTAGAGATACTGAATACATAGAAACTGGGTTTGCACGGTCGTAGATGGTGAGCTTAACTTTTGCTGGGCGAAAATCCGATAAATTTGAGCCCTCTTTTTAATATTTCCCTTATAACTCCTAAACAGTGTCACGGACCGAAAAAACTTGCCAAAGTATATTAAAAAGCATTGAATTCTCCGTTTAATGCACTGCTCAAAGTTGAAATTTAGTCGCGTAGTCAAAATCAATAGTCAAGAAACGACAATTATTGAGGTTTCGGTGAAAAATCACACTTTATTACTTTTGAAGCTCACAGATCTTTGCAACGGATGCTCCAAATGGAAAAGCTATTTTGTAAAAGTTGAGAATAATTTGATTTTAAGCCTAACGTGGCTAATATTTTTCAATTCAGCACTTTTTTAGAGTATGTACCTAGTTATGAGCAAAATTCAAAAATAGCTGCTCTTCGATTTATGCCTTAAAAGCTCTATCTCGGTAAGTATAACAGCTAGGAGTTTTATTTTAATTTTAAATTGTAGATAAATTACTTTAGTGTAATAGAGTTTGGCAAGGCTTCTTGTAAGACCAGTTTAGGAGATACTAAAAAGAAACTGGACAAGCCAAACAGTTAGGATTCTTTTCCACATGGTGGCGGGGTCCATGGTGGTGGTGGGGGGGGGGGGGGGGGGGGGGGGAATATAGAACTCGAATTTTTAAACAATGTACCAACTCAAACAATATATCAAAAATCGAAACTACCCTAATTAAAGCAACAAGTGTTATAACAATTCGACTGACCAAAGTAATTTAACCTTTGCAAAATAAACGACTTTTTAGGATTTTCGCCCACCAGAAGTTAAGCCCACCTTCTACGACCGTGCAAACTCAGTTTCTATATAATCAGTATCTATAGAAGGGGTTAAAATTATTTTGAAATCTTTCCCTAATTTTTAGTAATAAAATTTAATTTTACTGGCCTTTACGGAATACTTGACTTGACAGTAACGACTCATTAAAATCAAAAGGAAAATAAATTAGATTTGAGCATTTTCTACGACGTCTAAGCGCTGAATATCGAAGACGTCATGTGCCAAATGTATGAAAACATATTCGAAAAGCGCAAGTTACCCGTTCCGACTCTTGTAAAAAATAAACGTTAAAAACGTGGGCGCCCCCTGGTAACGGCAAACCGGGTCAAACCGCTAACGGCCAAATCTTAGCGATAAGACAGACTGGAAAAGGCAGACAGCTGTAGCCTGAATGGCTGACGAACACCTAAGCGTATCAGGTTTAGTAGGACAGAATGATTTGTGTAGTTGGACCTGCAGCATAGTTGTGCGAACTCCAGCACGTTTATTAAACCATCTGATGCAGCTATCTCTGAGGCCACCCCCTGATGTGCGATGTGCTGACAACTCGTCCTTGTAAAAACCATTCCACATCAAGAAACCTGTAACCAAAGCCTCGGATTACGCAAACGACAAACGGATTATTCTCTCGGATCTTGGAATGAATGCTCCCTGAAAAAACCGGTGGCCGTGAAGGCCCTCCTTCAATAGGTCGAAAAGTATAAACTGAGCATTACTGTAGTCCAGGACACAAATGGGATTGACAGCGAGATCAGTGACAAGAAATCGTGCACAAATTTTAGTAGTGGCAAACCATCGGGCCACAAGGAGTTTGGAGTAGCATTTATAAAGAACTACCTCTGCAAGCCGCACATGATTGACCTCAAACCCCTAAATGAGCGGCTGTGTGCAATTCGCGTTAAAACTCGATCCTTCAACCTGTGGCTCATCAATGTGCACGCCCCCAATGAAGTTAAAGAAGACGCAGTAAAAGACGAGTTTTACGCCCGCCTTGAGGTTCTCTTAGACCCACTTCCAACAAACAACGACAAGCTGCTGCTGGGAGACTAACGCAAAAGCCGGAAATGAAAGTTGTCACCGGGGGACCACTGGAAGCCACAGTCTCCATGAAAAATGTAACGACAGCGGCCAGCGAATTTTAAACTTCGCCTGCAGCAGGAAATTGGCGGTAAGCTCTTAGTGTTGGGCGTCTAGTGTAATGTATGTCCGCTACTATCGAGGAGCAAACTGCGACTCAGCTCATCACTTGGTGAAAACGACCTACAAATGTAGAATTTCTCGAGTGCACCTATCGAGGATCAGCCTTACTAAAAGCTTTGCGGTTGATTAACTTCTGAACGATGCCACGGCGGTGGCGTATACTACCGACGTTGAGGAAAGACTATCACCTATGCTTCACAACATCAGCAACACATGCCTCCATGGGTTCTAGGAAGAACTCAAGGGCACCTTCAAAAAGATCGCAGAGAAGATCGTGGGATATAAAGAACGGCGGGCGAGAAATGACTGGTTCGACGTAGAATGCAAAAACTCACGCGAAAAACCAGGCCTATAGAAAATAGATTCAACGGGGAACCAAAGGCAAGTCCGAAACGTATATACCCTAGACTTGTACAGACCTAGTGGTGATACCAAAAGTACAAATTGGCAACGACCATATGCTTTAAAAGTGAGTTTCCTATACGGCCAGTTTATCGGGGAGATTGGCACTCATTCAGGAGGATCTTCACCATGCTAAAAATAAAGTAACTAACCCATTCTACAAATATTTGTCGAAGTTTCCAAGTCGCTAGTTTCATTCTATCGAAAGTTATTGCTTCTTTGAAGTTTCCCTTGTAGGGGAGGTATGGGTTTCTTGGGTCGAATCTTGCCCATCATTGCCACCGACCAATTAAATCAACCTACAAACATTTAAAAAAAGTTTCAAGTCCCTAGCTTCACTCCATCGAAAGTTATCGCTTCTTTGAAGTTTCATTTGTAGGGGAAGTAGGGGTTTCAATGGTCGGATTTTACGAATATTCAATATTAGCCAACTGGATCCTGCTACAAACATTTTACCAAAATTACAAGTCGCCAGCTTTATTTTGTCGTAAGTTATTGCTTATTTCAAGTTTCATTTCTAGGGGAGGTAGGGGTTCCTTAGGTCGGATCTAACCCATCTAACGCAATCTCACTTCAAACATTTGATCGAAATTTCAAGTCGCTGGCTTTATTCTATCAAAAGCTATCGCTTATTTGAAGTCTCATTTGTAGGGGAGGTGGGGGTTCTTTGGGTCGGCTCTTGCCCATTTTCAATACCAACAAGGCTCTAGCTTTATTCTATCGAAAGTTGTCGTGCGAACGGACAGACAGACAGACAGACGGACAGACAGACAGATAGACATGGCTAAATCTAATCAGGAGGTGACCCTGATCATTTATATATATGCATTGCTATACCTCCGAAGCCTCCTTTAAGGTGTTACATGTTTTCGTCATGACAAAAACAATATACCGTATACTATAAGTCTAGGGTATAACTAAGTAGGTCTTACTAGTAACATTCCACCAAATTTTTAACTCGGTAGTATCATTCTATCGAAAGTTATCCTAATTAAATGAATATTTAATTTTTTGAGATTTGTAGGGGAGGTAGGTGTTCCTTAGACCTGATTATGCCCAAATTACAGAACCTTAAGCAGCTTCTTATTTCATTGTTACATGCCAAAAATCAAGTGTCTACGTCAATGGGTTCAAGAGTTATAGACGAAAAACCTGAAAAGTAGGTTAGTACGGGGCTCTTTGTAAAAAATTACCGTTAGTTTTCAACTGATCGATTTTATTTTCCCATGAGAGTATAAGATTACCCTCACTAGCTATATACCAAACTAGAGCTTTTCATGATTTTTAATCGTGAGTTATAGATACATTTAATTTTTTTACATATGTAGGGGAGGTAGGCGTTCTGTTGATCATACTACCAACATTTGACCAAAATTTCAAGGCTCTAGCTTTATTCTATCGAAAGTTATCGTGCGAACGGACAGACAGACAGACAGACATGGCTAAATCGAATCAAGAGGTGACCCTGATCATTTATATATACATTGCTATACCTCCGGAGCCTCCTTTAAGGTGTTACATATTTTCGTCGTGACAAAAACAATATACCCTATACTATAAGCCTAGGGTATAAAAATATGACGAGCTACGGAGAATTTCGAATAGAATAATTGGATGTAAGAAACGTAATACTTTGACGAGCAGTTGCTGAATATTACCGAAAGCTTAGCTAATAGGAACACCAGACAAGCTTACAAACTAGGAAATAAACAAAGAACAGCTATCAACCGAGGACTAGCCTCTTCAAAAACAAGGATGGAAGCATCATCAGCGACATCGATAGTATTATCAAACGATGGGCCTCTTATTTTGAAGAGCTTCTGAGCCTACAAACTAACATCCCCACACAAGAAGCTCCTGAGGATGTTGTTCATCTAGGCCCACCCCACCACCGAGAGTAGAGGAAGTTGATCTCGCGTTGTGGTCACTAAAACGAAATAAAGCGCCGGGCGCTGAGAAAATTCCAGCTGAACTGCTAAAATTCAGTGGAACCTTTCTAGTTAGTGCAATACATCAATTATTCGTGAATATTGAGGAGGTCGCGCTCGGTGGCCGTGAGAAGCTCGGAGATCAAATCTCGGTACGATCAAAACTGCCTGTGAGTACTAATAGAACTCTCACAGTGCTAGCAACTGCACCTCCGAAAAATAGGTAGGCTATTAAATCGTCAACAAGGCATAGAAATGCTAGAGATGGTGACGCGCCCATGCCCCTAGACGAGTCAAGGCAGTTAGAGATATAGGAGGACGAGGTGATCCCAGGCGATTGGCGCGGAAGCATCATCTGTTCAATTCACAAAAAGGAAGACAAACTGCGGTGTGAGAATTTGTACTGTACAGCATCATGCTGCAATTTGGTATACCAGCTAAATTAGTGCGACTGACAAAGATGACGATGACCAACTCCGTCTCACAAGTCAGGATCCAGAATAGACTTACTGATCTATTTAAAACACGCATTGGTATTAAGCAGGTCGATGGATTTGCAACGACAGCTTTAAACCCAGCACTCGTTATTCGGGCTATGAATACTCGTATGTACAACAGCGAGTCGCTATTCGTCAAGTCGACATAATTAGCAGCATACGCCGACGACATCAACATCATGTCCCGAAGATTAGCCGACGCAGAAGAACTTTTCGACACCGCTGCAAAAGAAGTTGGACTACGTATCAACGAGGGTAAAACCAGATAGTATAGACTGCACAAGAGTGATCACTCCATAGAACTTTCGCCTCTGCCAGTAGATTTTGTTACACAAAAAACTGAGCTACACTCTCAAATTCGCGATAGTTGACACGGCAGGCGCCGGCTTGCCACGGAGCAAGGCCGTGGGATGCCACACGCTTTATATTTACTCGCCGCCTCGGAACCATATTAACCCTCGACAAGCGCGTATTCGAGGTTTCGGTTCCACACTTCCGAATTCCCCCTTCCTAGAGCACCCACTCACAATATGTTTCAAATATATGCAAAATTTGGTTTATTAAAAGCTAAAATACATGTTCAAAATTTTTTAAGTTTATCCGCCAATCCTACTCTTTTCCGCCTTGCTATTTTAAAAACAGAAAAATAAATATGAATTGCACTAAAACTACACTTAGCACTACTTAAACTATCTAACCTGGCAATTTCAGAACTTTGGGGCGGCTAACTAACTACGTTTCACACAAACAGCAACAATTATTATTTTCGAACGCCTTCCCGTGGTCAATCGTCTCCGCCTAATTTGTCGGATTTCTTTCGTTCCGCTGCACCCCCCACTAACGCAAATTGCAAAAACAACTATTGTATAGTTATTTATTTATTTATTTATTTATTTACTTATTTATTTATTTATTTATTTATTTATTTACTTATTTATTTATTTATTTATTTATTTATTTATTTATTTATTTATTTATTTATTTATTTATTTATTTATTTATTTATTTATTTATTTATTTATTTATTTATTTATTTATTTATTTATTTATTTATTTATTTATTTATTTATTTATTTATTTATTTATTTATTTATTTATTTATTTATTTATTTATTTATTTATTTATTTATTTATTTATTTATTTATTTATTTATTTATTTATTTATTTATTTATTTATTTATTTATTTATTTATTTATTTATTTATTTATTTATTTATTTATTTATTTATTTATTTATTTATTTATTTATTTATTTATTTATTTATTTATTTATTTATTTATTTATTTATTTATTTATTTATTTATTTATTTATTTATTTATTTATTTATTTATTTATTTATTTATTTATTTATTTATTTATTTATTTATTTATTTATTTATTTATTTATTTATTTATTTATTTATTTATTTATTTATTTATTTATTTATTTATTTATTTATTTATTTATTTATTTATTTATTTATTTATTTATTTATTTATTTATTTATTTATTTATTTATTTATTTATTTATTTATTTATTTATTTATTTATTTATTTATTTATTTATTTATTTATTTATTTATTTATTTATTTATTTATTTATTTATTTATTTATTTATTTATTTATTTATTTATTTATTTATTTATTTATTTATTTATTTATTTATTTATTTATTTATTTATTTATTTATTTATTTATTTATTTATTTATTTATTTATTTATTTATTTATTTATTTATTTATTTATTTATTTATTTATTTATTTATTTATTTATTTATTTATTTATTTATTTATTTATTTATTTATTTATTTATTTATTTATTTATTTATTTATTTATTTATTTATTTATTTATTTATTTATTTATTTATTTATTTATTTATTTATTTATTTATTTATTTATTTATTTATTTATTTATTTATTTATTTATTTATTTATTTATTTATTTATTTATTTATTTATTTATTTATTTATTTATTTATTTATTTATTTATTTATTTATTTATTTATTTATTTATTTATTTATTTATTTATTTATTTATTTATTTATTTATTTATTTATTTATTTATTTATTTATTTATTTATTTATTTATTTATTTATTTATTTATTTATTTATTTATTTATTTATTTATTTATTTATTTATTTATTTATTTATTTATTTATTTATTTATTTATTTATTTATTTATTTATTTATTTATTTATTTATTTATTTATTTATTTATTTATTTATTTATTTATTTATTTATTTATTTATTTATTTATTTATTTATTTATTTATTTATTTATTTATTTATTTATTTATTTATTTATTTATTTATTTATTTATTTATTTATTTATTTATTTATTTATTTATTTATTTATTTATTTATTATAAAACTATATAGGTACAATGTTAAACTTGTATCAATTGGTGTCAAACTATTCTTTGACTGCCAGAGTGACAAAAAAAATTCTCAGATATACTAAAATCTGAAAAATGCGAATTCTTCACTCATCCGTCCAAAGCGGAATTGCCGACTAAGGTGGTCTTGGCAGGCTTACCCAAAGTTGATATTGTGGAGCTCTACGACGAGTTGAAATCGAAGGGCATAATTTGCGACGATATCAAAATTATCCATCACCAGCAGCAAAAATACGAAGAACAACCATCCTATCTCTTATATTTCAATCGTTCGAGGGCGATAAAAGTTCAAGACTTGCGAAAAATTAAGGCATTATTACAGGTAATAGTCAGATTTGATTACTACAAAAATAAACGTAAAGCAGTTACGCAGTGTAGCAAATGTCAAATGTATGGACATGGACAAGCTAACTGCCACAGAATCGAAAAATGTAAAAATTGTGCTGGCAACCATGCATCCATAGAATGCAATGTCAGCAATCTCAAATGCATAAATTGTCTCGGCAACCACGCAGCATCGGACGCAAACTGTCCGAAGCGAATTGAATACATGGACATTAAGCGCCGACTAGCTGAGAAATGCAGGAATCATAGAGAGAGGAATGTTTCCACTAAACCAGTCCCTGCATTTGACTCCCGCAACCTATCCGGCTATATCTCAAGCCCAACCAGTAATGTCAATTCCACATAATTGGCAAAGTAACAGCACCTACGCCCGTGTAACAATTGGCCGGATCTATTCTCACCAGCTGAATTGCTAAACCTAACAAAAGAATTAATCACCAAACTCAAAGAATGCCGATCGAAGGAAGATCAATTCAATGTAATTGCCGGATTAGCTGTCAAATACATATATGGTTGATTATTCATATGCCTTGAAACTATGCACGTGGAATGCGGGCAGCCTCCGCAATAAGTACATCGAATTAAACGATTATATTCAAAATAATGATTTAGACATAGTACTCATTACAGAAACCTGGTTAAAACCAACTCAGACATATTTTTGTCCAAATTATTGCACTTATAGGTACGACCGAATTAATAATAGAGGTGGAGGCGTTGCCATTATAATTAAAAATAGTATCGAGCACGAACTAGCAAAACAAATAAAAACGAAATGTATAGAAAATATTTCAATCAACGTTAAACTTACCGACAAACCAAAATTAAAAATTATTGTTGCCTATTTTAATGGAGGAAATTCTAACCCTGAAAAAAATGCAAACTTTAGAAATGATTTAATTAAGCTTACAACTTGTAGAAATCCTTTTATCATGGCAGGAGATTTAAATTCAAGACACACTATGTGGGGATGCAGGGGGCATAATATCTGGGGGAAAACTTTACACTCATTGCATTGCGTGAAGAATTTTGCAATTCTGAATCCTCCGACCTCCGACATTTTACCCAAGTAACGCAAAACTCTCCCATCTACCATCGACTTAGTAATAACAAATTCTCCATTATTGTTAACTCAACCATCTGCGAACCATTCTTTATTGGGATGCCACTTACCTGTTCTATTTTCAATTAAAAATTGTCCAATTGCAGAGCGCGATAGAAGTGTTCTTAATTTCAAATGTGCCAACTGGCAATTATTCCAGCAAACTATGAATAGCAAAATTAACCTTAACGAAATATCTCTTACTAAGCTTCGCTCGCCTAGTGACATAGATAAACACCTTCAACGATTTCTGGTAGATATTAATGAAGCCGTAATTAATTACGGCCATCCCTAAAACAAATCCCAGAGCGTCGTTTGATCCTCTTTCAACTTACATTAGGCAATTAATAAAGAAAAAAAAATGATGCCAGAAGGTTCTGGCAGAGAAACCGAAACGAAAGAACTAAAAGGGAATACAATTCCTTATGTACAAAGGTAAAACTTAAGATTAAAGTACATAGAAATATCAGTTGGAACTTCAAACTGCAATCACTGCATAAATCATCGAAGCCATTCTGGAACTTATCAAAAACATTAAGGAAACGGTTCTATGTTATGCCTCCATTGCTGGAAAATTACAAATATGTTGTTCACCCTAAGGAAAAAGCTGAGTTACTTGGAAAACAATTTAGTTCCCATCACGAATTACCAATCAGTGATTTCCCAAACGAAAACGACCATAATATACAAGCCAGCATAACATCAATCTCTAACACACAGGTTACACCTAAGGCATTCTTTCGTCCCACGGACGTTAAATGTATAATAAAAAAAATTAAGACCAATAAAGCGGCCGGTGAAGACAATATGAAGCCAATAGTAATAAAAAATCTACCAAGGAAATGCATCGTTTTCTTAACCCAAATATACAATGCATGTCTTTGCCTGTCATATTTTCCAAATTTATGGAAAATCGCTAAAGTCGTTCCAATACTTAAACCAGATAAAAATCCTGAGATCGTTTCTAGTTATCGACCAATTAGTCTTCTTAGCGGTTTGTCGAAAATTTTCGAAAAACTCATCCATGGTTTACTCAGCAAATTCACTAATGATAATAAGATAGTCCCAAATTTCCAATGTGGCTTCCGATCTGGACATAGTACAGAACATCAGCTGAAAAGAATTACTAAAGACATCAAACAGGGATTCACGAACGGGCTCTCCACTGGCGCTATCTTCCTCGATATTGAGAAAGCATTCGATAGAGTTTGGCATGATGGGTTATTGCACAAAATATTTATTCATCATTATCCAATCGAAATAATCAAAATTATCAAAAGCTTCCTATCGAATCGGAAATTTTGAGTGCAAGTTAATTCCGAAATGTCAAATCTATACTCGGCGCCTGCTGGGGTACCACAAGGTTCCGTGCTGAGTCCAACCCTATACAATATCTACACCAGTGATATTCCAACAATACCTAAATGTAAACTCGCACAGTTCGCAGATGACACCGCTGTCTATACTTCCCACAAAAACCCACAAGATATCATAGAAAACCTAGAAAATGGATTTAACATTCTAGAACAGTATTACTCCCGCTGGAAAATAAAATTCAACATAGGCAAGACTCAGGCTATGTTTTTTACACGGCGTAGGTCCCCTAGATTCTTACCCGAAAGAAATGTAAAACTAAAAAATGAGGCTATCGAATGGAGTATCACAGTTAAATATTTAGGTTTTATTTTAGACAAGAAACCCTGAAACCACACATTCAGGATCGTCAAACAAAAAATAGTATCCTAACAAAATCGCTCTATCCACTAATAAACCGACGATCATTATTAAACCTAGAAAACAAACTGTATTATATAAAGTAATTTTTCAGCCAATGTTGCTATATGCTTCTCCGGTGGTAATAACAGCTGCTATATCGAACTTAACTAAAATTCAAACCGCCCAAAATAAAGTCCTAAAGATTATATTAAACCTACCACCATGGTATTCAACAGCCCGTTTACATAAAATTACAAATCTACAATACATATACGACAAATGTATTAAACATCGCGACAAATTTGCCCGTTCGTGCTCTATGCTAACCAACCCTCTTTTCAATACCTTGTATGATTAAATAGTTTAAATGATTTGAATAAATACTCTCACGTATGTTAAGTAATTTTTTATATTAATTAGTTTTAAATGAATAGTATATAAGTTTTATATATAATTAACGAGGTTTTTAAACTTTTCCTCCACCAACTACTCACTGTCAATAAACAAGATTACGGAATATAAGAAATCATTTCAAGTGCTGCTTAGGTTGTATCAATAAGCCTGAACTCCAAACTAGTATTTAAGAATCTCAACGCACTATGTTATCAATAATTATGAGAAATAAATTGAATTGAATTGACATAACATTTTACCCTATGACTCATTTGTCTTATCTCTGGATAAATTCCCTAATTATTCGTATACACCAAGCTGGAAACCTTATTTGTATCTAATGGTAACAAAGTCATTAGTTTAATGATGTTATTGATGGTGCAGTGTAGTGTTATGATGATTGTTACTCGTATCATGAATTTGACAACTCAAATTCATATGTGATAACTACCGCCCCTCTTATGCTGTGTTTTGCTAGAGAGCGGCTGGGCGATTTGCGTCTGCGGCTGGAGAGCAATTGATTCATCATTCAATGCCGGGGTTTTGTATGAAAATAGTACTAGTATGTTGGGCAGGTTGTCTATGCAATCAAGGATTTTTATATGTACGTGAGGAGAATGGATGGAAAGAGACGAATGTACTGGAGATGTAGAGTCCTTCGGTGGCAGCAAGGACATTCGAGAAAGGATATTTTTGGCAGTGAAGCGATATATGGAGAATATGGGAATCATATGAACCGGGATGAAGGGGCGAGTGTCCAGGAGTAGTGTAGATGGAATACCGGATCCTTCGGTGGCGACAAGGATATTCGAAAAAGGATACTTTTGGCAGTGAAGCGAAATACGGTCAATATGGGTGTCATATGAATCGGGGTGGACACCCGAATATCCAGGAGTAGTACGGATGGCATTTCGAGTCCTTTGGAGCGAAAAGGACATTCACGAAAGTCGAATGAAAAATGGGCAATATGGGTGTCATATGAACCGGGGTGAGGAGGCGAATGCCTAGGAGTACTATGGATGGCATTTCGAGTCCTTCGGTGCCGATAAGGATATTCGAAAAAGGATACTTTTGGCAGTGAAGCGAAATACGGTCAAGATGGGTGTCATATGAATCGGAGTGAACACCCGAATATCCAGGAGTTGTGCAGATGGCATTTCGAGTCCTTTGGAGCGAAAAGGACATTCACGAAAGTCGAATGAAAAATGGGCAATATGGGTGTCATATGAACCGGGGTGAAGAGGCGAATGCCTAGGAGTACTATGGATGGCATTTCGAGTCCTTCGGTGCCGATAAGGATATTCGAAAAAGGATACTTTTGGTAGTGAAGCGAAATACGGTCAAGATGGGTGTCATATGAATCGGAGTGAACACCCGAATATCCAGCAGTTGTGCAGATGGCATTTCGAGTCCTTTAAAGCGAAAAGGGCATTCACGAAAGTCGAATGAAAAATGGGCAATATGGGTGTCATATGAACCGGGGTGAAGAGGCGAATGTCCGGGAACACTATAAATGGCACTTAGAGTCCTTCGGTGGCAACAAGGACATTCGAAAAAGGATATTTTTGCTGGTAAGGCGAAATATGTGCAATGTGGGTGTCGTATGAATCGGGGTGAAAAGACGAATGTCCAGGAGTAGTGTAGATGGCATTTCAACTCTTTCGGTGGCGAAAAGGACATTCACGAAAGTCGAATTAAAAATGGGCAATATGGGTGTCATATGAACCGGGGTGAAGAGGCGTAGATGTAGATAGCATTTCGAGTCCTTCGTCTACTTTCGAGTCCTTCGTCTATGCGCATTTAGCCTGGTTGATAGAACGAGCGTTGTTCTGGTCCGCACCACCATTTTCGAGTAAATGCTGCGCAAGTAGACGAAGGACTCGAAATGCTGTCTACATCTACGCCTCTTCACCCCAGTTCATATGACACCCATATTGCCCATTTTTCATTCGACTTTCGTGAATGTCCTTTTCGCCACCGAAAGAGTTGAAATGCCATCTACACTACTCCTTGACATTCGTCTTTTCACCCCGATTCATACGACACCCATATTGCCCATATTTCGCCTTACCAGCAAAAATATCCTTTTTCGAATGTCCTTGTCGCCACCGAAGGATCCGGAATGCCATCCATAGTACTCCTAGGCATTCGCCTCCTCACCCCGGTTCATATGACACCCATATTGCCCATTTTTCATTCGACTTTCGTGAATGTCCTTTTCGCCACCGAAGGACTCGAAATGCCATCCGCACTACTCTTGGATATTCGGGTGTCCACCCCGATTCATATGACACCCATATTGACCGTATTTCGCTTCACTGCCAAAAGTATCCTTTTTCGAATATCCTTGATAACACCGAAGGATCCGGAATGCCATCCATAGTACTCCTAGGCATTCGCCTCTTCACCCCGGTTCATATGACACCTATATTGCCCATATTTCAATTGACTTTCTTGAATGTCCTTTTCGCCACCGAAGGACTCGAAATGCCATCCGCACTACTCTTGTATATACGGGTGTCCACCCCGATTCATATGACACCCATATTGACCGTATTTCGCTTCACTGCCAAAAGTATCCTTTTTCGAATATCCTTATCGGCACCGAAGGACTCGAAATGCCATCCATAGTACTCCTAGGCATTCGCCTCCTCACCCCGGTTCATATGACACCCATATTGCCCATATCTCAATTGACTTTCGTGAATGTCCTTTTCGCCACCGAAGGACTCGAAATGCCATCCGCACTACTCCTGGATATCGAATATCCTTGTCGCCACCGAAGGATCCGGAATTCCATCTACACTACTGGACACTCGACTCTTCATCCCGGTTCATATGACACCCATATTCCCCATATATCGCTTCACTGCCAAAAACATCCTTTCTCGAATGTCCTTGCTGCCACCGAAGGACTCTACATCTACAGTACATTCGTCTCTTTCCATCCATTCTCCTCACGTACATATAAAAATCCTTGATTGCATAGACAACCTGCCCAACATACTAGTACTATTTTCATACAAAACCCCGACATTGAATGATGAATCAATTGCTCTCCAGCCGCAGACGCAAATCGCACAGCCGCACTCTAGCAAAACACAGCATTAAGCAGAGACGTCCCGGATCTGTTGCAAATTCTTCTCAATTTGTTGGAGGATGTTTTGAATACTAGGTTGCTTTTGACATGGATATGTCTTATAGCTGGGGGTCATCCTAAAAATTTGTGCGTCACACGAAATGTCTGTTTTGACATGGATATGTCTTATAGCTGGGGGTCATCCTAAAAATCTGTCCGTCACACGAAATGTCTGTTTTTCTACTCGGGGGTCAGAAGAGGAAACAAGCCCATTGAAAATTTTTCCGAGTTATATGAATGTAGTGGCCGATCCTCAGTCAATCCGAGTCAGTCATCAAAGGGAACTCACGAAAATCGAAAAACATCGCGTCATGAACTGACTAAACAACCAGGCACCCATAAAACAAGTCAACATCATTCAACTGCCATCCCCTCGTGATTCAAATCTGCTCACAACACCAGCCACATCCAGACAACCTGTCTCCCTCACTCGTGCACAGCGCTATGGCTCCTCCTTCACAGCAATCTTTTTGTTTTCATCAATTAGTCACTAACCTGACTCAGTAAGAAAATCGTTGGGGTAGGTCGGGAAATAGCTTCAACTTCACACACACACACACATACACACACACTCGTATGCACGCAATGGAGAGACGGTTGAGTCGAAGAAGTTCAATGGATGGGTGTTGCTTCGTCATCGGCGACAGTGCGAAAGAGATGCTTGCTCCACGGACCTTGGACTACACTTCCGCGGCGGATCCACCCCTTTCTTGTGATGGCCAATCCCATCCAGCCGACTGAAATCAGTGTCACCAAGGTCACCAACGTGTTTTTCCCGTGAGATGTAAGGAACTTAAGACCGTACTTGTATCGCGCATACCGCGTACTATCACGATCGATGATAAGTATATCAACTAACAGTCCACAATTCTGATTTAGTGAGGAGAATAATGCAAATGATGCAGTTTGTGCAGCGCGGATAACGTAAACGTTAATGCAATAAAATTGTGTTGTCGCGCTTACCGTCTTTAGACTTAGACGAGTACTATCTAAGTATCTTATAGTAAGTGTGTTTAGCTAGACCGCGGCTTGACGCGATCGATTGCGGATTTACGTACTAACGAAGCAGAGGCGCATATAAAATATGGAGAGTGTATGATCGCTTGATCCACACACGGGGCAACGGTTGGGTTAATTTGTATTCTCCTGTACACTATGCGGGACGGTATGTCTTGAAAATGATACAAAGTATCTACACTCCATGCATGGATATGTATTATGCCTACCGAAAGCGTGGGACGTGTTTTGTCGAATGATTTCATCCAGTATAACTATACTGGGATCTTTATAAAACTTACGTCGATATCTTCAACACAACAGGTTCCACGTAGTCGGTAGCCAAGGACATATCCATGTTCCGATGTAACTGCATGCAGTGTAGATACTTTGTATCATTTTCTACTCGGGGGTCAGAAGAGGAAACAAGCCCATTGAAAATTTTTCTTTTCTGGCTGTGCATGTCGTTTGAGTGAAGTGGTCATTGTGCATGGCTGTTGCTTGTAGGTTGATTTGATAGCGATAAAGGTTGATGTTGTGGACGGCAAGAAATAACATAGTGTACGGGTGAAAGGGCGGACTCCGCCAATTCCCATTCATCATTTAATAAAATAGCCCGTGTTGTACTATCTGAATCACTAGGGTCCCAGAAAAGGTAGCAAGTAGTCAGTTCGACTAACATTTGGACATGCACAGACGCAATTTGAGAGAGTGTACATAGTTCCCGCCCCCCCCCCCCCCCCCCCCCCCCCCCGAAGATGAGCGAGAGCGGATGAAGTTCATTCGAGCCAAATCGGGTGATCCAGCGACTGTGTTTGTGCATTTGCAATGGCGGCGATTTGAGGTCTGACTGGTCCACAATGTGGGCCCCCACCACACGTGCAATAAACAGATAGAACAAAATGGCGGACTTATACTAGGCGAGTTAGAATCTCTCAAGTCCCGAAATAAAGAAATATTCGTCGCAGGATGTTATTTATATGTTATGATGTATTGTACATTCAGAGGTCTGCAGAAGATCAAATGCCTCCCTTCCGCAAAAATTCCAAAATGTTCAAAATGGCTGGAATCCAAACAAATAAAATACCGCGCGTTGTACTACATATCTGAATCAATAAGGTCCAAGAAAAAGTAGCAAGTAGTCAGTTCGACTAACATTTGGACATGCGCAGACGCAATTTGAGAGTGTGTCCATTACATAGTTCCCGCCCCCGAAGATAGAGATCGAGAGCCATCGCGGATGAAGTTCATTCTATCCAAATGGTTGTGCATTTGCAATGGCGGCGATTTAAGGTCTGACTGGCCGACAATGTGGGCCCCCACCACACATGCAATAAACATATCATAAAACAAAATGGCAGATTCGTACTGCGCGAGTTAATATCTCCCAAGCCCCCAAATAGAGAAATATTCGTCGCAGGATGGTATAGTTCCGGGCAGCTCATCGTGACATGATGTACATACAGAGGTCTGCAGAAGATCAAATGCCCCCCCCCCCCTTCTGCAAAAATTCCGAAATTTTTCTTGTGCATTCTCTTTGTGCGTGTGTTGGAATGTTTTGTTTACTTTTGTTAGTTTCCCTTTCTATTTGCCGGACACAATTGCATAGAGTCGCACGCGTTACTTGAGAAACGGCTTGTGTGTGCCGAACCCGGACTGTTGATTAAAGGGCGGGATGAGGCGGATAGTGTGGGAGCGATTTTGCAATAGATACACAAACACAATACACGTCCGATTGGGAAAAGATGGTGGGAAGCGTGATTGCGATTAGCAGAAACGTACTCAGAGAAATGTCGATAGGCTGCAGTCTGCAAACTGTACCGAACGGGTAGATGGAATAGGTAGATGGAACAGGGTGCACGAGAGGAGGTGAATATTGCACACACGCGATGCAAACGAAAACGAAACGATCCCGCGATAGAAAGGAGCCCAAGCGGACAGGACAAAGCGAAGCAGAATTTATGACGAGTATCTACACTGCCACCAGATACAATACATGGGTACATGGATATGTCTTATGCCTACCGAAAGCGTGGGACGTGTTTTTTCGAATGATTTCATCCAGTATAACTATACTGGGATCTTTATAAAACTTACGTCGATATCTTCAACACAACAGGTTCCACGCAGTCGGTAGTCATAGACATATCCATGTTCCGATGTATCTGCATGCAGTGTAGATACTTTGTACCTTTTTTGAAATGTGCCTGTCTGTTGCTGACCACATGTTGCTCACGATGTTTGTTGTACCATAATACGAGAATGCTAATGATAAACGTTACGATGACGCGACGGTAGCACCAATGATCCAGTACATTTGTTGTACTCCGATCTGTTCGGCCATTTGATCAATTTTCTCTAAGTTTTGTATGTGAACCTGTTGGAGATAGGGAAGAGAAAGTAAAGTTGAATGTTGGGATACCTTCAGTTTGAAGACGTTCGGCGTTTGTGGTTCCATAGTCGGTTTCTTCTTTGATACTGGGAACAGAGTACGGTTGATGTATATGTCACTCGCGTGGATTACCAGGAAGGTTCCGTCTACATTTATATCCTGGCCGTTCTCGTTGACTACTGCCTTTTGATCGTTGATGAGCAGGGTGTTTTCGTCGATCTGCATTACTGGTTGTACATGGTGTGCGGTCGTTGTTCCACATGTGGCGGTATCGTTATTGAAGATGTGTTTCAGGCAAAGATCACGCGGGTCCTGTCGGCAGAATAAAATTCCTATTGTTTCCTTGCAATAGTGCAGTGGTGAATTCCCCGATGCACACATAGAAATATGGTCGTTGCTTAGGTTTAACATTATTTTGTTGTGGACTACCGGAATCAATAAGTTGTCGACACAGATACCGAATTTAGTTGAGTTGCAGTTTTACAAAAGTATGATATCACAGTAGCAGTTATCACGGTAAGAAGTTAATTGGAAATTAGGTCACTATTCACGCACAAGAAAGTATAATGTCGTAGCAAAAATTAAACACGGCGAAAAGAATTAAAAAGTTTTTAGTTATTGCGCAGTATGAATGGATTGGAAATTTGGGTCAATCACTTTGCGAAACTTACTACTAGTGAATGGAAAAAGTACAGAGTAGTAAAAATATGAGTAAATGGTTTTAATTGGAGTAAAAAGAAAAACACGTCCGAGCTGGTTGACGGTTGGATTGAATATTTAATTATATTGTTAGATATTTAATTATATTGTTATCTGAGTAAACTTTTACATTAGAAGCTAACATTAGTTCATTTAGGCTAACGTTAAAATTCGTATTAATTAATTGTTTAATATCATAGTCTGAGAGAATAATCGGGTTTACAATGTTGGATTTGGCGAAAATAACCGAATAGACGATATTATCTAATACACTAATTGCTCTTTGATTTCTTACTGAAATTAACTGGAATAAATTTGGACTAACTGAATCTTCATCTTTGTAATAATAGTTACGGCGTAGCGCATTAATTTGTGTTGTAAGTTCGTTAATTTTTTTTGTAAGTTCAGTGTTGATTTCTATTTGCTGATTCTCGGCCGCAATGAGCCTAGATTGTTTTTCATTTATAATAAGAAGATCGCTATGATCAGGGGTTCCTGCGATAAACTTTAATGCGGACCCTATAAAGTCAATTGATCTTCTTTTTCTATGGAATCTAAGAGAGTTTAGTAATCTATTGATTTCATTGTAATCGGCTTCGAGGGATGCCTTTTCTTCCTGACCATGAAATAGCTTTTCAAAATTATTAATATCGGTGGCTATTAGTTCGAATTCGGTTAAGTTTGTAGAATGGACCAAGTTAGTACAATATAATCCTCATAAATCGCGACGTTGCCTTTTCGGAATGGTATATACATCGATGTTGTAAAATCCAACAATTTTGCGTTGGATGTGGTGAAGGTCAATAACCTGAAAAAAATTTAACGTATATTGTCTTTGTGGATTTTCTTTCCATCTACGAGAACAGAAGTCCCTATGTCTTCTTGGACGATTTTTCTTACGTATCTACTTGTAAGTTTAGTGCCTCTTCGTTTGTCTCTCTTAACATAAATTTCCTCCCCGGGAGAAAATTTTCGAATGGTTCGTTTTGTATTACGTGAGTAGTTTTGTTTCTCCTGACTTTCTTGTAGAAGATGCCTAATTTGATCAGTTTCATTTTTTGACAATGCGAATATCACATCTATAGGTCTTCGCTTAGTAATCGAGTGGACTGAGTTGTTGTATTTTATAACAGCTGTTAGGATGGTTTCTTCCACGTCAGTAGTGCTATCCTCAATATTCAGAGCTCTAGAGATTTCACTTAGTGTCGAATGAAATCGCTCAATTTGTCCGTTGCTTTCACTGTGCATTGGAGGTATGGTATGATGAGACATACCGAACTTATTTTGAATAAGGGATTTAATAGTTTGGGAGCAAAATAATGGTTCGTTATCCGTAACTAGCAGTTTTGGGTTTTTGAAAAATCCAATAGTTTTGAGAATAGCGTTTTTCACGTCAACTATACCGCGAGATGGTATTGGTTCCGCAATGGCGAACTTAGAAAATTTATCGATACATGTCAAAAAATTGAGCTTATTTGTGCTATACACGTCCATATGCAAAATTTCGCCAGGATAATTGGGAATGGGGGTGGAACCCAATGTGTGCCTTTTTGGGTGTCTAACATACTTCGCTTGTATGCATAATTTACATTTTGCTGCAAAAACCTGTATTTGTTTCCTTAATTTTGGGAAAAAGTAGTTATCGATTATTTGTTGGTAGTTTTCGTTGTATGATCGATGGGCTCTCTCATGTTCGTTAGCTATGATTTCCGCTTGATCATCAGGATTGAGGATATCCATTACGAATTTGGAAGTATGCTTGAAGCGCACCGCAGGAAAACGTTTTATCAATTCATCCTGAATTTTGCCTAATTCTTCAAGCGGACAAAATATACCGTTCACAATTTCGTAATTGATGGCTTTTTTCAAAACAGAAAATAGTGATTGCGAGTCCTTATACTGGATGTTGTGTCGAAGATAGCCTGGGAATGGTGTAGTTGTTTTAATCCCAGTCGCCTTTGTCAAGGACAAAAATATTTGATTTTTAAAGCTATTTATTGGTTCTGATACCGTTCGAATGTACTCCGTGAGTGACACCTCGCTGTTTGTACAGTTTTCGTTTATATGTAATATCATTCTGACGAAGGTGCTGAACGTACTGACGGAATAAGGCATCAGCTACCACATTGCTATTTCCTGGTTTGTAATGAAACTTAGGGGCAAATTCTTCGATAAAACTTCTCCATCGCTTAAGTTTAGTGTTTGGGTTACGATCAGAAATTGAAAATGGAAGTGGTTGATGGTCTGTGAATATATTCAGATTGCTTACACCATATAGGTAGTTTCGCAATGCTTGTAACGCCCACACTATGGCTAACATTTCTCTCTCATTTATTGCGTAATTTTCTTCTGTAGACGTCAGTGTGCGTGATGCAAAGGTAATAGGTTTCCCATTTTGTGAGAGCACAGCCCCTATAGCGACAGAGGAGGCGTCGGTTGTGAGATCAAATGGCTTAGAGAAGTCTGGGAATAGAAGAGTAACATCTTCAGAAGCGAGAATTTTCTTTAGTTTATTAAATGCATCTTTTGCTTCTGCAGATAAAGATATCTTCTTATTCTTGGATTGTTTAGCGCTAGTATTACCATTGTCACCCCTCAGTATCTGGGTTAACGGTTTAGCGATTAATGCATAGTTTTTCATAAATCGTCTATAGTATCCTGATAGACCAAGAAATGATCGCAAAGATCGAAGGGTATTAGGTTCTTCGTATTGGAGAATTGTTCGAACTTTATCCTCGGATGTTCTTAGCCCATTATGGGAAACTGTGAATCCAAGGAATTCAGTGCTTGTTTTAAAAAAACGTCGTTTTTTCTAAAGCAATACTCATGTTTGCTTGTAATAATGTATTCAAGATTATGCCTACATCTTTCGTGTGTGTCTTTGCATCTTTAGAAAAAATTATGACGTCGTCCATATAAACATGACAACGTGTACCTATGTCGTCTCGCAAAATATCATCGATCGCCCTCTGGAAAATTGCAGGCGCATTTTTTAGTCCAAATGGCAGTCGACAGAATTCATACTTGCCATTATTAACTGAAAATGCTGTCTTCTCACGATCGTTTTCCGCTAGGAGAATTTGATGAAACCCTGATCGCAAATCTATGGTAGAAAAGAATTTCGAACCTGAGAGATTAGCGAGAATTACTGATACATCTGGTATCGGGTAGCGATCAGAAATCGTCTTGCTGTTTAGCTTGCGAAAATCGATTACCAATCGTTTCTTTTGAATTTAAATTGGAATTGTTTGTGACACTTGGTTTCATTCTGCACACCAACTTAGTATGCGTCTGTAGCTTAGCTCGGTAACGCACCGGGCATTTTTTTGCTACTCGAAACACGGTCTCTGCGGTTCGCGCCCCGCAACGGGACCAACTATTTTTTTTATTCTCAAATTCCCTCTGAATTAATTTCTCCGAGCTTAGTGGTTTCGTATGGATAGTAGCACTCATCAGGTCTTGCATCTTTGCAGCTATCCATGTGCAAGACGACCACGAAAGTGTGAGAATTCTGTTTGTATTAAGCCGTGAAGGCGTGATTTTACTTGAAAACTCGACCGTGGAGGTCTAGATGGTGTGAAGCACTTATATTAACTCACTAGAGGGGTGGAGAGAGGGTGAGAAGTGGAGATATTTGTTCCCTGGCAATTTTACTTTATGTATTAATGTTCTTGCAAATGTACAAGTGCGAATCATTTTCAATTTAAATTGGAATTGTTTGTGACACTTGGTTTCATTCTGCACACCAACTTAGTATGCGTCTGTAGCTTAGCTCGGTAACGCACCGGGCATTTTTTTGCTACTCGAAACACGGTCTCTGCGGTTCGCGCCCCGCAACGGGACCAACTATTTTTTTTATTCTCAAATTCCCTCTGAATTAATTTCTCCGAGCTTAGTGGTTTCGTATGGATAGTAGCACTCATCAGGTCTTGCATCTTTGCAGCTATCCATGTGCAAGAACATTAATACATAAAGTAAAATTGCCAGGGAACAAATATCTCCACTTCTCACCCTCTCTCCACCCCTCTAGTGAGTTAATATAAGTGCTTCACACCATCTAGACCTCCACGGTCGAGTTTTCAAGTAAAATCACGCCTTCACGGCTTAATACAAACAGAATTCTCACACTTTCGTGGTCGTCTTGCACATGGATAGCTGCAAAGATGCAAGACCTGATGAGTGCTACTATCCATACGAAACCACTAAGCTCGGAGAAATTAATTCAGAGGGAATTTGAGAATAAAAAAAATAGTTGGTCCCGTTGCGGGGCGCGAACCGCAGAGACCGTGTTTCGAGTAGCAAAAAAATGCCCGGTGCGTTACCGAGCTAAGCTACAGACGCATACTAAGTTGGTGTGCAGAATGAAACCAAGTGTCACAAACAATTCCAATTTAAATTGAAAATGATTCGCACTTGTACATTTGCAAGAACGTTTCTTTTGATTACCGAGTTCATCAGTGCCTTTTTTATTGACAATCCAGATAGGATTATTGTATGGAGACCTACTTTTGCGAATGATACCGTCTTACAGCATTGAACTTATCTCCTTCTCGACAAAATCTTTTGCAGACATTTGATAAGGGTAACTACGACCGTATATTGGTTCATTTGTTGTAGTTCTGATAGTGGCCAACACGGTTGTATTGTATGGCAAAGCTTTGTTTGAGTCGGAAAAGACTTCAGAGTTATCATTTATAACCGATTTAAATTCTGATCGAACTTCTTCAGGAATTTCCTTATAGTTGATCTGAAGATTGTTTACTTGAGCACATTCCATAAAGAGAAGGGGTTCAACGCCATTTTTATATTTTAGTTTATTTGACCTGGTTTCTACCGTAGCATCTATCTTTTGTAAGAAGTCATATCCTATAATGCCATCAAAATTTGTAAGAGTGGGTAAAATAAAAAAGGTTGTCTCTTGTCCTAGGATACGTATTACACATTTTTTTTGAAATACGTGTATTTCCATTAATCGATGACACATTAAATGGTGTTTCGACGGGTGTAATAGTTGTTAGAAAGGGAAATTCATGTATATAATTTTTAGCTGCCCCAGTATCGATTAATAATTTCAGCTTTTGCTCATTGTTTGCTGTTTTTTTGATAAAAGGTAAGCGAGAACTGCCGCTTAAACAGTTTAACTGATCCCCTATATATGCGTCATTTTCATTTTCCTGGTTATTTTCATAGTCATATATGCCAGCTTCCCAGGAAACATAATCGGAATTATCATCTCCTATATTAATGTTATTAATGCGCTGAATCTTATTATTCCCTCTACTTCGGTCAGAACCCTGACGACGAAAATTATTTGGTCGAGGAAATGAGAACTCTTGACTCTGATGAAAAGCACGATTTTGTTGACTAGGACCAGGATTCATTCCTTGTCTATTTTGCGAATTCATGTGACTAGGACCTGGATTTATTTGTTGTCTACTCTGCGAATTTGTATTCATGACATTTCGAGAATTTATATTGTACTGCAACCGTGAATCGGTTGTACCTACTTCCATAGGTTCAGGAGGGGATAGAACGTCTTGCCTCATCACAGGTACTATTTTGTACTGCGGATAATTCTTTCGGGGAATTGGGTTATACATTCTACCTTCCGCAAATGTATTAGCAAAGGCTGATCTTCTTTGGTTCACTTCCAGTTCCTGAGCTAGAGCTAAGGCACTTGGAAGATCAGCAGGCCTACTTGAAAATACAATAGTATGTCACTTATTGGACGATTCAACCCAGATATGAATACACGGAGTGCATCGCTCCTATACTTAGCATTGAGCAATCGCAATGCATCCTTGTCGTCTGCATATTGCATTATTGCTTTGTTTGTTATTAAGGTTAACTGTTTTTCGACAGCATCGTAATATTGGGTAGTGGACATTCGGCCTTGCCTGAGCGTAGAAAGTTCCTGCTCCAGAAGGTGAAGGGGCCGTTTGTCCGAATACGTGTGATCTAACCTAGCAAGGATCGCATCAAAATTTAACGGAGTACTGAAAGATGACAGAACCGTATCTGCGGATCCTGTAATTTTGTTCCGGATAATTGCTACGGCTTGGTAGTGCCTATTTGACCCGAGAAACTTTTCGTAAGGTTTAATTGCTGCCTTAGCGGATTGTCGCCAGGACGGATACTTTTCAGTGACTCCAGAGAATTCTGGTACTGTCTTCACGACGTCAAGCGAAATATCGCATTGAACCGCGTCATTTATTTCTAAGTCCTCGTACTTTTCTACAGACGTAGAAGAAGACATCAAATTAAATTGAGCAGACAAATTTCTTATTTGTGTTTCGTAATCTGTTTTTGCCTCGGTCCTGATTTGAGACTTAGCTCTATCAATTTGGACTTGCATTTGAGCGGATAGCTTGTGAGCCATTTCCGTGGTGACTTAAGCCACCAAATGCTCAATTGCTTCTGCACTCAGAGACATTTTTGGAGAAAGAGGGAGAAAAGACGAAGCAAAAAAAATGAGACTTTTTGTGTCAAAATGTGATAGCAATATCGTCTATAAGGCTTTACAAATGGGATGTACTTACAGTATTACTAGTAACATTTCGGCACTTATTTTTAATGTCCGCTATATCACTATTTTATGTATTTGCCCACTTTGTCCTGTCCAGTTATAATATTCACTCTGCACTATGTCTTTAAAATATTTTATTTTTCCGCAATTTTCTTTCTATATTTTTTTTTAAAAGCCGCGTTTTGATCGCGAGCTTCGTTTTACTGTATGTTAATACGGTTAAGTCTCGATTTCGCGTTCGGTCGCGAGTTTCGTTTTTCCGGTGTTATCACGTCTTTAAAGTATTGTATTTGAATTACTATTTTAACCGCGATATCCCAGAACGTTGGGCACCAGTTAAGAATAAAATAAACTTCTACTCTTTATAATATTCTTTATTGAAAAGTGCCGGACTACTGATGGTCCGGTGGTACTTTAACAACTGAACTTATTTCTATAATAAATTCGCTTAAATACTATTCTTTATCAATTCCTTAGCCTAATGAGCTACTAGGGAAAATACATAACATTTTACCATATGACTCATTTGTCTTATCTCTGGATAAATTCCCTAATTATTCCTATACACCAAGCTGGAAACCTTTTTTGTATCTACCTATAATGGTAACAAAGTCATTAGTTTAATGATGTTATTGATGGTGCAGTGTAGTGTTATAATGATTGTTACTCGTATCATGAATTTGACAACTCAAATTCATATGTGATAACTAATGCCCCAAGTTTTTTTAATGGACATCCGTTGGCAAAATCTAATCCTTTATTTTCAATCATCGATTCGTTAAACCACAATAGTTTAATTTCATCCATGAGATTGCTTGCCAACGGATGTTCATCCATGAAAAAAACTTGGGGCATTCGACGCGTTTACTTGGCAAATGTACAATACATGAGGGGGCATACTGCGTATAGTGAGACACGGTGACGGATAATGAAAAAAATTAAATACCGGGTGCCAATATTTGGAGATCGTAGGAAAAATTTCATGAAATTTTTAAACTTGGCACGATGGTAGTTGGTGGAGGATATTAAACTAAAATTTCTGTAGGTGGGGTGCTAGCTCGCGCGGGGGGAGGGGGTAAAAAGGGAGTTTTTTTTTGTTTTTTTTTGTTTTTTTTTTTGTTTTTTTTTTTTTTTGTTTCTTTGCTTGAAACTCCGTAACTATCAGTTCTAGCAACTTTCCGAGACAAAATTAAAGAGCGGAACGTTCTGATACACCCCCCATTTTGAACCGCTAATATTTTTTTAATTGACGAGAACCAAACTTTTAAATGCTGCATGTAACTAGCACGTAATTCTGACATGGTTTTTAATACAATAAGATTAGTTAATTATTTCTAGTGGGGGGGGGGGGGGGGTGTGTGTAGCGCAACGTTCCTCCACACCCCCCGTTTTGAAGTGTCAATATTTTTTTTAAATTGACGAGCACAAAACTTTTAAATGCGGCACATAACTATACAATAGTTGTTTATGCAATTTGCGTTAGTGGGGGGTGCAGCGGAACGCACCTTTTCTCGTCTCTTTCTCTACTCGTCTTCTTCTCGTTTTCAAATCGAGAACAAAAGAGAAAGAGAGGGGAAGAACCAGTATAAATAAAGCTGCAAAGACTCAACAGCAATACTAACTTTCTTGTTTTCAAATCCAGAACAGAAGAGGACGTTTTGACCGAGTCATCGCCCTTTTATAACCTTTGTTCCGCTAATTCTTCCGTATTACTTTGTTTCGTACATTTTAATTCCCGTATTACAGAATACATACATGGACAATGTCAATGGTTGTACCCAAGGCACACACCAATGTGGGATCCTTATTGTGAATTGTACTCTACCAACTTTAAGAATCGTCGGCAACGGTACTTTCAAAATTTATTTGATAAGTGTTTTGACATTGCTTCCGATTCTGCTGGACGTTGCATTTCATTTTGGCGTGGGTTTTGTGCAATAAGTCGGAAGTGACTTTCCTGACAAATGTACGAGCAAAAAGTCATGGTACTGATGAAGAGTGTTGTGAGTGGCACCAGTTCAATATAATCCGCGAGCATCTGGCCGGCAAGGTTGAACTAATTCGCCATAACAGATTATAGTGCTGGATTAGATAAGTACTCCACTCATGTTATGGAAGTCAAAAGTACTTTGTGTGATGTCCTCTTTTGCAGGAGAGCCAAGATGTTTCTTCGTCTGAATGGAGACTACTATTGTTAGGATGAATTCCACATATTGGCGACGATCGGTGGAGTGTTTTATAGTTGAGGAGGAGGAGATACAAAAGGTAAATACTATACTGCTAAATCCTACCTAGACCGCCCATTTCACCTAACTCCTAACATATCAAGTACCATATCTTACATTACTACAAATTCTTATCATGAGTCCTCTGAGTGTTTCCGTAAACGCGCCATAACAATTTGTATATTTAGACAAATAGTATAGACCACACAAGAGTGCTCAACCCATACAACTTTACCCTCCGCCGGATGATTTGTATGTATTGATTCTCTTGTGTATCTCTCTTGTGTAGTCTATATACTATTTGCCAATACATGCAAATCTACTGGCGGAGGTGAAAGTTCTATGGAGTGATCACTCTTGTGAACGACTTCATATGCCTGGGCTGCAACTTGTCAAAGGACGCCAACGAAACTGACGAATTCAAGCGACGGATACAGCTAACAAATAAGACCTTTTTCTCGGTTCTCCCCATAACACTGTCCGATATGGATTTTGGCACTTGACCAATGAAAACTGATTTCGATAGGTTTTTTCCCCCTAGAATTCGAATCGGGGAACGGAATTCAAGAATTGGCTCTTGCTTTCGAAAAAAACGGGGTCAAAAGTACGAAAAAACCCGTTTTTGGCCTTTTTTGAGGGCGTGTAAAAATGGAACGCGAGCCAATAGAACCTTCTAAGATGGATGAAATGAAAGCTTGACTTTTGGCCTTTCAGAGTAAAAAGCAAAAAGCCACATGCCAGATAAAAAAAACCAACGTATGATACCCTTTACGCGGAGGCTTCGTTGTAACTTATGGTGCATTTGCCACTTTGAAATTAGTAGTAAAACTTGTTCTAATTTCATTGTTCCTATGAGAGGTATATGAAATATTTTAGTAGGCCGTATTCAACAAAATCTAGGAACGTGGTTTGGCAATCAATGTGATTGAATAATATGAAATTTGGTGAAGATATCTTCAGAAATAAAAAAGTTTTTCTAAAGAAAACTTGCTTTTGTAACGGTCGTTCCTATAACAGCTGTACGATAGAGTAGTCCAACTTCAACTGGATTCCGACGTATGAATTGACTAAAGCTACTATTGATTAGTGTGAAATTTGAAAAAGATATCTTTAGAAATAAAAAAGTTTTTCTCACAAAGACGAATTTTTAAACCGGTTGTTCCTATGGCAGCTATTTGACATAGTGGTCCAATTCCGTTGGTTCCGACATATATACAGCGTGCAATAGAAAGAAGGCTTTGTACAAAATTGCAGCTTGATAGCTTTAAAACTGAGGGACTAGTTTGCATAGAAACAGACAGACGGACAAAGCCTAATCGACTCGTCTCATCATACTGACCAAGAATATAATAGTTTATATGGTCGGAGATGCTTCCTTCTGTGCGTCGCAAAGTTAATATACCCTATCACATCCGTGAAGTGTATAAAAAATAAAATCGACTCAAAATAAACTATTTACATGCAATAATTGTAAATACCTGTATTAACATCTCAATAAGCCCTATCTTTAATAATTAAATAACCCACCTACTCGTAGTACTTGAAATATGAACGTGTGTTTAGTCTTTTGAAGATCCGAATGATTTCAAACCAGACTGAAGCTTCGCTTCGGCCTGGAGTCCGAAGCGTGTATACCCTAGACTTGTACAGACCTAGTGGGGATACCAAAAGTACCAATTGGCAACGACCATATGCATTAAAAGTAAGTTTCCTATATGGCCAGTTTATAGGGGAGGTTGGCATACATTCATGAGGATCTTGGCCATTCTAAAAATCAATTAACTAACCCATTCTACAAATATTTGTCGAATTTTTCAAGCCGCTAGCTTCATTCTATCGAAAGTTATTGCTTATTTGAAGTCTCACTTGTAGGGGTGGTAGAAGTTCCTTGGATCGGATCTTGCCCATCATAGCCACCAACCAATTAGATCACCCTACAAACATTAAAAAAAAAGATTTCAGGTGTCTAGCTTTACTCTATCGAAAGTTATCGCTTATTTGAAGTTTTATTTGTAGGGGAAGCAGGGGTTTCATTGGTCGGATTTTACGTATTTTCAGTATTAGCCAACTGGATCCTACTACAAATATTTGACCAAAATTTCAAGTCGCTAGCTTCATTTTGTCGTAAGTTATCGCTTATTTAAAATTTCATTTCTAGGGGAGGTAGGGGCTCCTTAGGTCGGATCTAACCCATCCTTAATGCCAACTAACCCAATCTCAGTTCAAACATTCGACCAAAATTTCAAGTCGCTGGCTTCATTCTCTCAAAAGTTATCGCTTATTTGAAGTTGCATTTGTAGGGTGGGTAGGGGTTCCTTAGGTCGGATCTTGCCCATTTTCAATACCAACTAACAGGATGTTACTACCAACTTGCTGCCAAATTTTCAACTCGTTAGTGTAATTCTATCGAAAGTTATCGTAATTAAAGTAATATTTAATTTTTTGAATTTTGTAGGGGAGGTAGGCGTTCCTTTGATCTGATTATACCCAGCTTACTAAAACCCAAGCAGCTTCTCACCTCAGGGTTACATACCAAAAACAGATGTCTACGTCAATTTGTTCAAGAGTTATGGACAAAAAACCTGAAAAGTAGGGTAGTACGGGGCTCTTTGTAAGAAAATTGCCGTTAGTTTTCAACTGATCGATTTTATTTTTCCAAGAGAGTATAAGATCACCCTCGCGAGCAAACTACCATAGCTAGAGCTTTTCATGTTTATTTAATCGGGAGTTATGGACACATTTAAGTATTTTACATATGTAGGGGAGGTAGGCGTTCTCTTGGCTCGATCATGCCCATTTTCAATACCAACCAACTAGATCATACTTCCAACATCTGGCCAAAATTTCAAGGCTCTAGCTTTATTCTGTCGAAAGTTATCGTGCGAACGGACAGACAGGCAGACAGACAGACAGACAGACAGCCAGACAGACAGACATGGCTAAATCGAATCAGGAGGTGACCCTGATCATTTATATATACACATTGCTATACCTCCGGAGCCTCCTTTAAGGTGTTACATATTTCCGTCGTGACAAAAACAATATACCCTATACTAAAAGTCTAGGGTATAAAAAGCAGCCTGAATTGTGAGAGTCGAGGGGACTCGCAATAAAAAAGCATCCCGAATTGTGATTGGCGAGGTGACTCACAACAAAAAAAATCATTCCGAATTGGTGTGGGCTAGAGAAATAACGAGATGAAAGTTTGAGGATGAAGAGAACAGCGAGCGCGAAGCTGGAAGCGCGTGGTGGAATTGGTGCGCAGACGTGTACAAAGTCTGTTCCTGACCATTTAAAGCTCATGGCACCTGCTTTTTACTCTGAAAGGCCAAAAACCAAGCTTTCATTTCATCCATCTTAGCGTACGTTTATACTATGGCGGTGGCGGCGACGTTTTTTTTCCGCCGACGTTCGACGTTAAAAAAACGTCGTTTGCTTGTGATTATATTACGACGTTTTTTAACGACGTACGTGGAATCATTCGGTATTTCTTGAGCCTACATCATGGATAGACGGAGAATATTGCTGCTTTGTGCATTGGAAGCAGATGTGCTTCTCATGTTCACAACTAAAATACATAATATTTCACATGTAGAAACAAATCAACAAATATATCCCCATCCTCACCCTTATCCGTATTCTCATCTTTTCATTATCAAATATCCTTATCCTCCTCCGCATTCTCGAGCTCCAACAATTTTTTATCCACAATCTTATCCTCATCCGCAAAACAATATCCCTACTAAACCACCACAACAAAGAGTAATTGCATGTAATTATTAAAAAGATTCAAGAAAAAACGCTGCCGTTACCGTCGTAATATAAACTCTGCCATATAATTGCACGTGTTTATAGTGGACGTCGACGTCGACGTTCGAACGCCAGTCCGCCAACATGCGACGTTAAAAATTTTGGACGCGACGTTTTAACGTCGAACGCTACCGCGCCTAATAACAACGTTCCCATTCATTTCCATGTGTTGCTAGCCATTAATTGCTTCGACGGAAAAAAAAACGTCGCCGCCACCGCCATAGTATAAACGTACGCTTAGGAGGTTCTGTTGGCTCGCGTTACATTTTTACACGCCCTTAAAAAAGGCCAAAAACCCGTTTTTCGTACTTCTGACCCCGTTTTTCTTGAAAACTAGGGCAATTCTTGAATTCCGCTTCCAGATTCGGTTTCTACGGAAAAAAACCTATCGAAATCAGTTTTCATTGCTCAAGTGCCGAAAAAAGGTTCGAAAATGTCGGATAGTGAATCAAATCGAAGCATGTGCACAGAAACACGGAGCTCCACGTGTACAAAACCATTATACGACCAGTGCTATGCTATCGCTGCGAAGCAAAAACTTAACAACAACTCAAGTTTGCGATGGAGATGGATGGCGCATCCGGTACAGCCATGAGTTTTATCAACTCTACGATAAGCTGGAAATTTCGAAAATCGTCGAACTACAGTGACTTTTACGGGAAGCGAGACTGCGAGGACGACCGAGAGCTTGTTGGGAGAGCTCGGTATATGCGGAAGCCGCCCAACTACTGGGCTTCCAAGATTGGAGCACGCGGTAACGTGACCGAGATAATTGGAGGACAACGATCCAGGCTGCCAAGGCCCGACTTCGGGCTCGCGCCATGATGATGATGATGAATTTAAAATGTTAACACATTTTTGCAGATATTTGCGACTTTATTTAGTCATATTGTGTAAACCGGAAGATAGAGGACTTCGTCCGCAATCCGAGGGTCTTACCTACTCCCCTCTGACGCCTATCCCACCAATCTTTACTTTTTCAGAAATGGTTAACTCCAATTCGCTCTAGAAACAATAAGCAATATTCAACTTTGCAGTACTCGTAATACTAGTATGTAGTACATGAGGCTGGTTATGTGCATCTTTTGTATTGATTGTATCAAAATGTCCAAATTTAAATGAATGTACTATTATTAAATATTAAGTAATTGGTACGAAACTTATATTTGCCCATTGGTGCTGATTATCGTTGGTCATCAATATTTTTGACCTGAGATGTGTTTGAGGGATGCAGAGGTGTGCTAACTGTAACTATAGAGATATACTATTATTAACCTATTTTGACAAGATATCAATTTTCCATTATTTTTAGTTTTCTATGCTAGCTGAAGGCCACCTTTCCGTAAGTTTCCATATTTCTAAGTGTAACGGTCTCGAAATGCAAGGGGGTGGGACAAATTATGAACTAATATTTTCCCCTCTACCTCTTTTCCCCTTTTTTCAAATTTGATAAAAATGCCAAAAATGAAATGTACTCGGTGTTACCTTTCTCAGGATACCCCACTTGCCTATACGAGATGAAAATTTTGTTTGACCTTCATTTCCCCTCTATGGGGTTCTTCCATTAAAGTCAGCCTATCACGACGCATCGCTTTCTCCGGCGAATTGTAATAATTCTACACATTCCCACAAAATTTCAAATAGGTAGCTTCAGCAGTTCATGAGATGTTTTATGGACAGACTGACAAACAAACATTTGACCAATTTCATAAGGGTTTTGTTTTTACTACAAAACCCTAAAAATGGCAAGAAGTGTTACATTGAATTATAATTATTTTATAATATGAATTGCTTTAAAATAACAACAAATATTGTTAAATATGATGGCAACCAAATAATAATTACACAAAATCATATATTTCCAACTTCTTTACAGTATTCTGCAAATATAATCCATTTGAAAATAAGGGTCGTCGATTCGACGAAGTACTCGTCTGTCCTTTGTGGTATGTAAAGTAGGCATGACCTTGCAGGGTGCCGGTGTGAACAGTTTAGAAATCGCCGCAAACCCGCCGCGGATTTTTCCGCTGGGATTTTGTTTTCGTGTCGGTGTGAGGACCACTTACAATGGAAATGCCTCTCACGCCACATAATTTACATTTAATACAGGGGACCTACCTAATTTTCCTAAAGCTTTGAAACCATTATACGCTAGTTAAGCCCATAATCTTTTCATTTGGATAAATCCCAATGAAATTTGGTACGTTCAAATACTCGCATATTGTCTTCGGCATCGCGTACCCTTCAACAAACCGTCGCGTAGCGTTGTGTGAATAACATTTATACTTTCTCTATTTCGATTTATACCGAAAGATAAACTGCTATGTATTTTATGTAGATGAAATCTTCCCACGAGCTATGAACTTCCAGTTTAATCGGTAGAGTTGGAATGTTAAGGAAGATATAGTATATCCGTTACGTAGTGAAATAAGATCTTCACCAGAAGACCATACAGCAATCCATGGAATGACATTGTATTCAGCAAAATGTCCCCTTATTACTTTTACGTTGCGTTTCTTTAAACAAACTTTACATGAGCTCTCTCGTTGGGAGTATTGTTCATATTTGCCGCAGTTGCTTTTCCTCTGCAATTTGATAACATAGTATGTACTTTAATGAAATGAAAACCATTGCAGCAATTTTCTTATTTACCCCTGCTGGCTGTGTACTCGTATATGCAGAGAACGAAGAAAGTGACACTGCCTTACTAGCAAACATAAACTGCCAGTTAATTCTATATTGTTGAAAAGGATTCTCTGCGAAAATTCAATTACAGATACCCATTTCTATGAGACAAAACGCATGTACTCGTTCAAGTAAGAATGTAGGTAGGTACTACTCCAGAAACGGATGGTGGAAATAAAAATCTGTTTAAGTTACAATTAAGTACGAGTTCATAAGAAAGCTGTTAATTGAATGGCAGGGATATTTTTAAAAATAATAAATTGGTGGCTTTATGAATTAGGTGGCTATTACACTATAAAAGTTCTATTACAAATATCTGTAATGGACGGTTTGGGGGACATTCGAAGATGCCCGTGGGGACGGGGCCTTAGGTAGCATAATGACCTCCCAGACTGTCTCGTCTAACGAAGAAAAAGTCCCTTCAACGAGCTAAGCAGCGGCCTATGCTTGCTGTAGCCGAGTTCGGGAGACGTGGGCGGGGTTTTCGCCGCTCGTTGCCCCTGTCCTTTGCGTTTTAATAAAAATTCATTGACCTGGGGAAAACAACACAGACAGGGAAAGTAAAAATGGAGAATAAAAAATATAATAAGGAGATAAGTATTTAATGGTTGGTTAATCGGGGTCTAGGAGTAATGCGACCCTCGGCCTCTGGTTACGTACCACCGGCAGATCATTACTTATCAGGTGCTGCCATCGATCTGCCGGTAGAAGCAGCACTACCAGACCAGAATATGGTCCATTACAAAACTTTTATAAAAGAAAATTTGAAAGAACTTTTATAGTGCAATAGCCGCTTAAGGAACGATTTGTGACATGCACATTGCTTGCTTCAAGTACTTTCCAACAAGCTTCCGCACCTTCTCCATTAGGCTAGTATCATCCATAAAAGTTTTTTTTTTAAATATTGTTAAGAAAAGATATGTGTAGAATAACTTTAATGGCGTAATAGCCGCCTTGCATTTTTCTGTGTACAGGGTACCCGGAAATTTTCATATAATCGCACTACCCATGCAATTTCCAGCAAAAAAAAGGTTAATAATTCGAAAACACGTTTTTTTTGTATTCTTAACCCTTTAGCTGCAACATGCATTTATATTTTTTCATAAATTGTGAAACTCACATTAATAAAAACACAATCTAGGAAATTATGCTAGCCGGGACAGTAAAATGAAAAGTTAATCGTAGCCAATACATTACTCTAAAATACAAAGTTCATTTGGTAGTCCGGATGTCGTAACGGCTAGCACGTTCGCCTTCTGTGACCTGCAGTAGTTTTCGAGAAAAAAAAAAAAAGATTTATGTGTCGGACTATGAGACCGCTCAGCTGTTAAATGTGTTTCCATTTATAAGGTAAACAACTCGGTTGAGAGAGTTGATGATCACATACCTCTGCATAAAGCACACCGTCGCGATCTAGAAAATATTGGGCGACTGATTGGTCAGTGCACAGGGGCGTTAGTCTCTTGTCTGCCTAAAGGCGTCTCGGGTTCGAATCCCGTCCACGACAACGTTCGTGACCATGGAAAATTGTGTTGTCCTCCTCCTGTGATACCCTCTCTCTGCCCTAACCCCTTGTGGGGCATAGCGCATCTGTTCTAAAATATGTGACCCAGTTGACGTTTCGACGGCATAAACTGGTTTCGGAGAATACAGTTGCTAGCATGCACCTCCTGCACATCCATTGCCACGAACGTCGTCGTGGACTTGATTTGAACCCGAAACACCGGTAGTCAAACATGAGATTGACCTCAACACACTGCGCTACCGCCCCCTCCTATGAAACAGGGCGTAATAATAATCCACATCATCTCCGGACTTGTCGCAGGTAGGAAGCTCAATGGGGGAGCAGGAGGTGCATGCTGGCAACTGAATTGTCCGAAACTAGTTTATGCCAAAGAAACGTCAACTGAGCCACATGGAACAGTTGACACGCGATACTCCACAAGGGGTGAGGGCAACTGAGTAGTTTTATATTTTTTTCATTTTTCTTTTCATTCGGTTGAAATCAGACAAACGGTTTAATTGTTATGTATTTATAAAGTCAAAGGTTTTGTTCTGCTCAATTCCCATCACCGTTTTCTTGAATTTTTATACCCTAGACTTTTAGTATAGGGTATATTATTTTTGTCACGACGGAAATATGTAACACCTTAAAGAAGGCTCCGGAGGTATAGCAATGTATATGTATATATAAATGATCAGGATCACCTCCTGATTCGATTAAGCCATGTCTGTCTGTCTGTCTGTCAGCAATGTATATGTATATATAAATGATCAGGATCACCTCCTGATTCGATTAAGCCATGTCTGTCTGTCTGTCTGTCCGTCTGTCTGTCTGCCCGTTCGCACGATAACTTTCGATAGAATGAAGCTAAAGACTTGAAATTTTGGTCAAATGTTGGAAGTATAATCTAGTTGGTTGGTATTGAAAATGGGCATGATCAGACCAAAAGAACGCCTGCCTCCCCTATATATGTAAAATAAATAAATGTATCTATAACTCCCGATTAAATAAAGATTAAAAGCTCTAGCTTTGGTAACTTGCTCGTGAGGATAATCTTCTACTCGCCTGGAAAAATAAAATCGATCAGTTGAAAACGAACGACGATGATCGCATGCCTAAGAGAGTAATGAATGCAGAACGAGTCGACGGAGCGAGACTGCGAGGACGACCGAGATCTCGTTGGGAGAGCTCAGTAGGTGTGGACGCCGCGCAGCTGCTGGGCTCCCAAAATTGGAGGACGCGGTCACGTGACCGAGATAATTGGAGGACAATGATCCAGGCGGCCAAGGCCCGACGTCGGGCTGTCGCGCCACGATGATGATGAGTTGAAAACGAACGGTAGTTTTCTTACAAAGAGCCCCGTACTACCCTACTTTTCCGGTTTTTTGTCTATAATTTTTGGACCAATTGACGTAGACACCTGATTTTTAGCATGTAACCCTGGGATAAGAAGATGCTTGAGCTCTAATCAGTTGGGCATAATCAGATCAAAGGAACGCCTACCTCCCCTACAAATTTCAAAAAATTAAATATTCTTTTAATTACGATAACTTTCGATAAAATGATACTAGCGAGTTGAAAATTTGACAAAATGTTTTTAGTAGGATCTACTTGGTTGCTGTTGAAAATGGGTGAGATCCGACCCAAGCAACCCCTACCTCCCCTACAAATGCAACTTCAAATAAGCGATAACTTTTGAGAGAATGAAGCCAGCAACTTGAAGTTTTGGTCAAATATTTGAAGTGAGATCTAGTTAGTTGGTATTCAAGATGGGTTAGATCCGACCTAAGGAACCCCTACCTCCCCTAGAAATGAAACTTAAAATAAGCGATAACTTACGACAAAATAATGCTAGCGACTTAAAATTCTGGTCAAATGTTTGTAATACGATCCAGTTGGCTAATATTGAAAATACGTAAGATCCGACCAACGAAACTCCTACTTCCCCTACAAATGAAACTTCAAATAAGCGATAACTTTCGATGGAGAGACTTGAAATTTTGTTTAAATGTTTGTAGCATGATCTTATTTGTTGGTGGCAATAATGAGCAAGATCCGACCCAAGGAACCCCTACCTCCCCTACAAGTGAAACTTCAAATAAGCAATAACTTTCGATAGAATGAAGCTGGCGACTTGAAAAATTCGACAAATATTTGTAGAATGGGTTAGTTAATTGGTTTTGATAATAGTCAAGATCCTCCTGAATGATTGCCAACCTCCCCTATAAACTGACCATATAGGAAACTCTCTTTTAATGCATATGGTCGTTACCAATTGGAACTTTTGGTATCTCCACTAGGTCTGCACAAGTCTAGGGTATATACGCTTCGGACTCAGGTTCAGTTCCCCCCTGCAACAGCCGCGAGTAGGCCTGTTCGATTATTCAAAATAATCGATTATAAACGATTATTGAAAATAATCGATTATTTTCGATTAATCGATTATTTTGTGATATTGACAAAAAAAAACAAGCGAGCAATTTCATACTATAAATCGTGAAATTTTTCCATACAAAGATAGATTTTCAGCATTTGTTTTGTTTTTTTTTTTGCAGTATCAGAAATTATGGTATCATAATAGCACGAAGCTGGAAAGTAGAAGGCTTCGCCTGCAATCCGAGGGGTTTGTAGTGTACAATGTCAATAGGAGGCGAGCTGTCTTATACCAAGACTCTGCGTTTCCCAAAACAATCTTGTTAAATGAGTACCCATTTAAACAGCTCGGCCGAGTGTGCTGCTGAGAATTTATAATACATCTCTGCACAAAATACACCGTCAAGCTTTAGTGAAAGAGATAATGTTAACGATAATGTTAACTTTGGCTTTGGTTCAAAACTGAACTGTAGCGCCAGTTATTTATTTTATATTTTTTAACTAAATATATCTTATTACCGCAGGCATTATTTTGCATTGAAAGTGTGACTACAAATTCTATTGGTGTAGCAGTAAAATCGAAACATATGTAGCTATTCCGGAATTTTTCAATTTTGACTTCACATGCCCAATCAGCGAACCAAACTACATACTTCCTATTAGGCGTTCCTCGCAGTCACCGCTCCTCCCCCAACCTTATATTAGCAATGTCAACCTTTTGTCTCCATTTCACTTATTTCTTGACTATATTCCACTCCATCGAGATGAATGTCCTTTTATCTCCACCAAAGTACTCGAGGCATTTCCACTCCATTGCCAAGAATATCCTTTTCCTACCACCAAAGGAGTCGAAATGCCATTTACACTACTCCAGCGCATTCGCCTCTTCAGCACGATTACTGTGACACCCATCTTGCCTATATTCCACTCCATTGCCAAGAATGGCCTTTCCCACCACCAAAGGACTCGAAATGCAATTTACACTACTCCAGAGCATTTGCCTCTTCACCCCGATTCCTATGACACCCATCTTACCTACATTCCACTCCATTGCCATGAATAATCTTTTCGTCCCACCAAAGGACTCGAAATGCAATTTACACTACTCCAGAGCATTTGCCTCTTCACCCCGATTCCCATAACACCCATCTTGCCTATATTCCACTCCATTGCCAAGAATGTCCTTTTCCCACCACCAAAGGACTCGAAATGCAATTTACACTACTCCAGCGAATTTGCCCCTTCACCCCGATTTCCATGACACCCATCTTGCCTATATTTCACTCCATTACCAAGAATGTCCTTTTCCTACCACCAAAGGACTCGAAATGCAATTTACATTACTCCAGCGCATTCGCCTCTTCAGCACAATTCCTGTGACACCCATCTTGCCTATATTCCGCTCCATTGCTAAGAATGTCCTTTTCCCACCACCAAAGGACTCGAAATGCAATTTACATTACTCCAGCGCATTCGCCTCTTCAGCACAATTCCTGTGACACCCATCTTGCCTATATTCCACTCCATTGCCAAGAATGTCCTTTTCCTTACCAAAGGACGTAAAAGGCCATCATCAGTAGTCTAACACATTACTATGAAAACGTATATTATCCTCACGTAAGTTCAAAGATCCTTCATAGCCACAACCTGCGCGTCATACATCATTTCCGTTCAAATGTTCTACATTTCATCGCTAACGCAAAAAAGATACATTGTCAAAAAAAGAGAAATTGCCAATAAAAGATACATTTTCTACATCATTGGCTGCCTTGCTCAATAATCCTCTCGCCAAAATACTCTGTACCTTTATTCGGAAAAATACGATTAATCGTATTTGTATATGATCATAATCGATTATACGAGTAATCGATTAATCGAAAAAATATGATTAATCGTATCCGTATATGATCATAATCGATTATAATCGATTAATCGAAAAAATACGATTAATCGTATCCGTATATGATCATCATCGATCATAATCGATTAATCGAAAAATTACGATTAATCGTATTCTTTCCATTAATCGATTAATCGTATTTTTTCAATTATTCGAAATAATCGATTAATCGATTATCAGAAATAATCGATTACCATACGATTAATCGATTAATCGCACAGGGCTAGCCGCGAGTAAAATTGTAAACTAGGTATAAAAATTTCTTCTGTCGGGTCGGGCAACGTGCGTGTAGAATTTTCTATTGAAATTCGCGTCCCTATGGAAGCCCGCGACGCGACAATTAGGAAAAACATAATTCCATAAGGCGGCTATTATACTATAAAAGTTCTTTTACAAACATCTTTGACGAATGATATTTTAAAAGAACTTTTATGAATGACATTAGCCGCCTAAGGGGGAAGGGGTACAAGCTTGTAAGAAAAGTACTTGAAACAAGCAACGTTAATGTGGCAGATCTTTTGTTAGGCGGCTATTACGCTAGAAAAGTTCTTTGAAAATATCTTTTATAACAGATATTTGTAAAAGAACTTTTATAGTGTAATAGCCGCCTAACAGCATACTTTTCTCGTCACGATAACGACAGTGCAACAGGCGTTGTGTATGTGCAAGAGTATGCGTATGGAACAGCGGTAGTGTAGATCCAAGATCGTTGTGCATGTGCAAAAGTGCGTTAGCAACAGGGACAGTGTAGAGACCGTTGCTTGTTTGAGTTGACCAGCTGGTGTCAACCGCCGCTGCGAAGGTTTGTGTGCAGTCTCCAACATTTATCGATTAGGCGAGTGTATGACGCTGATTTGTTCACATCTAGCAAAACATAACCGAGGTAAGCGCTTTCAGACGTGGTGACACTGCATATGTGCCTAAGTGTTGCAAATTTGCGGTCTACAAACAACATGAGTGTGCGAGTGAGGCACGACCCCGCGGTTACGTCCGGGCGCCGGTTTTCTTGTTTAAATGTCAACCGCTGTGGCTGTTTGTGAGGCGACAATATTATTGCCAGGTGTGTTTTTTCGGCTACGCGAATGTACGGAGCCATAACGCTAACTTCGGCGAAAAAATCCATGCTTACATAGTCGCGTCCCAAGTAGTGTACGCGTCGCGATTATTAGTTTATACACAATTCTAGTCGGTGCAATCGGCTGTGGTCGCGTGTGTGCCTGCCGGAGTGTGAGGGCAATTCGGGACAGTGGAGCAACTTTTTAGTTGGTGGTCAGTCGTTTATTGGCTGTAGGTTGCGACACCAGCACTTCATAGTGGTAAATTGTCAGTGTCACAGCGCAGTGTGGCACTTTGTTTATGTCCGTGCGTCGTTCAGCAACTTGTGACGGGAGTGTGAACGTGGTGCTGCGAACTATTCCGTTTGGAGCGAACTGGTGCCCACTGGTGCTCGTGTAATCGGGTCTCGAGGGACATGGACCCCAATAGCAACTGGTCCAAGGAGACCACCTTTAGCTTTTCGTGGGAAGACGAACTACTTGCCTCCAGTCAGGAGACAATTATTCTCAGCGACACAGTGAGTACCAGCCATAGCACTCCTGTGTCGGTCAAACAATTATACCCACAACCATCTACATCAAAGGCCGAGGTTAAGGGCACCAGCCATAGTGACCAGACCAGGCCGAGGCGTAAGAAGAAATCATCCGGAGTCATCCTGAAGAGCCAGTATCAGAAGGCCCTATTCATTCTTGATAAGATCACTAAGAATGAATTAGCCGGTACTGCTCAGGAAAAGGACGCAGAGGATAGGAAAAGGTACCAGGCGGTCGTTGATGAGTACAAAAACCGCCTGGCTACATCAGAACAACAGCCAGAACAACGGGAGACCTCGAAGCGGAACAGGTCGTAAGATGAGGGGACCCAAGACGCAAAGAAGGTCAAGGTTGCTAAGCAGCAAGCTTTGCCGCTACAGTGAGCCAACCAGGGACCAGCTCGGTCAGCAAGCCAAGCAAATCTTACAGTGGGGTGGTCAGAGATCACCTACAGGTTGCGCTGGTCGACAGACACTCGCCCGGTGGTAAGCTCTCGACAGAAGTGTGGGTCAAGATCGAAGCAAAGCTGTCCGATTTGGTCCTTGACTATTTAATAACCAATCAAGGAGGTCCGCTACCCTGCTTTGACTCATCGGAGACGGTGAGAGGATACCGAGTAGTCAGATGCGAGGACGAATTCTCGAAGAATTTTCTGGGTCAATGCGTCATCAAGATTAGCGACGACTGGGCGGGCCCGAAGATCGAGCTCATCCCGGCCAAGGACATCCCGAAGAAACCTAGGGCTCGCATCTGGCTACCTATCATGCCGATAGAGGGACCAAAGCTGCTCCAGGGGCTACGCCTTCACAATCCAAAAGTTCCGATGCACGACTGGAGCGTGATAAAGACAGAGGAGCCCCAAAAGCAAAATCAATCCTTCCTGCTCCTCATCAACGAAGAGTGCATGCCAGCACTTGAGGAGGCTGATTTCAAACTCCGCTGCGGCATACGGTATGACAAAGTAAAAGTTTTCCGATCTAACTCCAAAGGCGAACTGGATCCGGTGGACGGAGCCAACGCCGTGCTTGGGGAGATGGATATCGGTACAGACAACCACAATAGCGATGTTGAAGGTAGTGCAGATTAACCTCAAGCACTCTAAAAGTGCCTCGGATAATCTGCTAGTCTTCCTAAAAGAGGAGGACATCGACATCGGCCTTGTACAGGAGCCATGGATTCATGCTGAATCTGTCAAGGGACTCATGGACAAGCAGTACAATCTGTTTTACAACAAAAGTAACCTGGACCAAGGTAAACCACATTTTACATTTTAGCCAAAAAGTGCATTAACGCCTTCCTCTGCCCTAATTTCAGCACATCCGATCTAACAGTAGTTAGAACGGAGGTTCCAGAGAAGGGCGAGCTATATATCTCCTCTGCCTACATGGCCCATGGAAGACCGGCGCCGCCAGATGAGCTGGGCAACTTGTGGCATTTACCACATCCAGGAAGACCAACCTGATGGTGGGGTGTGATGCCAACGCACGACACACACTGTGGGGGAGCACCGAAATCAACGATAGAGATGAGTCCCTGTTTGATTTCATTCTAAACACTAACCTCGTAGTGTGTAATAAGGGCAACGCCCCAACCTTCGTCTTTCCAAGCTCTGTAAACAACGATTGGTGGGAAGAGGTCCTAGATATCACACTCATGACTGACAACAATATCTTTAAGGTTGAAAAATGGAGAGTATCCGAGTTGAGATCCTTTTCGGACCACAACTGGATACTTTTCAATCTAAATGTTTCAAGGGAGACTCCAAAGCCCTACAGAAACCCCAAGAGGATCGACTGGGTGAGGTTCAGACAGATCTTTACATCGAATCTCTGTGATATACCTAATCCCTCAATGGACTCCGTGGAGGAGCTAGACAAGGAGGTTGAATCTTTTGAGAAAGCTATGAAAGTAGCTTTCCAAATCTCATGTCCGGCGAAAAGAAGTAAGAAAACTCTTCCCCCATGGTGGAACGAGGACCTCTCAATGCTCAGGAAACTGACTAGGGAGATCTTCAATATTTGCAACAAACACAGGTTCTGGCAGCCCTATAAGGACTGCCTAAAAATATACAAAAAAGCCATCAGAGCGGCTAAAGCCCAAACGTGGGAGGACTTCTGCCAATCTTTGGATAATATCAAGGACGCAGCAAGGATCAGCAAAATTTTGTCCAAGGAGCACTCCAATCCGTCCTTAGTGAAAAGAACGGATGGCACTTGGACGGAATCCAGTTCTGAATCCCTTGAACTCCTTCTAAACAGACACTTTCCAGGCTGCAAAGAAACCTGTACAGAGAGCCCAGAACCGAGTGATGTGGAATGCGTGCAGAGTGAATTTGTGCAATCCATTATCACAGAAGAAAGAATATCCTGGGCAATCAACAGCTTCTCCCCCTTAAAATGTCCAGGGCCAGACGGCATTCTGCCCATTATGCTGCAAGAAATGCAAGATTTAGTAGTTCCCAGGCTGCTGGTGTTCTTTAGAAGCTGTCTACGACTCGAACTCGTCGTATTCATACCAAAGGTAAGGAAGAGAGGACATGAAGGTGCGAAGGACTTCAGGCCGATCAGCTTATCCTCCTTCGTACTCAAAACGGTAGAGCGTATCCTAGACTTCCATATCCGACAATTCATGGAAAGCTCACCGCTCTCGAAGTCACAATACGCCTACATCAGAAGTAGATCCACAGAAACTGCTCTCCATGAGGTGGTGAGTGCCATTGAGCAGAGCCTTCAGTATAAGCAATATACATTATCAGCTTTCCTCGACATAGAGGGTGCTTTCAACAACGTCAGCATCGAATCTATTCACGACGCCCTATCAGATTTGGGAGTAGAGGCAGGAATCCGCAGATGGATAGTGACTCTGCTAAGATCTAGAATTATTCATGCGGACTTGGGATATAGCCATCTAACCAGGTTTGTATACAGAGGGACACCTCAGGGGGGCGTCATCTCTCCATTACTATGGCTAGTGGTTATCAAAAAAATCCTAACAAGGCTTGACAGGGATTAAAGTGATCGCGTACGCGGATGTGGTGGCAATAGTAGTGTCAGGAATGTGCCTCTCCGTGATAAGTCAAATCATGGAAAGGGCGCTGGATATCGTGAGCGCCTGGGCCACAAGCTGTGGACTGGGCGTTAATCCAGGCAAGACTGAACTGATGCTATTTACCACTAAAATCAAAGTACCGCATTTTACCCTCCCTAAACTAAACGGTCAGTTACTCCAACTATCAACCAGCGCAAAGTATCTAGGTGTCATTTTAGATACGAAGCTCAGCTGGAAGTTAAATATTGAAGAGCGGGTGAAGAAAGCCTGCATCGCTTTCTACGCCTGTAAGAAAACCTTCGGTAAAAGATGGGGACTTAAGCCAAATATGGTCCTCTGGATGTTCACAGCAGTAGTCCGTCCGATTCTCTCATATGGGTCGTTAGTTTGGTGGCCAGCACTTGCTAAAGGATATAACATAACAGAACTTGGCAGGGTGCAAAGGACGGCTTGTCTTGGCACTACAGGTGCCATGCGAACTTGCCCGAGGGAAGCGCTAAACGTGATCCTGCATCTTCCGCCAATAGACCTCTTTATTAAACATTCAGTTACAATTTTTTCATCACACACTTTTCATTCATGCACTTGCCACAAGCCACGCCCACAGCCATTACCTTGTATGGTTCTCCTCACCCGACGAGCGCACGGGCTTTTGCATCCGTCGTCGTTACTACTCACATAATCAAGTGTTTGCGTCTCTCCCCGTCGGCATGCGATCTCTGCGAGTCATTTCCTGTGTCACATTCAATTTATCAAAAAGACTTAAGCCAGAAACTCTACTATAAAATTTCACATTTTTGGATGTAAAATATCTTTTAATCTACTGCACGGATCAGAGCAAATGATAGCCTATGCACACCCTTGGGACACAGGCAATCCGTGAGAAAAGAAAGCAGACCTGGATACGCTCCCTACGAGGCTGTAGCCCTGTCAAAGAACAACGAGAACGAGAAAAATTAAAAAAATAGCCATTTTCAAATTATCATATCTCGGGTGTTTTTCCTTGTATCGGAATAAAATTTGCAGCACTTCGTAAGATGACTGGAGACAGTGACCATACTAAATTTGAGCCCGAACAAGCATCAGGGGCCGGAGTTACAGAGGTGCGAAAACCCGTACTTGTTGTGTCGCGTAAACATAGTCTTCGTCACTTTTCCATTTTTTTTTCGATTTTTTCGTTTTTCTTTGGCTGGCCGGGACGCTCCCGCGTCCATAAATATGGTGGGAGATGCTTCCTTCTATGCGATGCAAACTTCATGACAAAGTTAATATACCCTATCACATTCGTTAAGGGTATAAAAATAACTTCTTCGTTTTTTCTTTTTATGTACATATGTACTGTCTTACCACTGTCGTAAATATTTAACATAACAACATCAACGGTGACTTTAATGTGAATACACTGGACGGTCTAAGGACGTTTAACGCCACATGATGCATTGGAGCCTGCGGCTGCAGAAAAATGTGTTTACGCTGCTCTATTCTATACAAACGTGTAGTGGCCAATCGTGTCAGAACCGACCAAAATTGGTTCTCGATGAGGAGCTACGTTGATGGCCCACTCTCTTATTTGCAAGAAAAACCAATCACTGGATCTACCCTTTCTACTACCCCGTGATCAATAAATTTATATTCGGCGAATAGATGCACGTCAGCGCTCTTTTAAATGGCCGATACGTCTGAAAGTCTTAACTTGGCATGAGAGGTAGCACGTAGTTTTTTTTTTGTATATAAAACGTCGATTGACTTCAAACAATTTGTAGGTATACATTGGCCACGTTTAGACAATGGAACTAAAAGGCGATTTAATTAAATCGTTTTAGTGTTAGTACTTGTTGGTGGAGTGTTTATACCGACCATACGGAGAGGTACTTCTTCTTCTTCTTTCTCCGTTGACAGCTCAGATAAATTTTACAGATATAAATTTTACGACAGAAAAAGACTTTTTCTTGCCCCTGATCACGCACTGCTTTCCTGAAATTGCAAACAAAGCAAACGCTGAACAAAAAAAACGACAACAAAGGAAACGTCAACCACCGAGTCAACATTAGCGATGACAGCGACTAGTCCCAATTTTTTTAGGTCCAGTTCCGCATCGCAATTAGAGATAAACCAAGTCAAAAACTAACTAAACCGATACGTTTACATATATCGTCAAAAGTTAGTTCGATTTAGTTAGATCTCGAAGATAGTCCCGCGGTCTGAACGTAGTGATTGTGTGTGTATATCTTAGCAAATTGTGGTTGTTCCAATGACAACAGTGTTGTCGTTTTCTCGATAATTATTTGAGCAACGGACAGCCAAGATAACTCAAAGCAAAGCTAGTCGAGTAACCTACAAAACGATCTAATAACTTTTCCCGAGAAATGAATACGTACTTTGTCCGATATACAAGACCAAAATGAAAGTTTATAATTTTTCTTGAAGATTTTTGCATTTTTTTTAGAACCTCTTTCTCGGAATATTTATCACGCATCGTGATTTTTGTACTTCTTCCTTGCCCTTTCATACCACTCTGCGGCTTCGCGTTGCTCTGCCTGTAGTGTTGGCACTTCGCCCATTCTGGCGGTATAAACTCAGCTTCCTTCTGCAGGCAGCACGGTCTTGGATCGTATCATCGCCAAGATTAACGCGTTGTTGTTGCTTTTTCATCTGATCGATCCATGTGTGTTTCCGTCTGCCTCGACGTTTGGGTCCAGCAAATGGAACATTCGTTGATAGTGCCTTCATGACAAGGTTCTCAGGCGGACGCCTTAGAACGTGGCAATACCAATCCATACGACGATCTTCGAGCTTTTCAGTGATCGGTTGCTCAACGAACAAGCTGCCTCGGATGTAGGTACTTATGATATGATCCTTTTTGGTCACACCGGCTGACATCCGTAGCATTTTCATCTCGGTCGCAGTCATTTTGCTTTCATATGTCTTGTACATAGTCCAGCATTCAGACGCATTCATGAGTGCGGGACGTACGACCGTTTTGTACAACTTGCCCTTAAGCTTTCGTGGCATTTTCTTGTCGCAGAAAACTCCAGAGTTTTCTTGCCACTTCATCCAACCGACACTGATGCGATGTTTGATGTCGTCATCGCAGGTAGCTTCTTTGTTGACCATCTAGCCCAGGTATTTGAACCTTGTACAGGACTTCAACTGCTCTCCTTTTATGTAGATATCTGGTATCGATCTCTCTGGATCTGAGAAAGGACAGCAAAGATACTCAGTCTTTGATATGCTTATCCTCCATGATCCTCCAGTATCTTACACCACTTATTCAGTGCAGCCTGCAAAGTAACGATGTCTTTGCTACCCAGGACAATGTCATCGGCGAAGAGAAGGGATATTTCCAGGCCGTCAGAGATGAGTGTTAATAAATAGAACATGGTGATGTTGAAGAGCAAAGGACTCAATACACTGCCTTGGTGAACTCCGACTCTAACCGGAAATTCTTCAGACTCACCAGCTGTGCATCTAACTTTAGTAGTTGCCCCATCATACATGTCCTGTATCGGCTTGACATATGCCTCGTGGACCATAAGTGCTCTTAGGGCCACCCATATCAGATCACGAGGAACTCTGTCGAAGGCTTTTTCCAAATCGATGAACACAAAGTGCAAGTGCATCACGATGCTTTTCCATCGTAACACGTATGCACTGAATAGCATCGACTGTGGACCGACCCTCCACAAAGCCGCATTGATTGTCATCCAACCGTACAATCTCTTTCAATCGATTGCAGACAACCCGCTCGTAAGTCTTCAATGTGTGAGATGTTAACTTGATTGCCCTATAGTTGTTGAGCTTGCGTGAGTCACCCTTGTTCTTATAAAACGGGAGAAGGAAGCTTTTTCTGAAAGCGTCAGGCATCGGTTGCCCTCTTTTAATTTTGTTGAAAAGAACAGTGAGCCATCTAAGCCCAACATGATTCATCTTCAACCAAAATTCCAAGGGTATTTTGTCCGGTCCGACTGCCTTTCCGCGTTTCATCTGCATCATTGCCTTCATCAGCTCCTCCACTGAAAAATCGGCGATATCAGTGGTGTTTGGCTCCACTGCTTGAAAAGCTTCTCGTGATTTTTGTACTGAAGTTTAGGAAATATGTATAAAGCTCTTGTAGCTCTATGTAGCAATGCTTCTTCTTCTTTCTCCTTTGGTAACACAGTGATTTGTTCCTGATGTCACCACTATTCACAGTAGTCCACAAGTGAGGCTACATACGTCGTCGGTTGGCTAATCCCAGGGATTGTATTGCCAGGTTTAATTATCTCATTAGAGTCATGTTAAATAAAATTAATCATACAATGTATGACAGTTACATTAATTAAAATTTCTTTTATATTGGTAATAGTGAAACCGGTACATCTAACTGTTATTCAATACGGCGTGAGCCATGTGGTCGATCACTTCCAAATTCAATATAATTGATCATATTGATTTAATTTCACTTATGCAGAACTGCACTTAGGATTTGATATTTATTTTATATTAATTTCCATTTTTTTTAAATTCACGTTTTAGATATTAACTTCATGTTAATTCTTTTTTATGAGAAATATTTTATTATGGAATCTTTGAGCCACCCCGCCAACACATCCGTTTCCAGACGTTGGTACGAAGTGAGTGATGTAGCAATTCATAATTTAAGAGGTATTGAGTGACACACTACCCGGAAGGATAAATTCAAGAATATTTTTTGTTTCCATTTTCTATGTTCGAGGGTAAGGTGAAAAGTTCTCGGCCTGACAGAGAAATACCGTTACAATCAGAAAAAATTTATGTTTCCTGCTTGGGTACACGTGTCATTAGTTCATATGACAAGTTTCAACTTGTTCTCTCAAGTAGTTTGCTTACACGAATTTTTGCAGTTGACGTCTTACGTGTTTTTCGTTAAAATGGAGAGACTTGAATATAGTGCGGTCATAAAATTCTTCGTTTTGGATGAATTAACCCCCAAGGAAATTCGTCCGAAGTTAACAAAAAATTACGGGAACTCTGCTCCTTAGATGTCAATCGTTAAAAAATGGGTAGCTGAATTTAAACGTGGTCGCACGTCCCTCGAAGACGACCCACGTGAAGGACTGCCAAAAACCGCAACCACACCGGAAACCACCGAAAAAGTGCATGATATCGTGTTGAACGATAGGCGAATGAAAGTGAGTGATATTGCTGAATCTGTGGGGATATCGGAAGAAAGTGTGTGAAACACCTTGCACAAAGAATTAAATCTACGAAAGTTCTGCGCAAGATGGGTGCCGCATTCGCTGATTGCCGATCAAAAGCAAACGATTTTCGCAGCAATCTTTGCACCGATTCAGTCGGGTTCCAACCGATTTTGTGCGGTGATTTGTCACCATGGATGAGACGATGGTTCAGCGCCAAAGAAAGCGAAGTCGATCGCATCTGCCGGAAAGGTCATGACCAGCGTGTTTTGGGATGCGAAAGGGATCCTGTTTAGGCCTGTTCGGTACTGAGATATCAGTACCGGTGCTTGATATTTTCATGTACCGGTATCACATGCGGTATCCCGGTACCCATAGGTATTCGGTCAATACCGGCGCAAGTACCGATTTTCTTTACTACTGGTATTTTCAACCATGAGTCGCGTTTATCAGTATCGGTGCTGAGTACCGGGATTTTAGTACCGGCACTGAGTACCGGGATCCCGGGATTTCAGTACCGGTACTGTGTACCAGGATGCCGGGATTTCAGTACCGGTACTCAGTACCGGGATCCCGGGATTTGAATACCTGTTCTTTTCAGTACCTGTTCTTTTCAATACCTGTTTTTTCAGTACCTGCTTTTTTTCAGTACCGGGATTCCGGGATTTGAGTACCTGTTCTTCTCAGTACCTGATATTCAAATACCCGGGATTCCATAGAAAAAAGGGCTCGTTCATTGCCTGATCGGGTCTTCAGGTTTTAACATTGAAAATGTTAATAGAGTGGTGCATTGTCTGATTTTTCAGATACACATCGTAGTAGTTAGTACGTACATTGATATACGAGTATGTACATTGTACATACATAATATATTTTTATGTATTAATAGGTTTTGTTAGGATTGAGACTGAGTTGAGAGTATGTATTGTATTGCGTCGCAGAGAAAGTCGTGGGATATAAAGCCCGGCGAGCGCGAAATGACTGGTTCGACGAATAATGCAAAAATTCACTTGACGCGAAAACCGAGGCCTACAGACAATGGATTCAACGAGGAACCAGAGACAGAAGAGAAAAATATGACGAGCTACGGCGAATATCGAATAGAATAATTAGACGTAAGAAACGTAAATACTTTGACGAGCAGTTACTGAATATACATAAATGAAAACTTAGCTAATAGGAACACCAGACAAGCGTACAAACTAGCAAATACAATTAAGAACGGCTACCAACCCAGGAGTAGCCTCCCTAAGGACAAGGATGGAAACATCATCAGCGACACCAATGGCATTAACAAACGATGGGCCTCTTATTTTGAAGAGCTTATGAACCTACCATCTAACATCCCCACACACAAGAAGCTCTCGACGATATTGTTGATCTAGAACCACCCATACAACCCCCGACAGTAGAGGAAGTCGATCTCGCGTTGCGGTCACTAAAACGAAATAAAGCGCCGGGCGCTGACGAGATTCCAGCTGAACTGCTAAAATTCGGTGGAAGGAGTCTAGTTGATCATCATCATCATCGCGGCGCGACAGCCCGACGTCGGGCCTTGGCCGCCTGGATCATTGTCCTCCAATTATCTCGGTCACGTGACCGCGTCCTCCAATTTTGGGAGCCCAGCAGCTGCGCGGCGTCCACACCTACTGAGCTCTCCCAACGAGATCTCGGTCGTCCTCGCAGTCTCGCTCCGTCGACTCGTTCTGCATTCATTACTCTCTTAGGCATGCGATCATCGTCCATTCTTTGTACATGCCCTGCCCATTGAAGTCGTTGTAGTTTGACGATTTTCGAGACATTTTACATTTCATACATCTCACGGTTGTACCGGATGCGCCATCCATCTCGATCACAAACAGCCGCGAAAATTCGCCGTAGAACCTTACGTTCAAAAGTGTCTAGCATGTTTTCGGAGGCTTGAGTTAGGGTCCATGCTTCGCAGCCATAGCATAGAACTGGTCGTATAATGGTTTTGTACACGCGGAGCTTCGTGTTTCTGTGCACATGCTTCCATTTCATTATGGGGAGAACCGAGAAAAAATTCTTATTAGCTAACTGTATCCGTCGCTTGATTTCGTCAGTTTCGTTGGCGTCCCTTGACAAGTTGCAACCCAGGTAAATGAAGTTGTTCACGAACTCGATGTTGAGGTCCCCCACATTGATGCTGGGTTGTGCAGGTGTCCTTGTCACCGATTGCATCATTATTTTAGTTTTACCCTCGTTAATACGTAATCCAACTTCCTTTGCAGCGGTATCGAGCGTATGCAGAAGTTCTTCTGCGTCGGCCAATCTTTGGGACATGATGTTGATGTCGTCGGCGTACACTGCTAATTGTGTCGACTTGATGAGTAGCGTCTTGCTGTTGTCCATATTCATGGCCCGAATAACGTATTCCAGTGCTAGGTTGAAGAGCGTCGGTGCCAGTCCATCGCCCTGTTTCAGACCAGTGCGTGTTTCAAATAGATCAGTAAGTCTGTTCTGGATCCTGACTTGTGAGACGGAGTTGGTCATCGTCATCTTTGTCAGTCGCACTAATTTTGCCGGTATACCAAATTGCAGCATGATGTTGTACAGTACTCCACGATCGATACTGTCGTATGCCTGCTTGAAGTCGACAAAGATTTGGTATACGTTTACGTTGTATTCCCAGCACCTCTGGAGTATCAGTTTGACTGAGAAGAGCTGATCGGTTGTGGAGCGACCAGGTCTGAAACCGCTTTGATATTCGCCAATGACTCGTTCTGCGTACGGTTTTATTCTATTTTCCAGAATTTTCGTCAAAATTTTATAGGACGTACAAACTAGTGAGATGCCCCTGTAGTTCTCACACCGCAGTTTATCTCCCTTTTTATGAATTAAACAGATGATGCTTCTGCTCCAATCGTCTGGAATCTCCTCGTTCTCCCATACTCGCAGGAGTAATTGATGTATGGCATCAACTAGACTCGTTCCACCGAATTTAGCAGTTCAGCTGGAATCTCGTCAGCGCCCGGCGCTTTATTTCGTTTTAGTGACCGCAACGCGAGATCGACTTCCTCTACTCTCGGGGGTTGTATGGGTGGGCCTAGATCTACAGTATCGTCAAGAGCTTCTTGTGTGGGGATGTTAGATGGTAGGTTCAGAAGCTCTTCAAAATAAGAGGCCCATCGTTTGTTAATGCCATCGGTGTCGCTGATGATGTTTCCATCCTTGTCCTTACAGATTCTACTCCTGGGTTGGTAGCCGTTCTTAATTGTATTTGCTAGTTTGTACGCTTGTCTGGTGTTCCTATTAGCTAAGTTTTCATTTATATTCAGTAACTGCTCGTCAAAGTATTTACGTTTCTTACGTCTAATTATTTAATTCGATATTCGCCGTAGCTCGTCATATTTTTCTCTTCTGGCTCTGGTTCCTCGTTGAATCCTCGTTTTTCGCGTCAAGTGAATTTTTGTATTCTTCGTCGAACCAGTCATTTCGCGTTCGCCGGGCTTTATATCCCACGACTTTCTCTGCGACATCCTTGATGGTACCCTTGAGTTCTTCCCAGAACCCATGGACGCCTGTGTTGCTGATGTTGTGTAGCATAGGTGATAGTTTTTCCTCAAGGGTGGTAGTATACGCCACCGCTGTAGCATCACTCAGAAGCTTATCAACCGCAAAGATTTTGGGAGGGCTGATTCTTGATTGGTGCACTGAGGAAATTCTACATCTGTAGGACGTCTTCACCAAGTGATGATCTGAGTCGCAGTTTGCTCCTCGATAGGAGTGGACATCCATGACACTAGACGCTCATCTCCTACAAATGAGGACGTGGTCAATTTGGTTGACGGTATGTGCGTCTGGAGACTTCCAGGTCTGCTTGTGAATGCGTCGATGCGGGAAACACGTAGAGCTTACTACTAGATTCCTGCTGCAGGCGAAGTCGATAAGTCGCTGGCCGTTATCGTTACATTCTTCATGGAGGCTGTGGCCTCCAGTGGTCCCCCGGTGCCAACTTTCATTTCCGACTTTCGCGTTAAAGTCTCCCAGCAGCAATTTGACGTCATTTGTTGGAAGTGAGTCGAAGAGAGTTTCAAGGCGGGCGTAGAACTCGTCTTTCACAGCGTCTTCTTTAACTTCAGTGGGGGCGTGCACATTGATGAGCCAGAGATTGAAGAATCGAGTCTTGATGCGAATCGCACACAGCCGTTCATTTATGGGTTTGAAGTCATTAATATGCGGTTTGAAGTGATTGTTCACTATAAATGCTACTCCAAACTCCTTGCGGCTCGATGGTTTGCCACTTGTAAAAATTGTTTGCGATTTCTTGTACTTAATCTCGCTGCCAAGCCAATTTGTCGCCTGGACTGCAGTTATGCTCAGTTTGTATTTTTCGACCTGTTGAAGGAGGGCCTTTTCGGCCCCCGGTTTGTTCAGGGAGCGTACATTCCAGGATCCGAAAGAATAATCCTTTAGTCGTTTGCGTGGTCGTCGTTGTTGATCCGTCCAATCCGAGGCTTTTGTTCCAGGTTTCTTGACATGGAGTGGTTTTTGAAAGGACGAGTTGTCAGCACGTCGCTTAACCCCATTCAGGGGTTTCAAAAAAATTTCCGAGTAGCAGTGCATTCGGTATCTAAGATGACTGCTCTAAATATTCTTTCTACCGAACATGGGAAATTCAAACAGCCACAACCCGCCAAATTATACGTCCGCGTTTGGTTGCGCTAGCCCCGCAGGATTTTGTAATAAATACGGGAGCTTTGTTTACCCCGTATTTTATTTTCTGGATTACGGGTTTTTGTAATATCGTTGTCTGAAAAACGGGGTTACTCGTAAAATACAGGGCATTTGGCAACCCTATATGCGGAAGAAACACATCACATTGCAGATACATTTTCAGGTTTGGTTAGCGATATTCAGACCCAAACAGAATTTGAAAACTCAGACGATTATGCCGCTCCTGTTAGAAGACAGGATTGCTTTTTCGGCTCATTGCCGAAAAAACTAAAACTGGACTGCGAGGAACTCAAAAATGTGAGAAGCTGCACTAAAATTTAATATTTTTAAATTTATAAATTAAGCATTCTTTTCCTAATAGGAGTAGTTGAAACATATTCAATCAAAGGCTGAAGGCAACAAAATTTTGGAGGCTTATAACAAAAACAAAAACCTTCCAAAAAAGTTGAGGATACAATTAATAAATATAATTGTATCGCATTTGGTTCAAATACACGGGACTTATCCCAGTGCGGAAAATAAAATTTTGTGGGCCAAGGCCACGGCGCATCTTTTCCCTCACTTGTGTGAAAACCAGGATCCTCAATACTTTGTAATATAAAAATTTAATTAACTAAAATGTGGTTAAATAATTTTTTAGTGTTTCAGGAAATATTTTATAACGCCCGGGATAGAACGGGATTTTTTGCTTACCGTTTGCGTACAATAAACAAGTCGCTAGGAAACACATCTCGTCAGTGTAATACGGAAATCATTCAGGCATCCCAAAATACTGATTCGGTTGCGCCCAACTTGGAGGATAAAGTGAATAAATTGAAACGATTGTGCCCAAAAACTCACCAAAAAGAAATTTTCTTATATATGGCAGAGACTAAACCACTTCGAATCAATGCATTTTCTTTGGATGACTACCCGAGATTTTTAGACACACCGGGTTTGGTAAGCATACATCTTGATATACATCTAGGTTTTTTTTTTAAATTACATAAGTATGGAATTGTTTGTGACACTTGGTTTCATTCTGCACACCAACTTAGTATGCGTCTGTAGCTTAGCTCGGTAACACACCGGGCATTTTTTGCTACTCGAAACACGGTCTCTGCGGTTCGCGCCCCGCAACGGAACCAACTATTTTTTATTCTCAAATTCCCTCTGAATTAATTTCTCCGAGCTGAGTGGTTTCGTATGGATAGTAGCACTCATCAGGTCTTGCATCTTTGCAGCTATCCATGTGCAAGACGACCACGCAAGTGTGAGAATTCTGTTTGTATAAGCCGTGAAGGCGTGATTTTACTTGAAAACTCGACCGTGGAGGTCTAGATGGTGTGAAGCACTTATATTAACTCACTAGAGGGGTGGAGAGAGGGTGAGAAGTGGAGATATTTCTTCCCTGCCAATTTTACTTTATGTATTAATGTTCTTGCAAATGTACAAGTGCGAATCATTTTCAATTTAAATTGGAATTGTTTGTGACACTTGGTTTCATTCTGCACACCACTAAGCTTGGAGAAATTAATTCAGAGGGAATTTGAGAATAAACCAGGCCGAAGCTTCGCTTCGGCCCGGAGTCCGAAGCGTATATACCCTAGACTTGTACAGACCTAGTGGTGATACCAAGTTTCCTATATGGCCAGTTTATAGGGGAGGTTGACATACATTCATGAGGTTCTTGGCCATTCTAAAAATCAATTAACTAACCCATTCTGCAAATATTTGTCGAATTTTTCAAGTGGCTAGCTTCATTCTATCGAAAGTTATTGCTTATTTGAAGCCTCACTTGCAGAGGTGGTAGAAGTTCCTTGGATCGGATCTTGCCCATCGTAGCCACCAACCAATTAGATCACCCTACAAACATTAAAAAAAAGATGTCAGGTGTCTAGCTTTACTCTATCGAAAGTTATCGCTTATTTGAAGTTTCATTTGTAGGGGAAGCAGGGGTGTCATTGGTCAGATTTTCCGTATTTTCAGTGTTAGCCAACTGGATACCACTACAAATATTTGACCAAAATTTCAAGTCGCTAGCTTTATTTTGTCGTAAGTTATCGCTTATTTAAAATTTTATTTCTAGGGGAGGTAGGGGTTCCTTAGGTCTGATCTAACCCGTCCTTAATGCCAACTAACTCAATCTCACTTCAAACATTAGACCAAAATTTCAAGTCGCTGGCTTCATTCTCTCAAAAGTTATCGCTTATATGAAGTTTCATTTGTAGGGGAGGTAGGGGTTCCTTAGGTCAGGTCTTGCCCATTTTCAATACCAACTAACACGATGTTACTACCAACGTTCTGCCAAATTTTCAACTAGCTATTGTCATTCTATCGAAAGTAATCGTAATTAAAATATTTTTCAATTTTTTAAATTTTGTAGGGGAGGTAGGCGTTCCTTTGATCTGATTATGCCCAACTTACTAAAACTTAAGCAACTTCTCACTTCAGGGTTACATACCAAAAATCAGATGTCTACGTCAATTCGTTCAAGAGTTATGGACAAAAAACCTGAAAAGTAGGGTAGTACGGGGCTCTTTGTAAGAAAATTGCCGTTAGTTTTCAACTGATCGATTTTATTTTTCCAAGAGAGTATAAGATCACCCTCACGAGCAATCTACCAAAGCTAGAGCTTTTCATGTTTATTTAATGGGGAGTTATGTATACATTTAAGTATTTTACATATGTAGGGGAGGTAGGCGTTCTCTTGGCCTGATCATGCCCATTTTCAATACCAACCAACTAGATCATACTTCCAACATCTGACCAAAATTTCAAGGCTCTAGCTTCATTCTATCGAAAGTTATCGTGCGAACGGACAGACAGACAGACAGACAGACAGACAGACAGACAGACAGACAGACAGACAGACAGACAGACAGACATGGCTAAATCGAATCAGGAGGTGACCCTGATCATTTATATATATTGCTATACCTCCGGAGCCTCCTTTAAGGTGTTACATATTTCCGTCGTGACAAAAACAATATACCCTATACTAAAAGTCTAGGGTATAAAAATAGTTGGTCCCGTTGTGGGGCGCGAACCGCAGAGACCGTGTTTCGAGTAGCAAAAAATGCCCGGTGTGTTACCGAGCTAAGCTACAGACGCATACTAAGTTGGTGTGCAGAATGAAACCAAGTGTCACAAACAATTCCAATTTAAATTGAAAATGATTCGCACTTGTACATTTGCAAGAACATTAATACATAAAGTTACATAAGTATGTTTTTAATGTGTTCCCAGGTTGATCAGGACTTCAATTTAAGATTCAATCATGCCAAAGACATATCTGAAAATTGGACGAAACCAAGGAGAGGATTTTCAGCCTAGCAGCTGATGAGAAAATTAGCGTTTATGATGAGTTCACACTGGACGAAGAAAGTTATTTATAATTGATATATCAAAACTTCAAAAATAATTGCTAATGGTAAAATTTTCTTTCTTTTTAAAATTTGATGACTACGCAGCCGCAATACTGTTTTTAACAAAAATTGCAACAACTGTAGGCAATAGAAAGGGAAGAACTGAAAAATATAATATTTTCAACTTTCGTAAGGTATTCTTAATATCCTCCATTTTTAAAGCATTGGAATACAAAATCGTAATTTTTATTAGATTGGCGCATTTGTTCAAGAAGAAGTATTTGGAAATCAACCACATCTGATCCTACGTGGATCTAATAAACAGGATATAGTATCTTATTGGATCGGAATAGATGGCAGAGAACTGCGGCTAATAAGTAATTCAACCATCAAACCATTTGACTCCCTTTTCAAAAGTTTCTGGGTTTTTCACGCGGTTTATCCATCGTCTCTATATTCGTTCTTTTTGTTTATCCAAGAAGGAATATACGAGCTATGGCAACGTAAATTGAGTGCACGGCTCGTAGAAATTAAAAATAAATTGTTGGAAACTTAAGTATAGTAAGTATTGGATAGGGGAAATCACATCGATTTTCGGTATAATTAAGAATATTATTTCAATGGATTTACTCGTAGAAGTTAAATTTTACATTTGAATATAATTTTTGGTTATTTTGGAGCTCAAATATGAATTTAATTGAATTAAATTTATGCTATTAATAATTGAATTTCATTTGCATTTACATTTAAATCATTTCTGATTTTTAATTTACTTGACCGAACATGTTCCGATGCAATTACTGCCAGTTGTGTTTACAAAACCAGCAGAAGTATATTAAACATTTAAGACTAATACACAATTTGAATAATAGAAATAATATGGAACTTTTCTGTGGATATAATGACTGTAAAAATTTATTTTATACCTATAGCGGTCTTCGTAAACACATTAGAAATAAGCATCCTGAACCAAATTTAGTTTCAAATAACCCTATTTGTAATTTAAATTCGATTTCCTTGTCGCCAATAGACATCGTATCTGCCAATACACTTAATAATTGCAATGACGACATTTTTTTCTGATTGTATCCTCACAATAATCTTACCAATTCTTGAAATAACAATTAACGTATCTCTTACACTTTAAAAAAATTACTGATGATGGGTTCATGGACAGGACGATCCAATAGCCCTAGCTAAGAAAGTCGACGTCTTTAAGCGGGTAAATATTTGATATCGATACGAATGTATAGTCTCATACAGCCAATCAAAATGGTCTCACGATTGAGGGCACCCAATTTAGAACCAATTTCTTCATCAAATCACGAGTTGTACGGTCTCGACCGTGCAGATCATCAGCGTTGTATGGATATGGCGTTTGTTTTTAAGAATGAAGGTAATTTTTGAAGCATTTCTAAATGGAACCATAATGCTTTTTTGTTTCATAACACAGAATAATCAATTAAATTTTAACCAAATTCAAACTCAAATATTTTGACCGTCGTCTTACCTCTTAGTTATATTGTGCCAAAGAACTAGAAGATAATATGGAACGGGGGTTTTCACACAGAGCCCATACGTGTTTGAAACATAAGTGTAATCCCGTTACTCTCCCCCTCTTTGAGTTTGTAGAACGATTGTGTCAGTTTGGACACAAACGTCATTGGACGATTGTGTCACTTTGGACAGAAACGTCATTCCAAAGCCATCTGATCGAAAGTTTTTGTCGTATCGTCAGTTTCGCGACTAAATACCAGTGCTCTCGCCTTGTGTTTAGCCGATTTGGCATTAATTACTCGATTACAAACGAATTTAAAAGTGATTGTGCCGATAATTAGCGCGTGTCATTGCCGTGAACTTTTATAAAACTAATAATAAAGTGCGTTGTACCGGGTCGCGAAAACACCACATATTTACGTCCAAATTGCGTATCGTTTCACATGTAAGTATATATTTATATGATTTGTGATGAAGTCTCCTTAAAATCAACTGGTAATTTTCACGGTGTTCATTTAAAATTTGCATTTTTTTACGAATTCGGTGCAGTGTAAGCAAACAAGAATCGCCGACTTGACTTTTGTCATCCAAATGACTTTTGTCTTTTGTTATGTGCCATTGGCGTAGTCTAAAATATTTTTTTAGGGGGGCTGGTAAATTTGATATTGAAATTAAATTTTTAATGTACATTATATATTTACAGTTTTCCGCAAGATAGTACCACAAGGTCGTTGTGGTTAAACAATTTTAATTGAAGGAGTTTGAAAATACGCAAAAACAGTCGTTAAAGACGGTAAGTACTAATTCATTCACAATTAAAAGTGATCATATTTTTTTCTAATTTATTGTATATTCTAGGTTTCTGCCATTCTAAAATCGAAAAGACGTTCGAACGGAAAGTCCTTCGGCAAATTTTCGAAGCAGTTTACAACCGAGATGTATGGCGCATCCGGTACAACCATGAGTTGTATGAACGCTACGATGAGCTGGAAGTTTCCAAAATCGTCAAACTACAACGTCTTCAATGGCCATTACATGTACAACGAATGAACGATGTTCGCATGCCTAAACAAGTAACGGACGGCGCGTCGACGGAGCGAGTCTGAACATCGAGAGCTCATTGGGAGATCTCAGTATATGCTGACGCCGAGCAACTACTGGGCTTTTAAGATTGGAGGATGCGGTCACGTGACCGAGATAATTGGAGGACAACGATCTAGGCGGCCAGAGCCCGACGTCGGACTGTTGCGCCACGATGATGATGATATGCAAAATGCAGAATCATTGATAACATCGTTCATCAAATCAGCATCGGAGCAAATGGTAGTAGCATGTATGTGCATTTGTACTCATCATCATCGCGGCGCGACAGCCCGACGTCGGGCCTTAGGCTGCGCGCTAGTTGGCACGCGTTCGCGTGTCGCGTTCACGTGTTTTACGTCAAACGGTTTGAGTCTATGGTTTTCAACCAAAGATGCGAATCTGTCAATTTGATAGATGCTCGGCTGTTGTCGTATCACCAAATTGGATTCATTATTGTGTATTAATTCCAATAATTTAGTATGAAATGTGTATTTATGCACATCCTACTACTCCCCAGTCGTTTGTTTTGCCACTCAATTCTTACCTATTTATCCATTTTAAAGCACAATAATGAACTCAATTTGTTGATACGACAATAGCCGAGCATTTGTCATATTGACAGATTCGCGTCTTTGGTTGGAAATCATAGACTCAAACCGTTTGACATAAAACACGTGAACGCGACACGCGAACGTGAGCCAACATGCGCGCAGCCTTAGATGCAGGTGGTGGTGGATTTGTACTTAAATACATGGAATTTTCATTGTAATAAAATGTCAGTCAATATCTTCAAAACAGTGTGTATGTAAATCATTTGGGTTATATTATTATACGTTCAAACTACACCTACATTATTTCATCCGTGCCAGCTGAAATGAATCTGAAACTGTCAAATATATACGATTTTCAATTCACAACACCCAGATTAAGCCGCTGGTGAAGCAATCTGCCTATAGTGTAGACGTAATATAATTTCTTCTCATCAGGTGCTTTGGAAGCTCAGAATATGATCGAGTTGACTGAAGTTCTAAGTATTCAATTTTTCGCATTAGTTCTCAATCTACCCTTTTTATGACAGCGAGGATTTCTCGGACCGGACTAAATTTAATACTTAGTTTGAAAGGTCAATCCATATTAAATCAAGCCCAAAACTATCAATTTTGCATTAGTAAGAATGCGGTATTTTGCACGATATAAAGTCGTCTCACCATGCGTCCATTTGGACCCGGACCAGAATGTAATCTGTCATGGACTTTTGTTAAAATCCATAAAAAAAATACTAGTCAATGTAGCCACGATGAAAATACTCCAAATATACAAGGGGGATTCACGCTCCCTGTCGTATATGTCGCATTTGTCGTAAACTTCTGTCATCTCCATAGTAAAATGACAGAAGTTTACAACTTTACGACAAATACGACGTTTACGACGTGAGCATGAATCCCCTTACTATAAATATGCCTTTGTCACTGGAATGATTTATGGTTGCTATCATCATCATCATTGCAGCGCGACAACCCGACGTCGGGCCTTGGCCCCCTGCATTTTGGATAAATACATTTTTGCCGGAATTTTTTGTGACACTTGGTTTCATTTTGCACGCCAACTTAGTATGCTACAGCTTAGCTCGGTAACGCACCGGGCATTTTTTTGCGGTCTTCTACGTTTCAAGCCCCGCAACTGGACCAAATATTTTTTTATTCTCAAATTCTCTCCCGAGCTAAGCTACAGATGCATACGAACTTGTTGTGCAGAATGAAACCAAGTGTCACAAAAATTCCAATTAACACTGAAATAATTCGCATTTGCACATTGCAAGAACATTGAATACATAAAATTAAAATTTTTTCCGATAATTTAATTCAAATTTACGCGCCAAATCAATGCCCCCAATACAGAAAAGTTGCCTACGCCTTTTAGATCTTTGTTGGTGTGCAGCATCTTTCATAGTATGTGTGAAAATCACTGAAAATGTATTCAAAAATTTTGTCGAACAGCCGCCCTTTGTATTGTGCACGAAAAATGCTGCAGCCAACGAAAATCAACTGTTCAGCCTGTTATATACTGTTAAATCTCGAGTGCATTCAGAGCGCTTGTCTGCTCCGTAGCGCTACGACCCCTCCCGCTTGTGATTGCAATCGCTCCAGTGATCCCCCACGATATCTGGGCATGGAGCCCGCTACATTTGACAATTCACAGGTGGTATGTGGGTTGTCACATGAATGACATTTGACTGTGAACTAAAAACGCAAATAAATCCGGATCTAGATTCGTGTCGCGCAAAAGTAAGCAAAGTGTGGTGTTAAAAAATAATTGCAGCCGTGCCATCATACTTCCGCGACTCAATTATCAAATATTTGAGGTATCAGCTGTTTGCAAGGTATTTGATTTATATATTATATATTATTTATATTTGATATTTCAATCACGAATCAAGTTTTGTGTCAGGTAGCGGCTCCTCAAATGTGTAGTGGAGAGGATATTTTGATACATAACTGCTACATGCTTCCTGAATGCAGCCCTTCTGTCCGCATTCGTTTGACACATTTGAACTGTGAAAACTGACTTTCTACAACGCCATCTATATAGACAGGCCTGAGCTTAGCTGGTTTTGATGCAATTATTTCCTTTGATGACGCCATCGTATCCACAATCCAGTGGACGGCGACTGATGGCGGCGAGTCCCCGGTATTTGTGCGTTCCGTGTTTAGTTTTCGTTTTCCGCGTTCAGTGTTTATTTGTTAGTAAAATTTCATGTGTGTCGTGCGGTCAAAAGATGTATTTTGTCAAGTGTGAACTGTTCCACAGTGCTCTGCGACTGATCGCCGGGGCTGCGGCTTCGACCAAATTGGTGCAAGTGTCCAGAAAGTGTGTTTTTAGAGGACTAAAATGCCGTCTGGCGCAATTCCAATTGTAAACATATGTCGTGCCGGGAACATCGTCGTGTGCAGTCACTGCCTTGGCATGGCCTTGGCGAAGGAAATAATGATGTAACGATCAGCTGAGCGCAAGCCTGTCTATCTAGATGGCGTTGCTTTCTAACAAACTCGCAACACTTTTTTGACGTTAGCATAGCAGTCGAGACTTCGCCGCGATCAGCTGAGCGGAGGCCTGTATATTAAGATGGCAATGGTTTAACTTTATTTGACAGCAGAAGCCGTGTTCGTTGCGCACACTATAATCCAGCCTTTAAAATCATTATAGTTAGCACAACAGATCCATTAAGTTTTGATAGCATCTTGAGGAATCATAACAAAATTGAACGACGAGTTTTAATACCTCATAAGGCCATTATGGTTCGGGCTAATACCACACGGGTTCTCATGACCCGGGGCCCGGGAGATTGACGGCTGTCAAGAATTGTTAAAGGTGCGTAATATTAGGCATACGATCGTCGCACATTATTCCCGATTAGCGATCAAGCCATAGTGCACGGAACACTATTTGTATATATCTTTTTGATCGTCGCCTGCGATCGACACAGAGCCCAGCATAACGCACCTGAAAACACAGGATTCAATGGTATAATCCTCATATATATATCCTTTCTTCCTTCCCTGTTGATCATAGCTAAAATAAATACGTGTTTGGTTGTTTGAACGAAGAAGTCGAGTGAGGATGGCTTTTCTTGCGAATCCATATTTGTGTCTGAAATATTGTAGGGGGGCGTTGCCCCCCCTTCCCAATATTTGGATTGAGGGGGCAAAAAGTGCAGATTTTGTACAATTCATTACAAAGATTTTCAGTCCTCATTTATTTCGGAGAATACATCACTTATTCGTAATTTAGAAATTCATAGAATACATCAGGAACAGAAATCATTTGGTGTCAAAGGCGCCTTTAAGTTAAATAATCTTGCTTATTATAATTGTTTTATTGCTCCAAGTGTTGACATTCTGCATGACATTCTTGAGGGGATCGGTCAGTTCGAGATAAAGTTACTATTGACTTATGTTATAAAAACTAGAAAATTGATATCAGAGGATGATTTTCATAACAGAATGAAGAAATTTAATTTCAGATTCAATAATAGATCGTCTATTCCCTCTTTTATTTCTTTACATTCAAAATCTAAAAATCTCGGACAAACAGCTGCGCAAGCATGGTGTCTAATGAGATATCTTCCGCTTTTATTGATCGATCTAATTGAAAAGGAGGATTCCGAATTTAATCAAAAAATGCATGTTATCGCGTTGTTGTTGGAAATAACTAATATTGTTTTCTCCCCTGCTCTAATATACGAAAATCACATGTAACAAAATTGTCAACGTTAATTTCTGATCATCATTCTGCTTTCAAAACCCAATTCCCGGATGAAGTGCTTATTCCGAAGCATCATTTTCTCATCCATTATCCTCACGTTTTACAAGAAATGGGCACACTTCGGAACTTATGGACTATGAGGTACGAAGCGAAGCATAAGCAACTAAAAGATATGGTAAGAGTAGCACGAACTTACAAAAATATTTGTAAAGCTACATCAACAAAACACCAACAAGTTAATTATGCTTCGTACATGAACAGATCTTTTAATCTGGAACATGAATGTACTTTCCAACATGATGATACCGCTTTAGAATCAATACTTGGGAATCATATTCCACGAGAAATTTTTGACAAAATTGCACAAATAGGACTAAACTGGAATACACTTAAGACATTCAAGTATGGCATATAAACCGCATTTTGTGATTCAAATTCCAACAGACAATATTTGTACTCTGCCCCATTTTGGAAAAATCGATATCATTATAGAAAGAAATGGGCATGTTCTTTTCATTTACAAAATATTAGAGACAATTAGTTTCAGTAGCCAATTGAATACCTACGTCATTAAAGAAACGCATGGAATAAATATTAAAAGTCCTAAGGAAATCGTTTTTATTATAGGTAGCCAAACTTTATTAATATAATTTTTTTTCTGATATTTCGAAAAGGAGACGAGAGGATATAATCAAAGTAAGTATAAAGAGGCTTATACATTTACAAATTAAATAGCCCTTTTGAATTTCATACAAATTTCCACTGGGATTCACTTTAAAAATCCAAGTGGAAATTTTTATGAAATTCAAAAGGGCTGAACTTTCAACACAAAAGGTGTATTATAAAAATTACCGGAATTGACTTTATAATGAATCCAAAAGGAGGAATTTATAAAATCCACTAAGGTTCAAATTATTACACCGAAAGGCTAAATTAAAATCACTTTTTCTAGTGAAGCGGTTACATTTCCTTGAGTACTATAATAATATCCTACTTTGAGTATTATGTTAATGTTATCCCATTCGGATGGACACTATTCGACTCCGATTCGGAGTGTTAATCACTCCGATTTTTTTGCTGTAGTCAAACTGATACTCCAGAAGTGCTGGCAATACAACGTAAACGTATACCAAATCTTTGTCGACTTCAAGCAGGAATACCACAGTATCGATCGCGGAGTACTGTACAACATCATGCTGCAATTTGGTATACCGGCCAAATTAGTGTGACTGACAAAGATGACGATGACCAACTCTGTCTCACAAGTCAGGATCCAGAACAGACTTACTGATCTATTTGAAACACGCACTGGTCTGAAACAGGGCGATGGACTGGCACCGACGACCTTCAACCGAGCACTGGAATACGCTATTCGGGCTATGAATATGGACAACAGCAAGACGCTACTTATCAAGTCGACACAATTAGCAGCGTACGCCGACGACATCAATATCATGTCCCGAAGATTGGCCGACGCAGAAGAACTTCTGCATACGCTCGATACCGCTGCAAAGGAAGTTGGACTACGTATTAACGAGGGTAAAACTAAAATAATGATTCAAACGACGACAAGGTCACCTGCACAACCCAGCATCAATGTGGGGGACCTCAGCATCGAGTTCGTGAACAACTTCATTTACCTGGGTTGCAACTTGTCAAGGGACGCCAACGAAACTGACGAAATCATCGACGGATACTGTTAGCTAATAAGACTTTTTTCTCGGTTTTCCCCATAATGAAATCGAAGCATGTGCACAGAAACACGAAGCTCCGCGTGTACAAAACCATTATACGACCAGTGCTATGCTATGGCTGCGAAGCATGGACCCTAACTCAAGCCTCCGAAAACATGCTAGATACATTTGAACGTAAGGTTCTACGGCGAATTTTCGGGGATGTTTCCGATCGAGATGGATGGCGCATCCGGTACAACCATGAGTTGTATGAACTGTACGATGAGCTGCAAGTCTCGAACATCGTCAAACTACAACGACTTCAATGGGCAGGGCATGTACAAAGAATAGACGATGATCGCATGCCTAAGAGAGTAATGAATGCAGAACGAGTCGACGGAGAGAGACTGCGAGGACGACCGAGATCTCGTTGGGAGAGCTCAGTAGGTGTGGACGCCGCGCAGCTACTGGGCTTCCAAAATTGAAGGAAGCGGTCACGTGACCGAGATAATTAGAGGACAATGATCCAGGCGGCCAAGGCCCGACGTCGGACTGTCGCGCCACTATGATGATGATGATTGTATTGCGAATATACAATGCGTTGCGTCGGTCAATGATATAATTGCTTAGATAGGTTTTAGGTTTCAAAACGAAATTGAGTATGTAGGTACATGGCTATTTTCACTTTCCTTCGCAGTATCGAACAAAGTGTGCATGGACAATTTTGGTTTGAAACGAGGTGGGCTAGCTCCGCCCCTAGGGATTGCGACACCCCGCATATAGCCCTAGGTCGCCTGTTTAACTCCTTCTATATGTATAGTACCTGCATCTGTTTCGTCCTAGCATATCTAGAGCCAGCATTTTTTGTTGGTTTATAAACAATTTCGGTCTCAAATCGAAATCGGGCATGTGAATGAAAGCCAAAATAGCCATGTACATACTCAATTTCGTTTTTAAACCTAAAACATATCTAAGCAATTATATCATCGACCAACACAACGCATTGTATTATTTATTATATTATGTACATACGTACATAGACATATTCATTCATGTACATATCATATTCATATCATACCCAATCATCCTATTCTCAATACAATACATACTCTCAGCTCAGTCTTAATCCTAACAAAACCTATTCATTCATAAAAATCAATTATGTATCATATGTATAGTACAATATACAATACATGTATCTATGTACGTACTAGCTACTACGATGTGTGTCTGAAAAATCATACAATGCACAACTCTGCAAACATTTTCAATGTTAATACCTGAAGAGTCGGTCAGGCAATGAACGAGTCATTTTTTATGGAATCCCGGGTATTTGAGTATCAGGTACTGAAAAGAACAGGAACTCAAATCCCGGGATTCCGGTACCGAAAAGAACAGGCACGGAAAAGAAAAGGTATTCAAATCCTGGGATCCCGGAACTGAGTACCGGTACTGAAATCCCGGGATCCCGGTACTTAGTACCGGTACACAGTACCGGCACTGAAAAAAGCGGCTCATGGCTGAAAATACCGGTACTCAAATCCCGGGATCCCGGTACTCGATACCGGTACTAAAAAAACCGGGATACCGGTACTCTTAGTTTTTGGTACCGGTACTGAAAAAACGGTACTAAACTGGGATCCCTCTATTAGGAACATGCCTAATCCTGTTAATTGATTACCTTGAAAATGGAAGAACAATAACAGGCGAATATTACTCCAAACTTCTTAACCAGGTGGATGCAAAAATTCGCGACTTGAAGAACAAAAAAATCATCTTTCACCAGGACAACGCACCTGTACACAAGTGTGCGTTGGCGATGGGAAAACTGAGGGATCTGGGGTACGATTTGCTCGACCATCCCCGCTATTCACCTGATTTGGCACCTTCAGGCTTTCATCTGTTCCCAAGCTTGAAGAAATTTGTTTCTGGGCAGCGCTTTGTATCCATTGAAGAAGTTGAGAGAATCGTAGATGAATATTTTCACAGCCATCCAGACTCTCACTTCCGGGAAGAAGTACTGATGTTGCAGAAACACTGGACCAAGTGTGTTGAAGTCAAGGGGGATTATGTAGAAAAATAAAATAACTTTTCAACAGAAAATCGCAGTCTTTCATTGTCAGGCCGAGATCTTTTCACATTATCCTCGTAACTACAAGTCCTATGGTTGTTGTACGTATTTTAAATTAAAGATAATTCAATAAGCTATAAGATTATCTCTGACAAGTTCTTCCGTAGGATGAGTACTTTTCTCGATATTCGACCATATTGTTATAAAATAAGAATCGCTTTTCGGAAACTATTTTCAAAATTTGCAGAGTTTTTTTTAGAAAATCTATGAAATACGGAGTAGCTATATATATGTTTATATATTTATTGCTCTTCCAAAAAAGCAATTTTTACTAGAATACATGCCTTAAGTGTTATTAAGGGATGTTTTCATTTCTGTTCGAAAAGTCTGTTTTTTTAATGTCTTTTTTTTTCTTTTTCAAAGTAGTTATTAAATCTATGGGCATCCGACCTTTCGCTAAAGCTTATTTAGTTTGAATGAAAATCATCTTATCATTTTCCACGTGGGGAAGCAGCGGTGCTCACCTGTCGAGTTAGAATGCATGTATTCACGAATTAGATTGGGGCAGCAGCAGATGCAGCAGCAACTGATCTACTTTTCCCAGCATTTCGAACAGAGAGGTGCACAGGCACACTGGCAACTGCACCAAAGATGAAACATTAGGAGTATTTTTTTGCGTAACCGTGTAGGGTTCCTGCCCTGGTTACGCAAAAAAACGCTCTAGGGCAGCATCCAGGTTAAATTCCGAATCGTGAAGTTGTCTACACTGACGTTAAGTGTTGCGCCTTATATGTGGTGGAAATAAATTACAAATTCGAATGAAATATCAGTTTGATTGTCGGATCGTTTATTTATTGCGACAGCGGACATTTATAAACTTGGCGTACCGCTCTAACTTAACAAACACCATTCAAACGAGCTACATACATATTTATCAGTGACAGCTACAAGTGCAACTCTATCCAAATGGGTCACGGGTTCGATCCCCAGCAAATTCTTATCTTTTTTTTTCCTTTTTATACCCTTCACGGATGTGATAGGGTATATTAACTTTGTCATGAAGTTTGCAACGCACAGAAGGAAGCATCTCCGACCATATAAACTATGTATATTCTTGGTCAGTATGATGAGACGAGTCGATTAAGCTTTGTCCGTCTGTCCGTCTGTCTGTCTGTCCGTCTGTCCGTCTGTCCGTCTGTCCGTCTGTCCGTCTGTCCGTCTGTCCATCTCTCCGTCTGTCCGTCTATCCGTCTGCCCGTCTGCCCGTCTGTCCGTCTGTCCGTCTGTCCGTCTGTCCGTCTGCCCGTCTGTCCGTTTGTCCGTCTGTTCTTCTGTTCGTCTGTCCGTCCGGTTCTATGCAAACTAGTCCCTCAGTTTTTAAGCTATCGAGCTGAAGTTTTGTACAAAGCCTTCTTTCTTATGCACGCTGTAAAAATGTCGGAACCAACGGAATCGGACCACTACGTCATATAGCTGCCATAGGAACGACCGGCCCAAAAATTCGTCTTTGTGAGAAAAACTTGTTTATTTCTAATAATATCTTTTTCAAAATTCACAATTGTCAGTAGTATTTTTAGTCAAATCACATTTCCGAATTTCGTTCAAATTGGACTATTCGATCATATAGCTGTCATAGGAACGACCGTTCCAAAATCAAGTTTTTGTTAGAAAAACTTTTCTATTTCTGAAGATATCTTTACGAAATTTCATATTATTCAATTATATTGACTGCCAAACTACGTTCCTAGATTTGGTTGAAATCGGCTCACTATCTTGGGACGCGGTAGCGTCCCGCCCCGCCAAAGAAAAACGAAAAAATCGACTATGTTTACGCCACACAACAAGTACGGTTTTTCGGACCCTCTGTAGCTCAGGCCTCGGAAGCTTGTTCGGGCTCAAATTTGGTATGGTCATTGTCTCTGGTCATCTTACGAATTTCTGCAAATTTTATTCCGATACAAGGAAAAACACCCGAGATATGATAATTTGAAAATGGCTATTTTTCAAATTTTCCTTTTTCCGTTGTTCTTTGACAGGGCTACAGCCTCGTAGGGAGCGTATCGAGGTCTGCTTTCTTTTCTCACGGATTGCTTGTGTCCCAAGGGTGTGCATAGGCTATCATTTGCTCTGATCCGTGCATTAGATAAGAAGATACATCCAAAAATGTGAAATTTTACAGTAGAGTTTCTGGCTTAAGTCTTTTTGATAAATTGAATGCGACACAGGAAATCACTCGCAGAGATCGCATGCCGACGAGGAGAGACGCAAACACTTGATTATGTGAGTAGTGACGACGACGGATGCAAAAGTCCGTGCGCTCGTCGGGTGAGGAGAACCATACGAGGTAATGGCTGTGGGCGTGGCTTGTGGCAAGTGCATGAATGAAAAGTGTGTGATGAATAAATTTAAACTGAATGTTTATGGCTGCATCTTAGTGTCACCAAATATTGTTGTATAGATTCCACAAGAGTTATCACTCCATAGAAGTTTCGCCTCTGCCAAGAGATTTGTATGTATTGACAAATTGTATAAACATAGTATAAGCTACACAGTATAGATATACAAGAGAATCAATACATACAAATCTACCGCCGGAGGCGGAGTCAGCTTTCTTGTGAAGTCTATACAATTTGTCAATACATAGAAATCTCCTGGCAGAGGGGAAAGTTATATGGAGTGATAACTCTTGTAGAATTATCAATTCTCTTTGGTGTCACCATACACTGTCGAACTCGAACTCGAGCACGAACCTGGTACAAATGTCCTCTGACACACACATACACTTCACATAGGTGTAAAGAAAACCGGTCCACTTGTACTAGGTTCGTGCTCGAGTTCGACAGTGTAGGGTGAAACTTTGGATGTCCGGAAAGAAAAAAAACATGCTGTGTGGTGTATGATTTAGGTAGTCTAATTTATGGCATATGAGATATGAATTATGATGTAAGATGATTTTTTCCAATGTGTGGAAGATGGGAAGCGATGTCTAGGCAAGATGGGTATCACATGACTGGAGGTGATGAGGCGAATGCAGTAGACTGTTAAAGGTATTTTGAGTCCTTTGGGCTGGAAAAAGGATGTTCTTGGCAAGGAAGCGATTTCTAGGCAAGATGAGTATTATACGATTGGGGGTGATGAGTCGAATGCACTAAACTACTGTTAAAGGCACTTTGAGTCCTTTGAACTAGAAAAATGATATTCTTGGCAAGAAAACTATTTACCCCAAATGGGTAACCTGAGTGGACTCATAGTCCGGCACGTAAATCCCCTTTTTATCGAAGACTACCGCATTCAGTAGGAATCAAACCGGAGCCCAATGTATAGAAGGCGAACGTGCTTACCGTTGCGCCATCTATATTACTACTACTACTATGCAAAAAGATATGATATCTCCCAAAAACAACTCTGTTGTAAAAAATTCCCCGCCAAGAAAAACCTCTCAACCGCAAAAAGGATTGATATGAATACAATACCGCCAAAGTACTCGTAGCTTCGCGCGCCACTCTAGGGTTGGCATATTGAACGCTGATTGAATTAGTAAATTTCTTTCAAAGCTGATTGGCGGGGAGCTTCATAGCCATACATAAAATGACAGTGATAATGACAACGATGTCGTTCTGATAAAGTGATGGTTATGTATTGTAGTTGCGTGCGGATCATGCTGTAGGCTCTTATGTCAAGTATTATTGGCTTCTCGCCCGGATCTCGTTATAAAGCTCCCGCCTTACAAAAGGCTAAAAAGGCACTTCAAGCCAGAAGTGATTAATAGACCATTTTCTACCCCGTTTTTCTTCAGATTGTTCAACTTATTTTGTTTAATGGAAGCTCCCCGCCAAACCGCGTTGAAAGAAATTTACTAATTCAATCAGCTTTCAATATGCCAACCCTAAAGTGGGGCGCGAAGCTACGAGTACTTTGGCGGTATTGTATTCTTATCAATCCTTTTTGCGGTTGGGAGGTCTTTCTTGGCGGGGAATTTGTTTTACAACAGGGTTGTTTTTGGGAGATTTCTTATACCTCTCGTAGGAACAGTTAAATCGGAACAAGTTTTACTACTAATTTCAAAGTGACAACGACCTATCCGAAGACTAGCTTGTTTTTTGTTCCTTTGATATTTTTAGTAATCCTATTGAAAATTTATTATTTAATAATAGGTATGGGCCCATCAGAGCAAGACGTAATATTAGTTTACCAATGAATTTGGCTGAGTGACAGAAACACAAGCGCGCCAACATCGACATATTACGTTCTACACGACACCAGAGCCATCTGTTGTCATGCATGTGGAACTGATTGAGGGGTTATAGCGTGTAGGGCAGCCACCCAAATAATCTATCCCGGTTAATGTTGTTGGTGTAACGCGTGTGTTATTTTACCCTACACGCGATAAATTCCCATAAAACACGCCTATTACAATACAAAGATACCCTACTTCATACAAATTAAGGATGTAAGATATTCCTCGCGGTGCCAATAATTCAAAGATAAATCGCCTTGAGAGAGTTAGAGACGGCAAAACTTCAGTAATGACAACTACCTATAAAGTTTCATTGTGTGAGTAACATGCTTGTTAGGTGGCATTACCCGATGGTGTACGCATATGGGAACCAACACATATGCAACTACTTTCTTAAGTTTAATCTTTGACTGCACTTCCGAAAAGTACGGATAGATATGCTATCGAAAGGTCAACAACGCATAGAAATGCTAGAGATGTTGACGCGCCCATGCCTTTGGAGCGGTTAATTAACCTGTCGAACAGGGCGGGGAAGAAAATGAAGCGTGTACACATGCAGGGGGCTTAACATAAACAACTAAATGCGTGAAATTAAATGCATTCTTTGTGTGATATTTTATGTATTGGTTTGCGCCGCAAAAGTTATGGCAAATAGTATAGATTCCACAAGAGTCATCACTCCATAGAAGTTTCGCCTCTGCCAGGAGATTTGTATGTATTGACAAATTGTATAAACATAGTATGTATAAACTACACAGTATAGAAACACAAGAGAATCAATACATACAAATCTACCGCCGGAGGCTATACTTGTATGGAGAGAGCTTCCTTGTGAAGTCTGTACAATTTGTCAATACATACAAATCTCCCGGCAGAGGGGAAAGTTATATGGAGTGATAACTCTTGAAGAATTATCAATCCTCTTTGGTTATGGGTTTTTCGATGACATCATTTTGGTTGTTTCATGATTTCTGGGAAATAAATTCTGTGGGACGATGAGTGCTAACATGTGTATGTACCGTGTATTATAGTTACAGTCCCGCAGCGATTCCGATTCTAACTGTGTGCAGAGAAAAGTGTCGTTGAATACAAGTTGCATTCGCTTCGTGTTCGAGCCGACCTGTGTATGGAAGACCTAATTCCATTCAGTTTTCGATCTGGGGAATCTTTTCAAAATAATTGCGGAGTTCTGGCTACACAAGTACGTAAGTTTGGATTTTCTATTTTTGTTTGTAGTTCAAAGCAAATGTATCTCCGCACCATTAAACATTCTAAATAACCCATTGTTTTTTCCTGTCCTAGTTTCCGGCCAATCTACTTAACATGAAGGCGAACCCATGAAGAGCTATAGTATCAAAAATAACATAAGAAATGATTAGTACATTAAAGGGTACCACGTATAACATAGATAGATAGAGATATACTACTTATAGTACTTATCTAACCAAAGATACATAATTTGAAAGCAAAAAGTTTTACCATTTAGGGATTGGGGGAAATTATTCATGATGGGACCGTAAGAAAGGGTGTCGAAAACAAATTGTCAACAGTTGGAAATTCAATTGCGTGACAGGTTTTTAGGAGATGCCTAATCTAATAAGAATTATGTACATATACAATACTTATGTTTATGCAAACTGTATTGAAGAAAAAAATCTAAAGAGTAGAGAAATACAAGCTATAAAATAAGGTGTCTTTGATATTAAGAGTGTCCGAAAAATGGAAAAGTGATGGAAACAAGTTGTGTGTGTCTGGTATATCTCCCAAAAACAACCCTGTTGTAAAAAAAATCCCCGCCAAGAAAAACTCCTCCGCCGTAAAAATGGATTGATATGAACTCAATACCGCCAAAGTACTCGTAGCTTCGTGCCTCGCTCTAGGGTATGCATATTGAACGCTGATTGCATTAGTTAATTTCTTTCAAAGCTGATTGGCGGGGAGCTCCGTAGCCTAAAGACTCACCGCCGAACGGATTTAATGACAAAATGACAGTGATAATGAACGACGTCGCTCTGACAAAAAATTATGGATAAGTAGTTGCGTGCGGATCATGCTGTAGGCTCTTATGCCAAGTATTATTGGCTTCCCGCCCGGATCTCGTTATAAAGCTCCCGCCTTACAAAAGACTAACAATGCACTTCAGGCCAGAAGTGATTAATAGACTATTTTCTACTGCGTTCTTCTTCAGATTGATCAACTTATTTTGTTTAATGGAAGCTCCCCGCCAAACCGCGTTGAAAGAAATTAACTAATGCAATCAGCGTTCAATATGCATACCCTAGAGCGAGGCGCGAAGCTACGAGTACTTTGGCGGTATTGTGTTCATATCAATCCTTTTTACGGCTGAGGAGTTTTTCTTGGCGGGGATTTTTTTACAACAGGGTTGTTTTTGGGAGATATCACATCTTTTTGCATAGTAGTAGTAGTAATCCAGATGGCGCTACGGTAAGCACGTTCGCCTTCTATACATTGGGCTCCGGTTTGATTCCTACTGAATGCGGTAGTCTTCGATAAAAAAGGGGATTTACGTGCCGGACTATGAGTCCACTCAGGTTACCCATTTGGGGTAAATAGTTTTCTTGCCAAGAATATCATTTTTCTAGTTCAAAGGAGTCAAAGTGCCTTTAACAGTAGTTTACTGCATTCGCCTCATCACCCCCGATAATATAATACTCATCTTGCCTAGATATCGCTTCCTTGCCAAGAACATCCTTTTTCCTGCCCAAAGGACTCAAAATACCTTTACCAGTCTACTGCATTCGCCTCGTCACCTCCAGTCATGTGATACCCATCTTGCCTAGACATCGCTTCCCATCTTCCACACATTGCAAAAAATCATCTTACATCATAATTCATATCTTATATGCCATAAATGAAACTACCTAAATCATATACCACACAGCATGTTTTTTCTTTCCGGACATCCTAAGAACCGGTACACATGGACGTCCAAATGACGCCGGACGCCGCGTCACTTAAGCTCCTCCCTCTTTGATACCTATCTGCATTTCAATTCACATGATGCAATAGGACGCAGCGTCACTCTGTATTATTTTATATAAGCCGGGCCACATAATAGCGAACCTGAATTTACAATTTATGTTATTTTTAGTTTTAAATAAACTGTTTTTTGGCCATAACTTCTAAAATATAAGGAATTTCGCATTTTTGACACCATTTTCACCCCCCTTAGAAGCCCCCATCCGGGCTGAGGAGCATCCATCCCCACTAATTTTTTTTTTCAAAATTAATTGTCAATTGTAGCAGTCACGATTAACAATTAATTAATTGGCACTTAAAAGTGATCCTCAAGCGAATGGTTTAAGAAACATCATACAAATCAGACATTGTGACCGTGTCCGTGTTCCGGGTTCGAATGTGTGTGGGCCGGCTTATTAAAAATTGATATGCGGACGCGTGAAGTGACGCAGATAGGAGCGTCATCCCAGAGAGCTATCGCGGCGGCAAAATGCCGCCGATAGCTATCGGATAGCTCTCTGCGACCATGTGCATCGCTTCATTGCCTGTAATGTATTTCTTCCTAACCGATTAAAAGTGACGCAGCGTCAGGCGTCATTTGGACGTCCATGTGCACCAACACTAAGATGCAGCCATAAACATTCAGTTTCAATTTTTTCATGACACACTTTTCATTCATGCACTTGCCACAAACCACCCCCACAACCATGAACTCGTATGGTTCTCCTCACCCGTCGAGCGCACGGACTTTTGCATCCGTCCTCGTCACTTTACTCACATAATCAAGTGTTTGCGTGTCTCCCCGTCGGCACGCGATCTCTGCGAGTGATTTTCTGTGTCGCATTCAAAATATCAAAAAGACTTAAGCGAGAAATTCTACTGTAAAATTTCACATTTTTGGATGTATCTTCTTATCTGCTGCACGGATCAGAGCAAATGATTGCCTATGCACACCCTTGGGACACAGGCAATCCGTGAGAAAAGAAAGCAGACCTCGATACGCTCCCTACGAGGCTGTAGACCGGTCAAAGGACAACGAGAACAACGAGAACAAGAAAAATTTGAAAAATAGCCATTTTCAAATTATCATATCTCGGGTGTTTTTCCTTGTATCGGTATCAAATTTGCAGCACTTCGTAAGATGACCAGAGACAATGATACTAAATTTGAGCTCGAACAAGCATCCGGGGCCGGAGCTACAGAGGTCCGAAAACCCATACTTGTTGTGTCGCGTAAACATAGTCTTGGTCGCTTTTCCATTTTTTTTTTTCGATTTTTTTTCTTTGGCGGGGCGGGACGCTCCCGCCTCCGTAGATGGGAAGTCTCTTTGTGGATTAACATACATCCATGGAATTAAGTAAACTTTAAGATAAGTGCCAAGATGTTTTCTGAGTTACATAAGTACAGACATATCAACCAAGATTACTGAATTCCTAAGCAGTCGGAACCGAGTTCCTCTATTTTTATCGGGTGAGTTCTAAGTGGAGAAAGATATCCAGGGAGGTCATATCACACAGAAGGAGGAAACGGCATGTGTGCTAGTGTGTAAGTGTCATCATCATCGTGGCGCGACATGCTTCGATTTGATTATGGGGAGAACCGAGAAAAAAGTCTTATTAGCTAACTGTATCCGTCGCTTGATTTCGTCAGTTTCGTTGGCGTCCCTTGACAAGTTGCAACCCAAGTATAGGAAGTTGTTCACGAACTGGATGTTGAGGTCCCCCACATTGATGCTCGGTAGTGTGTAGGTGTCACCCCCTGCTAACCATGTTATAATGAAGACATGAATGCAGGGCCGGTCAAAGTCTTACTTAAGGCACAGACAAGGACATTTTGGGGGCCCTTCCCCATCTCCTCCTCACATTTTTTCAAAACAGTTTTCCATTTAAACTATTGGTCGCTAATAGAATGGTCGCTTCATATATATTTTTTTTTAACCGCACTCTTATGCAAGCGGTTTCGCTTCATTATTAACCTCGCAAGGAGAACAGTGGTTGGGAAAACGCCTCTTTTGTCCGGGATGTTTTTATTGGCACTCATTAAAGTCGATAATGAGTGCATTCTGGGAAAACCTTAAACGTTCCAAGTTAGATTCAACTCAATTCAATTTCAAGTGCAAATTGCATGTGAAACATAAACTGGAGAAATACATAAATCAGAAATGTTATTCTGATTTATTTCTCTTCTTTCAGATTTACAAGGATCGGAATTGCTGAATACTTTTAACGTTTATGCAACGTTTAAGATCCAGAACTCACTTAATTAATAGTTTCAGAAGATAGGTACACATTGATGCGGAACGGTAGTGAAACTGCTCAGTAATTCTTTTTGCACCTTCAGACCGACATGTACCATCAGATGTAAAAATTTTGTGTAGACTGTTTCCAAACTTTTCTTTACACAACTTTTTTATGTATGTACATATATATAAATGATCAGGGCCACTCCTGATTCGATTTAGCCATGTCTGTCTGTCCGTTTGTCCGTCTGTCTGTCTGCCCGTTCGCAAGATAACTTTTGACAGAATGAAGCTAGAGCCTTAAAATTTTGGTCAAATGTTGGCAGTATGATCTAGTTGGTTGGTGTTGAAAATAAGCATGATCATGCCAACAGAACGCCTACCTCCCCTACATATGCAAAATAATTAATGTATCTCTAATTCCAGATTAAATAATCATGAAAAGCTCTAGCTTTGGTAGATTGCTCGTGAAAGTACTTCGATACTCTCCTGGAAAAATAAAATCGATCAATTGCAAACTAACGATAATTTTCTTACAAAGATCCCCGTACTATCCTACTTTTCAGGTTTTTTGTCTATAACTCTTGAACCAATTGACGTAGGCACCTGATTTTTGGCAAGTAACCCTGATGTGAGAAGCTGCTTGAGTTTAAGTAAGTTGGGTGTAATCAAATAAAAGGAACGCCTACTTCCCCTACAATTTTCAAAAAATTAAATATTCCGTTAATTACAGGGGGGGGGGGGGCAAAGACCTTTTCCATAGTCCTCCGCGTGGGCGCCCCCTGGTAACGGCAGTGTATCAATTCGCTGACGGCCAATGTCTTAGCGATAAGACTGTTTGGAAAAGGCAGATAGCTGTAGCCTGAATGGCTGACGAACACCTAAGCGTCTCAGGTATAGTAGGATGGAATGACTTGCGTAGTTGGACCTGCTACATAGCTGTGTGGGCTCCAGCACGTTTATTAAACCATCTGAAGCAGCTATCTCCGACGTGCTGACAACTCGTCCTTATAAAAACCACTCCATGTCAAGAAACCTGGAACAAAAGCCACGGATTGGACGGACCAACAACGACGACCACGCAAACGAATAAAGGATTATTCTTTCGGATCCTGGAATGTACGCTCCCTGAACAAACCGGGGGCCGAGAAGGCCCTCCTTCAACAGGTCGAAAAATACAAACTGAGCATTACTGCAGTCCAGGAAACAAATTGGCTTGGCAGCGAGATTAATGACAAGAAATCGCACACAATTTTTACAAGTGGCAAACCATCGGGCCGCAAGGAGTTTGGAGTAGCATTTATGGTGAACAATCACCTCAAACCGCATATTACTGACTTCAAACCCATAAATGAACGGCTGTGTGCGATTCGCATCAAGACTCGATTCTTCAATCTCTGGCTCATCAATGTGCATGCCCCCACTGAAGTTAAAGAAGACGCAGTAAAAGACGAGTTCTACGCCCGCCTTGAAACTCTCTTCGACTCACTTCCAACAAACGATGTCAAATTGCTGCTGGGAGACTTTGACGCGAAAGTCGTAAATGAAAGTTGGCACCAGGGGACCACTGGAGGCCACAGCCTCCATGAAGAATGTAACGATAACGGCCAGCGACTTATCGACTTTGCCTGCAGCAGGAATTTAATCGTAAGCTCTACGTGCTTTCCGCATCGACGCATTCACAAGCAGACCTGGAAGTTTCCAGACGCACATACCGTCAACCAAATTGACCACGTTCTCATTTGCAGGAGATGGGCGTCTAGTGTCATGGATGTCCACTCCTATCGAGGAGCAAACTGCGACTCAGATCATCACTTGGTGAAGACGTCCTACAGATGTAGAATTTCCTCAGTGCACCAATCAAGAATCAGCCCTCCCAAAATCTTTGCGGTTGATAAGCTTCTGAGTGATGCTACAGCGGTGGCGTATACTACCACCCTTGAGGAAAAACTATCACCTATGCTACACAACATCAGCAACACAGGCGTCCATGGGTTCTGGGAAGAACTCAAGGGTACCATCAAGGATGTCGCAGAGAAAGTCGTGGGATATAAAGCCTGGCGAGCACGAAATGACTGGTTCGACGAAGAATGCAAAGACTCACTTGACGCGAAAAACGAGGCCTACAGACAATGGATTCAACGAGGAACCAGAGCCAGAAGAGAAAAATATGACGAGCTACGGTGAATATCGAATAGAATAATTAGACGTAAGAAACGTAAATACTTTGACGAGCAGTTGCTGAACATAAACGAAAACTTAGCTAATAGGAACACCAGACAAGCGTACAAACTAGTAAATACAATTAAGAACGGCTACCAACCCAGGACTAGCCTTTGTAAGGACAAGGATGGAAACATCATCAGCGACACCGATGGTATTAACAAGCGATGGGCCTCTTATTTTGAAGAGCTTCTAAATGGACCATCTAACATCCCCACACAGGAAGCTCTCGACGATATTGTTGATCTAGGCCCACCCATTCAACCCCCGACAGTAGAGGAAGTCAATCTCGCGTTGCGGTCACTAAAACGAAATAAAGCGCCGGGCGCTGACGAGATTCCAGCTGAACTGCTAAAATTCGGTGGAACGAGTCTAGTTGATGCCATACATCAATTACTCCTGCGAGTATGGGAGAACGAGGAGATTCCTGACGATTGGCGCAGAAGCATCATCTGTCCAATTCATAAAAAGGGAGATAAACTGCGGTGTGAGAACTACAGGGGCATCTCACTAGTTTGTACGTCCTATTAAATTTTGATGAAAATTCTGGAAAATAGAAAAAAATAGAATAAAACCGTACGCAGAACGAGTCATTGGCGAATATCAAAGCGGTTTCAGACCTGGTCGCTCCACAACCGATCAGCTCTTCTCAGTCAAACTGATTCTCCAGAAGTGCTGGGAATACAACGTAAACGTATACCAAATCTTTGTCGACTTCAAGCAAGCATACGACAGTATCGATCGTGGAGTACTGTACAACATCATGCTGCAATTTGGTATACCGGCAAAATTAGTGCGACTGACAAAGATGACGATGACCAACTCCGTCTCACAAGTCAGGATCCAGAATAGACTTACTGATCTATTTGAAACACGCACTGGTTTGAAACAGGGCGATGGACTGGCACCGACGCTCTTCAACCTAGCACTGGAATACGTTATTCGGGCCATGAATATGGACAACAGCAAGACGCTACTCATCAAGTCGACACAATTAGCAGTGTACGCCGACGACATCAACATCATGTCCCGAAGATTGGCTGACGCAGAAGAACTTCTGCATACGCTCCATACCGCTGCAAAGGAAGTTGGATTACGTATTAACGAGGGTAAAACTAAAATAATGATGCAATCGGTGACAAGGATACCTGCACAACCGAGCATCAATGTGGGGGACCTCAACATCGAGTTCGTGAACAACTTCATTTACCTGGGTTGCAACTTGTCAAGGGACGCCAACGAAACTGACGAAATCAAGCGACGGATACAGTTAGCTAATAAGACTTTTTTCTCGGTTCTCCCCATAATGAAATCGAAGCATGTGCACAGAAACACGAAGCTCCGCGTGTACAAAACCATTATACGACCAGTGCTATGCTATGGCTGCGAAGCATGGACCCTAACTCAAGCCTCCGAAAACTTGCTAGACACTTTTGAACGTAAGGTTCTACGGCGAATTTTCGGGGCTGTTTGCGATCGAGATGGATGGCGCATCCGGTACAACCATGAGTTGTATGAAATGTACGATGAGCTGCAAGTCTCGAACATCGTCAAAATACAACGACTTCAATGGGCAGGGCATGTACAAAGAATGGACGATGATCGCATGCCTAAGAGAGTAATGAATGCAGAACGAGTCGACGGAGCGAGACTGCGAGGACGACCGAGATCTCGTTGGGAGAGCTAAGTAGGTGTGGACGCCGCGCAGCTGCTGGGCTCCCAAAATTGGAGGACGCGGTCACGTGACCGAGATAATTGGAGGACAATGATCCAGGCGGCCAAGGCCTGACGTCGGGCTATCGCGCCACGATGATGATGATAATTACGATAACTTTCGATAGAATGACACTAGCGAGAAAATTTGGTAGAATGTTGGTAGTAAGATTTACTTGGCTGGTATGGTAAATGAGCGAGATCCGACCCAAGAAGTCCCACCTCCCTTACAAATGACATTTCAAATAATCGATCAAATACCTCCCCTACAAGTGGAACTTAAAATAAGAGACAACTTTCGATAAAATGAAGCTCACTTGGAATTTTGGTCAAATGTTTGTAGTTGGATCTAGTAGGTTGTTATGGGAAATGCACAAGATCCAACAAAGGAACCTCTACCTCCGCCACATGTGAGACTTCAAATAAGCGATAACTTTCGATAGAATGAAGCTAGCGACTTGAAAAATTCGAAAAATGTATGTAGTGTGGGTTAGTTAGTTGATTTTGAGAATGGTCAAGATCCTACTGAGTGAACGCCAACCTCTCCTATAAACTGGCCATATAAGAAATTCACTCTGGTTTTAACTTACATAACATTGTTCACTTTGTATCTTTAACTAATAAGTCTGTATATTTTTGTAGAACGAAGACTCACACTTTTTATTACAGTGGATCACTTGGAGAAAAGACAAACCTATTCTATTAACAAACATTGATCCCGGCAACAACAAAAATTTGCATCCATTTTTAGGGATATTAGTTTTGATTCTTTCAAATTAATTTTAGATAATCTCTAATACTTCATTGATGGGGATATTTGTAAACATGCCCTTGATATCAAACGACACAACCGTACTAGTTCATAATAGTTTTTATACCCTAGACTTATAGTATAGGGTATATTGTTTTTGTCACGACGAAAATATGTAACACCTTAAAGGAGGCTCCGGAGGTATAGCAATGTATATATATATAAATGATCAGGGTCACCTCCTGATTCGATTTGGCCATGTCTGTCTGTCCGTCTGTCTGTCCGTTCGCAAGATAACTTTCGATAGAATGAAGCTAGAGCCTTGAAATTTTAGTCAAATGTTGGTAGTATGATCTAGTTGGTTGATATTGAAAATGGGCATGACCAGGCCGAGAGAACGATTACCTCCCCTACATATGTAAAATACTTAAATGTATAACTCCCGATTAAATAAACATGAAAAGCTCTAGCTTTGGTAGATTGCTCGTGAGGATAATCTTATACTCTCCTGGAAAAATAAAATCGATCAGTTGAAAACTAATGGTAATTTTCTTACAAATATCCCCGTACTACCCTACTTTTCAGGTTTTTTGTCTATAACTCTTGAACCAATTGATGTAAACACCTGATTTTTGGCATGTAACCCTGAGGTGAGAAGCTTAGGAAGTTGAGCATAATTAGATCAAAGGAACGCCTACCTCCCCTACAAATTTCAAAAAATTAAACATTCCTTTAAATACGATAACTTTCGACAGAATGACACTAGCAGGTTGAAAATTTGGAAGAATGTTGTTAGTCAGAGCTACTTGGTTGGTATAGAAAATGGGCAAGATCCGACCCAAGGAACTTCTACCTCCCCTACAAATGAAACTTCAAATATGCGATAACTTTTGATAGAATGAAGCCAGCAACTTCAAAATTTGGTCAAATGTTTAAAGTAAGATTGAATTAGTTGGTATTAAAGATAGGCCAGATCCGACTCAAGGAATCCCTACCTCCCCTACAAATGGAACTTAAAACCAGGAGTCCGAAGCGTATATACCCTAGACTTGTACAGACCTAGTGGTGACACCAAAAGTAATAATTGGCAACGACCATGCATTAAAAGTGAGTTTAATATATAGCCAGTTTATAGGGGAGGTTGGCACTCATTCAGGGAGATCTTGACCATTCTCAAAATGAATTAACTAACCCATTCTACAAATATTTGTTGAATTTTTCAAGTCGCTAGCTTCATTCCATCGAAAGTTATCGCTTATTTGGAGTTTCGTTTGTAGGGGAAGTAGGGGTTTCGTTCGGATTTTACGCTTTTTCAATATTAGCCGACTGGATCCTACTACAAACATTTGGGCAAAATTTCAAGTCGCTAGCTTTATTTTGTCGTAAGCTATCGCTTGTTTTAAGTGTCATCTCTAGGGGAGGTAGGGATTCCTTATGTCGGATCTAACCCTTCTTTAATGCCAACTAACTCAATCTCACTTCAAACATTTGACAAAAATTTCAAGCTGCTCGTGATGGTAATCTTATACTCCCCTGGAAAAATAAAATCGATCAGTTGAAAACTAACGGTAATTTTCTTACAAAGAGCCCCGTACTACCCTACTTTTCAGGTTTTTTGTCCATAACTCTTGAACCAATTGACGTAGACATCTGATTTTTGGCATGTAACCCTGGGGTGAGAAGCTGCCTAGGTTTTGGGAAGTTGGGCATAATCAGATCAAAGGAACGCCTACCTCCCCTACAAAATTCAAAAAATTAAATATTATTTTAATTACGATAACTTTCGATAGAATGACACTAGCAAGTTGAAAATTTGGTAGAATGTTGGTAGTAAGGTCTTATTAGTTAGCACTGAAAATGGGCAAGATCCGACCCAAGGAACCCCTACCTCCCCTTCAAATGAAACTTCAAATAAGCGATTACTTTTGATACAATGAAGCCAGCAACTTGATTTTGGTCAAATGTTTGAAGTGAGATTCGGTTGGTTGGTATTAAAGATGGGCCAGATCCGACCCAAGGAACCCCTACCTCCCCTACAAATGAACCTTAAAATAAGAGGTATCTTTCGACAAAATTAAGCAAATGACTTGGAATTTTGGTCAAATGTGTGTGGTAGGATCCAGTTGGCTAATATTGAAAATACGTAAAATCCGACCAACGAAAACCCTACTTCCCCTACAAATGGAACTTCAAATAAGCGATACCTTTCGATAAAATAAAGCTACAGATTTGAAATTTTGCTTAAATGTTCATAGCACGATCTAATTGGATGGTTGCAATGATGGGCAAGATCTGACCCAAGGAACTCCTACCTCCCCTACAAATGAAACTTCAACTAAGCGATAACTTTCGATAAAATGAAGCTAATGACTTGAAAAACTCGACAAATATTTGTAGAATGGGTTAGTTAATTGATTTTGAAAATGGTCAACATCCTCCTGAATCAGTGCCAACCTCCCCAATAAACTGATCATATAGGAAACTCACTTTTCATGCAAATGGTTGTTGCCAATTGGTACTTTTGGTATCGCCACTAGGTTTGTACAAGTCTAGGGTATATACGCTTCGGCCTGGTTTGTGTGTATTTTTGGTTAGTCATCAGAACTGTTTTATTCCCTTTATCATTAATGGTTACAAAAATTTCCGGTTTATTTTTGAAGTATCTTCTTGCTTTTTCAATTAAGTGAGTAATGTGTGAATACGGTCTATTTTTGATATTATATCCAACTTTATTACATAATATTCTAGACATTTTATCTACTATTTGTTCTCTTTGATTAATGTTATAATTGCTACTGTTATACTCAATGTCTGTTATCAATTGGTTTATCGATGTTCTTATATTATGATTGTTTACATGGTTAAAAATGAGGTCCAAAACATTCATTATTTCTTCTGGAATGTCCATGTTTGTTAGGTTAGTAACTTTATCCGCCAAGCGCAACTGCCGATTTGCTGCACCCACTTGTTCATAAAGCGTGGAATACAGAGACCTTTCCCACTGAGTGGAAGGAAGGTTTGATCATCAAACTTCCAAAGAAGGGTAGCCTCACAGACTGTAATAATTGGAGAGGCATTTTTGTGCTTCCTGCCGTTGCCAAGATAATAGCTAAAATCGTCCTAGAAAGACTAAAGGCCCACTTAGAAAGCACAATTGATGAAGAGCAGGTTGGCTTTCGATCCGGATTCTCCTGTGTCGATCACATTAACACCTTGTGAATCATCATCGAGCAATGCGCTGAATACGATTCTCCGCTTCACTTGCTTTTCATCGATTTCGAAAAGGCTTTTGATAGTGTGAACCGGAATTCTATATGGGCGGCCTTGCACAGGAGAGGCATCCCTGAGTAGCTTGTGGCTATTATTAAGGCAACCTATGACGGCGCGAAGTGTCGCGTTCTGCATAACGGTAAGGTGTCGGGGGACTTTGAGATTCGCTGTGGAGTTCGGCAGGGGTGCATCCTCTCACCGATCCTATTCCTCATTGTGATCGGCGATGTGTTGCATGCAGCCCTATCCGGACTCGACAGAGGAAGTCAATGGACTTTGACATCTTATCTACAACACCTTGACTACGCTGACGACATATGCCTACTCTCCCACAAAATCATGGATCTGTCCGCAATGGCGTTAGATCTCGAGAGGGAGGCAAGCAAGGTTGGGCTAAAGATTAATACCAACAAGACCAAGGTTCTTAGCCCGCCGTTGCGAAAAAGAAATCCGACACCTATTGCCATCAATATTAATGGGCAGCCTGTGGAGAAGGTGGACAACTTCGTCTACCTGGGTAGCATTGTTGCCGAAAATGGTGGTACGGAGCAGGACATCGCTCGTCGTATCAACCAGGCTAAACGCGCATACGGCATGCTGTCCAAAATCTGGCAGGGCAGTTATCTCAGCATCACGACCAAGCTGGGCCTGTTTCGCTCCCTGGTACTATCAGTACTTTTGTATGGGAGCAGTACATGGAAAGTTTCCGTAGGAGTTACCAGAAAGCTGCAAGTTTTCGTCAACTCATGTCTTCGTCGAATTTTAAGAATTTTCTGGCCCGAAACAATATCAAATGAAGAGCTTAGTCGGCGTACGGGTCAGATGCCAATCGACGAATTGATACGCAGGCGAAAATAGCAGTGGATAGGTCACACATTGCGGAAGAGTGATAACTGCATTGCTATGCATGCCATGAAATGGAACCCCATTTCCAACCAAGGCCGACCAAGAGTGGGTCCTCGAATCACATGGCGTCGATCTGTGGCAAAGGAGTGTCAGGTACTGGGTAAGTCTTTTGGGGAGTTGCGCCCCATTGCCCAGAACAGAGTACGATGGCGCGCAGGAGAAGTTGACGCGCTTTGCCCCGCTAGGGGTTAAGGCAAAGTAGTAGTAACTTTATCCTTAATTAATTCTTGGTTATATTTTGTATAATAGTTATAGGCCAGTAAAATTAAGCCAATTTGGAGACTTTTTGATAAAAATTAGAGGAAAAACTGGAAATAATTTGAATCCCTTCTATAGATACTGCATACATGGAAGCTGAATTTGTAATGAACCACCTGCAATGGACCATATGGTAGTGCTGCTTCCACCGGCAGATCTTTGGCAGCACCTGATGAGTAAGGTTCTGTCGGTGGTACGAAACCAGAGGCCGAGGGTCCCATTACACCTGGACCCAATACGAGCGCGAGGGTAAGCGAGCCATCTTCCAACCATTCCATCCTTATCGCCTAATTTTTTTTTATTCCCCATTTTTACCTCCCTTCTGAGCTACAGCAAGCATAGGCCGCTGCTTAGCTGGTTCAGGAGGCTTTTTCTTCGCCAGATGGCACAGCCCGACCTTCACGGTCAATTAAGCTACCTTAGGCTCCGTCGGTAGCGCAGGGGCGACCGGTATCGCAGTGTGTTGAGGCATCAGTCTCAAGTTTGACTACCGGCGTTTCGGGTTCGAATCCCGTCCACGACGACGTTCGTGGCCATGGATGTGCAGGAGGTGCATGCTGGCAACTGCATTCTCCGAAACAGTTTATGCCGAGAAACGTCAACTGGGCCACATGGAACAGTTGACGCGCTATGCCCCACAAGGGGTTAGAGCAATTGAGAGAGAGAGGCTCCATCCCCACAGGGGCATCTCCGGATGCCCACCAGACCGTCCGTTACATATTTTCTACACGCTCCACCTGTAATGAACCACCTGCAATGGACCATATGGTAGTGCTGCTTCCACCGGCAGATCTATGGCAGCACCTGATGAGTAAGGATCTGTCGGTGGTACGAAACCAGAGGCCGAGGGTCCCATTACTCCTGGGCCCCAATACGAGCGCGAGGGTAAGCGAGCCATCTGCTAACCATTCCATACTTACCGCCTAATTTTTTTTATTCCCTATTTTCACATCCTTTTTTTTTTATTATAGAGGGGGGAAATCTCATTGTTCAGGAGACACTGCCGGCTACTGATGTCAATTGTATGGCAGGGACATGGGACTTTCATCGTCAGTATGCGACTACTTACCCAGTAAAACCTTCACCCCTCTTTCTCCACCATTCTCCCTACGGAACTACCTCTCAGTATTACGTCGCGTCGTAGGGCTGGTTTTGGCTAATTAACCGTTAATTTTTCCTAGCTGCTCCTCTTTCCACAGTTCCCTGTGTATGTCGCATATTGTGTGAGTTACGGTCTCCCAAGTTCGACCTCCAGTGCTTCACGCTTACCTCTAAATTTTGGACAGTGAAAGAATACATGTTCCGGGTCTTCCGCTATTCCTGGGCACCTCGGACAGTCGGGCGAATCATCCAGCTTGAATCCTATATCCGCCATGACCAGTAGGAAACTGGCTTAGATAATTGTTCACTTCTCCATGTTTGCGGTTCAGCCACAATTCGATTTGCGGGATAAGTATATGTGTCCAGCTTGCCTTCGGAGTTTCATCCCACCGCTGTTGCCATTTCCTCAGAGACTCGCACCTTTCTCGTTTTTTGCGCGCATTATAAACGTCCGGTGGCTCCAAACATCGGCCATTGTGCAATCGGTCCATTTCGTCTGCTAGAATATCTACAGGGATCATACCTGATACAACGTAGGCAGCCTCCTCTGATGTTGTTCGGTATGCACAGCACACTCTCAATGCGTTTCTTCGATAAACGGAGTTGATTCTTCGACTATTACAGGCATGACGAAGCGCGTCGATCCAAACTGGTGACGCATACAGAAGTATAGAGGTGATCACTCTAGATAATAAGAGTCTCCTATTCGGTCGTGGTCCTCCCACGTTTGGCATCATCCTCGCCAAAGCCACAGTAGCATTAGCCGCCTTCTTGCATATGTGCTTGATGTGCTCTCCAAATGTCAGTTTCGCGTCAATCATCACCCCCAGATACCTAATTGCTCGCTTAGAAATAATGATGGTGTTTCCAACTCTCATCCTCAGAGTGTTATTTTTTCTTCGGTTACTGATGAGAACGGCTTCCGTCTTTTGTTCAGCTAGCTCCAGTCCTACTTTATCCAACCACAACTTAATAGTTGTGATTGCTTCGGTGGCATAAACTTCGGCCAATGCTGGATCCTTGGCCACCACGACCACAGTTATGTCATCTGCGAACCCGACTATCGTTACTTCTTTAGGTACTGGTAAATCCAATATGTCGTTGTACATGATGTTCCACAGCAAAGGGCCGAGTACAGATCCTTGCGAAACTCCTGCTGTTACATTGTACTCCCTTGGTCCTTCGCTGGTTTCGTACTGTAGGATTCTAAACGAAAGGTAGCTCTGTATAAGTCGCGTCAAATAGTCAGGCACACCTATCCTCTGCAAAGACAAATGATTGCATTCCCAGTTTGCCGAATTGAAAGTATTTTTGACGTCCAGTGTCACAACCGCGCAACATTTGCTATCTCGAAGTGCCTTCTTTCCTAAATCTGTCACTGTCAAGATGGCATCGGCCGTGGAGCGCGCCCTTCGGAAACCAAACTGTCGGTCCGACAGTGCTCCCTTTTCCTCTACGACGGCAGCTAGTCTGCTAAAAATTATTCGTTCCAGTACCTTCCCAGCGGTGTCTAGCAGGCAAATTGGACGGTATGAATTTGGTTCGCCCGGCGGTTTGTTGGGTTTTGGTAGCAGAACCAATCTTTGTTTCTTCCATACAGCAGGGAAAACTCGCTCCTGCAAACAGGATTCAAAAACACTAATGAACTTCCCGGGAACCGTGTCAACTCCTATTTTCATCACTCCGTTGGGAATGCCATCAGGGCCTGGTGCTTCATTGTCACCTATTCTGGAAACGATCTCTAAAATCTCTCTGTCAGTTAATGCCGGTATCTGCTCTTCATGGACCATTTCCTGGTTTTCAACGTTTTCTAACGCATGCTGGGGGAAGAGAACTGAGACTATCCGATTTAGTAGAAGAGGGCACTTCACTTGAGGTGTTTGATAACTGCTCAGCTTTTTCATAACTACCCTTTAGGCCGTTCCCCAGGGATTAATATCCGCGTCCTCGCAGAGTTGCTTGAAACAGTTTCGTTTGCTCTTTTTTATTGCCTGCTTTAGTAGTCCGCGTGAAGTCCTGTATTCTTGTGCCAAGTTGTTGTAGTCTGGTGTCTCTCTTGATCGCTAATACAATCGACCTGCGCCTCAGTCTTGCAATTTCTTCATTCCACCAGTAGTTTGCTTTTCGGCGGTTGTCCTTGGCATAGAGGCATCACATGCTTCTACTATCTGCTTTATAAGCTGCGACGCCTTTTCCTGGGCATTTCCTTCAATAGCTCCCTTCTGGTGCAAGGTTTCGATGAACGCATCCCCGTCGAAGTTTTTAGCAGACCATCTCCGGTTTATCGGTGGTATCCTTGTTTGTGGTGTTCTGCTGGCAATTGTGAAGTAAATGGTCTGATGGTCGCTGTGGGTATAGTCCTCGCTCACGCCCCATTCCACTGTCGATGCAAAGGAGCTACTGACAAATGTAAGGTCGATAATGAAGCCTGTACTTCCTCTTCTAAAAGTATTACTACCGCCTGTATTCATTAGGACGACGTCTAGTTGTGAGAAAGCTTCAAGGAGTACTCCTCCCCTAGCGTTTGTAGCTCGACTACCCCATTCAGTGGCCCACGCATTGAAATCTCCCGCGATTATTACGGGACTGTGCGTGCTGGCATCGCGAACTAGTTGAGTTAGCAGCCGGTAGAACTCTTCCAGGTTCAGTCTCGGTGGGGCGTAGCAGCTATAGATGTTGATGCCGTTAATTTGCGCTCTCACGAATCTGTTGATTTGATCGGATACATTTTGGAAGGCATGTCTTCCACATGACCAAATGGCTGCCTGTTTGTGTTCATCCGCTACCCAAATTGAGCTGTTCAAATTTTTATATTGGTCGCAGACAATCGCCACGTCAACGTCCTTTTCTCTTACTAACTGCGACAGTAGATCTTGTGCCGCCTGACAGTGATTTAAGTTAATCTGAACCAGCTTCATTTACGAGTTTGTTGAAGAGCCTTCTTATATGCGGGGCACTTAAAATATTTTTTTTTACATCCCTTGTTTGTGTTGTCTTCCCCAGGCCTACGAATTTTTGTTAATACGTAAAGGATAGGGGCAACAAGCGGCGAAAACTCCGCCCACGTCTCCCAAACTGGGCTACAGCAAGCATAGGCCACTGCTTAGCTGAGGAGCCTTTTTCTTCGCCAGATGGCACAGCACGACCTTCACCGTCAATTAAGCTACCTTAGGCTCCGTCCCCACAGGGGCATCTCCGGATGCCCACCAGACCATTCGTTACAAGTTTGCACGGTCACAGGTGGTGAGCTTAACTTTTGGCAGGTGAAAATCTGAGAATTGTCAGCCCTTCATGTAATAACATATAATTAAAGAGCGTTGATTTCTACGCATGCACTGCTCAAAGTTGAAATTCGGCTCAGTAGTATAGTCAGAATCGATAGTTAAATGAAACCGGAATACAGAGGGCTACGCCCGCAATCCGAGGGTTTTGTAACAAGCGCTTATTTTGGCATGTAAATATTGGCTCCCTATTCTTCTTGGTACCACTCAGATGGATAAAAACACAATAAATAAAATGTCTTACCTGTGATATAGTATCTTACAAGCCAATCCATAAAAGAAGACTTCATCTATTACCTTTCAAAGTAATAGTAATAAGCTGTACTGTAGATAGATATGAATGTAAACGAGATAAACTGCCCTACTTTTTGAGATGCTTAACCATTCATGTTAAGACGACATTTCAAATTGTTCCTCTCCCCCCAATCTTAACCCTTAGAGAAATGGTTCAACTACAATTCGCTCTACGAAAAAGAATCTACAAGTACGAGTATGTAATACTCGCAACTATACAACAGGCCGATAAGAAATGGTATGAATAATTATTTTTATACTCTAGATGAAATCTGAGAGTATTATAAGTTTGCCACAAAGTTTGTAACGCTAAGAAATAAGGCTCGCAGAAAAAAATGAATGATACAGAAGTTCATATTATCACTCGAATATCTCAAAGCCGGATGTCCGTCTGTCCGTCTGTCCGTCCGTCCGTCCGTGACCTCTCTAGCTCGAGAACGCGTTGAGCTATGAAGTTCAAATTTTGCACACGTTATTTTTGACAAAAAATGAAGGCTAAGTTCGTGAACGGGCTAAATCGCTCCACCCCTTCTACCCCCTCCCATACAAAATGACACATTTTTGAAAATTTACAATAATCAGATTTTCTTAGAAACTATAAAACATATTGCTTTGAAATTTTTAATATATCACTTTTATGATAATTGTAACCTATGTTATAAAACTTATTGTAATCCTCACCCTCCTTCTACCCCCTCCCATACAAACTGCACTATTTCATGAAATACGTTAAGCCAATTTACTCAGTACGTATACAATTTATCGGGCTGAAATTTGTACTTAACACTTAATTAACAATATCAGTTAGATTCAAAAAAATTAATCGATTACCCTTACTCCGTCTACCCCCTCCCATACAAAATGACACATTTTTGATAATTTACAATAATCAGATTTTCTCAGAAACTATAAAACATCTTGCTTTGAAATTTTGAATATATCACTTTTATGATAATTGTAACCTACATTATAAAATTTATTGTAATCCTCACCCTCCTTCTACCCCCTCCCATACAAACTGCACTATTTCATGAAATACGTCTTAACGACTTACGTCTTACGTCTTAACGATGCATCCGAGATTGCAACCAAAATTATTTATTGGCTTTAACCAGGTTCAAATTCATCTAGAGTATTGCATGATTGGGGTTTACCCCAATCGTAGTTCTTTTATGTTTAGAATCACCGGCGACCAATCCTTTCCAAAATTGGTTCAATAAATAATTGCAATTGGTGCAACGAAAAACAATGTGCAAGTAGTACTCGCATTTATGCATGAGGCCGGTAGATGTATTTTTTGTATGGATAGTGTCAAAATGCCTAACTTTGAATGAATGTACTATTATTAAATATTTGATAGCGATAAAGGTTGACGTTGTGGACGGCAAGAAATAACATAGTGTACGGGTGAACAGGCGCTCTCTGTGCTCTCTGTCCCACGCTCTCAGTCAACGCGACGCCATAATCAAAACTCCTGCATACACACCATACCATACATTCAAAATTCTCAAAAATATAGAGTACGCTCCGTACTACCTAACTTAACTAGGCCCCCAGAACACGTCGCAAGAAGTCGTCTGCTCTCCTCGCTCGACATGCTCACACGCAATTTATGGTCTCTGAATGTATGCGAAATTTCGCTCAGGGCAGCGAACCTCCTTCTCTCATTCATTCATATCATTCTAATTCTCACCATTTCATTAAACAAATTGTGCAATCCCGACATGCACATGCATAGACCCAATCTGAGGTCACAATGAATGAAATTCCATTTTTACTCATTATTTAGGTCAAGGACGTCCAAGGACTTTCAATGACCTTCAATTTCCGCCAATTCCCATTCATCATTTAATAAAATAGCCCGTGTTGTACTATCTGAATCACTAGGGTCCCAGAAAAAGTAGCAAGTTGTCAGTTCGACTAACATTTGGACATGCGCAGACGCAATTTGAGAGAGTGTACATAGTTTCCGCCCCCCCCCCCCCCCCCCCGAAGATGAGCGAGAGCGGATGAAGTTCATTCGAGCCAAATCGGGTGATCCAGCGACTGTGTTTGTGCATTTGCAATGGCGGCGATTTGAGGTCTGACTGGTCCACAATGTGGGCCCCCACCACACGTGCAATAAACAAATAGAACAAAATGGCGGATTTATACTAGGCGAGTTAGAATCTCTCAAGCCCCGAAATAAAGAAATATTCGTCGCAGGATGTTATATGTTATATGTTATGATGTACATTCAGAGGTCTGCAGAAGATCAAATGCCCCCCTTCCGCAAAAGTTCCGAAATGTTTAAAATGGCTGGAGTCCAAACAAATAAAATAGCGCGCGTTGTACTACATATCTGAATCAATAGGGTCCCAGAAAAAGTAGCAAGTAGTCAGTTCGACTAACATTTGGACATGCGCAGACGTAATTTGAGAGTGTGTACATTACATAATTCCCGCCCCCCGAAGATAGGGAGCGAGAACCATCGCGGATGAAGCAAAGATTAAATCTCCCAAGCCCCGAAATAGAGAAATATTAGTCGCAGGATCTTATAGTTTCCGGCAACTCATCGTGACATGATGTACATTCAAAAGTCTGCAGAAGATCAAATGCCCCCCCTTCTGCAAAAATTCCAAAATTTTTCTTGTGCATTCTCTTTGTGCGTGTGTTGGAATGTTTTGTTTACTTTTGTTAGTTTCCCTTTCTGTTTGCCGGACACAATCGCATAGAGTCGCACGCGTTACTTGGGAAACGGATTGTGTGTGCCGGACCCGGACTGTTGATTAAAGGGGCGGGATGAGGCGGATAGTGTGGGAGCGATTTTGCAATAGATACACAAACACAATACACGTCCGATTGGGAAAAGATGGTGGGAAGCGTGAAAAAAAAATCCTAGTAATTCACCAATGAAAAATAATAATAAAATGAACACAATAATAACCGATATTAAAACCGCAAAATCAAGTGTGGAAAGTGAAAGAAAAAACCAACCAAAATAAAGAAATAAAAAAAATGTAGAAATTATGAATTGGAGAATGCAAAAGAGAAAAAAAAATGCAATAAAAACTTTCATTAAATATTGGGTCCTTCCGTGACCTGCAGACAAACACCATAAGGATGAGGGTGAATGGGTTGAAATTTGAGCGAGGGACAAAGGGAGAAAGGAGATGAATTCTCGTCGCGTCGTAGCGTTGCAATCTCTCTATTAAGCTTATTCGACAAATGTATTCGAAAGAACACATCCAACGGAGTTATCCGGATAAAGATTATGAAGAGATTGCAACCACCACGAACGCAGATGGTCAACTATCGAGTTGCTTCCTAATTTGTTTTTGCCAACTTCGGGCCTTATCCCATCCGGAGATAATAGGAGCAGTCTCGATAGTCGATAGCCATCCTACGACGAGCTTCAACTCCTGTTAAGGACAAAGTTGGACGCCATTGTTGCAATGACGGCCTCTCGACACGTGGCTGGCATCTCCGGACCACTAGCTTCCTTTCGAAGCTGACCAACAAAATCAAAGTCAAACGATGACAAAGCCATCAGAAATAAAAAGCCATAAATTTGGGCGCCATATGTTGCGAACCACGGCTTTGTCGAGCCGCCGTCACTGCAACAAGATTTATATTAACCAGGATACTTTCGGCTCGGTGGCACAGGTCCCGGCTAGACCAGCGGAGGTCGTGGGTTTTGAGAGCCGAAGCATCTTGGTCCTAGATCAGCCACCTTCAAAACATGAAAACGCGAGGGAAGGAACAGGATAAGGGAAGGAATGTGTCCATCCTTCGGGACACGGAAGAACCCAAAGTGACGAAAGGTTTAGTTAAACATGATAATACTGTATTTCGAGAAAAAAATTAGACAACTCAATACTAAATTTAATAAAAATTTTAAGAAATGCCTTGGAAATGAATTAAATTAATCAAATGAAACGATCGAACCAAATGAAACAAAGTTAAAACCAACTAATTCAAATATGCAAAAAAAATGAAAATTAATAGAAAAATTCAGACTTACTATCGGTGCTCCCACGATGACGATCGATCGTCTTCGACGGTGTTACAATGGTAACTAAAATAAATTATTATAAAAAAAATCGTATGAACATGAAGAAATCAAAATTTCGGTTCAAACATCCAACCGCCCGTAAAATATATTCGTCCGATTCCAACTACTAAGCAAGCTCTTCGTCTTCAGTACTCGCACAACTTTTAAAGAATTAGACTCCTTAGTTTCACTCTTTCAACATTTTCAGTAGCGTCGTTAAAATGCAAAATTCACTAAGAGTTTTCTTCTCTTATCTGCTGATCTTCTTAAGTTTCACGTTAAGCGTCTTTGTCGCGGATATATCGTTTTTACTTTGGATACATCAATGTCACAAGCAATTCTTCCTCACTGCTTCACTTCACTTTTTTTTTCTTCATTGGCAATCTCTTCAAAATCAAATTCACACGACTTCTGCGATAAATAAAACGAAATCAATATACAACCGTTTCAACTTTTCTGAATCCAAAATCAAGCTCTTTTTCGCTTTCCACGACTCTTCAACCAACTTCAAGTCAAGTCCAGAAACAACCTTCTTCTCTCAGAATCCTTAAGATTTCGTTCCTCCCAGAAGCACAACTCCCAAAAATTCAAATTCAAAAATTTTCACTAAAAGGAAAAAATGAAACCGGAATATAGAGGGCTACGCCCGCAATCCGAGGGTTTTGTAGCAAGTACTTATTTTGGTATGTAAGTATCGGCTCCTTGCTCTTTTTGGTACCACTTAGATGGATAAAAAAAAATAAAATGTCTGACCCATAATATAGTATCTTATATGCCCAATCATATTACGTGATTGTAATGCAACTTAGAACATATTATTGCTTATGGTGTTGGTTATCCTTGGCCATCGGTACTTTTGATCTCAGACGTGTTTAAGGGATGCAGGGATGCACTAACTGTAACTATGGAAATAAACTATTATTAACCTATTTTGAGGAGATATACAAATTCCATTATTTCCCGTTTTATGTACTGTTCGGAACCCACCTTCCTGGAAGTTTTCATTTTTCTACATGTAACGGTCTGGAAATGCAAGGGGAGGGGGGGGGGGGGCAAATTACGATCTAATAATTTATCCTCCCTCATTGTTCCCCTTTTTTCAAATACAAATGTATAAGTAAAGTTATCTCAATATTACCTTTCTCACAACACCCCACTTGCCTATACCAGTCGATTAACAAAATTTGACCTTAATTTTGCCCCTCACCCTCCCCTCCCCCGCCCGTTACAGTTGGCCAATTCCCACACATCGCCCCCTACCAATCTTTACCCTTTCATAAATGTGATTAACCATAATATGTAACAATAACTGCGATTCGCACTACGAAAAACAACATGCAAGTAGTACTCGCACCTTTGAAGCCGGTAGGTGTATTTTTTGTATGAATAGTGTAAAAATGCCAAACTTTAAGTGAATGTACTATTGTTAAATATTACATGGTTGTAATGAAACGTAGAGGCATTATTGCCTATGGTGTTGGTTATCATTGGCCATCAATATTTTTGACCTCGGGTGTGCTTAAGGGGTGCAGGGGTGGGCTAACTGAAAAAATAGAAATGTACTATTATTAACCTTTTTTGATGAGATTTTGGAATTCTATTATTTATAGTTTTCTATGTTTCTAAAATGCCGCTTTTCTGCAAATTTTCATATCTCTAAGTATAACGGTTTCGAAATGCAAGGGGGGGGGCAAACTCGGATCACATATTTTCCCCTCTCCCTCTTTTCCCCTTTCTTCAAATTTGAAAAAAATTCCAGAAATGGAATGTACTCGACGATACCTTTCTTACGATACCCCACTTGCCTATACCAAATGACAAAAAAAAATTCGTCCTTCATTTCCCCTCTATGGGGACCCCCCCCCTCAAAGTTGACCTATTACGATGCATCACTTCCTCCAGAGAATTATAGTACTTCTACATATTTTCACTAAATTTCATACATGTAGCCTCAGCGGTTCGTGAGATATTCCATGGACAGACAGACAGACAGACAGACAGACGGACGCATGACCGATTTCATAAGGGTTTTGTTTTACTACAAAACCCTAAAAACACAAACGTCTTCCAAAACAATCCAAAAAAAAACCCAATCCAAAATCCAACAACGTCCGCACCAGAAAAAATTAAGAAACAATCTCCCCGACAAAAACCCGTCCTCCACCACCCAAAATTAAACCCGGGGTCAGTACCCTCAAATTTACCGCCATCAACGGTCTTCCGCATCCCAATTAATATCCATCGTCGCCGGTCATCGCCACCACCCGTTGCATAAGTGGATGTTCACACTGCGTGCGATGCCGAGCCGAGCCGAGCCGGGTCGAACGATGCGATGTGGTGGGTGTTCACATTGCACGCCGTGCGATGCCGAGCCGAACGATGGCTTGCGATGCAAAGATGATCCGAGCGATGGCTTGCGATGCAAAGATGATCCGGGATGTTCACTGCACGCAATGATGGAGAGTAGAGACCAATTTAGTTCAAGGAATAGAATCTGTTCGACATCATGTCGTTTGTGCTTCACCCAGTAAATTTATTTCTGTTTCAAAACAGTGCTCTAAAAATGGAAGGGCGTCGCCATTGGGTGCATCCCCTTAATGAAGAAAGGCCCAGTGTTGCTGAATTTCATCATCTCTTCCGCGACCTCAGACGAGAGGTTTCACAAGCGGATCGAGCAGCGGCGCACCGCGCTACGCAAAAATCGGCAGCCGCGGCAGGTTTAGGACGATGAATCTATAAACCGCTCGACTCGCCGTTGAGGCCACCGCCGCAGTTTGTGGAGCGGCGAGATTGCATTTGAATTGAGTGTAAGAGCCGGTACACATGGACGTCCAAATGACGCCGGACGCCTCGTCACTTCAGCTCCTCCCTCTTTGATGCCTATCTGCATTTCAATTCACATGATGCGATAGGACACAGCGCCACTCTGTATTATATAAGCCGGGCCACATAATAGCGAACCTGAATTTACAATTTATGTTATTTTTAGTTTTAAATAAACTGTTTTTTGGCCATAACTTCTAAAATATAAGGAATATCGCATTTTTAACACCATTTTCACGCCTCTTACAAACCCCCGTCCGAGCTGAGAGCTCCCTCCCCACCATTTTTTTTTTCTCAAAATTAATTGTCAATTGTAGTAGTCACGATCAACGATTAACAATTAATTAATTGGCACTTAAAAGTGATCCTCAAGCGAATGGTTTAAGAAACATCATACAAATCAAACATTGTGACCGTGTCCGTGTTCCGGGTTCGAATTTATGTGGGCCGGCTTATTAAAAATTGATATGCGGACACGTGAAATGACGCAGATTGGAGCAGAAACCAGCGTCATCCCAGATAGCTATCGCGGCGGCAAAATGCCGCCGATGCGCCGATAGTTATCGGATAGCTATCTGCGGCCATTTGCATCGCTTCATTGCCCGTAATGTATTTCTTCCTATCCGATTGAAAGTGACGCAGCGTCAGACGGCATTTCGACGTCCATGTGCACCGGCACTAAATATGTAAACCGCCGCTTCTGCTCTATGCCTTTATACGCAGCGGTGTCCGCTGCTCAAACCGCTTGTGAAACCACGCGACCTTATTACGGTGGTAATAACCTTTCATTTGAGCCATACTGAATCAAAACCGGAGTCCAAAGCGTATATACCCTAGACTTGTACAGACCTAGTTGTGATACCAAAACTTCCAACTGACAACGGCCATTGCATTAAAAGTGAATTTCCCATATGGTCAGTTTGAGCTGTGGGCGTGGATCCAATGAAAAGTTTCATAGTTCATCCATTCGAATTTTGGATATTTACATTTGAACTAACGTTTATAGCGAAGGTTGCCGTTCATTCAATAGGGTCATGCCCATTCTCAAAATCAACTAACCAACCCACACTATAAATATTTGTCGCATTTTGCAAGTCGCTAGCATCATTGTTTAGAAAGTTATCGCTCATTTGAAGTTTCATTTGTAGGGGACGTAGGGGTTGCTTGGGACGGAGCTTGGCCATTTCCAATACCAACCAACTAAATCTAAATCCAACGACAACCCCCCACCCCAAATATTTCAGGCACACATATCGTTTTGCAAGAAAAGCGAACCTCACTCGATATCTTCGTTCTATTTGAACCAAATTTCAAGTCGCTAGCTTCATTCTATCGAAAGTTTTCGCTCATTTGAAATTTCATCTCTAGGGGTTCCTTCAGTCGGATCTTGCCCATTTGCCCAATACCAACCAACTAGATCATGCTACAAACATTTGACCAAAATTTCAAGTTTCTAACTTCATTCTATCGAAAGTTATCGTGCAAACGGACAGACAGACAGATATGGCTAAGTCGAATCAGGAGATGACCCTCATAATTTCCATGTATACACTGCCACACCGCCGCGCCTAAAAGTCTAGGGTATAAAAGCAGACATACATGCATTTTTTCAGTGTGATCTTACATCAAATATTACTTTACAGCTCGTACTGGCACCATACTGGCTCCAAAAAGCTTCACATCGCAAAGCATCGCAAAGCCCATAAACTCCATCGCAAAGCCCATTAAATTCCATCGCAAAAAATCAGCAGCCGGTACTCGCACGAAAAAGCAAAGAAGTTTGTGAAAACATCGGGCCATCGCTCGGCTCATCATTGCATCGCGCGCAGTGTGTACACTCAAAGCGTGATTCCATTTAAAATTGAAGACTTTCCATTTTCTTGCTTTAAAAGCTTGCAATCGCATTGCATCGCTCGACCCGGCTCGGCTCGGCATCGCACGCAGTGTGAACATCCACTAAGACAAATTGCCGCCACTTCGAATATGACGACGACGACGACGATCCTCCAGCCACCCATCATTGTCATCAACAATGCAATAAATGTACCGGCCAATAACACGGCAACAGTGACGACATCGGCATAGAGTTTGCATGATGCACTCTCACCGCTTGATCTATGCTGTTGCAGTCACTATTGCCCTGATATGCATAGCCGGTCAGCTGTACATTGTCGACGATAGATGTTGGCGTAGGTCAGTTCAGCTGAATCACCATGCAGCATACTTTATGCGTATGTAAAGCGAATGCTGCATGATGATTCACCTGTACCAGTGGTTCGCAACATTACTGACATAGAGTTTTTAAGGCAGAAATCGATAAACCGGTGTTTTTGCATTTTCGCTCATTACTACTCTAGAAATCGGCCGAATTGAAAAATACTGGCCATGTTAGACTTCAAATCAAATTATCTTCAACTCGTGCATACAAGTTTTCCCATTTTGAGCATCCATTTCAAAGATCTGTACGCTTGAATATTGATAAAGTGTAATTTTGCTCCGAAGCCTCGAAAAGTGTCGTTTTCTGACTTTCAATTTTGACGATGCTACTGAACCGAATTTCTAATTTGAGCAGTGCATTAAACGTAGAATTCAATGCTCTTTAGTTAACTTCTGTAATTTTTTTTAGATCCGAGGCACCATATAGAAGTTATAGGGATAATATTAAAAAAAAGGCTTACATTTCGCGGATTTTCGCCCACCAATAGTTAAGCTCAACTTCTGCGACCGTGCAAACTCAGTTTCCATATATTCAATATCTACAGAAGGGATTAAAATTATTTCCAGATCTTTAACTAATTTTTAGTGTTAAAATTTAATTTTAGGCCTATTATTGTTTTCTAATATTTTGTCGCATTTTTTGATCATTTTGGTTTTAATTATTTTGTTTTCTTTGTTTACGTGTTGATCATACATTCTGAATATTTCGAGGTAGTCAGCTCCATTAATACTATTGTTTACTACATTGTTGTTAATTGCCTTGACCCCTCCAGGCGCGTCAACATCTCTAGCATTTCTATGCCTTGTTGACGTTTCAATACCATATCTAATTTTCGGAAGTGCAGTTGCTAGCATGTAGCATGCACCTCCTATCCGCGCCGTCTTTATACTGACAAGCTCGAAGCACTGTGAGAGTTCTATTAGTACTCACAGGCAGTTTTTGATAGCGACGAGATTTGATCTCCGAGCTCTAGATTAGTATCGTAGAGCGGTGACCGAACGATGACGGCCACCGAGTGCGACTACTACTATCTTCTCTGTCCAAAAAAAACGCGCCTATTTAGAAAAAGTGGGCCAAGGTGACATATTCCCTTGTATGATTTATTTATTAAGAATACCTGAATGCTTAAGAGTATTCTTAACGATGGCCCTTCCTAAATTAGAAATCTAGTTATAACGGCTGATCCCGCTACCGTGGTAATTTTTCAATTAGCTACCGGGAACACGGGTATTCCCCATTACCATTTTCGATTAGAACCAATTTATTAATTTCGTATACAGCGTAGAGGTGGCTCAAGATTATGGCGTAGGATTACATAATAATTGAAGTTTAATAGTGCAGAAAATTGCCAATTTTCCGTGGTCTGAGGTGATACACTGTGCAGAACTTTGCTCGCGTACTTGTTATTTTGGTATTTATGGACATCTCCACAAGATACCATTGAACATGCACTAACTGCGAACGTTTGCTCTTTGGTTGTCATGAATCAAAATAATTAAATTTCCACTTGAGATATTATGCATACGAAAAAGGCAAAACATTGTACTAGGACATTTTGTTAGTAATGAGAAGTAAACAAACGCTTTCATCAACTCATATGTACTTAGTGTTTACGGCTTTCCAGCAAAAACAAAACCCTTATAAAGTCGGTCAAACGTCTGCCCATAGAATATCTCACGAACAGCTGAAGCTACTACATACATGAAATTTGGTGGGAATGTGTAGAAACATTATACAATAGTTCGCTGGAGAAAGCGATGGATCGTAATAGGCCAACTTTGACGGGAGTCCCTATAGAGGGGAAATCAAGGTAAAATTTTTTTTTTCGTTTGGTATAGCCAAGTGGGGTATCATAAGAAAGGTACCATTCCATTTTTTGGCATTTGCTTCAAATTTTAAGAAATAAGAGAGATATCATAATTTGTCCCACCCCCTTGCATTTTCAGACCGTTACACTTAGAAGTATGAAAAATTACAGGAAAGTGGCATTTCACTAGCATAGAAACCTAATAATGACATTTTTATATCTTCACAAAATAGGTTAATAGTAGTGTATTTCTACGGTTATGATAGCACACCCTTGCATCCCCCAAAAATATCCGAGGTAAAAAATATTGATCTGTAAGTTGAATTTATTCATTGAATGTCCGACGTTTCGCCTATTTAGGCGTCTTTAGGGCTACAATTTTAAAATAAATAGTTTATGGATTGTTTTCGTACAGCAAGTATTGTGACTTGAATTTACTTACATTTTAATTGAAGTGGTATAATAATTGCTCAGCTAATTATCTTAAATGTTTTTACTTTGTTGCCTGTTTTTTATGTTTAATTTGGTATTCAAAGTTTGAAAAAAAGGATTGTTGTATAAATTATCTGTCATGTTAATATTGTCAATTGGGTGTGTCAGATTGAAGTTACTAGTCATTATGTTATTGTCAAAAGTTGTCGTCACATAAGCGAAGTGTATATGTAGGTGTATTCGTTTAATTTTTCTTCGATTTCATTTTTGACATTATTAATAATTTATTTTAATTATTGTCTTTGTGGATTTTAATTCACATCATCCCTCCAAATTGTACACATACATATATGAACAATCAGTTTAGTATGTTCAGCCATAATCTTACCATTGACGAACAAATGATTCCTTACTTTGGCAGGCATTCTGCGAAAATGTTTATCAGAAGGAAGCCTCGGTTTGGATTTAAAATTTGGTGTCTCTGCTCATCTAGAGGATATTTGCACAAGTTTTGTCGACGATCAAACGACCTCTTTAGGCGAACGTGTAGTTACATGTTCGTTAAAAGTAGTCAAAAAAAAACCTGCAAATCACCGTGTTTTTATACCCTAGACTTTCAGTATAGGGTATATTGTTTTTGTCACGACGGAAATATGTAACACCTTAAAGGAGGCTCCGGAGGTATCATCATCATCATCGTGGCGCGACAGCCCGACGTCGGGCCTTGGCCGCCTGGATCATTGTCCTCCAATTATCTCGGTCACGTGACCGCATCCTCCAATTTTGGGAGCCCAGCAGCTGCGCGGCGTCCACACCTACTGAGCTCTCCCAACGAGATCTCGGTCGTCCTCGCAGTCTCGCTCCATCGACTCGTTCTGCATTCATTACTCTCTTAGGCATGCGATCATCGTCCATTCTTTGTACATGCCCTGCCCATTGAAGTCGTTGTAGTTTGACGATTTTCGAGACTTGCAGCTCATCGTACATTTCATACAACTCATGGTTGTACCGGATGCGCCATCCATCTCGATCGCAAACAGCCCCGAAAATTCGCCGTAGAACCTTACGTTCGAAAGTGTCTAGCAAGTTTTCGGAGGCTTGAGCTAGGGTCCATGCTTCGCAGCCATAGAATAGCACTGGTCGTATAATGGTTTTGTACACGCGGAGCTTCGTGTTTCTGTGCACATGTTTCGATTTCATTATGGGGAGAACCGAGAAAAAAGTCTTATTAGCTAACTGTATCCGTCGCTTGATTTCGTCAGTTTCGTTGGCGTCCCTTGACAGGTTGCAACCCAGGTAAATGAAGTTGTTCACGAACTCGATGTTGAGGTCCCCCACATTGATGCTTGGTTGTGCAGGTGTCCTTGTCACCGATTGCATCATTATTTTAGTTTTACCCTCGTTAATACGTAATCCAACCTCCTTTGTAGCGGTATCAAGCGTATGCAGAAGTTCTTCTGCGTCAGCCAATCTTCGGGACATGATGTTGATGTCGTCGGCGTACGCTGCTAATTGTGTCGACTTGATGAGTAGCGTCTTGCTGTTGTCCAAATTCATGGCCCGAATAACGTATTCCAGTGCTAGGTGGAAGAGCGTCGGAGCCAGCCCATCGCCCTGTTTCAAACCAGTGCGTGTTTCAAATAGATCAGTAAGTCTATTCTGGATCCTGACTTGTGAGACGGAGTTGGTCATCGTCATCTTTGTCAGTCGCACTAATTTTGCTGGTATACCAAATTGCAGCATGATGTTGTACAGTACTCCACGATCGATACTGTCGTATGCCTGCTTGAAGTCGACAAAGATTTGGTATACGTTTACGTTGTATTCCCAGCACCTCTGGAGTATCAGTTTGACTGAGAAGAGCTGATCGGTTGTGGAGCGACCAGGTCTGAAACCGCTTTGATATTCGCCAATGACTCGTTCTGCGTACGGTTTTATTCTATTTTCCAGAATTTTCGTCAAAATTTTATAGGACGTACAAACTAGTGAGATGCCCCTGTAATTCTCACACCGCAGTTTATCTCCCTTTTTATGAATTGGACAGATGATGCTTCTGCGCCAATCGTCTGGGATCTCCTCGTTCTCCCATACTCGCAGGAGTAATTGATGTATGGCATCAACTAGACTCGTTCCACCGAATTTTAGCAGTTCAGCTGGAATCTCGTCAGCGCCCGGCGCTTTATTTCGTTTAATGACCGCAACGCGAGATCAACTTCCTCTACTGTCGGGGGTTGAATGGGTGGGCCTAGATCAACAATATCGTCGAGAGCTTCCTGTGTGGGGATGTTAGATGGTTTAGAAGCTCTTCAAAATAAGAGGCCCATCGTTTGTTAATACCATCGGTGTCGCTGATGATGTTTCCATCCTTGTCCTTACAAAGGCTAATCCTGGGTTGGTAGCCGTTCTTAATTGTATTTACTAGTTTGTACGCTTGTCTGGTGTTCCTATTAGCTAAGTTTTCGTTTATGTTCAGCAACTGCTCGTCAAAGTATTTACGTTTCTTACGTCTAATTATTCTATTCGATATTCGCCGTAGCTCGTCATATTTTTCTCTTCTGGCTCTGGTTCCTCGTTGAATCCATTGTCTGTAGGCCTCGTTTTTCGCGTCAAGTGAATTTTTGCATTCTTCGTCGAACCAGTCATTTCGCGCTCGCCGGGCTTTATATCCCACGACCTTCTCTGCGACATTCTTGATGGTACCCTTGAGTTCTTCCCAGAACCCATGGACGCCTGTGTTGCTGATGTTGTGTAGCATAGGTGATAGTTTTTCCGCAAGGGCGGTAGTATACGCCACCGCTGTAGCATCACTCAAGAGCTTATCAACCGCAAAGATTTTGGGAGGGCTGATTCTTGACTGGTGCACTGAGGAAATTCTACATCTGTAGGTCGTCTTCACCAAGTGATGATCTGAGTCGCAGTTTGCTCCTCGATAGGAGCGGACATCCATGACACTAGACGTTCATCTCCTGCAAATGAGGACGTAGTCAATTTGGTTGACGGTATGTGCGTCTGGAAACTTCCAGGTCTGCTTGTGAATGCGTCGATGCGGGAAACACACGGAGGTATAGCAATGTATATATAAATGATCAGGGTCACCCCCTGATTCGATTTAGCCATGTCTGTCTGTCTGTCTGTCTGTATGTCTGCCCGTTCGCACGATAACTTTCGATAGAATGAAGCTAGAGCCTTGAAATTTTGGTCGGATGTTGGAAGTATGATCTAGTTGGTTGGTATTGAATATTTGCATGATCAGGCCAAGAGAACGCCTACCTCCCCTACATATGTAAAATACTTAAATGTATCCATAACTCCCGATTAAATAAACATGAAAAGCTCTAGCTTTGGTAGATTACTCGTGAGGGTAATCTTATACTCTTCTGGAAAAATAAAATCGATCAGTTGAAAACTAACGGCAATTTGCTTACAAAGCGCCCCGTACTACCCTACTTTTCAGGTTTTTTGTCCATAACTCTTGAACAAATTGACGTACACATCTGATTTTTGGTATGTAACCCTGAGGGAAGAAGCTGCTCAAGGTTCTGCAAGTTGGGCGAAATCAGATCAAAGGAACACCTACCTCCCCTACAAATTTTAAAAAATTAAATGTTCCTTTAATTACGATAACTTTCGATAAAATGATACTACCGACTTAAAAATTTGGTGGAATGTTGCTAGTAAGACCTACTTAGTTCGTATTGAATATGGGCAAGATACGAAAGAAGGAACCCCTACCTCCCCTAGAAATGAAACTTAAAATAAGCGATAACTTGTGACAAAATAAAGCTAGCGAGTTAAAATTTTGGTCAAATGTTTGTAGTAGGATCCAGTTGGCTATTGAAAATACGTAAAATCCGACCAACAAAACCCCTACTTCCCCTACAAATGAAACTTCAAATAAGCGATAACTTTCGTTAGAGTGAAGCTAGAGACTTGAAATTTTGTTTAAATGTTTGTAGGGTGATCTAATTGGTTGGTGGCAATGATGGGCAAGATCCGACCCAAGGAACCCCTACCTCCCCTACAAGTGAAACTTCAAATAAGCAAAAACTTTCCATAGAATGAAGCTAGCGACTTGAAAAATTCGACAACTATTTGTAGAATGGGTTACTTAGTTAATTGATTTTGAGAATGGTCAAGATCCTACTGAATGAGTGCCAACCTCCCCTATGAACTGGCCATATAGAAGACCCATTCTTAATGCATATGGTCGTTGCCAATTGGTACTTTTGGTATCTCCACTAGGTCTGTGCAAGTCTAGGGTATATACGCTTCGGACTCCGGGCCTGGTTTTAAATTGCCTTTACTATATTATGTACTAAGCGGCGCGTTTCAAGAACACCAGAACAAATTTATAGGATGGAAGTTGTTCAAATACCTTCAACACGTTTAGACTATCATCATTATCATCGTGGCGCGACAGCCTGACGTCTGTGGGCTATGCTGACGATATTTGTCTTCTATCAAATAAATCGGATCATGTAGCTCAAATGTCTGATGCTCTGCATTGCGAATGCCGCAATGCGGGGCTTTCCGGGCAGGCAGTCGAGAAAGTTGACAATTTCTGCAATCTCGGAAGCGTAGTTAGAGTAGTAAATTTTGTTATAATCCATCAACGTATTCCGCTGATCAATTAGTATAGCTTTTTGCTCACTGCGGCTAAACCTTTTAACTTTTAGAAGAAGTCCCAACGGTAAAAATTGTTATTTCTGTAATTTCGTTTCTTATCGAATGCACTATCGTAGCTTCTACGGGATGATTTTTGCATCAATTTCTTTTCTTGCACGATAGGTTTTGCGGTTCGTGTATCATGCACGATTCCTGTAGCGAAAAGCTTTTTGAGTTCAAAACCGCTTGCCACCCAATGGAAGTAAAAAGTTGTAAAACCGGATCTTGCCAATATTAACTAAGTAGGTCTTACTAGCAACATTCCACCAAATTTTGAACTCGGTAGTATCATTCTATCGAAAGTTATCGTAATTAAACGGATATTTAATTTTTTGAAATTTGTAGGGGAGGTAGGTGTTCCTTTGATCTGATTATGCCCAACTTACAGAACCTTAAGCAGCTTCTTCCCTCAGGGTTACATGCCAAAAATCAGGTGTCTACCTCAATTGGTTCAAAAGTTATAGACAAAAAACCTGAAAAGTAGGGCAATATGGGGCTTTTTGTAAGAAACTTACCGTTAGTTTTCAACTGATCGATTGTATTTTCCCAGGAGAGTATAAGATTACCCTCACTAGCAATATACCAAAGCCAGAGCTTTTCATGATTTTGTAATCGAGAGTTAAAGATACATTTATTTATTTTACATATGTAGGGTAGGTAGGCGTTCTCTTGGCCTGATCATGCCCAATTTCAATACCATCCAACTAGATCATACTTCCAACATGTGATCAGAATTTTAAAGCCCTAGCTTCATTCTATCGAAAGTTATCGTGCAAACGGACAGACAGACAGACAGACAAACAGACAGACAGACAGACGGACAGACAGACAGACATGGCTGAATCGAATCAGGAGGTGACCCTGATCATTTGTATATACATTGCTATACCTCCAGAGCCTCCTTTAAGGTGTTACATATTTTCGTCGTGACAAAAACAATATACCCTATACTATAAGTCTAGGGTATAAACAGTAAAGGTGACAAAATGCAGCCTTGTCCCACTCCGCTATGCACCTCGAAAGGATCTGATAGCTTACCCTTGTGTAAGACGTGACATTGGGCTTCCTGGTAGGACTCCTTGATGATGAAAACTATTTTATCTGGTATGCCTCTCCTACGTTAAGCTCTCCAGATATATTCAACGCTGTCAAACGCCTTCTCGAAATCGATGAACATGAAATGTAATAGGGATCTCCACTCTGCCGATTGTTTAATAATAATTCGGAGGGTGTTGATGTGGTCACTACGTGAAAGCCGGCTTGTTCATCATTCAATATGGGGTCAACTGTTTCCGGTTCAAGATTATTACCTATATACCCTTCGCGGATGTGATAGGGTATATTAACTTTGTCATGAAGTTTGCAACACACAGAAGGAAGCATCTCCGACCATATAAACTATAAATATATATATTCTTAGTCAGTATGATGAGACGAGTCGATTAAGCTTTGTCCGTCTGTCCGTCTGTCTGTCTGTCCGTCTAGTTCTATGCAAACTAGTCCCTCAGTTTTGAAGCTGTCTAGCTGAAATTTTGTAAAAAGCCTTCTTTTCATTGCACGCTATAAATATGTCGGAACCAGTTTAATCGGACCACTACGTCATTTAGTTGCCATAGGAATGACCGGTCCAAAAATTCGTCTTAGTGAGAAAAACTTTTTTATTTCAAAAGATATCATATTCAAGTTTCTCACCAATTGTATCTTTATTAAAATCACATTCCTGAATTTGGTTGAAATCGGACTATTCTATCATATAGCTGTCATAGGAACGACCGTTCCAAAAGCAAGTTTTTGTTAGAAAATTTTTTCTGTTTCTGAAGATATTTTTACGGAATTTCATATTATTCAATCATATTGACTTGCAAATCACGTTCGTAAATTTGGTTAAAATCGGCTCACTATTTCTCCTCTCATAAGAACAGTGAAATCGGAACAAGATTTACTACCAATTTCAAAGTGGAAGATGCACCATAAGTTACAACTTCGCATGAAGGGTATCATACCTTCGGCAAGTGTTTTCACCATCAGTTTGGAGACTGCTGGGAGAATACAGATCCCACGCCAAGTATTGCAATCCTTCAGGTCGCCTTTTTTGAGGACCTTAATAATTACGCCCTTCTCCCATTCTTTAAGGAGAGTTTTGGTTTTCCAACACTCTTGGAAAAGGGGGAGAAAAATATCCGCAGTAGCCTATATATCCGCCTTAAAGGGTTCCACCGGAATTCCATCTATCCCCGGGGCTTTACCTGATTCCATCGATTTAATAGCCACAGTAAGTTCCTGTTTAAATGGTGGGCTGGTATGAACTCTGGCTATTTGTAGAATATCTTCTGCTACTAACCAAGATGCATTCGAAGGTCCAAAGGTGTTTTAATCAATTTCCAAGTGTTGTTTAACAATATTGTTCCTCCAAATTCGAGCGTCCCGCCCATTAACAAAACAAATTTTGTATGTGAAATTTGTGACGGGAACTCCAGAGACATTGGCGAATTCATCAAGCCGTAGCTAATGAAATATTTGATGAAAGTCATTGACCGATTCATCAAGCCATCGTTAAAAAATGCTTCATGAGAGTCGTTGATAAATTCATCAGCAAATTTGCTGATGACTTTCTCCATTTTTCATCGAAGCACTCATTACCGTGGTGGCTTTTTTGATGACCGCCTAATGCATTTACTATGATTTTTGTCAAGCACTTCATTAGCTACACCCTGATGAATTGGTGATACTCATCAGCTATGGCCTGATGAGCTCGTCAATGACTTTCATCAAGTATTTCCTCGGCTACAGTTTAATGAATTCCTCAATGATACTCATGCAATATTTCATCAGCTACCGCTTCATGAATCGGTCAATGATACGCATCAAATATTTCACCAGCTACGACTTGATGAATTTAGAAATGATACTCATCAACCATTTCATCATCTACGGCTTGATGAGTTCGTCAGTATTTCATCAGCTAGCTAGCTGACGAATTCGTCAATGAAACTCATGTAGGGACTCTTAGGTGAGCTGCTAACCAAGTTATAATGAAGACAACAACCCTGCTAATCATGTCACGATGCAGACATCAATGCGCCATTATCCAGGCCTGGATGAAAGGCATCATTACCATTGTTCTAAGCGCGGGACTAAAGTCACTTATGTATTTTTCAAGCATATGATGAAACCATACATGACCACCAACGACTCCATACATGAGTTGTACTGACGAATTCGTTCAAGCTAGCTGAATGAATTCGTCAGTGATACTCATGTATGGACTCGTAGGTGGTCATGTATGGTTGCACCGAGGGCTATCAAAGTGGGAAAAAAGTATTTGATCGTGGCAGATCTTGATCCCACACCGCACGAATTATAAGACCAAATCTCTACCGATTGAGGCACCATAACCATTTCCTTCTGAAGATATATAAGCGAATATCAAAGCCCTCGATGGAAACTTTTGTCAAGTATTGCATCATCAAGGGGAAAACCAAATAAGTCGCGAGAGTTAGCCCTTTATGAAGGTACAGTACACAACCCTGCAAACTATCGTTCACCAGTCGACAATTTTTTTTCGCGGAGAAGCAGCGGGGGAAGAAAATCATACAAAGATATACATGCCGACATACACATTCCCACTTCGATTGCTTATGTAACTTCACAAATTGTTCACGCTCAAGACATATTTCATTTTCCCCTCGATGATGCAATACTATTTTTATTCCCTAGACTTTTAGTATAGGGTATATTGTTTTTGTCACGACGGAAATATGTAACACCTTAAAGGAGGCTCCGGAGGTATAGCAATGTATATATAAATGATCAGGGTCACCTCCTGATTCGATTTAGCCATGTCTGTCTGTCTGTCTGTCTGTCTGTCCGTCTGTCCGTCTGTCCGTCTGTCCGTCTGTCCGTCTGTCCGTCTGTCCGTCTGTCCGTCTGTCCGTCTGTCTGACCGTTCGCACGATAACTTTCGATAAAATGAAGGTAGCCTTGAAATTTTGGTCAGATGTTGAAAGTGTAATCTAGTTAGTTGGTATTGAAAATGGGCATAATCAGGCCAAGAGAACGCCTACCTCCCCTACATATGTAAAATAATTAAATGTATTTATAACTCCCGATTAAATAAACATGAAACGCTCTAGCTTTGGTAGATTGCTCATGGGGGCAATCTTATACTCCCCTGGAAAAATAAAATCGATCAGTTGAAAACTAAAGGTAATTTTCTTACAAAGAACCCCGTACTACCCTACTTTTCAGGTGTTTTGTCCATAACTCTTGAACAAATTGACGTAGACATCTGATTCTTGGTATGTAACCCTGAAGTGAGAAGCTGCTTAAGTTTTAATAAGTTGGACATAATCAGATCAAAGGAACCCCTACCTCCCCTACAAATGAAACTTCAAATAAGCGATAACTTTTGATAGAGAGAAGCCAGCGACTTGAAATTTTGGTCGAATGTTTGAAGTGAGATTGAGTTAGTTAGCATTAAGGATGGTTTAGATAAGACCTAAGGAACCCCTAGCTCCCCTACAAATGAAACTTCAAATAAGCGATAACTTTTGGTAGAATGAAGCCAGCTTCTCGAAATTTTGGTCGAATGATTGAAGTGAGATTGAGTCAGTTGGCATTAAGGATAGGTTAGATCAGACCTAAGGAACCCCTACCTCCCATAGAAATGAAATTTTAAATAAGCGATATTTTACGACTAAATAAAGCTAGCGACTTGAAATTTTGGTCAAATATTTGTAGTAGGATCCAGTTGGCTAAAACTGAAAATACGTAAAATCCGACCAATGAAACCCCTGCTTCTCCTTCAAATGAAACTTCAAATAAGCGATAACTTTCGATAAAGTGAAGCTAGACAACTGACATCTTTTTTTTAATGTTTGCATTGTGATCTAATTGGTTGGTGGCTATGATGGGCAAAATCCGATCCAATGAACTTCTACCACCCCTACAAGTGAGACTTCACATAAGCAATAACTTTCGATAGAATGAAGCTAGCAACTTGAAAAATTCGACAAATATTTGAAGAATTGGTTAGTTAATTGATTTTTAGAATGGCCAAGATCCTCATGAATGTGTGCCAACCTCCCCTATAAACTGGCCATATAGGAAACTCACTTTTAATGCATATGGTCGTTGCCAATTGGTACTTTTGATATCACCACTAGGTCTGTACAAGTCTAGGGTATATACGCTTCGGACTGGTTTTTATTTATTTTTAGGGGGCAAAGACCTTTTCCATAGTCCTCCGCGTGGGCGCCCCCTGGTAACGGCAGTGTATCAAATCGCTGACGGCCAATGTCTTAGCGATAAGACAGTTTGGAAAAGGCAGATCGCTGTAGCCTGAATGGCTGACGAACACCTAAGCGTCTCAGGTATAGTAGGATGGAATGACTTGCGTAGTTGGACCTGCAACATAGTTGTGTGAGCTCCAGCACGTTTATTAAATCATCTGAAACAGCTATCTCCGAGGCCATCCCCTGAATGGGGTTAAGCGACGTGCTGACAACTCGTCCTTTCAAAAACCACTCCATGTCAAGAAACCTGGAACAAAAGCCTCGGATTGGACGGATCAAGAACGACGACCACGCAAACGACTAAAGGATTATTCTTTCGGATCCTGGAATGTACGCTCCCTGAACAAACCGGGGGCCGAGAAGGCCCTCCTTCGACAGGTCGAAAAGTACAAACTGAGCATTACTGGTCCAGGAAACAAGTTAGCTTGGCAGCGGGATTAATGACAAGAAATCGCACACAAACCATCGGACCGCAAGGAGTTTGGAGTAGCATTTATAGTGAACAGTCACCTCAAACCGCATATTACTGACTTCAAACCCATAAATGAACGGCTGTGTGCGATTCGCATCAAGACTCGATTTTTCAATCTCTGGCTCATCAAGGTGCACGCCCCCACTGCAGTTAAAGAAGACGCAGTAAAAGACGAGTTCTACGCCCGCCTTGAAACTCTCTTCGACTCACTTCCAACAAACGACGTCAAATTGCTGCTGGGAGACTTTAACGCGAAAGTCGGAAATGAAAGTTGGCACCGGGGGACTACTGGAGGCCACAGCCTCCATGAAGAATGTAACGATAACGACCAGCGACTTATCGACTTTGCCTGCAGCAGGAATCTAGTCGTAAGTCTCCAGACGCACATACCGTCAACCAAATTGACCACGTCCTCATCTGCAGGAGATGGGCGTCTAGTGTCATGGATGTCCGCTCCTATCGAGGAGCAAACTGCGACTCAGATCATCACTTGGTGAAGACGACCTACAGATGTAGAATTTCCTCACTGCACCAATCAAGAATCAGCCCTCCCAAAATCTTTGCGGTTGATAAGCTTTTGAGTGATGCTACAGCGGTGGCGTATACTACCGCCCTTGAGGAAAAACTATCACCTATTCTACACAACATCAGCAACACAGGCGTCCATGGGTTCTGGGAAGAACTCAAGGGTACCATCAAGGATGTCGCAGAGAAGGTCGTGGGATATAAAGCCCGGCGAGCGCGAAATGACTGGTTCGACGAAGAATGCAAAAATTCACTTGACGCGAAAAACGAGGCCTACAGACAATGGATTCAACGAGGAACCAGAGCCAGAAGAGAAAAATATGACGAGCTACGGCGAATATCGAATAGAATAATTATACGTAAGAAACGTAAATACTTTGACGAGCAGTTGCTGAACATAAACGAAAACTTAGCTAATAGGAACACCAGACAAGCGTACAAACTAGTAAATACAATTAAGAACGGCTACCCACCCAGGACTAGCCTTTGTAAGGACAAGGATGGAAGCATCATCAGCGACACCGATGGCATTAACAAACGATGGGCATCTTATTTTGAAGAGCTTCTAAACCGACCATCTAACATCCCCACACAGGAAGCTCTCGACGATATTGTTGATCTAGGCCCACCCATTCAACCCCGACAGTAGAGGAAGTTGATCTCGCGTTGCGGTCACTAAAACGAAAAAAGCGCCGGGCGCTGACGAGATTCCAGCTGAACTGCTAAAATTCGGTGGAACGAGTCTAGTTGATGCCATACATCAATTACTCCTGCGAGTATGGGAGGACGAGGAGATCCCAGACGATTGGCGCAGAAACATCATCTGTCCAACTCATAAAAAGGGAGATAAACTGCGGTGTGAGAATTACAGGGGCATCTCACTAGTTTGTACGTCCTATAAAATTTTGACGAAAATTCTGGAAAATAGAATAAAACCGTACGCAGAACGAGTCATTGGCGAATATCAAAGCGGTTTCAGACCTGGTCGCTCCACAACCGATCAGCTCTTCTCAGTCAAACAGATACTCCAGAAGTGCTGGGAATACAACGTAAACGTATACCAAATCTTTGTCAACTTCAAGGAGGCATACGACAGTATCGATCGTGGAGTGCTGTACAACATCATGCTGCAATTTGGTATACCGGCAAAATTAGTGCGACTGACTAAGATGACGATGACCAACTCCGTCTCACAAGTCAGGATCCAGAATAGACTTACTGATCTATTTGAAACACGCACTGGTTTGAAACAGGGCGATGGATTGGCACCGACGACATCAACATCATGTCCCGAAGATTGGCTGACGCAAAAGAACTTCTGCAAACGCTTGATACCGCTGCAAAGGAAGTTGGATTACGTATTAACGAGGGTAAAACTAAAATAATGATGCAATCGGTGACAAGGATACCTGCACAACCGAGCATCAATGTGGGGGACCTCAACATCCAGTTCGTGAATAACTTCATTTACCTGGGTTGCAACTTGTCAAGGGACGCCAACGAAACTGACGAAATCAAGCGACGGATACAGTTAGCTAATAAGACTTTTTTCTCGGTTCTCGCCATAATGAAATCGAAGCATGTGCACAAAAACACGAAGCTCCGCGTGTACAAAACCATTATACGACCAGTGCTATGCTAAGGCTGCGAAGCATGGACCCTAACTCAAGCCTCCGAAAATATGCTAGACACTTTTGAACGTAACGTTCTACGGCGAATTTTCGGGGCTGTTTGCGATCGAGATGGATGGCGCATCCGGTACAACCATGAGTTGTATGAAATGTACGATGAGCTGCAAGTCTCGAAAATCGTCAAACTACAACGACTTCAATGGGCAGGGCATGTACAAAGAATGGACGATGATCGCATGCCTAAAAGAGTAATGAATGCAGAACGAGTCGACGGAGCGAGACTGCGAGGACGACCGAGATCTCGTTGGGAAAGCTCAGTAGGTGTGGACGCCGCGCAGCTGCTGGGCTCCCAAAATTGGAGGATGCGGTCACGCGACCGAGATAATTGGAGGACAATGATCCAGGCGGCCAAGGCCCGACGTCGGGCTGTCGCGCCACGATGATGATGATGATTTATCAGCTACGGCTTGATAAATTCGTCAGTGACTCTTATCAAGTATTTCATCATCATCAGCTACGGCCATACGAATTCGTCAGTGATAGCCATGTAGGTACTCGTAGGTGGTCATGAATGGTTTCATTATATGCTTGAAAAATACATAAGTGACTTTAGTTGTGCGACAAGAGCAAGGGTCATGATTCTTTTCATCCAGGGCTGGATAATAAGTGTATTGATGTCTTCATCATGACTTGGTTAGCAAGCTGGTACATAAGCGAAACAGTGGACATGTGTACGTCTACAAATATCTTCGCATAATTTTGCTTTCCCGGCTGGCTCTCCCGATAAAAAATTGTCGACTGGTGAACAATGGTTTGCAGGGGACATGAGCGAAACCGTGAGCATGTGTATGTTTACTAATATTGTGTTCGGAAGTAAAAGAAACAAACTGGCTGACTGTAGTGATAACAGCTACTTTACTTTGCCCAATCTATTGCTTAAATACAAAAAATTCTTACTTACTAGTTAAGTCATATCATTTCAGACGAGTCTCTAATTTCATGGGAAAATTTATGTGAAAAGTTAGAAATTCTCTTGTTACAGTTTACGAAAAATATGTATGCAGGCACGTGTAGTACTCGCATCGTGGGAATGCGCTATTGTGGGAATACGATGTTCAATGTGATATGTAATGTTGGCAATTTCTGGGAGCTGTTGTACTTAGAGTTTAAAGTTAAGCCCAACATACACCATCCGGAATTCCTGTCCGAAGAAACTGATGAGGCCCGGCCTTCCGGTTTGCCTGAATATAGAATACACCATACACCATCCGGAAGTCCTTCCGGAAAAACTGATTAGGCCCGGCCTTGAGGAATTCCGGATCGTGTATGGCTGCTTCAGGCCCCCTCAAGGCGAACAGTCCAGCCGCGTGAGTAGAATGGATTTTCACTGCAGTTTATTTCAATAGACGAATGTATCTGAAGCGTGGCTATGGTAAGTGAAATGCCGTAGAATTCAATGCAATACATAGATACTTCCATTCCATTCCGAACTGTCGCGTGAGTAGAATGAATTTTCACTGGAGTTTATTTCAGTAGACAAATGTATCATATTAGGTGTACAAATTTGCTTCCGCCGTTTTCTGACACAGCTTCTTGTCAGAAAACGGCGGAAGCAAAGCTGTACACCTAATATCTGAAACACACGGCCGGACAGTTTGCCTTGAGACGGCTGGATGGAAGTCCGGACAGGCCGCCTCAATGCGAACTGCACATGCCAGTGACGATCTGGAATTCCTCAAGGTCAGGCCTGATCAGTTTTTCCGGAGAAAAATTCCGGAACGTGTGTGGTGGAGGCCTGGCGGGAACGATTTTCCTTCCGGCCACCTAAAAGGCCAATCTGGCCGCCTGAAGGCGGCCTGAAACGACCATACACGATTCGGAATTCCTCAAGGCCGGGCCTGATCAGTTTTTCCGGACAGGAATTCCGGATGGTGTATGTTCGCCTTTAGCGTCATTGCATCCCGCCATGAACTCCCAGTTTCTAACATGCTGTATCGGCCTATGAGTCGTACCACTTGGGTGTTAGGTATAACTTCGGCCTATACTGATGAATGTCTTCTCTTGATGAATATCACACATTCCGCAATTAAAGTACAGGAAACAAGAACTGAGATGCTGATGCTTGTTCCATGCTGTTGAGCATGGACAACAATGCTATGGATTGTTGTTCTTCAAGTAAGTTCTCTTTTTGTTGAATGTACGACGTAAAGGATTCGGTTGACTTGATGAGCCCTGATGAGACCAATGGTGGAATCATAAAGTAACAACTACTAGAGATGGAACTTCATACGATTTAAGCAAAAGCGCAGTGTTAATTGAGACGCAAATAATCAAATGAAAGTTGTAATGACGGGGGTCGGAGGACGAGGGTGAGGGGTGACCGCGAAGGCCAGAGTAAGCAAAAAATTGAGCAAAACCCTCTCCAAAGGCTGCCAGCGATGTGCGCTCGCAGACCAGCTCAGTAACCGGGAGTTATGGGGTGGGTGAACGGCAGCTATTGGCCTCCTCCATCACTACAATACAAGATATCGCACATCAAGCCCGCTAAACAAAAAGAAACTCTACTCTACCAAGACAAATAATTCAAATATGGAACGATATGGAACTCCCTAAACTGGCGAAATGAAGTTCGAAGCCAAACTACTATAAAAATGCCACAAAGGCAACAAAAAAAAGAAAAAGAAAGGGGAGGAAGAAAAGATCACCGTCCAGTCAGGACAGATACTTTTTCCTTTAAGTTGTGAGCCTACGGTGGAAGTCGGCTCTTATATGGCCCCTGGTGTTAAGGGCCAGCGCTTCTACACCCTCCGTTCCTTGGGATTTTCGGGCGCCTCCTCAATCAGAAAATCCCCCAAGAAAAACGAGCGAGAGAGAGGGAAGGAAAGTAGGGTTTTAGTTATTCATACTTCTTGTATATTCTTACCTAATTAATAACAGATCTAATCCTAATCAGTGATGAAGCACTTGGTACCAAAAAAACGTATATTGCTACCCTGAGCTACAAACCTCAAACACACTTCATCGAAATTCATTCATGACTATTCCAATTCGATATCTATATCCACTGTGGGAAATTGAATTCCTTAACCAAACAAAATACGTATATATGAGTATATTCCTATCTATAAATAAATCCTAGATTTTTAAATTTGTAAAGTTATTTTTTTTCTAAATAATTAATAGCCGATTTTCCCTTATCACTGCCCGCAAATAGCAATCTTCACGAAAGTAATAATGATGTATATACTCAATTTGCAAATATGGCAAAAAAAATAAGCATGGACGAGCTGAGAATATACCTATGCAGATATGTGACTAATTGAAAGTTTATGATGAGAAATCCACAAAGGTTCGGGCGCTCTGTTGCCCAGAAAAAAAGAAATAATAATTGGAAAGGTGCGAATGTTTCATACAACTGATAACAGGATTGCTGTCAGCGTGCCGTCATCAATTACCAAATTACCAGGTAAACAAAAAAACCAAACTTATGTACATCTCTTGTTGGTAGCAATTGTGACGTCAGAGTTACTTGATATGCAAATGACACCGATATAATACCCTTTTTTCGAGCTAGCATGAAAGAGTAGTACAGATAGTAAGTGTGCGGCTCACCACGACAAAGTTCCTTGTGCGTCAGTAGGTACGATGTTCAGTAGAAGCCGAAAATGAAAATTGACGACGCGAAGCTATGGCCAACCGCACCAATAATCAGCTATTGTTTTGTGACGTCACAGCCGTAGTGAGTACCGGTAGCATTAATTTTATGTGAATACAAATACTTAGCCAAGTTATAATCCTGTAAGCCCGATAATTTTGCTATAGATGACGCGCATGTAGTTTCGCTTAACACGACTGCATACTAGACGGTGGTGGTGCCGGTGATGAAGCGTCGACACAGATGAGGCGCCATGTGGTGGGACTCTCCAGGCCTGCGTACTGCCGCCAGTGGGGCTCCTGATATCAGGAAAATACCTGGAGGGTTGGTGCTTTATTGAGGCATGAAATACACTGCGAAGGGATGCGCACACATCACACTTTTTCTTATTTTTTTGCTTTTTTTTTCAGCTCAAATTAGGGGAATGGCACTGAACTAAGAAAATTCACTTGCAGTTGTCGATTTGACAAGTTAATCCACCGACCAAAAGAGACAAAAAATATCGTCGACGCGACGCTTCGGCCTGGTTTCCGGAGCCCGAAGCGTATATACCCTAGACTTGTACAGACCTAGTGGTGATACCAAAAGTACCAATTGGCAACGACCACATGCATTAAGAATGGGTCTCCTATATGGCCAGTTCATATGGGAGGTTGGCACTCATTCAGTAGGATCTTGACCATTCTCAAAATCAATTAACTAACTAACCCATTCTACAAATATTTATCGAATTTTTCAAGTCGCTAGCTTCATTCTATCGAAAGTTATTGCTTATTTGAAGTTTCACTTGTAGGGGAGGTAGGGGTTCCTTGGGTCGGATCTTGCCCATCATTGCCACCAACTAATTAGATCACCCTACAAACATTTAAACAAAATTTGAAGTCTCTAGCTTCACTCTATCGAAAGTTATCGCTTATTTGAAGTTTCATTTGTAGGGGAAGTAGGGGTTTCGTTAGTAGGATTTTACGTATTTTCAATATTAGCCAACTGGATCCTACTACAAACATTTGATCAAAATTTCAAGTCATCATCATCATCGTGGCGCGACAGCCCGACGTCGGGCCTTGGCCGCCTGGATCATTGTCCTCCAATTATCTCGGTCACGTGACCGCGTCCTCCAATTTTGGGAGCCCAGCAGCTGCGCGGCGTCCACACCTACTGAGCACTCCCAACGAGATCTCGGTCGTCCTCGCAGTCTCGCTCCGTCGACTCGTTCTGCATTCATTACTCTCTTAGGCATGCGATCATCGTCCATTCTTTGTACATGCCCTGCCCATTGAAGTCGTTGTATTGTAGTTTGACGATTTTCGAGACTTGCAGCTCATCGTACATTTCATACAACTCATGATTGTACCGGATGCGCCATCCATCTCGATCGCAAACAGCCCCGAAAATTCGCCGTAGAACCTTAAGTTCAAAAGTGTCTAGTATGTTTTCGGAGGCTTGAGTTAGGGTCCATGCTTCGCAGCCATAGCATAGCACTGGTCGTATAATGGTTTTGTACACGCGGAGGTTCGTGTTTCTGTGCACATGCTTCGATTTCATTATGGGGAAAACCGAGAAAAAAGTCTTATTAGCTAACTGTATCCGTCGCTTGATTTCGTCAGTTTCGTTGGCGTCCCTTGACAAGTTGCAACCCAGGTAAATGAATTTGTTCACGAAATCGATGTTGAGGTCCGCCACATTGATGCTTGGTTGTGCAGGTGTCCTTGTCACCGATTGCATCATTATTTTAGTTTTACCCTCGTTAATACGTAATCCAACTTCCTTTGCAGCGGTATGGAGCGTATGCAGAAGTTCTTCTGCGTCAGCCAATCTTCGGGACATGATGTTGATGTCGTCGGCGTACGTTGCTGATTGTGTCGACTTCATGAGTAGCGTCTTGCTGTTGTCCATATTCATGGCCCGAATAACGTATTCCAGTGCTAGGTTGAAGAGCGTCGGTGCCAGTCCATCACCCTGTTTCAAACCAGTGCGTGTTTCAAATAGATCAGTAAGTCTATTCTGGATCCTGACTTGTGAGACGGAGTTGATCATCGTCATCTTTGTCAGTCGCACTAATTTTGCCGGTATACCAACTTGCAGCATGATGTTGTACAGTACTCCACGATCGATACTGTCGTATGCCTGCTTGAAGTCGACAAAGATTTGGTATACGTTTACGTTGTATTCCCAGCACCTCTGGAGTATCAGTTTAACTGAGAAGAGCTGATCGTTTGTGGAGCGACCAGGTCTGAAACCGCTTTGATATTCGCCAATGGCTCGTTCTGCGTACGGTTTTATTCTATTTTCCAGAATTTTCGTCAAAATTTTATAGGACGTACAAACTAGTGAGATGCCCCTGTAATTCTCACACCGCAGTTTATCTCCCTTTTTATGAATTGGACAGATGATGCTTCTGCGCCAATCGTCTGGGATTTCCTCGTTCTCCCATACTCGCAGGAGTAATTGATGTATGGCATCAACTAGACTCGTTCCACCGAATTTTAGCAGTTCAGCTGGAATCTCGTCAGCGCCCGGCGCTTTATTTCGTTTTAGTGACCGCAAGGCGAGATCAACTTCCTCTACTATCGGGGGTTGAATGGGTGGGCCTAGATCAACAATATCGTCGAGAGCTTCCTGTGTGGGGATGTTAGATGGTCGGCTTAGAAGCTCTTCAAAATAAGAGGCCCATCGCTTGTTAATACAATCGGTGTCGCTGATGATGTTTCCATCCTTGTCCTTACAAAGGCTAGTCCTGGGTGGGTAGCCGTTCTTAATTGTATTTACTAGTTTGTACGCTTGTCTGGTGTTCCTATTAGCTAAGTTTTCGTTTATGTTTAGCAACTGCTCGTCAAAGTGTTTACGTTTCTTACGTCTAATTATTCTATTCGATATTCGCCGTAGCTCGTCATATTTTTCTCTTCTGGCTCTGGTTCCTCGTTGAATCCATTGTCTGTAGGCCTCGTTTTTCGCGTCAAGTGAGTTTTTGCATTCTTCGTCGAACCAGTCATTTCGCGCTCGCCGGGCTTTATATCCCACGACCTTCTCTGCGACATCCTTGATGGTACCCTTGAGTTCTTCCCAGAACCCATGGACGCCTGTGTTGCTGATGTTGTGTAGAATAGGTGATAGTTTTTCCTCAAGGGCGGTAGTATACGCCACCGCTGTAGCATCACTCAAAAGCTTATCAACTGCAAAGATTTTGGGAGGGCTGATTCTTGATTGGTGCACTGAGGAAATTCTACATCTGTAGGTCGTCTTCACCAAGTGATGATCTGAGTCGCAGTTTGCTCCTCGATAGGAGCGGACATCCATGACACTAGACGCCCATCTCCTGCAGATGAGGACGTGGTCAATTTGGTTGACGGTATGTGCGTCTGGAGACTTCCAGGTCTGCTTGTGAATGCGTCAATGCGGGAAACACGTAGAGCTTACGACTAGATTCCTGCTGCAGGCAAAGTCGATAAGTCGCTGGTCGTTATCGTTACATTCTTCATGGAGGCTGTGGCCTCCAGTAGTCCCCCGGTGCCAACTTTCATTTCCGACTTTCGCGTTAAAGTCTCCCAGCAGCAATTTGACGTCGTTTGTTGGAAGTGAGTCGAAGAGAGTTTCAAGGCGGGCGTAGAACTCGTCTTTTACTGCGTCTTCTTTAACTTCAGTGGGGGCGTGCACCTTGATGAGCCAGAGATTGAAAAATCGAGTCTTGATGCGAATCGCACACAGCCGTTCATTTATGGGTTTGAAGTCAGTAATATGCGGTTTGAGGTGACTGTTCAATATAAATGCTACTCCAAACTCCTTGCGGCCCGATGGTTTGCCACTTGTAAAAATTGTGTGCGATTTCTTGTCATTAATCTCGCTGCCAAGCCAATTTGTTTCCTGGACTGCAGTAATGCTCAGTTTGTACTTTTCGACCTGTTGAAGGAGGGCCTTCTCGGCCCCCGGTTTGTTCAGGGACATTCCAGGATCCGAAAGAATAATCCTTTAGTCGTTTGCGTGGTCGTCGTTGTTGATCCGTCCAATCCGAGGCTTTTGTTCCAGGTTTCTTGACATGGAGTGGTTTTTGAAAGGACGAGTTGTCAGCACGTCGCTTAACCCCATTCAGGGGATGGCCTCGGAGATAGCTGTTTCAGATGGTTTAATAAACGTGCTGTAGCCCACACAACTATGTAGCAGGTCCAACTACGCAAGTCATTCCATCCTACTAAACCTGAGACGCTTAGGTGCTCGTCAGCCATTCAGGCTACTGCTATCTGCCTTTTCCAAACTGTCTTATCGCTAAGACATTGGCCGTCAGCGAATTGATACACTGCCGTTACCAGGGGCGCCCACGCGGAGGACTATGGAAAAGGTCTTTGCCCCCCAAAATTTCAAGTCGCTTGCTTTATTTTGTGGTATGTTTTCGCTTATTTTAAGTTTCATTTCTAGGGGAGGTAGGGGTTCCTTAGGTCAGATGTTACCCATCTTTACTGCCAACTAGCTCAATCTCACTTCAAACATTTGACCAAGATTTCAAGTCACTGGCTTCATTCTATCAAAAGTTATCGCTTATTTGAAGTTTCATTTGTAGGGGAGGTGGGGGTTCCTTAGGTCGGATCTTTCTCATATTCAATGCCAACTAAGTAGGTCTTACTTGCAACATTCCACCAAATTGGTAACTCGCTAGTATCATTTTATCGAAAGTTATCGTAATTGAACGGATATTTAATTTTTTGAAATTTGCAGGGGAGGTAGGTGTTCCTTCGGTCTGATTATACCCAACTTGCAGAACCTTAAGCAGCTGTTTCCTTGAGGGTTACTTGCCAAAAATCAGATGTCTATGTCAATTGGTTCAAGAGTTATAGACAAAAACCCTGAAAAGTAGAGTAGTACGGGGCTCTTTGTAAGAAAATTACCGTTAGTTTTCAACTGATCGGTTTTATTTTTTCCCGGGAGAGTATAAGATTACCCCCACTAGCAATATACTTAAGCTAGAGCTTTTCATTATTTTTTAATCGGGAGTTATAGATACATTTAATTATTTTACATATGTAGGGGAGGTAGGCGTTCTCTTGGCCTGATCATGCCCAATTTCAATACCATCCAACTAGATCATACTACCAACATTTGACCAAAATTTGAAGGCTCTAGCTTTATTCTATCGAAAGTTATCTTGTGAACGGACAGACAGAAAGACAGACATGGCTAAATCGAATCGGGAGGTGACCCCGATCATTTATATATACACATTGCTATACCTCCGGAGCCTCCTTTAAGGTGTTACATATTTTCGTCGTGATAAAAACAATATACCCTATACTATAAGTCTAGGGTATAACTAGGGTATAAAGAAATAAAACTAAAATAAAGAAATCCAGTATTTCGATGGAGAAAAAAGAGATAATTAAACGAAGGCTCTATTTAGTTAATTATGAAATAAGAAAGTCAATTAATTAAAACTAAACTGTATTAACCGCAAAAAGAAAAGAATTCCACGTTCTTCGAGAAACAGCGTCCCGGCGCGACGACCACCTTCGCGGCCTGTCTATCCCAAGCTGCACGTCTATCCTCAAGGTCGTCGTGTCGCTTGCGTTTTTTCAGCGCTGATTGGCTGGATCAGCAGGTTATACGATATTTCCGTAATTTTTTTTTTATGACGTCAACCAAGATTTTTTTTGTCCAGATCCTGGATCCACACCAAGATCTAGGTGGCGCGACCTAGCGGCATGTATTTTACAATACAATACAGTTTTTGCATTATGCACATTGTCGGCAGTGGCATCGACCTGGCAAGTCCGCACATATTGGAGCAGAAAAGTCCGTACGCACATATTGGAGCAGAAATGTATTTTGTTGAGCAGGTGATGAGCCCATTACAAAGTTGCCTTTAGAGGGATAAGGCCGACAACACTTTTAAAAGCTCTTCAAGTGCCAACTGCCTAGTTCGTTTTATCGTATGAGTAACATGCTTTTGCTACTCCGCATTACCCCTTCGTGTACTGATGGAGTCCAACACATATGCAACTACTAGGCAGGCACTTTTTAATCGTATGGAGTCCCACTTCTTGTATGCTGTGTTTTGCTAGACAGCGGCTGGGCGATTTGCGTCTGCGGCTCGAGAGCAATTGATTCATCATTCAATGTCGGGGTTTTGTATGAAAATAGTACTATGTAGTATGTTGGGCAGGTCGTCTATGCAATCAAGGATTTTTATATGTACGTGAGGAGAATGGATGGAAAGAGACGAATGTACTGTAGATGTAGAGTCCTTCGGTGGCAGCAAGGACATTCGAGAAGGATATTTTTGGCAGTGAAGCGATATATGGGGAATATGGGTGTCATATGAACCGGGATGAAGAGGCGAGTGTCCAGGAGTAGTGCAGATGGCATTCCGGATCCTTCGGTGGCGACAAGGATATTCGAAAAAGGATACTTTTGGCAGTGAAGCGAAATACGGTCAATATGGGTGTCATATGAATCTGGGTGGACACCCGAATATCCAGGAGTAGTACGGATGGCATTTCGAGTCCTTCGGTGGCGAAAAGGACATTCAAGAAAGTCAAGTGAAATATGGGCAATATGGGTGTCATATGAACCGGGGTGAGGAGGCGAATGCCTAGGAGTACTATGGATGGTATTCCGGATCCTTCGGTGGTGACAAGGATATTCGAAAAAGGATACTTTTGGCAGTGAAGCGAAATACGGTCAATATGGGTGTCATATGAATCGGGGTGGACACCCGAATATCCAAGAGTAGTGCAGATGGCATTTCGAGTCCTTCGGTGGCAAAAAGGACATTCAAGAAAGTCAAGTGAAATATGGGCAATATGGGTGTCATTTGAACCGGGGTGAGGAGGCGAATGCCTAGGAGTACTATGGATGGCATTTCGAGTCCTTCGGTGCCGATAAGGATATTCGAAAAAGGACACTTCTGGCTGTGAAGCGAAATACGGTCAATATGGGTGTCATATGAATCGGGGTGAACACCCGAATATCCAGGAGTAGTGCGGATGGCATTTCGAGTCCTTCGGTGGCGAAAAGGACATTCAAGAAAGTCAAGTGAAATATGGGCAATATGGGTGTCATATGAACCGGGGTGAGGAGGCGAATGCCTAGGAGTACTATGGATGGCATTCCGGATCCTTCGGTGGCGATAAGGATATTCGAAAAAGGATATTTTTGGCAGTGAAGCGAAATACGGTCAATATGGGTGTCATATGAATCGGGGTGAACACCCGAATATCCAGAAGTAGTGCAGATGGCATTTCGAATCCTTTGGAGCGAAAACGACATTCACGAAAGTCGAGTGAAAAATGGGCAATATGGGTGTCATATGAACCGGGTTGAAGAGGCGAATGTCCAGGAGTACTGAGATGGCATTCCGGATCCTTCGGTGGCGACAAGGACATTCGAAAAAGGATGTTTTTGGCAGTAAAGCGAAATACGGTCAATATGGGTGTCAAATGAATCGGGGTGGACACCCGAATATCCAGGAGTAGTGCGGATGGCATTTGGAGTCCTTTGGAGCGAAAAGGACATTCACGAAAGTCGAATGAAAAATGGACAATATGGGTGTCATATGAACCGGGGTGAAGAGGCGAATGACCGGGAACACTATAAATGGCACTTAGAGTCCTTCGGTGGCGACAAGGACATTCGAAAAAGGATATTTTTGCTGGTAAGGCGAAATATGGGCAAAATGGGTGTCGTATGAATCGGGGTCAAAAGACGAATGTCCAGGAGTAGTGTAGATGGCATTTCAACTCCTTCGGTGGCGAAAAGGACATTCACGAAAGTCGAATGAAAAATGGGCAAAATGGGTGTCATATGAACCGGGGTGATGAGGCGAATGTCCAGGAGTACTGTAGATGGCATTCCGGATCCTTCGGTGGCGACAAGGATATCCGAAAAAGGATATTTTTGGCAGTGAATCGAAATACGGTCAATATGGGTGTCATATGAATCGGGGTGAACACCCGAATATCCAGAAGTAGTGCAGATGGCATTTCGAATCCTTTGGAGCGAAAACGACATTCACGAAAGTCGAGTGAAAAATGGGCAATATGGGTGTCATATGAACCGGGTTGAAGAGGCGAATGTCCAGGAGTACTGAGATGGCATTCCGGATCCTTCGGTGGCGACAAGGACATTCGAAAAAGGATGTTTTTGGCAGTAAAGCGAAATATGGGCAATATGGGTGTCATATGAACCGGGGTGAAGAGGCGAATGCCTAGGGGTACTATGGATGGCATTCCGGATCCTTCGGTGGTGATAAGGATATTCGAAAAAGGACACTTTTGGCAGTGAAGCGAAATACGGTCAATATGGGTTTCATATGAATCGGGGTGGACACCCGAATATCCAGGAGTAGTGCGGATGGCATTTCGAGTCTTTCGGTGGCAAAAAGGACATTCAAGAAAGTCAAGTGAAATATGGGCAATATGGGTGTCATATGAACCGGGGTGAAGAGGCGAATGCCTAGGGGTACTATGGATGGCATTCTGGATCCTTCGGTGGTGACAAGGATATTCGAAAAAGGATACTTTTGGCAGTGAAGCGAAATACGGTCAATATGGGTGTCAAATGAATCGGGGTGGACACCCGAATATCCAGGAGTAGTGCGGATGGCATTTGGAGTCCTTTGGAGCGAAAAGGACATTCACGAAAGTCGAATGAAAAATGGACAATATGGGTGTCATATGAACCGGGGTGAGGAGAGAAATGCCTAGGAGTACTATGGACGGCATTTCGAGTCCTTCGGTGCCGATAAGGATATCCGAAAAAGGATATTTTTGGCAGTGAATCGAAATACGGTCAATATGGGTGTCATATGAATCGGGGTGAACACCCGAATATCCAGAAGTAGTGCAGATGGCATTTTGAGTCCTTTGGAGCGAAAAGGACATTCACGAAAGTCGAATGAAAAATGGACAATATGGGTGTCATATGAACCGGGGTGAAGAGGCGAATGACCGGGAACACTATAAATGGCACTTAGAGTCCTTCGGTGGCGACAAGGACATTCGAAAAAGGATATTTTTGCTGGTAAGGCGAAATATGGGCAAAATGGGTGTCGTATGAATCGGGGTCAAAAGACGAATGTCCAGGAGTAGTGTAGATGGCATTTCAACTCCTTCGGTGGCGAAAAGGACATTCACGAAAGTCGAATGAAAAATGGGCAAAATGGGTGTCATATGAACCGGGGTGATGAGGCGAATGTCCAGGAGTACTGTAGATGGCATTCCGGATCCTTCGGTGGCGACAAGGATGTTCGAAAAAGAATGTTTTTGGCAGTGAAGCGAAAAGCGAAATGGGTGTCACATGAATCGGAAATGGAAGACGATTATTTTATGAGGCAGATTCTTGTCTGAAAACGAAGAACAATAAATCTCATTTTCCAGAGAAAAAACGAGGAGGGTTTCTTTGGCCAACTTATTGTTGTTCGTAAAGACAACAACAGAATTTGTCCGTGCCTCTGTGGAACAATTTGATTTCTTATTAGAGAGCAGAACGCGACATTTCGTGCCGTCATACCTTGCCTTACCGGTCAGATGCCAATCGACGAATTATACGAAGGCGAAAATGACAGTGGATAGGTCAGACATTGCCGAAGGATGATAACTGCATTGCTTTACATGCTATGAAAGGGAGCCTTATTTCCAACCAAGGATGACCAAGAGGAGATCATAAAGTCACATGGCATCAAAATCTGTCAAAAGGGTGTAAGTGTCACCATACACTGTCGAACTCGAACACGAACCTAGCACAAGTGGACCGGTTTTCTTCACACCTATGTGAAGTGTGTGTGTGTCTCGCAGAGGAAATTTGTACCAGGTTCGAGTTCGACAGTGTATGGTGACACTTACACCCTTTTGACAGATTTTGATGCCATGTGACTTTATGATCTCCTCTTGGTCGGCCTTGGTTGGAAATAAGGCTCCCTTTCATAGCATGTAAAGCAATGCAGTTATCATCCTTCGGCAATGTCTGACCTATCCACTGCCATTTTCGCCTTCGTATAATTCGTCGATTGGCATCTGACCGGTAAGGCAAGGTATGACGGCACGAAATGTCGCGTTCTGCTCTCTAATAAGAAATCAAATTGTTCCACAGAGGCACGGACAAATTCTGTTGTTGTCTTTACGAACAACAATAAGTTGGCCAAAGAAACCCTCCTCGTTTTTTCTCTGGAAAATGAGATTTATTGTTCTTCGTTTTCAGACAAGAATCTGCCTCATAAAATAATCGTCTTCCATTTCCGATTCATGTGACACCCATTTCGCTTTTCGCTTCACTGCCAAAAACATTCTTTTTCGAACATCCTTGTCGCCACCGAAGGATCCGGAATGCCATCTACAGTACTCCTGGACATTCGCCTCATCACCCCGGTTCATATGACACCCATTTTGCCCATTTTTCATTCGACTTTCGTGAATGTCCTTTTCGCCACCGAAGGAGTTGAAATGCCATCTACACTACTCCTGGACATTCGTCTTTTGACCCCGATTCATACGACACCCATATTGCCCATATTTCGCCTTACCAGCAAAAATATCCTTTTTCGAATGTCCTTGTCGCCACCGAAGGACTCTAAGTGCCATTTATAGTGTTCCCGGACATTCGCCTCTTCACCCCGGTTCATATGACACCCATATTGTCCATTTTTCATTCGACTTTCGTGAATGTCCTTTTCGCTCCAAAGGACTCGAAATGCCATCCGCACTACTCCTGGATATTCGGGTGTCCACCCCGATTCATATGACACCCATATTGACCGTGTTTCGCTTCACTGCCAAAAGTATCCTTTTTCGAATATCCTTGTCACCACCGAAGGATCCGGAATGCCATCCATAGTACCCCTAGGCATTCGCCTCCTCACCCCGGTTCATATGACACCCATATTGCCCATATTTCATCTGACTTTCTTGAATGTCCTTTTCGCCACCGAAGGACTCGAAATGCCATCCGCACTACTCCTGGATATTCGGGTGTCCACCCCGATTCATATGACACCCATATTGACCGTGTTTCGCTTCACTGCCAAAAGTATCCTTTTTCGAATACCCTTGTCACTACCGAAGGATCCGGAATGGCATCCATAGTACTCCTAGGCATTCGCCTCTTCACCCCGGTTCATATGACACCCATATTGCGTATATTTCAATTGGCTTTCTTCAATGTCCTTTTCGTCAGCGAAGGACTCGAAATGCCATCCGCACTACTCCTGGATATTCGGGTGTCCACCCCGATTCATATGACACCCATATTGACCGTATTTCGCTTCACTGCGAAAAATATCCTTTTTCGGGTGTCCTTGTCGCCACCCAAGGATCCGGAATTCCATCTACACTACTCCTGGGCACTCGCCTCTTCATCCCGGTTCATATGACACCCATATTCCCCATATATCGCTTCACTGCCAAAAATATCCTTTCTCGAATGTCCTTGCTACCATCGCAGGACTCTACATCTACAGTACATTCGTCTCTTTCCATCCATTCTCCTCACGTACATTCAAAAATCCTTGATTCCATAGACAACCTGCCCAACATACTAGTACTATTGTATTTTCATACAAAACCTCGACATTGAATGATGAATCAATTGCTCTCCAGCCGCAGACGCAAATCGCCCAGCCGCTCTCTAGCAAAACACAGCATAACAATCTCTATTCTCTTGAATTTTGTGGTTGGCGATCGTCTGGTTAATTTCAATTGCATGCGGTTGATTTGAGGTATTGTGGGTTTTTGTTAATCCCGTCCAGAAGGTTGTTAATAACCGCTTTGAGTTTCAGAGACTGCATTCCGCGAAAAGTTTTATCAATCCAGTGCCATTCAAAATTATGTTTTGTCGTAATCCATGACATTGCGTCTGGGGTGATGTTGGTTGAGGGGTTGAAAACATCCAGGTAGCATGAAGTTGTTTAGAGACAATACTCGTGAATTGAAACGTATGAACCGCACATGTATGCATGCCGAATACATGATAAATTTCGTTAATTATGCAATTTGGTCGATGAGAGCTTCTTGTGTGGGAATGCTAGATGGTAGGCTCAGAAGCTTATTCAAAATCTAATTGTATGTGCATTTCCCAATCTTTGGGTGCAATGTATTCTAAGAGGTCTGGGTGATTGGCTGTCCATTTTCTGAGATGAAAACCTCCCTGATGCAAAGTTGATTTTAGTTCAGATTGTATCCGGCTTAGATGGTGTAACTGACTTGAACCCATTAGTAGGTCATCAACAAAGAAATCTTGCATGATTATTTCAGTTGCTTCCGGACGACTGGGCTGGTCGTCACTTGCTAACTGCTGCAATGTCCGCATGGCTAAAAACGGAACACAGGCAGTTCCATAGGTTACGGTTTTTAACCTGAAGTAGTCGATTCGCTTGTTTGCGTCAAATCGCCATAAAATTCGTTGATAATTTCGGTCATTCTCGTGTACCACAATCTGCCGATTCATTTTCTCAATGTCAGCAGCAATAACACACTTATGTTTCCTCCATCACATTAGTAGTTGCAGGAGATTATTCTGGATTGCTGGCCTAACATGGAGTAAATCATTTTGAGATTTACCTCCTGGAGATTTTTGGTAGGCATTAAAGACAACCCGCAGCTTGACTGCTGAATTTGATGACTTCGTGGTGCGGAAGACAAAACAATCTTCCGCTTATATCTAACCTATCTGAAACCTTTTTCATGTGGCCAACAAATTGGAGATATTTTTCCACGAACTAATGGTATTGTTGTTTCCTATTAACACCTTTTTCCAGACGTTTTTCCAATTGACGAGAAGAAGAAATTTTAAATCTTTAAATCTTCTCTTAGGTCGAGGTTGTCGGTGAATGGTAACTCCACGGAATAACTTCCATTAGGCTTCAGTAATGTGTGTGTGTAATGTTTCTCCAAATCCAATTCTGCGGATGTTACCAACCTTGAACTCGTGGATGGTTCTTCTATTTCCCAAAAGCGACGGAGACTTTTCTCTAAATCTGCACTTGTCACGAAAGATCTTGACGTTACATCTGCTGTTGGTCGTTTACAGGATCTAAACAACACCTATCCAAACTTGGTGCTTTGTGCGCATGGATATCCATGTTTGAATCCGTTGATCAAAACGCTTCCATGTTGCACCTAGGAGTAGGTCGAGTCGAGACGGTTTGTTAAAACCGGGATCAGCCAGCTGCACATACTATGTCGTTGGGCATTGTGACGTGGATGGTCTTCGCTGCATTATAGATGTAATGTTTGGTATGATCAATCCCGAAAATGGAAGTGATACTTCCATCCTTTTTTTCCTGATGATTGCGTCTACGTCAACGTTGCTTTTCGTTCTCACAGCTCCTGGGATCACATGCCTCTAATGGAAATCTTCGCCGTAAGCCCATGAATTGGACTGCTGATTCCCTGAAAGACATTTGAGAACCAGTGTCTAGTAATGCTCATCCTGATGTTTACTAAGGCTGTAGCAAGCAGCACCTGACCATAAGTTACTTTGGCCTGGGCACACTGAATATTGGCGTCTCCTGTTTTCGACATATCGCTTGAATCGATAAGTAGGAGAGTGCTGTGCTGCTTCGAACAAAGTTTACATGTCTTCTTCGATGGGCATCGCTTTGCCTCGTGGCCGGTGGACAGGCGATTGAAGCAGAGTTTACTAGTTTTCATCAAATGACGTTTTGCCTGTACATCAGTCTTCACGAATTTTTCGCAGTGTATGTGCCAGTAGCCTTTTGGTTGCTCGGGCACTTCAGCTTTGGCTGCAACAATGCTAGAGATTCTAGCATTGCAAACCGCTAAGTTAGGAACTTTATGAGACCGCCACCCCTGGATTCGTTAATGGATTTTTGAAACTCTGACCTCGGCTCCTTGTCGAGTTTCGTATTAATGACAAATATGGACAAAAGTTCAAGGCCGTCGATCTTCAAGTTCTGCACACTAGCGATGAGCTGATTGGTGCTGTCCACTATCTGCTTCAGGCTACGTGGATCATTGCTGACAGCTACCTAGTTCTCACCACCGCTGTATCATCTCTGGGCTACGACCTTGTTTTTTTATGACTTTTTGTTTTTAAATTCAAATCATAAAAATTCATGGACTTTGCGGTTAAATAATTTTATCGTTTTTTAACACAAAACTCGCTAAGTATGACCTAGTTGTTGTCATATCTTACACACAGCCATTCGCACGTCGGCTCATAATTGTTGTCGAAAACGCTAAGATGCAGTATGGTTTGCCTCTCCCTGAACGTTGCTACGTAAATACTGTAGCTTCAGCACCTTTGTTAGGTGGGCATTATCGTGAATCATAATTTGGTTCAATTCGCGAAATGTCACCCAACTGCCGTAGTTTCAATCGATTGAGGGTATTTTCACCCGCTTCAGTTGAAGGTTGTGGCTCACATTCGCGGCTTCCTGCTGCGGGATAGGGGCCACATCCCTATATGAGTAGATCTTTTCCTTAAACAGCATCGAATAGTCCAGGAATATAATAAAGTATGCATGCGTCTGAGTATGTATCTCCTCGAAAGCCTTCCATCGTTCCTCCAGATGTTATAACCTCGTCTCGAAGTAGGCCAGGCAGGAGAGCTGCTTCCACCCTTTTTGTAATTCTGGATGAGTCTGGTGATGGCATCAAAATGGACTTTCTGGGTTTTGGTTGGATCTTCCACTATGATAACGATGCTTCTAAAATGATAAATTTAGACCGATTAAAAATACGATTGAATTAGTTTCTCACAGATTTATTTAGTTAATTCAAAACACGTCTGTACATCTGGACGGTCAAGCACGGAAGAGGATATAAACTTCTTAAACTACAGTGTGGTCATATTAGACAGTGCTGACCAAAGACAAAAAGAAGAAGGCGGGAATTTCAAAATTCATTTAACTTTAACACTTCTCCTAAATGGCCACGTTTATGCTGTGCAACTAAGAGGCGATTTAACTAAATCGTTTTAGTGCTAATACTTGTTCGTGGTGTGTTTATACCGACCATACGGAGAAGTACTAAATATGAAAAATGTGAGTTGTTGGTTTGTGACTTTGGTTTGGGAAATGTTAAGGGGCAATAGCCTCCCAATTAAACGCTTTTATACCGCTACAATCAAAGGATGAAACAAATACAGAGTTTCAGGAAAGGATGAGGTATTTATATAACATACAAAATACAATTTTCACCAACAACGCCATTAGCGAAGACAGCAACATCATCTAGTCCCAATATTTCAGTCCAGTTCTGCATAGCAAGTGGAACTAAAATTAGTACTAAAACTAGCTAATGTGACATGTTTATATCGTCTTGAGTTAGCATGAATTAGTTATTACTCGAAGATAGTTCCGCGGCATATACAAGGCCAATGAGCGCCTTCTTCTTTTAATTATACATTATTTCAAATTCAGTGTTCATATTTAATCTCATAGTAGTGTTCGCAAAATAATCATTCTTACTTTACATTCTTCTGTCCAATTGAATTCGAATTCTTATGAAATCTATCTTTTGGTAATGGTTTTGTAAAAATATCTGCTAGTTGCTCCTTACTTTCAGCAAATTTTAAGACAATTTCCTTATTACAAAACTTTTCTCTAATGAAATTATATTTTATGTCTATATGCTTGCAACGTCTATGGTTATCTATTTTATATTTTTAGTTAAGTTAATTGTACAATAGTGTTGTCAATACATAAGTTTACAGAGTTATTTGGAAATTCACTAATATCAACTAGAAGACGTTTTATCCATAATAATTCTTTCGTTGCTGCACATGCAGCCATATATTCCGCTTCAGTAGTCAACAGGGCTACCGCTTGCTGTTTTTGAGTGTTCCAAGCTATGGCTGCTCCACTTGTCATTGAAACATATCCCGTCGTTGAACGCCTGTCATCCAAATCGTTTGCGTAATCTGCATCAGAGTAGACAATCAGATCATCGCTATTGAAATAGAGTAAACCATTGTCAGGAGTGGCCTTCAGATACTTTATGATCTTTTTCACAGCGTTCCAGTGTTCCTTGGTGTAGTTGTTCAAATATCGGCTTACTATGTGTAGGCCGAAATTTAAAAATACAGATTGAAGTATAAAGAAAACAGGTCCGTACACTTGGAAGGCTTTATTTAGAAGAACGATAAATTTGATTTACAGCACAGTGTTACATTTGGATTCACAAATACATACTTGCAAATACATATTTGTATTAGTGAAATTGACCGGTTCTGCTACTATACATAGTTATATAGTATAACGAAAATGTAATTGTACATATTACCTATATATTGTAATACAATGATAGCGATAAATTCTCAAATTTTCGGCTACTACATATGCTAACTGCAAACATTATATCGGGCCTGCAAACAATCGCAGCATACATTAATGACCCGACTGCTTCACGGTATGGAATGTTGGAGTTGACTTCGACGTCGTCAGATGCCTTTCGTAAGTGAACATGGGGATCTGCACGAACTTTGCCTGGATTACTCTCACCTAAGTTAAATTTATTGATTAGATGCTCGATATAACTTTTTATATTAATGAAAATAGACGACTTAAGCTTGTCTTGGAAAATTTGTATACCAACAAAGTTGGTAGGCTGACAGATAACACATATTTTGAATTTGGTTCCAAGGTCTTCAACAGCATCTAATGCCTCCCGACTGGAGAACATCAACAAACCGTCATCCACATAAAGCAGTAAGTGGACTTTAATGCCGTTCACGTACCCAGTATAAACACAACGATCTGCACTGCTTGGTTTAAATCCATATTTCTGAAGGATGCCATCAAAAGTAAGATTCCAGCATTTTGGAGCTTGTTTAAGTCCGTATAAAGATTTGTTCAGCTTGCACACAATGTTAGAGTCCACATGCAAGCCATCTGGAGGGCTCATATATATATCCTCAGAAAGTTCTCCATACAGAAAAGCTGTTTTAACATAAAATTGAGCCATTTCGTAGTTGTGCCTAGCAGCTATTGACAGAAGTATCCTTATAGAGTCGTACCTAACCGTAGGTGCGAAAGTTTCCTGATAATGAATGCCTTCCTTTTGGGAGTATCCTTTTCCGCACAGTCTAGATTTAAATCTAATGTCCTGGATGTCATCTTTAATGCGAAATACCCATTTGCAACCAATTACTTTAACATTTTTCGGAGCAGTAACTAGATCCCAGGGATTATTTTCTTGATGCGCATTCAATTCCTCCAGAATCGATAACTTCCAGTGTTCAGATTCAGTTGACGTCACAGCTTCCTTATAAGTCGTTGGTACAGAGAGCTCCGTAAAATTCAATTCCAAACATTCTGGCTGACGAAGTTCATCGCGTGGACGTAGATTTCGTTTTTCTTCGACAACTTCACCTTTTATAGAAATGTTTTCATTATTTTCGCACTCTTCACTGTTAGCATCTTCATCAACTATTGGAAGAAATTTCGAAGTTCCATCACACTGGTCAACGTTGAGATTATTTTCGTTGAAGGAAACATCTCGCGATATTGAAATGATTTTTGTTTTTAAATCGAATAGTCTATAGTTTGAAGATTGACTTTCATATCCAACAAGAATCATCTTCTTACTCTTCGGGGATAATTTCGATCTTTTTTCCTTTGGAACATGCATGTATGCTGTCGAACCAAACGTTCTAGCATGCGCCAAACAAGGTTTCTTCTTCGTCCATATTTCGTATGGAGTTGTTGCACTATTTTTCCACGGTGTTCTATTTAGAACATATACTGCTGATACCCTTCATGAATATAACCCTCATATTAAATTCACATATGAGGTCGAAAAAGATAGAAAATTGGACTACTTAGATGTTAGCCTATACAGAACTAACCAACAACGAATAATTACGAACTGGTATCATAAACCTATTACCTCAAATAGACTTTTGAATTATTACTCTAACCATCCAATAAATATGAAGAAAAATGTTGCAATGTTCTATCTGTAAATGAAAATTCCAAAATAATATCACCAAAGGACTCGGTACAACATTATTCATCACTAGCTTACGTACCAGGATTAAGTGAGTCCATCTCTCGCTCATGTAAATATTTCATTCCTGATCTTAAAATATCAATGCGACCACATAATAAAAATACAAATAGGTTTACCAATCTTAAGACAAGAATTCCTGAAAACGATAGATCTGGAGTTGTTTATAAAATCGATTGTATGAACTGTGAAAAAACTTACATCCTGGAAACCATACAAAAATTAGGAACACGCACTTATCAGCACGAAAATGATACAAAGAAACAATTCAATAATAACCTATCAGCACTGGCCAAACATGCCATTAATAATAACCATAAATTTAATTTTTTTTTTCAAATACACGACATCAACCAAATAATAAAATACGAAAACATAGCCTGTAATGACAAATGTGACAAAAATGACTACTCAAATACATATTTCAATTTAATAAAAATGGGTCTTAGATAAAATAATATTATAATGCTGTTTTTCAAAGACCATGTATTAATTTTGACGCATATATGACAAGTATTGACACTAAGCATTTCAAAGTTTTGTTTACAAGAAAGAAAATTCATCTGGGTCTTTTCAGTCTTTGTTTAACGTTTAAAGAACTTTTACAGAAAGAACTAAGTATGTTTATTATAGTTTAATTGTTTAATCATTATTAAAATGAAACCAGAAAATAGAGGGCTACGCCCGCAATCCGAGGGTTTTGTAGTGTCCCATGCCAATAGGAGATGAACTGTCCTACTCTTGGAGATGCTTAACCATTCATGTTAAGACGATATTGCAAATTGCAAGTTTCCTTTAAAATTATTGAAAAAAAAAATTGTTTAAATAATTATAGAAAGTAGAGTCAGCGACCATCATACCTCACCTCCCTCCCCCTTCCCCTCCTCCCCCTCTCCTACCAATCAATACCCTTTTGAAAATGGTAAACTCCAATTCGCTCTTGTAATGGACGGTTTGGTGGACATCCGAAGATGCCCGTGGGGACGGAGCCTAAGGTAGCATAGTGACCGTGAAGGTCGGGCCGTGCCATCTGACGAAGAAAAAGGCTCCTCAACGAGCTAAGTAGCGGCCTATGCTTGCTATAGCTCAGTTCGGGAGACGTGCGCTGGGTTTTCGCCGCTCGTTGCCCCTGTTCTTTACGTATTAACAAAAATTCGTAGGCCGACAGATCCTTACTCATCAGGTGCTGCCATAGATCTGCCGGTGGAAGCAGCACTACCAGACCATAATATGGCTCATTACAGGTGGTTCATTAAAGGGCAGCTTCTACTTCGAGGCCTGCCAAGAAGAAGAAGCTGAGAACAAAGTGTGCTGCTAGAAATAGAAAAAAAAACAAAAGCGAGCTGGGTACCGGAGTCAGCCGACAACCATTGTAGAGGGGGAAAATTAGCAAAGCAAAAAAAAAATACTACACTTCTCAATTATTCAGATGATCAACAGGTTACAAAAATTATGAGGCCAGCAGAGGCGCAACACTGCATTCTTTGCCGTAATTCACTCAGAAACTCTGTAAGCTGCTGAGCACATGAACAATAGAGAAATGCAATACTGTGTAAAGAAATTTTTTTAAGTTACTTAGAAGGAAAATCCTGACAAACAAAAAGGTATCCAGGGCTCCTCCGCGCTTCGTCCGGTCACCAAAGATGCTCCAAATGCCGGCTATTCAAAGCATTTAAGGAGGCCTTAAATACGTGGCCAAACCACAAAAAACAAACACAAAGCCAGGACTGCCTTGTTAAACTGAATCTAAAAGGAAAAACTACTCTATAGGAAGGATGTGGGTGCTACAGAGGAAAGCACAGCTACTTGAAGGGAAAATACGTGAAGTAAAGTGGCTAAGTCCTAAGACTTAGAGCAAGTAGCCTTTATGTGCTTGTGGGGATACAAATCAGTGGAAGACCAAAAAGGAACTCGATGTGGTCCTTCTTAGTCCTGTTCTTTACCAGAAATGGGCCCCACGTTGGGCGCCAAATATGTAATGGACGGTTTGGTGGACATCCGAAGATGCCCGTGGGGACGGAGCCTAAGGTAGCATAGTGACCGTGAAGGTCGGGCCGTGCCATCTGGCGAAGAAAAAGGCGCCTCAACGAGCTAAGCAGCGGCCTTTGCTTGCTATAGCTCAGTTCGGGAGATGTGGGCGGGGTTTTCGCCGCTCGTTGCCCCTGTCCTTTACGTATTAACAAAAATTCATAGGCCTGGGGAAGACAACACAAACAAGGGAGGTAAAAATGGGGAATAATAAAAATGAGGCGATTAGGATGGAATAGTTGGCAGATGGCTCGCTTGCCCTCACGCTCGTATTGGGGTCCAGGTGTAATGGGACCCTCGGCCTCTGGTTTCGTACCACCGACAGATCCTTACTCATCAGGTGCTGCCATAGATCTGCCGGTGGAAGCAGCACTACCCGACCATAATATGGTTCATTACAGGTGGTTCATTACACTCTACGGAAAATAATATGCAAGTATGTTGTACTCGTAGTACTAGTATGTAGTACAAGAGACCTGTCATGTGTATTTTTTGTATGGATATCAAAATGACCAAATCTAAATGAATGTACTACTATTAATATACTACGAAATTTGGAGATATTATTGCACATGGTGTTGATTATCGTCGGCCATCAATATTTTTAACCTCGGATGAGTCTGAGAAATGCAGGAGTGTGCTAACTGTAACTATAGAAATATACTATTATTAACCTATTTTGAGAAGATATCAAAATTCAATAATTTTTTTGTTTTCTTTGCTGGTTGAAAGCCATCTTCCTGTATATTTTCATATTTCTAAGTGTAACGGTCTCGAAATGGTAAGGGGGGTGGGACAAATTATGATCTCATATTTTCCCCTCTGCCTCTTTTCCCCTTTCTTCAAATTTGACGAAGACGCCAAAAATGGAATGTACTCGGTAGTACCTTTCTCATGATACCCCACTTGCCCATATCAAATGAAAACCAGGCCGAAGCGAAGCTTAGGCCCGGAGTCCGAAGCGTATATACCCTAGACTTCTACAGACCTAGTGGACATACCAAAAGTACCAATTGGCAACGACCATATGCATAAAGAATGGGTCTCTTATATGGCCAGTTCATAGGAGAGGTTGGCACTCATTCGTTAGGATCTTGACCATTCTCAAATTCGATTAACTAACTAACCCATTCTACAATATTTGTCGAATTTTTCAAGTCGCTAGCTTCATTCTATCGGAAGGTATTGCTTATTTGAAGTTTCACTTGTAGAGGAGGTAAGGGTTCCTTAGGTCGGATCTTGCACATCATTGCCACAAATCAATTAGATCACCCTACAACCATTTAAACAAAATTTCAAGTCTCTAACTTCACTCTATCGAAAGCTATCGCTTATTTAAAGTTTCGTTTTTAGGGGAAGTAGGGGTTTCGTTGGTCGGATGTTACCCAGCTTTAATGCCAACTAACTCAATCTCACTTCGAACATTTGACCAAAATTTCAAGTCACTGGCTTCATTCCATCAAAAGTTATCGCTTATTTGAAGTTTCATATGTAGGGGAGGTGGGGGTTCCTTGGGTTGGATCTTGCCCATATTCAACACCAACTACGTAGGTCTTACTAGCAACATTCCACCAAATTTTTAACTCGGTAGTATCATTCTATCAAAAGTTATCGCTTATTTGAAGTTTCATTTGTAGGGGAGGTAGGGGTTGCTTGAGTCGGATCTTACCCATTTTCAATACCAACCAAGTAGATCCTACTAACAACATTTTGTCAAATTTTCAACTCGCTAGTGTCATTCTATCGAAAGTTATCGTAATTAAAGGAATATTGAATTTTTTTAAATTTGTAGGGGAGGTAGGCGTTCCTTTGATCCGATTATGCCCAACTTACTAGAACTCAAGCATCTTCTCACCCCAGGGTTACATGCCAAAAATCAGGCGTCTACGTCAATTGGTTAGAGTTATAGACAAAAAACCCAAAAAGTAGGGTAGTACGGGGCTCTTTGTAAGAAAATTACCGTTAGTTTTCGACTGATCGATTTTATTTTCCCAGGAGTTTATAAGATTACCCTCACGAGTAATCTACCAAAGCTAGAGCTTTTCATATTTATTTAGTCGGGAGTTACAGATACATTTAAGTATTTTACATATGTAGGGGAGGTAGGCGTTCTCTTGGCTTGATCATGCCCATTTTCAATACCATCCAACTAGATTACACTACCAACATTTGACCAAAATTTCAAGGCTCTAGCTTCATTCTATCGAAAGTTATCGTGCGAACGGACAGACAGACAGACGGACAGACAGACAGACAGACAGACAGACAGACAGACAGACAGACAGACATGGCTTAATCGAATCAGGAGGTGACCCTGATCATTTATATATATACATTGCTATACCTCCGGAGCCTCCTTTAAGGTGTTACATATTTCCGTCGTGAGTTTTACATTTGACAACAATCTTTAATGTAAAAACAGTGACTTTATTGTAGAAGGTGCAAACAATAAGTGAAGTCTTAATATCTATAATATTAACATGAAACCTCGCATTTGTATTTTAAATGCGGTATCAGCAAAACGGAGTCAGCATTCAACATGTATTTGATTTGGTTATGATTGTGCAAAGTTTTGGGTAAAGGGGTTTACAATCGGGATAGCTAAAGCTCCTCCCCCCTTAGTTATTGCATCTCCTGGAGCAACTTTTTCTAATTTGTTTATTTCAATTTGAATTTTATCTTGATTTTTCTTAAAATTTATCTTTTTTGTTTGAAATTTTGAATTTTTCTTTTTTGATTGAAACTTAAGTTTTTTTGGAATTATGAATGCGACTCCTCTTGGTTTACAATAACAAAGCTAAATTACAATGATTATAATTATTACAAGGATGATTGTTGATAATGACCAAATTGGTGGGTATTTCACATAATCCTTCCAATTTTCCATTTTTAAAGATTTTATATTGTCGATATCTTCTATTGTTAATTTCTCGGACAATGAATGTGTATGGTTAAAATTTTTATTTACGTATTCCAAAACAATTTGCTCGAACCTTAAAACTGTATTTAAAAAAGTAATATTATTATATGTGATAGAACAATTAACAAATTTTAAACAAATAATTTTATGTTGCATTTCATTATACTTTAAATTTTTCTCTCCACATGTATGGCTAATATTTCCAAAGAAATTTTCGAATATTATTGTTCCTGGTTCGAGTTCTGTGACAATGGTTTTATTTTGTTTATTTATATTTTTAACAAAGTTACAACTTTCGTATATACATGGATATTTTTCGAATGGAACTGAACTATTAGTGTATTTGTAAAAAGTGTTATTTATTTTTATTGAAATACCTTCAGGTATGTTAAGCTCAAACTCTTCGGCATTATTTACTCTGTTAACTAGGTATGAATTGTGTAAACTAGTGATTATTGGAATTCGAATAACAAAATATAATTGAGTTTGTGTCGAAATGACGTCTAATTTTAAGAGGTTTAACTGCTCAACTGTGACGTTTAATTCCGTTAGTTCTTCACTTGTTAATAAAAATCTAGTCATTAGTTGCAATTTAGCAGAATTTATATTATCCAATATTTTTTCTAATTCATTCCGAAAGGTATACAATTGAATTAAAATGTTCAGTTCTGTGAATTCCAGTCTAGTCTGATTTGAAATTTGTTTTAGATTTTCAATTAGAGAAACGATTGTGTTCAGTTTTTCATGTGTTTTTTCATTAATTTTTAATTGTTTGTTATTATTATTAATTAAGTTTACTTGTCCTTTCTCTATTGCAGTAATGTGTGCTTGTATTTCTTCTCGGTCGAAGGTATCCATGGTTCCGAAAAGTGACCGCATAACTGTTCCGAATCCTAATGCTGGTGCTGTATAGTCGAGTATAGATCTGCGTTGTTTTCCGGTGAATAAGATGTGTTTTAATGCCAAGATTTCACTCCAAATTTGTTGTCGTAAGGGTTTTGTTGTCTCCTGAAAACTTTTGCTAGTTGTACGTGTGATCGCATTTTCGATTTCTCCGTAAGTTCTTTTAAATTCGATGACAGGAATTGAGTGGATTATCGTTGTGTAGCCATTGATTGTCGGTAATTTTCGGCTTTTTATCATCATATATCCCTGAGATCCATCGATTTGTTCAACTTCAATAAATTGTGGAAATGTTTCCTCTAAAATGAGACTAAATAATATTATTAGTATTTGATAGTTAATAATTTTTAACGACTTCTGCTTGTAGTTTGACATCTTTTAGACCTTTAATTTTGTTAACCACAAAATCTTTGAATAGTTGTTTACACTGTTCACTTTTTAGTGTTTTCAATTTGTTTTTTATTAAGTTTTTAACGGTTGGATGGAGTCCTTTTAAAAAATGATACGGCGTATCCACACTGATTAAATCGCGTCCTTTATTCACTTTTATTAGTTTAGGGTGTATTTTATAACCGTCTGTCACATTAAAATTATTTTGTAACTTCTTCACTAAATATCTATTGGGTTTTCTTTTGTTTCGATTCACTTTGTCCGGTAAATTAATAACGTAATGTCTTCCACTAATTATTGGCACTTCACTTCTATTTCTGTTATAATTTTTAGCACATTTATTTTTATAATCAATCAAAGATTGTCTAACTACACTCCAATTTGCGACGTTCTGATCCACTTCATTTGGTGTATACTTATGCGAATAATGTATTGTTGAATTATACGTTTCAAGCGCTTTATTTAAAATGTCTATTAAGCATTTTGTGTTATTTTCAGTTCTTATTATTCGTATGATCTCAGATATCGTACGGTGTGCAGAATTTAAGTCACTCAACCCATTGTGGTTGTTTGGTGTTGTAATATGATGTTGAATCGCATTGTCTATCAAAAACTTCTTGAAGATTTCGTTATCGTAATCAGTTTCGGAGTATAATATTAATGGTTTCGTATTACTTTCAAAGAATTGTTTTAATATTTTTATTTGAGTACTCATATTTCGATCAGCAATATGGTATGCATATAATTTTTTTGAGAATCGGTCGAAAATAGTTAGAAACATTTGCATGTCTACGGTAAAGATATCAATGGCAATTTCCTGCATAGGTATTTCCGGTATAGATAATATTACGTTTACACTATCCCCAGATCACTTCATCTGCGCCAGCTGAGATAATCTGCGACTGTCAAATACATACAATTTTGAACTCACCACACCCAGAATAAGCAGCAGATGAAGCAATCTGGGGATAGTGTAAACGTAATATAATGGAATAAATTCGATTCTTTTAGGGTTTCTTTCGTACTTGTTCTTTTGACAAATGATACATGAATTTATATTGTTTTGAATTATTTTTCTTATGTTCGGAAAATAGTAATTACGTTGGAATTTTTGTGCATTTTCCCATGTACCTCGATGGTTTCCTTCTTTATGTATTTTAATTATTATGGTTTCTGCAGCTTCTTTTGATTCAATGTCTTCGACTAATTTCGTACAAACTGTAAAGTTTTTGAGGTATTTGTCATCATATGTAAGTTCAATAACTTTTTTAATTAAATATACATGCCTTTCTTCCTCTGCAAATACTCCTGTTTGTTTACTAGGGTCAATATTATTACGTAACCAATTAGTGCCGTTTATTTTAATTGTGTCTAAATTAACTTCGTGTATTATGGTATTATTATTAATTGTTCTTCTTGTTGTGGCTCCATTCAATATAACTCGTATTTGTTGTTTGTATTTATTAATAATTGTATCTTTGGTTAGAATTTTTTCATGGTTATTTTCGATATTAGTATACTCAATTGCCCTAACCCCTTGCGGGGCATAGCGCGTCAACTGTTCCATGTAGCCCAGTTGACGTTTCGTTGGCATAAACTTGTTTCGAAGAATGCAGTTGCTAGCATGCACCTCCTGCACATCCATGGCCACGAACGACGTCGTGGACGGGATTCGAACCCGAAACGCCGGTAGTCAAACATGAGACGCATGCCTCAACACACTGCGCTACCGGTCGCCCCCCCCCATATTAGTATGGATGGTAGCATTTACGGTTTCTTCTACTATATGTATCTCTTCACTACGTATTCGTGATAAAAAGTCTGCAACTTTATTTGTTTTTCCTTGAATATATTCTATTTGGTAATCGTAATCAGCAATTTGTTCTCTCCATCTAAAAAGTCTTGAGTTTGTATCCTTATGTTTGTCTAACCACGTAAGTGGTTTGTGATCTGTTTTTATAATAACTTTGTGTCCATATATAATGTACCTGAACTTTTTTAAACTCCATACAATAGATAATAGTTCTTTTTGGATTGTAGAATAGTTTTGCTCTGCTTTGTTAAGTGTCCTTGAAATGAATCCTAAGGGTCGTCCCTCTTGTTGTAATACTGCTCCAATTGCTATGTTGGATGCGTCGGTTGTCAACTCAAATGGTAAATTATAATTGGGTAGACTCAATACTATGTCCGTTGTTATGATGGATTTTAATTTTTCGAAAGCCTTCTTATATTCATCATCATTAGCATTTATAATTGATCCTTTTCTCAAATACTTCGACATTGGGGCTGCAATTTTTGCATAGTTTTGTATAAATTTTCGATAGTATCCGGTTGTACCCAAAAATCCTTGAAGTTCCTTTTCCGTTTTTGGTAATTTAAGCTTAGATATCTTTTCCAAATATTCTGGGTTGGGTTTTAAACCCTCGTTAGTAATGATGTGTCCTAAAAAATTCGTTGATTTGCTCAAAAACTTGCATTTCTCCAATTTAACTTTCAAACCATGTTTCCTGAGTTTTGTTAGAATTCTTTTGGTATTAACAATGATTTCCTGTAATGATGCTCCATAGATCATTATGTCGTCAAGGTATACTAGGCATATTTCGCCAATCTCATCTGCGAGTATTTCATTGATCATACGTTTAAAGGTTGCCGGGGCGTTCATTAGCCCAAAAGGCATTCGTTTAAATTGGTATAATCCCTTTAATCCCCAAGGCGTTGTAAACGCTGTTTTCTCTCTATCTTGTTCACGAACCTCGACTTGGTGATATCCTTTGGCCAAGTCTAACGTTGTAAAGTATACGGCATTTCCTAGTTGGCTGAACGTTTCCTCTATGTTTGGTAATGGAAATTTATCTGGTTTCGTCATCTCGTTTAATCGTTTATAATTAATTACAAGTCTTTTTCGTTCTTTACCATCGATCCCTGGTTTATTTTTAACTAAACAACAAGGCGCTGCATACGGAGATTTTGATTTTTCAATTATATCATTGTCGAGCAATTCTTGGATGTGCTGTTTTAGTAAATTTACTTCGGATTTCGGTACACGATATGGTGCTTCGTAAACTGGTCTGGAGTCAGTTAGTTCTATTACATGTTTAGTATTAGTCGTCGCGGTAATTTTTTCATTCTCATTATAGAAAACATCTTTAAATTGTGTTATTATTTGTTTCACTTCACTCTTTTCTTCATCGTTTAAGTCTTTCATTAAATGTTCATTTATAATTCTTTGTTTTTCTAATTGTTCATCTTCTTTTTCAACGTTGTTTATTTGGTGTTTTTTAGTTTGAGGTATAATAATTCCTTTTAAGTATCCCAGGTTAAATTTTTGGATAGTATCCATTCCGAATATAACGTCATAGTTAATATTATTAACAATTCTGCAATCAATTTCTGCATATAATTCCGGTATTTTAATTTTTGTTTTTTGTGTTGAGTACGTTTTTCCTCCAACTGTTCTCATTTCAATCGGTTCCGCCCATTCAATCTTATATTCTGGGTGATATTTAGCTAATGTAGTTGTCGCTCCGGTATCAAATAAAATATTAATCTCGCGTTTAGTTTTCTGGTTAATTGTTTTAATTATTGGTAAATTCGATTTACTTGTTGTAGTTATTCGTATGTTATTATTTTCTGTGATATTATTTTGTTCAGCTCTAAACAGCTTTTCATTCAATTCTTGAATTTGTTTCCTAAGGTGTTCTACGTTATTAGTGTCTACCGACATATAAGAATTATTGGTTGTATTAGAATAATTGGAATTTCTGGTAATTCGGGTGTTATCAACTTCCATTGGGTCGCAATTTATATTATAGCGGTTATTATTATTGTTCTGCTGATTATAATTTCTACTATTTTGGTGATTGTTATAATTGGTGTCTCTACGTTGGTTATGATAATTATTGGGATAACTATCTCTTCGTTGATTATTATGAACATTATTGTTATTATTTTCTCTTGATCTGTAATTATTCCGACTATTTTCTCGATTGGGGTTATTGTGTACAATATTAGTATTTTCGTTATTATTAAATCGATTTGTATTATAGTTCTCACTGTTTAGGAAGGGTCTATTGTTGGTTTGTCTATTATTTTTCGAATTATATTTATTTTGTTGGTTACTGTATGGTTTATTGATTTTCTCAAGAATCTCTGGACGAGTGAGTAATTTAGTGTATGCATCCGTAATTGTTTCGCAATTTTCAACAAAAGCTTGTTGTCCGATTGTCAGTTGTGTTTTAAATTGATGGAATATAAATTTTTCGTTAATTTCCGCGCTTTGTCCAGAGCTCGGATTTCTCATATATTCGATATTCATATCCGCAAGTATATTCATTAAGTACTCGTAATATTCCCGGATATTATTAAAATCGCGTAATTTTTTAGATATTACTTCAGTCATTAGCGTAATATGTGATTTTTTAGAACCATATTCGGTTATTAATATTTGTTTTACTTGTTCCCACGTCCTGTTACCTCTTAAACGAGTAATTGTTTTGTACGCTCTACCGATAACGCGATGTATTATCTCTTGTTTAATTATTTTCACATCTGTTTCATGAAGTCTCCCTTCTACAGACTCAATAACACTGTCAGCAATTTCGATGAATTGATTTAATTCAAAATGTCTATTATTTCCATCGTATGTTGGTAATCTTTCAGCTTTTTTTATTGTTGAATGAAACAACCTACGCAGTTCTTCAGTATTAGTATCTGCTACGTTTGTCATTGTATTTGATGTGGTTTGATTATTATTCACTATATTATTAGTATTTCGCAAAAACCTTTGTTGAAAATTTTGTGTTAAATTTTCCACTTCAACATCACTTTCACTCATTTGGTATTGATAAGAAATGTTCTACTTATCTGTGTTCTGAATGCGCTTAATCAGCTATTCTGGTTGATTCGAATTAGAGATGTTCTGCTTTGCCCACAGGTTCAGATGAATTAGATATTTCACTACACTGATCTTTTGGATAAGCACAATAATCATACTAATTAGAATACCGGCTGCGCCAGTTTTACATTTGACAACAATCTTTAATGTAAAAACAGCGACTTTATTGTAGAAGGTGCAAACAATAAGTGAAGTCTTAATATCTATAATATTAACATGAAACCTCGCATTTGTATTTTAAATGCGGTATCAGCAAAACGGAGTCAGCATTCAACATGTATTTGATTTGGTTATGATTGTGCAAAGTTTTGGGTAAAGGGGTTTACAATCGGGATAGCTAAAGCTCGTGACAAAAACAATATACCCTATACTAAAAGTCTAGGGTATAAAAAATGCTGACCTTAATTTCCCCTCTATGGGGACCTCCCTTTGAAGCAGCAACCCGCCTACCTCCCCCCTTAAACTCCTCTCCCCTACCACTCCTATACCACCAATCTCCACCCTTTCAGAAATGGTTAACTCCAATTCACTTTACGAAAAACAATAAACAATATTCAAGTATGCAGTACTCATAGTACGTAGCAGAGGCCGGTTATGTGCATTTTTTGTATGGATGGTATCAAAATGTCAAAATTTAAATGAATGTACTATTATTAAATATTATGTTATTGCAATGAAACTTGGAGGTATTATTGCCTATGATGTTGGTTATCATCGGCTATCAGTATTTTTGACCTCGGGTGCGCTTAAGGGGTGCAGGGGTGTGCTAACTGCAACTATAGAAATGTACTATTATTAACCTTTTCTGGTGAAATTTCAAAATTCTATAAATCTAGGTTTTCTACGCTAGTAAAATGGCGCTTTTCTGTAAGTTTTCATATTTCTAAGTATAATGGTCTCGAAATGCAAGGGGGGGGACAAACTCGGATGACATATTTTCCCCTCTCCCTCTTTTCCCGTTTCTTCAAATTTGAAAAAAAAATTCGAAAAATGGAATGTACTCGACGGTACCTTTCTTATGATACCCCACTTGCCTGTACCAAACGAAAAAAAAATTCGACCTTCATTTCCCCTCTATGGGGACCACGCCTTAAAGTTGACCTATTAAGACGATTCGCTTTCTCCGGCGAATTATAGTAATTCTACACATTCCTACAAAATTTCATGTATGTAGCTTCAGCCGTTCGTGAGATATTCCATGGAAAGACGGACAGACAGACAGACAGACATTTGACCGATTTCATAAGGGTTTTGTTTTTACTATATTACAAAACCCTAAAAATGCCCGAAAATGTGTTGTTATCATTTCGAGAACGTTACACTTAGAAATTTGAAAACATACAGGAAGATGGCTTTCAACTAGCACAGAAAACAAAAAAATTATGGAATTTTGATATCTTCTCAAAATAGGTTAATAATAGTATATTTCTATAGTTACAGTTAGCACACCCCTGCATTTCTCAAACTCATCCGAGGCCGAAAATATTGATGGCCGACGATAATCAACACCATGTGCAATAATATCTCCAAATTTCGCAATAATCACGTAATATTTAATAGTAGTACATTCATTTAGATTTGGTCATTTTGATATCATCCATACAAAAAACGCACATAACAGGTCTCTTGTACTAGTACTATGAGTACAACATACCTATACATACTTGCATATTGTTTTCCGTAGAACGAATTGTAGTTAACCATTTTCAAAAGGGTATTGATTGGTAGGAGAGGAGGGAGGAGGGGAAGGGGGGGAGGGGGGGGGGGGGTATGCTGGTCGCTGACTCTATTCTCTATAATTATTCAAACAATTTATTTGAATATTTTTTATGCAAACTTACAATTTGCAATATTGTCTTAACATGAATGGTTAAGCATCTCCAAGAGTAGGACAGTTCATCTCCTATTGGTATGGGACACTGCAAAACCCTCGGATTGCGGGCGTAGCCCTCTATTTTCCAGTTTCATTTTAATAGTTCACCGTTCTAACCACTAGAAATATTGCGTTTCCAGTTACCGCAGTCACAGTTCCATTCAGCAGTTCCCTGGAACGTTCCCGGTAGCGGTTCCACGAGTAACAATTTCCGGAAAAAGTTTTGTAATTGAAATTTGTGATTAGGTAAAAAGCTGTGGCACCTGAACAACTTTTATTTCTGAGACTCAAGCGAGACAATCATGGAAAGCTTATGGATTGGTTTCATGAACATCCCCCTTCCCCAGAAACATCAGACCTCACACTAATAAGTACTGGCATTTTCGGAGATGAAAGGATAGACTGCCACTGGGCTAAAGCGATGGGCGCGTAAGGAATAAACCGCATAGTTGGAGACGATTTTCTGGCAGTCAAATCCAAAAGAGCTTATCGAGTGAAGCTTCTTGCATTGGCCACTTTTACGGATATACCGTGGAAGTATGTTTCAGTATTAACTAATCCCAGGAAACTAACCACGATCTAAACATATCGGATTAGTTGATTGGACTAGCTCTTAGCTCCACTTATGATGCGGTGCTGAACCGAAAAAAATGGATTAGGTTTGTGTTTCCGTTGTTGGCGGTTGTTGTTGCGAGCAAGCCAGGGAAGACCCAGATACCCTCAAATCACGACAGCTCTCTCCTTGGCCCCAAAACATACTATTTTTACATACGAATCCACCAGTGCGCTGTTCAACCAGGGGAAGAAGAAATTTCTTAACGTTCTCCGGAGAAATTCACATTTCATAGCCATTATAAACGTTTTCCAAGATCCCCAGGAAGTTCTCTCAAGTACAGCTACGGCAGGAGAGGCCAAAAAGACGCCACCTCAATAAATCTGCTGAGAAACCAAAGCTATGTGACGTCCTCCTTCAAGGCGCGATTCAACATCGCCTCACTTCCGTCAACTGATAATGCAGCTCAGCAGCATTCAATGAGGGTATACCACCAAGTGCAGAGTGGCTTTGTTTTGACAAAAGGCGCGAAGAATGGGAGTGGAAAATCACCAAAAGTGGATTCCTGCCTGTAACAATCACGAGGAATGCCGCATCAGATACCCTACTGTCCATCATTTTGTAACGGACGGTTTGGTGGGCATCCGAAGATGCCCGTGGGGACGGAGCCTAAGGTAGCTTAATTGACCGTGAAGGCCATCTGGCGAAGAAAAAGGCGCCTCAACGAGCTAAGCAGCGGCCTATGCTTGCTCTAGCTCAGTTCGAGAGATGTGGGCGGGGTTTTCGCCGCTCGTTGGCCCTGTCCTTTACGTACTAACAAAAATTCATAGGCCTGGGGAAGAAAACACAAACAAGGGAGGTGAAAATGGGGAATAAAAAAATGGGGCGATAAGGATGGAATGGTTGGCAGATGGCTCGCTTGCCCTCGCGCTCGTATTGGGGTCCAGGTGTAATAGGACCCTCGGCCTCTGGTTTCGTACCACCGACAGATCCTTACTCATCAAGTGCTGCCATAGATCTGCCGGTGGAAGCAGCACTACCCGACCATAATAGGGTTCATTGCAGGTGGTTCATTACAATTTCTTGAAAACGGAAGAAGACATGTGTATAACACTGTGGCTGCAAAAAGGCGGGTATACATTGCTCCCGCTTTGTGCCAACTGTGAGGGCTAGTATGAGAATGTGGACCTCTCTGCAGCAGACGACGACTTCGAAGAGATGTTGGAAGAGTCAGTCGACGAACCCATCCACCAGAACACTGACCACCATTCCAACAAACCGGTCCTTCCATAATACTAAGGCTGTGAACCTGTAGTGTATTTTTAACCAACTTCTTCTAATAAATACATGTAAATACAACCTTCAATATTCAAATTGTTGAAGAATTACCAGCACCTATTAAAAAAAAAGAAAGACAATATTTTATAAGGGAACATTCGTTCAAAAACGTGATTTTAGTTATTTCGAATATCTGAATTTTCCGCTTATCAAATTAAAACCAGGCCGAAGCGAAGTTTCGGCCCGGAGTCCGAAGCGTATATACCCTAGACTTGTACAGACCTAGTGGTGTTACCAAAAGTACCAATTGGAAACGACCATATGCATTAAAAGTGAGTTTCCTATATGGCCAGTTTATAGGGGAGGTTGGCAATCATTCAGGAGGATCTTGACCATTATCAAAATCAATTAACTAACCCATTCTACAAATATTTGTCGAATTTTTCAAGTCGCTAGCTTCATTCTATCGAAAGTTAGTTCTTATTTGAAGTTTCACTTGTAGGGGAGGTAGGGGTTCCTTGGGTCGGATCTTGCTCATTATTGCCACCAATAAATTAGATCATGCTTCAAACATTTAAACAAAATTTCAAGTCTCTAGCTTCACTCTATCGAAAGTTATCGCTTATTTGAAGTTTAAATTGTAGGGGAGGTAGGGGTTCCTTGGGTCGGATCTTGCTCATCATTGCCACCAACAAATAAGATCACGCTATAAATACTTAAGCAAGATTTCAAGTCTCTAGCTTCATTCCATCGAAAGTTATCGCTTATTTGAAGCTTCATTTGTAGGGGAGGTAGGAGTTGCTTGGGTCGGATCCGACCCATTTTCAATACCAACCAAGTAGATCCTACTAACAACATTTTGTCAAATTTTCAACCCGCTAATGTCATTTTGTCGAAAGTTGTCGTAATTAAAAGAATATTTAATTTTTTGAAATTTGTAGGTGAGGTAGGCGTTCCTTTGATCCGATTATACCCAACTTACTTGAACTTAAGCATCTTCTTACCCCAGGGATACGTGCCGAAAATCAGGTGTCTATGTCAATTAGTTCAAGAGTTATAGACAAAAACCCGAAAAGTAGGGTAGTAAGAAAATTACCGTTCGTTTTCAACTGATCGATTTTATTTTTCAAGGGGAGTAGAAGATTATCTTCACGAGCAATCTACCAAAGCTAGAGCTTTTCATATTTATTTAATCGGGAGTTATAGATACATTTAATTATTTTACATATATAGGGGAGGTAGGCGTTGTCTTGGCTTGATCATGCCCATTTTCAATACCAACCAAGCAGATTATACTTCCAACATTTGATCAAAATTTCAAGTCTCTAGCTTCATTCTATCGAAAGTTATCGTGCGAACGGACAGACAGACAGACAGACAGACAGACGGACAGACAGACAGACGGACAGACAGACGGACAGACAGACCGACAGACAGACCGACAGACAGACCGACAGACAGACATGGCTTAATCGAATCAGGAGGTGATTCTGATCATTTATATATTTTATATACATTGCTATACCTCCGGAGCCTCCTTTAAGGTGTTACATATTTCCGTCGTGTCAAAAACAATATACCCTATACTAAAAGTCTAGGGTATAAAGATTAGGTCCTTTCTGAACGGAGAATTTCCTGCTCTTCAACTCTCACTTGGTGCATTTTTACGTATTAGTAGCCGTTTTCAAGGTACAGACGTTCAAATGTGACAATAACAGGGTTTTTCGCAAAATTGTGAAAAATCGACGTTTTTCGACTGTCGATTGCGGCTACACAACTAAACCGAATTTGACGTTTAGTAGCTCATTGCTAAATGCTATTGAAATATCCGCTGTATAATGTATGGCTGAAAATAATCCTGTAATGATTTGGACTCGCAGAATTTTATTTTCATTAATTTATCTCTACACGTTTTTTTTAGCTAGAATCAAAGGTTTTCAAGTTATAATCGAAAAACCAAAAAAAGTACCGAAATTTTGAGGTTTTTTGAGATTTCGACCATGTTCCGGAAAAAAATTTTGGTGGGAAGCTCTGGATTCGTGTTCAGCACCTCAAAAAAACATAAAAAATGAAAGAAAAAAAATTCTCCACCATGATTTGTTTCCCCAAATCACGCAATGGCTGGACTAAATTCAATTTTTCAATAACAAGTCGCGATGAAAGGAGCAACAACGGTTTTCAAAGTGATGACACAAGGCAATGATGGTTGTTGCAGTGTGTCGCACCTTCATAGAAAATGCGTCATAATGACAGTAAGCGTAATAATGATGGTGTCGGTGTGTCAATGCTATTAATTTTGATTATCTGATTTTAATTTCAATCTTAACATTTCATTTCTCTTATTTGCTTTCTCGTCTCTCTCTTTCTCTGGATCCTGTCAACCCCTTGTGGGGCATAGGGCATTTCTCGTCTACTCTCAAATATTTTTCTTTGTTTTTACAGGTTTCATTCTTTCATTTCTTCTTTAATACATCATAGATCATTCATATTAACAATTAAATACACAATAAAATTTTAAACATTAGTGTCAAATAACATTTTCTTCTGTGTGCTCTTACATAATTATTTACATTTTTTGTGACAATAAATAAATTAATTTATTAATGGGCAATAAAATTTAATTGTGTTTTGCATTTTCTGTTTTTTTTTTTCTTCTTTTAATCGATTTTCTAACAATCAAAAACCGAGTCTTCTTGTGTTGGGTGCCAGGCCACCAGGGCATTGAGGGGAACGAGGCTGCGGATGAACTTGCTAGACAAGGATCATCCAGTCGTTTTCATGGACCTGAGCCTTACTGTGGCCTGACTGGCCTCGGCCAAACTGCGGATCAAAGATTGGTTTGCACGATTGCGTCAACAGTACTGGAATAACCTTCCAGGGCTTCGTCAATCAAAGGAGCTGATAATGCCCTTCAGTCACAAGGGTACTACTCAAATGAGTAGAACCCACCTAAGACTCCTAGTGGGGTACTTATCTGGCCATCACCTGGTCAGATATCACCTGAACAAGATGGGTCTGTCAAGCGAGACTGAATGCCGTCTTTGTCTGGAAGACGTGGAAACGACCAAGCACATCTTGTGCGAATGTCCCGCCATCGCGCGTTTTAGGATGTCACTCCTCGGGCAGGCTACTATCAGCACTGCAGAATTCAGGTTGATTCCTGCTAAAGACTTACTGCCCTTTATTAGAAGGGTGGACGGTCTTTTGGATTAATGAGCTACGGCACAATAGATCTTTATGGTCGCAGTGCCTTCCTGCTGGGAAAGTAGCTCGTATTTGTATATCTATCTATCTAACAATCAAAATATGTAATAAAAGACTACAAATAATTAAGCAAAATAAATGTTATTTCCATTGTCTTCAATTTGAGATGAGAGAAACTATTACACTGATATAGTTGTTATAATTTCAGAAACTAAAACTAATCGATTTAATTTACTTCAATTCAGTTCTTTTTCAATATTGAGTTTTCTTCTGCATATAATCAATTCCTAATTATAATGCACGGATAAGTTCCCGTTAAACTGGTTTCCCGCATTTCATTTTATGTTTCCAACCAACTAAAAAGCATATTTCTAGTTCCTTGAAGTTCCAGATTCGGGTCACTGTGATTTATTTTATTGACCATCAGCTTTGTGGTAGGGCTTAATATGCATTTTATTTAAAACTTTCATTTTATTTCGAGTACTCTTAGCATCTTTTACAACTATACTATGTTCCTTTAATTCTATTATTTTGTAAGGCCCAATCCATTTGGAGTCAGTTTGTCATTGGTAATCGCCAAGTTTTTGGCTAGTATTAACTGTCCTACCTGGTATTCATATGGCTTTGCATTAGCTGTTGAATCGTATCTTTCCTTTGATTTTCTTTTCATGATTAAGTTATATTGAATAGCCTGTTTCGTAATCTCTGCTAATTTAATAGTCGTGTAATAATATGTAAACCTCAAATTGTTGTGTAGCTGGGTTTTTAATTGCATTTGGTTTAGTCCCAAACAGTAATTCATGTAAAGATTACCCAGTTCCATTATGTATTGTCTGATTATTGCATAAGGATGCCAAACTGAGTTTGGTTTCCCAATCTGACTCATCTTTAATCTCATCAACATTAGCTCCTAAATATTCTGCAAATCTTGCATGAGCGGGTTCACCACAACCGTTGGCCTGAGGGTGGTATGAACTTGTTGAAATTTGGTCAATACCTCATTTTCTGCAAAATTAATTAACCATGCCCGCCTTTAGATTAGGTGCGTTATTAGATAAAATTTCCTTGGGTTTTTTAGCATAGCTTCTAATCTACCTTCCCCTGATGTATTGGGGAGAGATACACATTTTATACAATATATTTTGAAACATTGTCTTGAGTTGTCAAACTATAGGTGGAGCTATCGTTTGCTGCTATTTATAAGGACTTGAAACATCAATCATGATCCTATCGAACGGATTTTCCTTTAATTGGCTGACAACCATTGGTGACGTTTCATTTTGTCCTGTAATTTAAACTTTTTACAGTGTACACAGTTTCTTATGTAATCTCAAACATCTTTATGCATTCCTACCCAGTAATAATTTTCTTTGATAGCTGCTTTAACTGCATTAATACCACCATGCCCTCCTATGCAACCATTATGATATCTTTTAAGCAGCTTAATTTTATCATTCTTGTCAGTAATTAAAATTGGAATGTTTTGACGATTTCGTCTTATCGCCTATGACTATCTACTTCTACTACATTGTCAACATTTATTTCTAAGATTTCCTTCTCTTCTTGATCTACCTGAACCTGATTTCCAGTAGTTACCACATTTAAACGCTGTTTCTTATTATGTATACGTTAGCATTTCTATCCGAATTTACTATCCTCGCAATCCTTTTCCGACTTACTTCATCCGCTACATAATTCTCTTTACCATGCAGATACCGTATCGTATAGTTGTATTCCTCAAGCAAACTTCTCCATCTGCCTTGCCTACTGCTTGGATCTTTTAAATTTTTGTGCCCTTGAAGAGGTTTATGATTTGTTCTGATAGCAAACGGAATGCCGTAGAGATACGGTCTGCACTGTTTTACTGACCAACCAAGAGCGAAGCACTCTTTTTATACCCTAGACTTTTAGTATAGGGTATATTGTTTTTGTCACGACGGAAATATGTAACACCTTAAAGGAGGCTCCGGAGGTATAGCAATGTATATATATAAATGATCAGGGTCACCTCCTGATTCGATTAAGCCATGTCTGTCTGTCTGTCTGTCTGTCTGTCTGTCTGTCCGTTCGCACGATAACTTTCGATAGAATGAAGCTAGAGCCTTGAAATTTTGGTCAAATGTTGGTAGTGTAATCTAGTTGGATGGTATTGAAAATGGGCATGATCAAGCCAAGAGAACGCCTACCTCCCCTACATATGTAAAATACTTAAATGTATCTGTAACTCCCGACTAAATAAATATGAAAAGCTCTAGCTTTGGTAAATTACTCGTGAGGGTAATCTTATAAACTCCTGGGAAAATAAAATCGATCAGTCGAAAACTAACGGTAATTTTCTTACAAAGAGCCCCGTACTACCCTACTTTTTGGATTTTTTGTCTATAACTCTTGAACCAATTGACGTAGACGCCTGATTTTTGGCATGTAACCCTGGGGTGAGAAGATGCTTGAGTTCTAGTAAGTTGGGCATAATCGGATCAAAGGAACGCCTACCTCCCCTACAAATTTAAAAAAATTCAATATTCCTTTAATTACGATAACTTTCGATAGAATGACACTAGCGAGTTGAAAATTTGACAAAATGTTGTTAGTAGGATCTACTTGGTTGGTATTGAAAATGGGTAAGATCCGACTCAAGCAACCCCTACCTCCCCTACAAATGAAACTTCAAATAAGCGATAACTTTTGATAGAATGATACTACCGAGTTAAAAATTTGGTGGAATGTTGCTAGTAAGACCTACGTAGTTGGTGTTGAATATGGGCAAGATCCAACCCAAGGAACCCCCACCTCCCCTACATATGAAACTTCAAATAAGCGATAACTTTTGATGGAATGAAGCCAGTGACTTGAAATTTTGGTCAAATGTTCGAAGTGAGATTGAGTTAGTTGGCATTAAAGCTGGGTAACATCCGACCAACGAAACCCCTACTTCCCCTAAAAACGAAACTTTAAATAAGCGATAGCTTTCGATAGAGTGAAGTTAGAGACTTGAAATTTTGTTTAAATGGTTGTAGGGTGATCTAATTGATTTGTGGCAATGATGTGCAAGATCCGACCTAAGGAACCCTTACCTCCTCTACAAGTGAAACTTCAAATAAGCAATACCTTCCGATAGAATGAAGCTAGCGACTTGAAAAATTCGACAAATATTGTAGAATGGGTTAGTTAGTTAATCGAATTTGAGAATGGTCAAGATCCTAACGAATGAGTGCCAACCTCTCCTATGAACTGGCCATATAAGAGACCCATTCTTAATGCATATGGTCGTTGCCAATTGGTACTTTTGGTATGTCCACTAGGTCTGTAGAAGTCTAGGGTATATACGCTTCGGACTCCGGGCCGAAGCGAAGCTTCGGCCTGGTTCATAAGTGCCATCGTTCCTCTCCGCATTATTCATAGTTCTTGATAAAAATTGGACAGGATGATCCCTTCCATTGTGCTCTTGGCTAAGAACAGCCCCAATGCCATAGCCACTAGCATCCGTGGTTAGAGTAAACGGCTTTTCAAAGTCCGGATACTTTAAAATTGGCTCATCATGGCTATCTTGTTTTTAATAAGATCAAAACCTGCTTGACAATCGACAGTCCATTTGAAATCAGCATCTTTTTTAATAGTTTATTATTTTATAGGGATGACCGCTGACGATTTAAATATAAAATATATAAAAATAAGTCGTCTACGTAAGTACAGGCATAACTCAGTAACCCTTTCTCCGATTTGGCTCAAATTTTTTCGTTCTGCTCCTTTACGCCCAACTTTGATATTAACGGAGCCCGAAATTGGAAATTTTCCGGGAAAATTGAGAAAATTGGAAAATTTCATTTCCCATACATTTTGCATGGAGACATTTTTTTTATCTCCGTTTTGGCTCAAATTATTTTTTGTTTGTGTTTGTAATGCTTCCTCCTATTTGTATATACAATACATAAAAAAAAAGGTGGACCTGTTGTCGCTCATGAAAACACCAAAACACCAAATTTTGTTTTTATCTGTTCGTTTAAGCCCAACTTACATCTGCCGGCCCCCAATCGTCCAGTGCACGACGCATTTAACCGGGAATTGCAACAAGAACGTGATTACGATCGAGATGCATTGAGTCAAGCGGTGTAAAGAAATGTTCCACTGTTGAATCCACAGCAGAAAAGTGCACACGATACATTGATGAAAGCGATCGATGATGGACCAGGTGCCATTTTCTTTCTTGATGCACCTGGGGGAAATGGCAAAACGTTCCTCATTTCCCTGATATTGGCAACGATTTTTCCACGAAGTGACAGCGTTTTCAGTTGCATCATCTGGCATTGCAGCGACGTTGCTCGAAGGAAGACGAACGGCTCATTCTGCCTTTGATGAGTTGCCATTAAACTTGTAAGTAACGGACGAACCAACTTGCAACATTTCGAAAAATTCTGTTATGGCTAAAGTCTTGCAAACCTACAAAGTAATCATTTGGGACGAATGCACGATGGCGCATAAACGTGCATTGGAGGCTCTCGATCGCACTCTGAAAGACTTGCGCAATAATCACAATCGTTTTGGAGGCGCAGTGATTCTGCTTTCCGGCGATTTCCGTCAGACGCTGCCCATCATTCCGAGATCAACACCTGCGGATCAACTCAACGCGTCCTTAAAATCATCTCATTTATGGACCTACGTGCAGACATTACAACTGACAACAAACATGCGTGTTGCATTGCAAAATTATCAATCTGCTGATGTGTTCTCGAAGCACTTGTTGGACATCGGCAATGGAAATATTCCAGTTGATGATACAAGTGGTTTCAGTGAATTTCACTTTTGTCAGTTCACCGAGTCCAAGGAGCAAATCATCGAAAAGTTTTCTCGAACATCGTATGCAATTACACCAATCATGAATGGTTGGCTGAATGAGCTATTTTAGCAGCAAAGAATGTCGATGTTCACCAATTGAATTTCGATTTTCAAATGAAAATCCCTGGCGAAGTGATGACATACAAATCTATGGACACCATCACCAGCGAAGAAGATGTCATCAACTACCAAACAGAATTTTTGAATTCATTGGATGTACCAGGATTCCCGCCACATCAACTGCAACTGAAAATAGGCTCAGTCATCATAATGCTTCAAAATCTGAGCCAGCCGAAGCTATGCAATGGAACCAGACTTGCTGTCAAACGGTTGTTACCCAAAGTCAAAGGAGCGACAATTCTCAAAAGAAAATTCAAAGGCGAGCACGTGTTGATTCCACGAATTCCAATAATTACCATTGATCTGCCATTCAAATTCAAACGATTGCAATTCTCGGTGCATCTTGCGTTTGCGATGACAGTCAACAAAGCACAAGGACAGTCGATTAATGTATGTGGCATTAATTTAGAAAATCCGTGTTTCTCGCACGGCCAATTGTACGTCGCCTGTTTGCGAGTAGGAAATCCAGATTCTCGACTTGTTTACGCACAGCAAAACAAAACTAAAAATGTTGTATATCACAAAGCCTTGAATTAAATGAACTATTCAAATGGAAACAAATTGACTTTTATTCATTCACAACAAACCTGGCTCAGAGTATTATCCATTTCTAGAACCACACACCTGTTGACTAACAAAAAGATTGGGCACGGGATGCAGTTCTTGGGGTTAGCTTCATGTATGAAAATAATTAGTCAGGGTACGTGAAAGTTGCGAGCGCAGCGAGCTCTAGATGTGAGGGCGAGCGAAGTGAGCCATCGCAGCTTGTCCCTAATAAACCGACGATAATAGCCTGCCATCCCCAGGAAAGATTTGACTTCCTTAGGAGTTTATGAAGGCCTTAACGTAAGTATGGCTTGAACCTGTTTGAAATCCATCTTAACTCCAATACAATACAATATGTCCCAAATAGGCAACCTCTTTACATAAAAATTCACACTTGTCGGGTTTCAGACATAAATTATTATATCTATATCTTCCAAGGACTTCCCGTAACCTCCTGTTGTGGTCTCCTAAATCTGCCCCATATACGACAATGTCGTCTAGATACACAAAGCAACTCGTGCCCTGCAATCCAGAGAGGACGTTATTCATCATTCTCTGGAAGCAGGCGGGCACATTCTTAGGCCCGAATGGCATGCAATTATACTCATAGTGGCCATAGGGAGTGCTGAATGCTCTTCTTTTTGTCACTTTCTTTAACGGGTATCTGATGAAATCCGGAAGTGAGATCCAGCGTCGTGAAATATTTTGCTTTACCCAATTGATCTAATATTTCTGCAATATTAGGAATTGGGTAATTATCTGTGGTTGTCACTTCATTGAGCTTTATGAAATCCATAACCATAACCATGCGCCACTTAATTTTCGCTGAAGCGTCTTTCTTTTTCGGAATCATCCACAACGGCGAATTCCACGGAGACTTACGAGTACTTTCTCTAATAGTTTTATTATCTAACAATTTCTGTACTTGGTCCCTAACTTCTTGTTCATGGACCTTGGTATATCGGTAAAATTTTACGTGTATGGGTTTTACCCCATCGATTGTGTCAATCTAATGTACCGTTGCTGAGATAGGTTTTGGGGATCGTTTTCTTTAAAAATTTCGCTGTATTCTTAAATAATTTCATGAATAGAAGGTATTTCATCATCATCACTATTCATGTGTTCGTCTCTGATATGGATTCGTAAGTCGTTTTCTGCATTTGGTATGCTGACTTTTACGTGATAGCACTGCAATGTGACATGTTTTTCTAACTAAGCGTGAAAACACACCGCATCAGACAAAACGTTTTTGTCTTTTAAGACAATGAAACGCGTTTCATTGCAGCACACACCAATCGAAACACAGTGAGACAAAACAAAAGGTTTTTTTGTCTTGTTTCGTTTGGTGTGGGTTGAGATGAGACAAAATTGAATTTCCAACTTGCTTTAGTAGTACCTATGTTTAATCAAATGAAATACTATACAATAAACTTACCTTCACAATTCATTATATTTGCATGCTCCTTTTATCTATAATTATAAATTGGGCTTCTTGCATCAATTAAAAACAACAACTTTTCGGCGACGACGTCCATAATTTGCGACATTTTACATAAAATGACCTGCTATACGTATTATGCGGAAACGAATTTTTGTTTCTGAAAGACAACTGGCCGTCTAGTGGCAACGAAACATGTCTTTCTGTCTTTTCTTGTCTTTTTGTTTCCTTTCATGCGGTGTGTGTTGCGCCTAATGCAATGTATGCAATTATCGACAACGACGTTTGTCTGAAGCATGTTTGTTTCATTCGGTGTGTTGATAATATCCAAAGACATGCATTATCGACAACCAGTCATAAAACGCATCGAGACAAAGACGTTTGTTTTGTTTCGTTTCTTTTGGTGTGTGCTGCCTGATAAGAAGCAATGGTCGGTTGTTTCTTGAGACAGAAACAAACGTTTTGTCTTATGCGGTGTGTTTTCAGCCTAAGGCATATGTCTTAGGAGTTACTGCTCCTTCGAAATTGGATTCCGGAATAAATATTTCTGTACCGAATTCTTTATCCACTCTTACCATGCGTATGGTCTCTGACCTCGCTGGTACTAAAAAGCAATCACATTCAACCTTGATTACTGTGGCAGCACAACTTAGAGTGTTATCTCTAATGTTAAGTAATGCATTTTGATCTTTCAGAAAATCCATTCGTAAAATTGCGTCAAAGCCTTCGATAATGGATGAGTTTACTGTGTGAAAAGGAACGATAAATTCTTTATCACCAATTACACATGGCAAAAAGCAATCACCAGTGCTTTGACTTTTAACACCTCCAATCCCATTCAAATCAATGGTATCATTAATATTTACCTGATCCATATAAACCCTGTTCATTCGTATTAAACTAAGATCGGCACAAGTATCGATTAATGCTCTAATAATTTCCCCATTCGCCAAGACATAAATGAACAGTGAATTTGTAATTCGTTTAAATTTTTCCTGGACATTTTTCATTATTCCCACTTTTAGGTCGACTTCATTTTTCAGATCATTGCTAATAAAATGTATTGTGTTGTCTTTACATCTCAGGACATTTGAAGAGAAATCAAATATTGCATCGTATTTCATCAAAAATTCTGCACCTAAGTTTACATCAACATTTTCAAAAATATCAGCATCTACAACATGGGATTCAGCTTCGTATAAAGCATATTAAATTTCAAAATCAATTTTACAAGACCCAATCGTTCCAACCATTGAATCTCCTATGCCTTGGATAATTATCGTTTCTGCAAAATTTATCATATTATCCGGAATCATTCTTCTACGAATAATATTTTCTCAGATCCGGTATCTTAAACTGCTCTGACATTCTTATTATTAATGCAAACGTGTGTAAAAGTTGAAAAACCCCTTGCGTTTCCTAAAAAGATACAAAGTATCTACACTGCATGCAGATACATCGGAACATGGATATGTCTATGACTACCAACTGCGTGGAACCTGTTGTGTTGAAGATATCAACGTAAGTTTTGAAAAGATCCCAGTATAGTTATACTGGATGAAATCATTCGAAAAAACACGTCCCACGCTTTCGGTAGGCATAAGACATATACTACTACTACTACTCCTTTCTCCCGCGGGATCGTTTCGTTTTCGTTTGCATCGCGTGTGTGCAATATTCACCTCCTCTCGTGCACCCTGTTCCATTACCTGTTCCATCTACCCGTTCGGTACAGTTTGCAGACTGCAGCCTATCGACATTTCTCTGAGTACGTTTCTGCTAATCGCAATCACGCTTCCCACCATCTTTTCCCAATCGGACGTGTATTGTGTTTGTGTATCTATTGCAAAATCGCTCCCACACTATCCGTCTCATCCCGCTCCTTTAATCAACAGTCCGGGTCCGGCACACACAATCCGTTTCTCAAGTAACGCGTGCGACTCTATGCGATTGTGTCCGGCAAACAGAAAGGGAAACTAACAAAAGTAAACAAAACATTCCAACATACGCACAAAGAGAATGCACAAGAACAATTTTGGAATTCTTGCATAAGGGGGGGGGGGCATTTGATCTTCTGCAGACCTCTGAATGTACATCATGTCACGATGAGCTGCCCGGAACTATAACATCCTGCGACGAATATTTCTCTATTTCGGGGCTTGGGAGATTTTAACTCGCGCAGTACAAATCCGCCATTTTGTTTTATGATACGTTTATTGCATGTGTGGTGCGGGCCACATTGTGGGCCAGTCAGACCTCAAATCGCCGCCATTGCAAATGCACAACCATTTGGATAGAATGAACTTCAATCGCGATGGCTCTCGCTCTCTATCTTCGGGGGCGGGAACTATGTAATGTACACACTCTCAAATTGCGTCTGCGCATGTCCAAATGTTAGTCGAACTGACTACTTGCTACTTTTTCTGGGACCCTATTGATTCAGACATGTAGTACAACTCGCGCTATTTTATTTGTTTGGATTCCAGCCATTTTGAACATTTTGGAATTTTTGCGGAAGGGGGGCATTTGATCTTCTGCAGACCTCTGAATGTAAAATACATCATAACATATAACATCCTGCGACGAATATTTCTTTATTTCGGGACTTGAGAGATTCTAACTCGCCTAGCAAAAATCTGCCATTTTGTTCTATTTGTTTATTGCACGTGGGGTGGGGGCCCACATTGTGGACCAGTCAGACCTCAAATCGCCGCCATTGCAAATTCACAAACACAGTCGCTGGATCACCCGATTTGGCTCGAATGAACTTCATCCGCTCTCGCTCATCTTCGGGGGGCGGGATCTATGTACACTCTCTCAAATTGCGTCTGCGCATGTCCAAATGCTAGTCGAACTGACTACTTGCTACCTTTTCTGGGACCCTAGTGATTCAGATAGTACAACACGGGCTATTTTATTAAATGATGAATGGGAATTGGCGGAAATTGAAGGTCATTGAAAGTCCGCCCGTTCACCCGTACACTATGTTATTTCTTGCCGTCCACAACGTCAACCTTTATCGCTATTAAATCAACATCCCAACATGTACACACAGAATCCCCGCAAGCGCACCGCCTGCGCGGAGCAACAGCCATGCACAATGACCACTTCACTCAAACGACATGCACAACCAGAAAAGAAAAATTTCCAATGGGCTTGTTTCCTCTTCTGACCCCCGAGTAGAAAAACAGACATTTCGTGTGACGGACAGATTTTTAGGATGACCCCCTTATAAAATAGCTGGGGGTCATCCTAAAAATATATACATATCCATGTCAAAATTGGGTAAGTGTTCACACTTTGAACCTATCATTCGTGTTACCCATGGAATTTTCTCTATATTTTGAGACGCGGAGGTCGATGGTTGTTCCCTACTTCTATTTGCATCATTCGATGGATTGTTTCCATAATCATTATTACGGTTACTTCGACATTCTCGGGCAAAATGTCCAATTTTGCCACAATTATAAGACTTTTTTGTTGTTTTAACAACACTTACATGCGGACGGCTTCTGCTTAAAAAATTTCGACTGGAGGTGGCTCTATATGACATCAGCCTTTGTTCCTCCTCCTGCGCTAAGCGAATAGCCCCATCAACCGTCTTTGGACGTTGAGTGATAACGTAGGAACACAAGTTTTGCCGTAATCCATTAATAAATACGGTCAATTTTTCCTCGTTAATATTGTTTATTTCACCAATTTTATGTTCCTGTATTACTTTGTTGCTTCTGGGCTCTAATATTCTCCTATGAAGCGTTTGTACCCTTTGTGTATACGATAATACAGACTCGGAATACCCTTGCTTTATACCCATGAGTTCCCGATGTAATTGAAGTGGGCTATGTGGATCTCTATAAATCATATTTATTTCATTTTTCAATTCATCCCAATCACTTATTTCCTTATGAAGAATGATTTGGGCATCATCTTTAATCTAGGTCTTAATAAACCTAAATAATATGATTTTCTGGGGCTCTGAAGCCAAATCCGTTGCCTGTGTGCAACTATTAACAAATCCAAACACTTCGTCAGACTTCCCTGACAAGGTTGGAATGAATTTGAAAAGCTCACTAAGCGAACACATCGTCCAGCTATACAATTAGGGATATTCCCGATTAGGTGCAAATGGTCTTGCAACGTAGCAATTGCAAAATTACGTAGCAAATTTGCACATTACAAAAACAAATAACACTAAGTAGCTTTTGCTACACCTTGACAATTTAGCTATAACGAAAACGTATAGATTTTATGCAATCCTGTCAAATTTGCAAAACAATTAGCAGATTGGATTTAAAGCGATTTATTTCAGAAGTGAAATTGTGGCAATGGAAGCATTTAAATTAAAAAAGAATATTAAAAGAGAAAAACCGAACAAAAAGTGGACGGAGGAAGAACTGAAGCTAATATTAAGTTATTTGCAAGAGTCAACAGAAATAGAGGTGAGAAAAATGGTGCACAAAAAGTGTTTTATTAATCCGACAATTTACTTCATGCGTAGTCACCAACGGCACAAATGTACTATAAGAAGTTAATTGAAAAAACATAAAAGAACTACGATTGGGGTAAACCCCAATCATGCAATACTCTAGATGAATTTGAACCTGGTTAAAGCCAATAAATAATTTTGGTTGCAATCTCGGATGCATCGTTAAGACGTAAGACGTAAGTCGTTAAGACGTTAAGACGTATTTCATGAAATAGTGCAGTTTGTATGGGAGGGGGTAGAAGGAGGGTGAGGATTACAATAAATTTTATAATGTAGGTTACAATTATCATAAAAGTGATATATTCAAAATTTCAAAGCAAGATGTTTTATAGTTTCTGAGAAAATCTGATTATTGTAAATTATCAAAAATGTGTCATTTTGTATGGGAGGGGGTAGACGGAGTAAGGGTAATCGATTAATTTTTTTGAATCTAACTGATATTGTTAATTAAGTGTTAAGTACAAAATTTCAGCCCGATAAATTGTATACGTACTGAGTAAATTGGCTTAACGTATTTCATGAAATAGTGCAGTTTGTATGGGAGGGGGTAGAAGGAGGGTGAGGATTACAATAATTTTTATAACATAGGTTACAATTATCATAAAAGTGATATATTAAAAATTTCAAAGCAAGATGTTTTATAGTTTCTCAGAAAATCTGATTATTGTAAATTTTCAAAAATGTGTCATTTTGTATGGGAGGGGTTAGAAGGGGTGGAGCGATTTAGCCCGTTCACGAACTTAGCCTTCATTTTTTGTCAAAAATAACGTGTGCAAAATTTGAACTTCATAGCTCAACGCGTTCTCGAGCTAGAGAGGTCACGGACGGACGGACGGACAGACGGACAGACGGACAGACGGACAGACGGACAGACGGACAGACGGACAGACGGACAGACGGACAGACGGACATCCGGTTTTGAGATATTCGAGTGATAATATGAACTTCTGTATCATTCATTTTTTTCTGCGAGCCTTATTTCTTAGCGTTACAAACTTTGTGGCAAACTTATAATACTCTCAGATTTCATCTAGAGTATAAACACGCATAGACGCTTCATGGGATCTGCTTCGATGGAAGGTTCGATATTTGAAGAATGGTTGGAAAAAAGCAAACGACTGGCGAAAATCGACAGGTGCTGGATTACTTGAGATTACGACACAGGAACATCCAGTGCAGAGGGTACGCAAATGCTTTTAAAATTTGCTCAAAATCTGTCAAATATTTTCAATTTTCAGGAAAAATACTACAAATGTGTCCCCATTATTATCAGCTGAACGAGATTTTTGTGGAACAGGCTGGTGGACAGGGTGGTTTCCAAGTGTACGATAGTGGCTCAACTGATTCAACTGAAAAATCAATTGTTGACCTGATTGACATATCCAACATACAAGCTGAGGAGACGTTTGAGTTTGTTGTTGAGGAAGTTTGTGCCAACCAAACCAAGATTCACAATCGCCACCGCAGTCATCAAATGAGAAACCTACCACACCGATTTCCAAAAAAGCTACGGAGTTTACCAGAAAAATGAAAACAAATGCGCTGAAATCCTCCATTTCTCAACTCGCGGCTTTTCAAACGGAGCGTACGGCAATGCTTAAAGCAAAATTGTAGTTGGAAAAAGAAAACACAAGTACGAAGTGGAACTAAATCAGAAAAAAATTAAATGCGTGCTAAGATTACTGCGCGTCAAAAGTGTAACTTTTAAAAATCTTGTTAAGGCTGCATACTGGATTTTGTAATTAAAGATTTAGCTTTTTATCCCCTCCCTCTCACTCATTTCGTCAAAAATCCGAAATTCCTTATAGTTTAGAAAAAACCGAATTTTAAAAAAACTAGGGTATACAAACAAAAAAATTAGACTGAGGGGTATAAAAATAGTGGGGATCGATGCTCCTAGGCCCACGGGCATGGGGGTATGTATTGTTGGGGCAAAAATTTCGTCAAAAATCCGAAATTCCTTATAATTTAGAAGTTATGGCCAAAAAATCGAATTTAAAAATTATGTACAACTCAAATATATGAGCTTGTATCACAGCGACGCGAGCGCTTCTCTGATTTGGATGGCAGAACAAGTAAGTATATTTTTTCGATTCACTACCCATCGATGCGTCGTCGCTATAAAAGTTACACTTTAAAAAGTTTCAGTTAGAAGAAGAAAAGACAAAGATGAAATTAGAGTTAAGGAAAAGAGATATGGATTTTAAAATAGCGGAAAGCCGAAAAGAGGAACGATTGAAAATTCTAGAAATGGAAAAAGATGAGCGCTTAAAAAAATATAAAATTGAAATAAAATACAAATATAAATAATTATTATATATTATAATGAAATAATACATTTAATTAAACATTAAAGAATATATGGCCTGCCTCTTTATTTCCCCGTGACTGCTTGATGGAGCTACTTCACAATCAATGCCTTCTTCAACACATGATGGCTGAGTGATCTCTAAATCTGACATTTGACATTGATAGCTGACATCTTCGCCAATGAAAATGTTATGCAGAATACAGCAAACGAGAAACCAGTCGCAACATAACTTATGGTTTTCTTTGTTGTTAAGACGCATTCTTAGCTGCTTGAGGCTTCCAAATCGCTCCTTCAAGAGTCCGAAACAATTTTCTATTCTTACGCGGTATTGGCTAGGTCGGGCATTTCTGTCGAGTTGTTTGGCATTGCTTCTGTATGGAGTAATTATCGTTTCAGACAAAGGATATGCCGAATCTCCTGCTAACCATTGCTGCGAAGAAAAATACTGCTCATTACTTTTAAAAATCGAGCTGTTTCGATAAATTCGAGCATCATGCCAGCTGCCATTGTTTCCAACAACGACATGTAGAATTCTGCGCGTATAGTCGCAAACCACTTGTGCTTTTAGCGAATATATGTGATTTCTAGAGAAGTATGACGTATGGACCGTAACTGGGGATTCTGCCAATTTTATCTCTGTGCCATCCACATAACCAATACAAAATGGTAACTCGTGAAAAGTAGCCGCTACTATTTGCAAACGCTCCGTCTCACTCGGCCAATAAATATAAGTTGATAGTAGACTTAAAATTGCGTTGAATACTCTCCTAGTTATTCTTGATATGGTTCCTCCATCTCCTACGCCAAAAATGGAACCGATCTTTCTGAACGCCGCGCTTTCTCCCGATGAACCAAGCCGGAATAGCACAATTGCCAATTGTAACTCAATTGTGAATTGCTTAGAAGAATGAGCCTTGTTGAACTCGTCGTAGTTTTTAATTAGATTCACCAATTTTCCGAATTATTCTCTGTCAACTCTGAGCATTTGCCGAAATCGAGTATCGTTCATCGATGTGAGAACATCATTGCGCCAAGTTTCTGATTTTGGAACATCACTAGAAATTCCTCGAGGGCACACCATCGCAATAAACCGATTTTCATCTAATTCGTCCAAAACTTCCTCAACCGCTTCATCGTCACTTTTCAATTCTGCATATAATTTGGTTAGCATTTTAAATACTTTGTGAGTGTACAGTCTAACCTGCTTAATATCATTCTAATTGTTCAAGATGAAAAAGTGATAATAACTGAGTGGTGACTATAACCGAGTTGGTTTAATGTCACGAAAAATGACTTAAAGCGAACGAGTGCTATTTATTAAGCGAGGTGATATTATCGATCACAAAATGTATTGTTTTATATTGAATGGCAATTGGTTTTAAATTTTGTGTGATATAAGGCGAACTGTGATATTATGCGAGGTGATATTAACCGGGTTTTACTGTATTTCATACAAGTTAACACACTCCCCCTCTTCCCCTCTCTTTTCGGGTATACCTACACTTTTCATTCAATCCGTTCCTTTAATTGTTTTTGCTGTATCAATGATCTTTTTACTTTTCATAATTTACTTAACAAAACAATATTGCTTACTAAGGGAAATATCGCGACTAGCATATCCGCGCGTGGCAATTGCAATATATTGAACTTTAGTCCACCTAATTAAATTGCTAACTATTGTAAAATGAAATCCATAACAGAGGCAAACATAGAATTAAGTTTTTGAGTTGTAATAATCGGATCGTGGAATAAACATATACTTAAAATTGTAAACGAGTTCTTTTTTTTCGTGAAATAAGGAAAAAGAACGTTAACTGGCGCCCGAGCTAAATTAACAGTTGTTACCACAAGACCACAACTGATCGTGTTAAACTACCCCGTGCCGATTCGGTTAAACATAATGGAATAAATAACTATAATCACGATCGGAAAAAAAGTTGTTACCATAGGACCACAACTGATCGTGTTAAAATATCCCGTGCCGATTCGTTTAAACATTACGGAATAAACAACTATAGGTATAATCGAAGTCGGAAAAGTAGTTGTTCCCATAAGAACACAACTTGCGATTTGAGCCTTTTAAATTAAAGTAAGACCGAAAGGAAGTGCATTGTTCCCGCAAGACCATACCGCGCCCGGTTTTCTAACAAGCAGAAATAGTGAAAGTTATCCACATCCAAACTGAAGGAAGGAGCAGCTGCTGTGAAGTGACTACGTACCGCAGTAGGTATTGACTAATCACCATACCCATCAACAGTCCTTGCAAAAAAGGAGAAATACGAGCAATCTTGCAGCCAAGATATCAGATGACATCAATGAAGTATTTCATTATGGTTCTGTAAGTTTGCCTCTTTACCTAAATTAAGAATTAATTGCACTCCAAATAGTTTTTCAAAAATTAGAAACTAGCTTTAAATTTGTAAACAAAGTTCAATATAATCGCGAATTATGTATAAGTATCGTGTATTCGGTGTGTTAAAGTGAAGTTACAATCGTGAATTCGGTGCGAATTAGAGGAAAATCTCGAGATTTTGTACCGCGTTTGCTTAGTTGTCTTATGAAAGCTATGGAAGCCATTCAAGACACTATTAAGAATTTAACAGGTGCGGCCAACGCACAAATCGAAATAAGTAAAAAATTGGAATTGAGATTAATCAATCTCGAAGCCCAAGTGAAATCTAAACCCCAATCAGTACAATCAGTCGATACCTCAGTTCCTAGAACGGAGAAAGATTTAAATGAGATCAGAAAATTACACGATTGCGTTAGGGACTTGCAACCATTTGAGGGAAACCCCATCCAATATATATCATGGGTACATAGTGTGGAAACAATTCTTGCTGACTATGAAATAGTGCGCCACAAGCCCATTTATAGAGCAATTCTTCGCCATATAAAGCAAAAAATAAGAGGACCAGCAGACGCAGCCCTCGTTTCCTACAACATATTCGACGATAATTGGGCGGATATAAAAAACGTTTGTCATTGCACTACGCCGATAAGTGCGACGTGCGAACTTTGGAGCATCAGCTACACTCGATGTCCAAAAGAAACAAGAGTGTTGACGAGTTTTATGCAACCGTCAACCACCAACACTCTCTGCTCATCAACAAAATTAAAACAGAGGATCATTCCCGTAAAACCATTATAGCTTTAACGGAGAACTATCGAAATCGTGCCCTTGATGTTTTCATGCGAGGCCTAAATGGAGACCTTTCAAGCATTCTTATGGTACAGAGACCCCAAACACTTCCCGAGGCCTACGCCTCCTGTCTAGAGTTCCAAAATCCCAACTATAGAAATTTCCAAATTCACCAAATAGTTGGGACGCTAAGCGATTTGACCTTGCAAAATATGATAGAGAAATACCATTTGGTACGATTGTTAATGATCCCCATACATTCATTTTAAGAGATGGAGCCATCTTGTACCCCGCAGCAGAGCGACTGTGCGGGCGAAAAACCGCGAAATTTGAGCCATTTTTTTAATATTCTTCTCATAATTTGTAAACGGTGCCTCGGATCAAAAAACTTAATAGGATGTAAATTAAAGAGCGTCAAATTCTACATCCAATACATTGCTCAAAGTTTAAATTTGGTTTAGTAGTAAAATCAAAATCGATAGTCGAAAAACGTCACTTTTTGAGGCTTTGGGAAAAATCACACTATTTCGCTTTTCAAGCTCACATATCTCGGAAACCAATGCTACAAATGGAGAAACTCAGTAAGGAAAAGTTGAAGATACTTCTATTTTAAGTTCAAATAGCTTAATATTTTTCAAATCGGCCAGTTTTTAGTGTTGTTACGAAAATGCATGGTTTTTTAGCGATTTGAGCCTTAATAGCTCTATCTCGATAAATATAACAGCTAAAAGCTTTGGTTTAGCCTCAATTCGCAGATACTTTAACCTTGTTTATAAAAGTTTTGCTAAGTTTTTTGTCAGACTAATTTAATTAATTAAATAATTAGTTAATTAAATGATTAAATTTCCTCCGTAATTTCAAAGTTCAAGCAACTTATATGACATTTTAGGATTATTCCTAAAGTATTTGGTCATTTCGAGTCGAATGAAATTAACCGCAATTCGATACGATCACTAGTTCAAAAAATATACACATTTTTCCATATTGTTTTATTAGTTAAATGAGCTTTTTTGTTAAGAAAGTTAAAAATAAAAGGCTTTTATGCCAGTTTTAGATCGATTCTTAATGTATTTGGTCATTCTAAGTAGAATAATGATTCCATACGACAATTAGTTCAAAAGTTATTCACATTTTTCCAGATTTTTTTTTATTATTTAAATAAGCTTTATTATTAAATAAGTTGATAATAAAAAGCTTTGATGCCAGTTTTAGGCTTTTTCCTAATGTATTTAGTCATTTTGAGTCAAATGAAACTAAAGCAAATTCCATACAATCATTAGTTCAAAAGATATTCACATTTTTTCAGATTTTTTTTATTAGTTAAATAAATTTTTTACTAAATAAGTTCAAAATAAAAAGTTTTTATTCCACGTCTAGGTTAACTCTTAGTGTGTTAGGGCATTCTGAGTCGAATGAAATCAACCGCAACTCGGAACGATCATTAGTTCAAAAGATATTCACATTTCTCCAGATTTTGTTATTAATTAAAAAAGATTTTTTTTATTAAATAAGTTAAAAGGAAAAAGCTTTTTTTTAGAAAAACTTTTATAAATAAGGTAAAAATATCTACGAATTGAGGCTAAACTAAAACTTTTAGCTGTTATATTTATCGAGATATAGCTATTCAGGATCAAATCGCTAAAAAGTCATGTCTGCATTTTCACTCACAACTACACTAAAAACGGGCCAATTTGAAAAGTATTGGGCTAGTTGAACTTGAAATAGAAGTATCTTCAACTTTTCCCTACTGAGTTTTTCCATTTGTAGCATTGGTTTCCGAGATATGTGAGCTTGAAAAGCGATATAGTGTGATTTTTCTGCAAAGCCTCAAAAAATGACGTTTTTCGATTTTGATTATACTACTAAACTAAATTTAAACTTTGAGCATTGCATTGGATGTAGAATTTGACGTTCTTTAATTTACATCCTATTAAGTTTTTTGATCCGAGGCACCGTTTACAAATTATGAGACGAACATTAAAAAAAGGGCTCAAATTTCGCGGTTTTTCGCCCGCACAGCCGCTCTGCCGCGGGATACAAGATGGCTCCATCTCTTAAAATGAATGTATGGGGATCATTAACAATAATACCGAACGGCATTTCTCTATCATATTTTGCAAGGTGGCGTCAATTTATGTCGCTTAGCGTCCCAACTAAAAGGCACGCCAATAACACAATCTCAGCTCCAATCAATCAATTTTTTACCCCACCACGGAATGATTTACACAAAACAAGTTACATACCATCCCAACCCCAACTTGCCATACCCCTTAGTAACCAAGCATATAACATCCACAGGAACACGCAGTCGATAATCCCAAACCCCCCTCAACCCAAACCCAATCAATCCAAACCTCCCGTCCCAATGGACGTCGACAAATCTATTCAAACAAAGCAGGTGGACTTTATAAATAGACCCTCAAATCCCCAACCTCTAAAACGCTCTAACGAATCAGCAGCTTACCCCAAGAAGCATCAACGACTTTATAATTTAGAAGTCAATGATGATTCCGAAGCAATTTGCACTGATTCCTTCGAAAGCTACTCGAATTCAGAATACCCAGAAGAAAATTACTTTGATCAACTAGACACAAATGAAGGGAATTCTGAAGTGAATAACCAACTAAATTTTATGATGGACGCCTTTCCAGCGTTCCATACTTAGAATATATCATTCGCGATGGCCGGATTCTAAAGTTCTTAATAGATACCGGCGCAAACAAAAATTTTATATCTTCCGAAATTGCCTTTAATGCTAAACATGTGAAAACCCCTTTTTATATTTAATCAGCTGCAGGACAGTTACCCATCACTCAGAAAGTTACCGGTCAATTCTTTAAACGTGTGGGAAACAATACCTTCTTAGACTTTTGCGTCTTACAAGGATTGAAATCGTTTGATGGCATTATCGGCGATGACACCCTGAAACAACTGGGCGCTATCATTGACAAAAAAAACGATATCCTTGAAATTCACCCAAATATTAAAATCCCTTTAAAAGCAAAACAATCCAAGCAGGTTAACAGTTTGGAAATTAAACACGCTCATTTGAGTAACGAAACAAGAGCTAAACTACAAAATTTAATTGAAAGCAATGCCGATATTTTTGGTCCGGTTAACGAGAGTGAGTCAGTGGAAACAAGCGTAAGAGCGGAAATAAGAACATCTACATCAGAACCTGTGTACGTAAGATCATATCCGTATCCAGTAAATTTGAGAGGGGAAGTCGAAAAACAAGTTAATGGAATGCTAAAAAGAGACCATCAAAGAGTATAACTCGCCAATCTGGGTCGTGCCCAAAAAACCAAATTCATTGGGTGAAAAACTATTTCGTCTCGTCGTAGACTTTAAAAGGCTTAACGCCGTCACAATATCAGATACATACCCTATACCTGATATTAATAACACACTCGCTAGTTTTGGAAATTCAAAATTCTTTACAACAATTGATCTTACATCCGGATTCCATCAAATCGGGATGAAAGAAACAGACATTCCCAAAACGGCATTTTCTACCCAAAATGGCAAATATGAGTTCACAAGGCTTCCGTTCGGCCTAAAGAACGCACCCGCCATCTTTCAAAGGATGATCGACGACGTTCTAAAACCTTTCATCTGAAAAATATGTTTCGTCTACATCGACGACATTATCATTTTGGGCGAAACGGAGGACGAGCATCTAAGAAACCTTCAGACAATCTTCACCCAACTCAAGAAAGCCCATCTGAAAGTTAATTTCGAAAAATCTTCATTTTTCAAAACTCAGGTTAAATTTTTGGGATATATTATATCTGAGAATGGAATTCTACCTGACCCAGAAAGGATTTCAGCCATAAGCAAAATGAAGCCCCCAACCAAGAACTGAAAGCCTTCCTTGGGATGGCATCATATTATAGGAAATTTATAAAGGACTTGTAGTCCGGATGGCGCAACGGTTAGCACATTCGCCTTCAACGCACTGGGCCCCGGTTCGATTCCGGGGATTTACGTGTCGGACTATGAGCCCACTCAGCTGTTAAATGAGTACCCATTATGGGGTAAATAACTCGGTTGAGCGTGTTGCTGATCACATACCTCTGCACAAAAAAAACCGTCACGATCTAGAAAATGAGATGATGCTAACTCATCTGGAGGCCGTGGTTCAAATTGGACTGTTGCGCCAGTTATTTATTTATAAAGGACTTTGCCAAAATCGCGAAGTCTTTAACTAACCTTACCCGTGGGGAAAATGCCCAAATCAAAGCAAATCAATCAAAACGCAAGGAAATCGAGCTCAATGATTTGCAACTTGAAACCTTCAACAATCTGAAATACCTACTAGCTTCATCGGAAATATTAGCCTTCCCTGATTTTGAGAAGCCTTTTGTTCTAACTACCGACGCTTCCAACTACGCGATTGGGGCAGTACTTTCGCAAAGAGAAATCTGTAAAGATAGACCAATCGCTTATGTATCAAGATCTTTGAATAAAACGGAAGAGAACTATGCTACAAATGAAAAAGAGCTATTGTGTGGGCACTCGACAAAGGAGGACTTATCTGTATGGAGCCAAGAAGGTAAAGATAATAACCGACCATCAGCCTTTGACCTTCACACTTAGCAATGCTAATCACAACGCAAAGATCAAGCGTTGGAAATCGAGAATCGAGGAGTATAATTATGAGCCGTGGCGGATGCTCTCTCCCGATTACCCCCTGAGCTAAACACGTTGAGTTCTAGTTCTGAGACCGCGCACAGTGCAGATGAGGATAGCACCGATCTCATTCCGCACTGCGCAGCCCCATTGAATGTCTTCAAAAAGCAAATCATTTTATCGGAAGGTAAGGAGATTTGCGCTTATGAGCAGCCACATCCCGGCTATCATAGGCACTATATACGCTTGAGGGAAATCTCTAAGGATAAGTTGCTAGCTGCACTAAAAGAGAATCTTAATCCTAATACTATCAACGGAATTAAGATACCAGAGCGCTTCATCCAGCTCTTACAGGAAATTTACAAAGAACACTTCTCGAAATACAGAATTCGCATAACACAGCGCATAGTAGACGTTATATCGAACGAAGACCACAAACTAAAAATAATCAAGGCAGAACCCAGTAGAGCCCATCGAAATCACCGGGAAAACAAGGAGCAGATATTTGAAAGATATTCCCAAAAATGAGTAGCCTGATAAAAAAATATACAGCTAACTGCAAAAATTTGTAACCTCAATAAATATGATCGCCACCCACAGAAACCCCAATTACAAGGAACACCTGTTCCTGAATATCCCACAGAAATCCTACATATCGATATTTGGGAAATTATGGGAGAAACGTATATAACTTGTGTGGACAAATTTAGTAAATTTGATAAATTCTTTCGATTAAAAAACGATTCAGCCTTGCATCTTCGCCAAAAGCTACTTAACGTATTGCACTATATTTCTCTGTCCCTAAAATACTTGTCTCTGACAATGAAGGAGGATTTATTAGCCCCACTATTCACAACACCCTCGAAGAACTGGGTATAACAGTTTACTTAACGCCACCACAGAAAAGCGAAGTAAACGGAACTATCGAAAGACTGCATTCAACAATATTGGAGATTGTAAGGTGCCTTTCGAAGGAATATCCAGATCTTACCCCCAAAGAAATAGTAAATATAGCCATTGACAGGTATAATAATTCATTCCATTCGGTAACCAATACGAAACCGGCAGATATATTTTTTAATCGGTCACTACGTATTAATTATCAAAATTTACTCGATTTCAAGACCAAACTGAATCAAAACTTAAAAAAGGAAATTTTACGCAAGCAAGAAAATCAAATCAGTAATCATAATAAAAAACGTTCCGACCCAAAAATTTATAAACCAGGAGATGTTGTCTTTAAAAGAGATAAACAAATGAAGTCCAAACACAAGCCTTTATATAAAAAAGAAGTAGTTAGCAAGAATAACCGTGTCACGGTAACCACTAGTACAGGCAAGAAAATCCATAAGTCCCACTTAAAAAATATATGGTTGGTTAATGTTCACTGGTATTACTTAAATATTAAAATATGTTGAATTGTTCACTAATCCAGCTTTTTATTTCTTTATTTTCGGCAACGTTTCGGTCCTAGACCATACTCAGGGCTCAGTTTGTGCACAAACTGTCAAACTAAAAAATCTCAGACAATGACAAACGAAAAAACTTTATTCTAGTTTAACCTGATTTTATATTCATACCTGTACCACAAATGCTTTAAATAACACCTAATAAATAATAAGCCCTGAGGATGGTCTAGGACCGAAACGTTGTCGAAAATATAGAAATAAAAAGCTGGATTAGTGAACAATTCAACATCTTTTAATACTACTTAAAAAATGTATCCTCTATTCCAGGGTAATCCTCTGTGGTGCATATGCCACAGTGGACGTGTACGAATTCAACGGCCCAGTCATGACGATGAAAGTAGGGTTAGGAAAAATTTTAAACGGAAACTTCAAAATTATCCATTCGATCGATTTACACCAGTATGACGAAGTACTAAGAAGTATAGAAATGACTGTAAAAAACCAAGTCAATCGTTCAAGTATCCTACGACCACAACTCGAGCATCAATTAACTGTAATTTCGGGACTACTAGACCAGCTACAAAAAAGGACACCTATTAAATAAAAAAGAGCGATAAACTGGATTGGTTCAGCGTGGAAGTGGATCGCCGGTAATCCAGACGCTACCGACTGGGATGCTATCTTAAAAACTCAAAATAGTATCATAGAAAATAATAATAAGCAATATAAGATTAACCAATATATTACCCAAGTGTCAGCAGATCTTACGAACAATTACAATAGAATAGTTTCAGATATCAATATCCGTGGCAATGATAAATACGAACAAATGTTGTTCAACAAAATGCTAATCCTTAAGGACGAAATCGAGGAAATAGTTCTAGCTTGTCAACTTGCTAAAAGGGGTATAGTCAATTCAAATTTACTGGATAACTCTGAAATTAACTTGCTTCTGTCCCAAATCGAGACCCTACCATACAAAAACGAAATAGAAGCTATAGAGTACGCAGAGCCAATGGTATTGACGAAGGAATCAATTCTCCTATATGTAGTGTGCCTACCTAAAACCGAGAACATTGACTTCAACCACATTGCGATCCGTCCCACAATCAGGTCCAACAAAATGATTCTTCTAAATTATTCAGATTTCTTAATAACACAGGCAGTAAAGTACGGCATAAACGGCAATTGCTCAAAAATACAAGACACACTAATTTGTAAAAGAAATCAGCTTCAGGAGCTTTCCCAAAATGACTGTCTTACAAAGATACTAGAGGGTGTCAGTGCAAGTTTTGACTATCACTCTATCAGTTTCACGATACACCTATAGTCGAATTAATTGATCCAAATTCAGTGTATCTCACAAACTTCAGGGGTAAACTTCTGCATTCGAACATGACAAAAACTCTAAACGGCACCTTCCTAATTAATTTTCAAAACGATTCAATTCAAATTAATGACATGATTTTTACCAGCTTGGAAATTAGAGAATTTTACTCTTTACCTCCTGTCCTAAATAATAACTTAACCGAGAAATCAGTTAAGATTAATCGTAAATACCTACATAGACTCCACCTAGATAACATAGAAAAAATAGACAAAGTCCCATTCAACAACATTGTGTCCATCACTTCAGATGTAACACTTATCATCATAATAATCCTAGCCACAATTCTTCTGTTTTATCTGCATCGTCATAGAAACACAGTGAGAACTAACCTATCCTATACTTACCCTGAAACCATAAAGTTACCCTTCTAATCTGTGGGACACAGATTTTTTAAAGAGGGTAGAGTTAACACGCTCCCCCTCTTTTTTCGGGTATACCTTCACTTTTCATTCAATCCGTTCCTTTAATTGTTTTTGCTGTATCAATGATCTTTTTACTTTTCATAATTTACTTAACAAAACAATATTGCTTACTAAGGGAAATATCGCGACTAGCATATCCGCGCGTGGCAATTGCAATATATTGAACTTTAGTCCACCTAATTAAATTGCTAACTATTGTAAAATGAAATCCATAACAGAGGCAAACATAGAATTAAGTTTTTGAGTTGTAATAATCGGATCGTGGAATAAACATATACTTAAAATTGTAAACGAGTTCTTTTTTTCGTGAAATAAGGAAAAAGAACGTTAACTTACATACCTTCTAAGTATATAATTTCCCCAGCAGCGTTTTCTATTAAATTATTAACAATTTGTGCTTTCGCGCTGATTTTCGACATTTTTATTGAATTCAACAATCCCTACAAACAAACTAAATTATTCCTTCAGAAATCAGCCCGTTGCTTGGCTTGCTGTTGGCAAAGTGTTTTAAAGCTAAAAAAAAGTTCGCTCACGATTCGTTGGAAATATTTACAATTTTCCTCTTTCGCAATTTAATTTGCACCTAATCGGGAATACCACTAATGTTCAGAACCTTGAAATACGCTTTCTAAAGTGGAAACACTACTCAAATCGGTTGTGCTATTTTCTGCACCTGAATTTTCCAAGTCTTCTGCACTTTTCAAGAGTTCAGAGGAGTTTTCGGAAAGGAAATCAATAAATTGATTATACGCTAGGAATTTTATTCCTTCGCCGCTCATAATTTCAATTTTACGAGTAATTTGATCTTTCGATTCAGATTCGAAGATCTCTTGTAAAGTGACTATTTGAATAGATTCGTTTCGGCGAATCTTAAACTTGTCACACATTTATATTCCTAATACCGTATTTTAATTAACAAAAATGAAATTTACTCCTTGACTCATCAAAATCTACGATTCCGGTAGAAACGATGAATTTAAAATTTAAATTGTACTTACAATACGAATGAGTTACAATTCACTCAGCCCTGCTGTGTGAGAGCGTGAAAACCTAGAAGATTTTCTGAACCCTTTACTTTTGGCAAGATGGCGACGCGACGTTGGAGCTTGAATTTTTTTACCAATTTTGCTGTACACCTCCAATAATGCTTGTATTTCACTGACAATCACGACGAAGATGACGTCGCGGTGTTTCAGATCTACTTTCAGGCTCCCCCGGAATGTTGCGTAAAACTCCAGGATATTGATATTCAGACGGATATCGATTACAGTTCCGATCTCACAGAAAAATAGGATACAAATGTACTGTCGGAGTTCCGTGTGTTCCAAATGTACAGTCGCACGTGCCTTTCGTTTTCCTTAATCCGGGCTGTTCACTTATTCCGATATTCGTTGATATTCAGCCGAATGTCGATTACAGTGTTATTAACTGAAATCGCAGCACCACTCCAACTGGACTGTTCGAGTTCCGTTAACCAGTCGTACGTGTCTTTTCATTATCAATGTTCCTGAAATTACAGCAAAACGGATTATGAATTCGCGTCCCTGGGGATTGCGAGATTCGCTTCAAAAAACACGGAACTTGCGGGGTTGTTCACAATTATTATCGGGAAAACAACAGACTGCCCTGGAACAGTTAAGTTCGAAAATACTGTTGTTTATCCCACCGATGTCACCAATTTATTTGTGTTATGAACACAAACCGTGCTGGTTATGTTCGATATTTTATCATGTACTATCTCATCTTAACATACATGTAAATCAATAGCACAAAAAGAAATTACCTATTTCCATTTGTAAAGTTAATATTTTTTAAATAACTATCAACGTAAATACAATAAAATAACTGTATATTATAAATTTAATATGTTAAAAAAATTTAACTAGGTAACTTTAATTCATATTATTTACATATTATTTAATATAACATTATATTTATACTCTAGATGAAATCTGAGAGTATTATAAGTTTGCCACAAAGTTTGTAACGCTAAGAAATAAGGCTCGCAGAAAAAAATGAATGATACAGAAGTTCATATTATCACTCGAATATCTCAAAACCGGATGTCCGTCTGTCCGTCTGTCCGTCTGTCCGTCTGTCCGTCCGTCCGTCCGTGACCTCTCTAGCTCGAGAACGCGTTGAGCTATGAAGTTCAAATTTTGCACACGTTATTTTTGACAAAAAATGAAGGCTAAGTTCGTGAACGGGCTAAATCGCTCCACCCCTTCTACCCCCTCCCATACAAAATGACACATTTTTGAAAATTTACAATAATCAGATTTTCTCAGAAACTATAAAACATATTGCTTTGAAATTTTTAATATATCACTTTTATGATAATTGTAACCTACATTATAAAACTTATTGTAATCCTCACCCTCCTTCTACCCCCTCCCATACAAACTGCACTATTTCATGAAATACGTTAAGCCAATTTACTCAGTACGTATATGATTTATCGGGCTAAAATTTTGTACTTAACACTTAATTAACAATATCAGCTAGATTCAAAAAAAGTAATCGATTACCCTTACTCCGTCTACCCCCTCCCATACAAAATGACACATTTTTGATAATTTACAATAATCAGATTTTCTCAGAAACTATAAAACATATTGCTTTGAAATTTTGAATATATCACTTTTATGATAATTGTAACCTACATTATAAAATTTATTGTAATCCTCACCCTCCTTCTACCCCCTCCCATACAAACTGCACTATTTCATGAAATACGTTAAGCCAATTTACTCATTACCTATACAATTTATCGGGCTGAAATTTTGTACTTAACACTTAATTAACAATATCAGTTAGATTCAAAAAAAGTAATCGATTACCCTTACTCCGTCTACCCCCTCCCATACAAAATGACACATTTTTGATAATTCACAATAATCAGATTTTCTCAGAAACTATAAAACATCTTGCTTTGAAATTTTGAATATATCACTTTTATGATAATTGTAACCTATGTTATAAAACTTATTGTAATCCTCACCCTCCTTCTACCCCCTCCCATACAAACTGCACTATTTCATGAAATACGTTAAGCCAATTTACTCATTACCTATACAATTTATCGGGCTGAAATTTTGTACTTAACACTTAATTAACAATATCAGTTAGATTCAAAAAAAGTAATCGATTACCCTTACTCCGTCTACCCCCTCCCATACAAAATGACACATTTTTGATAATTTACAATAATCAGATTTTCTCAGAAACTATAAAACATATTGCTTTGAAATTTTGAATATATCACTTTTATGATAATTGTAACCTACATTATAAAATTTATTGTAATCCTCACCCTCCTTCTACCCCCTCCCATACAAACTGCACTATTTCATGAAATACGTCTTAACGTCTTAACGACTTACGTCTTACGTCTTAACGATGCATCCGAGATTGCAACCAAAATTATTTATTGGCTTTAACCAGGTTCAAATTCATCTAGAGTATTGCATGATTGGGGTTTACCCCAATCGTAGTTCTTTTATGTTTTTTAGTTAATTTATCTAACTCGGATCCACAATTAAGTGAGTTATTGTCATTTTTGTTAGTATAAATTGCTTCTTTAATTCGAGTTTTATTTTTTTACGATCTTTATCAATAATTTCAGTGTTACCAATCCATGGTATGTTTATCAATCATTTGATGTTTTATTAAAATAGTACAATATTAGCATTATTATTAATGCTATTAGTACTTTGGTGTTTTTTAAGTCTTGTATTTAAATGCCTAATAATGGATCCATAATATGCAGTATTCAAATGATAATTAGCACAAGTCTTTTTTTTTTAATTGGCAATTAAATACAAGAATTAAAGAACACCAGAGTACTTATAGGATTAATAATAATCTAATACTAACCGTAGTCCATAAATCAAAAGACCGTCCACCTTTCTGATAAAGGACAATATGTCTTTAGAAGGAATCAACCTGAAGTCTGTAGTGCTGACAGTAGAATGCCCGAAGATTGACATCCTAAAACGCGCGATGGCGGGACATTCACAAGAGATGTGTTTGGTTGTTTCCACTTCCTCTAGATAGAGACAACATTCAGTCTCGCTGGGCAAACCCATCTTTGTGACACTTGGTTTCATTCTGCACACCAATCTAATCTAGTATGCTTAGCTAAGCTCCACCGAGCTAAGTTGGTGTAGAGAATGAAACCAAGTGTCGCAAAAATTATAATTTTCACTGAAATAATTCGCACTTACACATTGCAAGAACATTGAATACATAAAGACCCATCTTGTTCAGGTGATTTCTGACCAATGAATAGTAAATGAAAGGCATTATCATTTCCTTTAATTGACGTAGCCCTGGAAGGTTGTTCCAGTACTAATGACGCAATACTACAGGCCAGTCTGTGATCCGCAGTTTGGCCGAGGCCAGCCCAAAGCCACAGTAAGGCTCAGGTCCATTAAAGCAACTGGATGATCCTTGTCTAGCAAATTCCCCTCAATGCACTGGTGGCCTGGCACGAAACGCAAGAAGACTCGGTTTTTGGTTGGCCAACAGTTGGAGGAATTCGTAACACCCCTTCACCAGTTTTGAAGAGACCTTATATGAAGACAACGCCTTTATACGTATAGCTCCTTGGCTATCCGCGTAAATAGCAATGTAAGTGCCGCGATGTCCCATTTCCAAGATTACCCTGGCGCAGACCTCAATGACGCTAATCTGCTAATGTAGCCCACACTAAAATGTTTAATGGTGTTAAATAACACGATTTCGACGGCCAGTCGACGAATTTGTCGTGCAAATTATTTATTACGACATACACTATGTGGCACGAAGTACCGCCTCCTTGTAGGAATCACATGTCGTGAAATAGATGGGTTCTTCCTTTTTCTAAGTAACTATCATATCCAGATGCCCGTGGGTATAATAGTTGCCTAGAAAAAGGAAAAAAGGACAAAAAATGTTCTTCAAATGAAAATATTTAAAAAAGTATTTAAGATAGGGAAAAAATAGTTAGAACTTTTTTTTATGTATGTTTCTATGATTTTAATTTTGTTTTAGAATTTTTTTTCGCTAGAATTAATAGTTCCAGAGATAAAAGCGAAAAACTAAAATAACTACCCTTTAACCCTCTTTCTCAAGGACTTCCCGTCCACAGGGGAGCTCGAAAACGTAGATGCATAATAACACAACCATAAACAACACATCTCAAAATCAGTTCTACCCCATTTGGTGCGAGGTAAAATGTCCATTTACACTGGGCTGCACCTATCAGCCCAGGCCATTATCCCAGAAGTTTTACGTTTACAAAACTTGACACAAGAACGATGTGGCTTGTGGCACGAACGATACATTCAAATCGAATGACTCCGAACAACTTCAAAACTATTAAACGTTGCGGAAATTCCTAACTTTAAAACTATTGAACCTTCCGGAAATTCTTTTTGGGTTACTTAATTAGTTACTCATGCAGAACACGTAAAATCGGCGGCGGGCAGTCTTGAGGGTGTCCTCATTAAGGTCTAAACACACAGTGCCCGTACCAGGACAGCGCCGTAGTCGCCCGTATACTGGCAATCTACGATAGGCTAAAACTGTCTGCTGATTCGCACTTACCCACACGGACAATAGACAGTCACCTGCACGTTACAGAGCGGAATGTGCCCATTTAGTTTGGTTTAATTTTTCTCGCTCACTGTTCCGCACGGAAAGAAATTGGTTGAATGGAATTGTGTGCCGCAGTCACTTGCGACGAACCGTCGCCAAACCGACACACGGGGAACATACGGTTGGGTCTCGGTACGGGTAGTATGTGGCTTCGCTTGCAATGCCCGGTCATGTACCCGATATACGGGTGGCTACGGCGCTGCACTGGTACTGGGACTATGTATTGTATTTACCCCTTTGGATGGATATAGCGGCAGGATTATGCTCCCATTCATTCAGCCCGACTTATAAAACAGTGGATCAAAATGTTGATTATATGGCACGACCTCCCATGCTCCCCGACATAAATATTTAAAAAAAATGCTAAAAAATCATAACTGTTGTTTACCAGAGCTGTCTTTATTTTGAACAAAGTATGTAAGAGATTAAGCGGGCTTTCTCGTTGTCCTGTTAAAATTTATCGTAGGAATAAAGTGTCTGTTAGCACAATTTCATTTTTTCAATGCCTGTTGAGCGTTTAACCGATCGAAAACGTTAAAGGCAACCTTATCTGCCCTTTAAATTTTATCAGAAAGATAAGCTTTAAAAGTCCGCCACCTCGCAATCGCTTAAAAGTTTATCCAAAACATGTCTCCGGTTGATGCGTTCCACTTTTTATGGCTTGGTAATTTAACGGGCGTATGAGGAAACGAAAATATTTATCTGTGAATTTACTGCTTGGATAAGCTCATGTCCCTATTAGTTATGGGGCGGTTTAACGAGACATTGGGAAACGGTCCTAAGTAACCTTTCATAAGGGAAAATAACTTTTGCTTTCTGATCGAAAGCACTGGAGCTTTTAAGTAAAGCAAGCCGCGGTTGTCCCAATTCAGGTAGTGCAAATAACAATTCATAACTTAAAATAACTACTAATATCATCAAGAAATAAGATCCTCCCCGATCATAAGTATGTTAACATGAATTTAATTGTCTTCTTTTTTTGTATGTTGCTAAAACCCAAATGGTTGGATAAAGTTGCTGGTGCTCTAATTAAACGCACCTTAAATCTGTTGTAATTTACGCACATTCATTTACCGGTTAGGTTTAATGAAATTCCATAATGAATGAATGAGTCTCATACTCGTATAAAGGTAATTCTCCTCTGCATTCTTTATGCTCATTCTGTGCCGGTTTACGTGAATCTACAGAATTGTTACGCACACGTCGTATCTGGTAGTTGCGCCCTAACTTCTTATAAAAGCGTAATCATATTTCTTTGCTCGCCCCACCGGAATAACAACCATGATAAACTCTTAATTATCCATCTAGATATAAATTCAGCTGAGTGACTTGAATTAATCATAGACATGATGCTTCAAGGGTTGTTATTCCCCATGTAGTGCTGCTTGTAGCTGGCGGAAGGGCTACAAGAGGCTCTCCATAAATAAAAATGTCTTTCTTCGGGAAAAGAATGTGACTCATATTTGTATCATTTTCTTTCAACAAAAATAAACATTTTTTTGAAAGGCTTTTAAAAAGTTCTTTATTTAGATAAATATGTTTTGTCTAAAAAGATTTTAAAAAGGCTTGTCTCTTTCAGAACATTTTTTCCAGCAGAGTAAGGAAGTCGTTTTTCGAATTGCTCGCTGGTTACTTAATAGAGTACTACTTTAGTTCAAAGTCCAGTTATTGAAAGTTAATGTTAAGTTAATGTTAAATTATACTACGAGGTTTCACCTCTTGATTTTGGCACCTTCACGTATACTCGTACAATTGAAAATTTACATATTGGCAATATGTAGTTCTAATACATATTTTACATTTGTTAGTTATTTGGTTTGGCTATTTGGTCACAGACAATTACTTGACAATTATTTTTTGGTGATCATTATTGGAAACTGGCAACTAACTGACAGATAATTGACATTTATTGGTTGTTATACATAATTGAATTCATTTTGTATGCTTGGTAATTGGGCTTTGTTAATGCTGTTTTCGATTTCTGTTTTGGTTTCTAAAATGTTAATTGATATAACATGCTTCTTAGCGGTTGCAGTTGTTATGTTGTTATGAGGATAATCAGCCAATGGGGAATGAGGATGTGGATATCCCTTACATCCCTAGATTATATGACTGAAACCAAATCGGCCAAAAAGAAATACGGATTCAAGAGCCCACATACTGTCGAGAACGGATAAATGTGCAAAAAACGCATTAGTGCAAAATAAATAAAATCCCAGTGACTTTTCATATAATATTGCCTCTAAAAGTGCAAAACGCATAAGTACAAAACACGCATAAGTGCAAAATACGCTCAAGTGAAATGGAAATGTAAGGCAGGCCCATCATAAACACAAGCAAATTGCAACGGCGAGCGCAACAGTTTTTCGCATGCGCAAATCGGTCAGTAGAATTAAGTTAATTCTTGTGCCTTGAACGAAATAATTATTGTCACTGTGTTTATTCACGCATAAGTGCATATCGTACTTGTTAAGAATAAAAGTGGAGTGGGTCAGTTGTGAGTCTAAGTCAAAAATGACTCAAACTCACTCTCCACTACCACACAAAAATAATCGGCTTAAAGCCAATTCTTCCACGGTCACTTGGTTTCGTCCACACCATGGATCACTCTTCAGAAGCTGCCTTAAATCCATGGGGGAAGCAGCTTGACCAAGTCAGGGGGTTTGTATTCCGACCTAAATCGGAATACGTCCCTGAGTGAAATGCTTACACCTTATATAGTGTGCATTACACGACACGAGTGCGAATCTTCATCCAATGAATTGTCACTGTGTTTATTCACGCATAAGCGTTATTCTTAACAAGTGCGATATGCGCTTATGCGCACAATGACCCACTCCACTTTTAGAAATAATTATGAAATATCTGGAAATAATTTGAGTCCCTTTGTTCACGTGACTGTGAACAGAGTTAAGAAACACCATAACATACTTTTTTTTTAACACAACATACTTTTTAACTGACATGCTTATTGCAATTTATGTAATTGACATACTTCAATTCTTATTGTAACACATTTGTAAATCGACACAATTTAATTCATTTTTTTGTAAACGTTGACAATTTTGTTTGATTTAAATTTCTGTGATTAATTTCAATAAACCAGTTCAGTTCAAGCATTATACCTATACATGTTATCATTTTAATACCTTACTGGTAATATTGATTGGTAGCATTTGGTCCGTCGAGCGAACAGTAATCAGAGCCTAAAGACGAACAGTCAATAGCTCATATAAATCAAGTATATATATCTTAATTTACAAGTGCTGGCCTAAAAACGTTTAACGTTAATAGCCACTAGATTCACATACAAATCAACATCATTAAAATCCCGAATATTTTTTTTTTTTCCACACTGAAAATCTGATCTGAACTCAGTCCAGTCCAGTCATACAATGACAAACTTTGAAAAAATTTCGCAAGACCAACGAGAGTTGGGAGAGCAAATCTCTAAAGACTTGCAAAATATGAAAAAAGATGGTCCCTCGAGGAAAGATAAAAATTATCTTTCCAGAAAAAGTGACAGTTTTTCTGAACTATGGGCTAAGTTTGAGGAAAACCATGAAGCCCTAGAAAAACTTAACAGACCATCCGAAAATTACTTTGTGCAAGACTTCTATGCACAGGTAAAAGCAGTCTATCTTCAGGCATTAGAACATATTGCTGAAGCCGAAAAGAAGACTCAACCGACAATCTCTGAAGATGCCAAGAGCTCTCACTTTGTCGATCAAGACCAAGAATTGCTAACAAAAACGGTCCTCATGCGCATGGAACGATGCCAACAACTAATCTCCGACTCTGGAGATATATCGACCACTACGAAATCATATATTGAGTTCAAAATTCGTGAACTTTCAGACCTTTGGTCCAAGATTGAAATACTCTATGAAGAGATAGCAATCAAATACGGGGAAAATGATATTCTCCAAAGAACGTATACTGACCTGAAATCTCAGTATAACTGTACCATAATGTCACTCTATGACAAAATCCAAGGAAGTGGAAAAACCTCTGAAAAAGAACTAAAACTTCCGAGAATGACCGTTCCCATATTCCACGGTGATTACAAGGGATGGCCCTCCTTCTGTGACATCTTCGTCAAACTGATTCACAATAACGATGCATTAGGAAATACTGAAAAAATGCATTACCTCAAAACATCTCTACGAGACGAAGCCCATGCTTTGATACAGCACTTAACAGTATCAGACTCCAACTACGAGGCGGCTTGGGAATTAATACGAGGCAGATATAGCAACAATCGAGTAATATTCACGATGTTTGCAAACTTGCTACTAAGCCTACCTGTGCTTAATGCAGAATCCTACCTTGCATTAAAACAAATACACGACCGAACTAGAGAATGCTTACATGGTATTCAAAACTTAAAAATAGATACGTCGACCTGGGGTCCACTAATAGCACATATTGTGCTCCAGAAACTGGACAAAGACACTCATAAGTCATTCGAGCAAACTTTGCATGACCCAAAAAAGGTAGTCGATTTGGAAGACGTTCTGCATTTTATGCAAATTCGATTTCAGTCTCTAGAAGCCATCAAAGACTCGCAAAAACTAGCGACACAGAAAACAGAAAAGGTCACAAGCAAAAAACATTGGACTGTGAACAACTATCACGTCAATGTGCAATCTTGCAAGTACTGCAAAGAAGAACACTCTATTTACAAATGCGCAAAGTTCAAAGATCTACCAGTAGGTAACCGAACAGCATTTATCAAAAGCAAAAATTTATGCTTAAACTGCTTACATCACGACAGCAAGATAAAATGCTTTAGTCGCAATAAATGTTCCAGCTGTCAAAAGCAACATCATACGCTGCTTCATCAAGATAGCACTCAAAAACAAAAAGAAGTGCCAGCTAAAACCACATCCTATGTCTCAACTGCAAGTGAACATAGTACTGTACTGCTATCAACTGTCCTTCTAAAAGTGAAGACAGTACGAAATACTTTTGAATATCTTCGAGCCTTGATAGATCCAGGGTCTCAAGCTACATTTATTTCCGAACGAAGTGTTCAGCTACTGGGAACTCCTAAATTCAAAGTACAAGTCCAAATATCTGGCATGGCTGAAACCAACGCAGGTGTATCCACGAATAAGGTGCACCTAGAACTACAACCAAGATTCCCATCAAACTTTAAATTAAGCTGCGAGGCATTAGTGTTATCATCACTTACTAAATGGTTACCAGAGAATCGAACATGTGTCACTCCAAAACACATTGAGACCACCTGGAAAAATACAATACTAGCTGATCCAACTTTCGACAGACCTGGGCCTATTGATATAATCATAGGTGCAGACTACTTTTCTGAAATCATTCTTGAAGGCATTAAGAAGAATGACGGTCTTCTTGCACAAAACACTTCATTCGGATGGATCCTTTCAGGAAAAATCAATCCAAATGTTATTTCACTAACAGCGCAAGTTCGAATTGATGAACAACTGAAACGCTTCTGGGAACTTGAAGACACTAACGAAACCTCACTGAGTATGGAGGACGAACAGTGCGAACATTTCTTCGAACAAACCACACAAAGATCTCCAGACGGAAGATACACAGTTACTCTACCATTTAAAGAAATGGAGAGTAAATTGGGAAAATCGAAACCAAGAGCGCTTGCTAGGTTTTTCCAACTTGAAAAACGACTAGAAAAAGACGCAAACTTAAGGATGGAGTACAACAAATTCATGAAGGAGTACTTAGATCTGGGCCACATGAGACTTGTGGAAAATAGCAGCGAGATTCGTCCCACGGAAGAAGCATACTACATGCCACATCAAGCAGTTATTCGGGAAGAGAGTACAACAACAAAAGTAAGAGTCGTATTCGATGCATCTACTAAAACAGACTCGGGTATTAGCTTAAACGACTTGATGGTAACAGGAACCCGACTTCAGCAGGACCTAGATCAAATTCTTCTGAGATGGCGAACCCATAAATACGTAATATCTGCCGATATCGAGAAAATGTTCAGGCAGATAAAAGTCAACGAAGAAGATCAACCGTACCAGCGTATCGTTTGGCGATTTTCACCTGAAGAACAAGTTAAGGACTACGAACTAACAACAGTAACTTATGGGACACGGTCTGCTCCATATTTAGCTGTCAGGACTTTGCAACAACTTGCAAAGGATGAAGAAAAATATCATAACGTAGCTGCCAAAATAATTTTAAACGATTTTTATGTCGACGATCTTTTTACTGGAGCACATACCAAAGAATACGCAAAATCCATTCGCGCCGAACTAACCCACGTGCTCGAAAAAGGTGGATTCAACTTAAGGAAATGGAAAACAAATGACAGATCCATTCTTGAAGACCTCCCAGCGGGATCTCGAGACACTTCGAATTTCGAGATATCTGATGAAGAATCGACAAAGACGCTAGGAATATACTGGAACCAGAAAACGGATAATTTTCATTTTAAAGTCAAACTAAATAACTACAACGCGACACCCACTAAACGAGATATACTCTCTGAAATTTCAAAAATCTATGATCCTCTTGGATGGTTACAACCAATCATCATAACTGCAAAGATAATGTTACAGGATCTTTGGAAAGCAAATTACAACTGGGACCAACCACTTGAACCTGAAATTGCATCCAAGTGGGTTGAATTCAGAAACGAACTTCCAGCAATCGAGCGAATTAAAATTCCCCGATGGATACACTATGAACCAAGCAGATGCAGTTACGAAATACATGCATTTTGTGACGCTTCCGAAAAGGCTTATGGCGCTGCAATATATTTTAAAGCATTATTTGAAAGCGGAAAATGCTTTGTGTCTTTATTAACCGCAAAGACCAGGGTAGCACCGTTGAAAAAAATTACATTACCAAGGCTTGAATTGTGCGGTGCCGTGTTGCTTTCACAATTACTAAAGAAATCTCTTGAAGCACTACAATTAAAGAAATATGATGTCTTTGCATGGACGGATTCCACAATCGCACTGGCATGGATTAAGAGCAGGCGTCCTGAACAATGGAAAACTTTCGTAGCGCATCGTGTAAACACGATAAACGAATCTCTCGATCCATCTTGTTGGAGGCACGTTCAGGGGACGGAGAATCCAGCAGACCTAACAACCCGCGGAGTTCAACCTTATGTTCTACAATACAGCAGCAAATGGTGGGAAGGACCATCTTGGCTTAAAGGACCACAGGAATTTTGGCCGAGTTCTCCAGTCGTTGCTGAAACTACAGAGGAGCTTCGTAAGAAAGTAACTGTTTTGACCACTATAGTAAATGAACACAACTTCGATCTTGTCCATCGATACTCTTCATTTCAAAAACTTGTACGAGTTACAATGACCATCAACGGATTTATAGCAAGGTGCAAAGGCAGAAAAGAAAAAAGCGACGTTCACAAGGCATTACGCAAAATAGCACTAATAACACAAAAAGAAGCTTTTCCTGAAGAATTAAAATGTTTAAGGAACGGGAAACAATTAAAACCAAAGAGCCGACTTCTATCACTATCACCAATATTGGACGATCAGGGACTACTGAGAGTTGGAGACCGTCTACAAAATTCCCAGCTGACTTACAACGAAAAACATCCGATCATATTACCGCACGACCATAGTGTAACATCATTAATCATCAGCGATGCACACAACACGATTTTACATGCAGGAATCGACGCAACAATAGCATACATCCGAAGGAAATACTGGGTGATAGGAGTTCGAAGCAAGGTACGACAAGCAATCAAAAAATGCGTCAAATGTGCTCGTATTAATGCTCAAACACAAACACAAATTATGGGAAACTTGCCTGCAGTAAGAGTTACACCGTCGAGACCATTTGCGAACACAGGAGTGGACTACGCTGGCCCTATTCAAATTCGGACCACTTTCGGAAGAGGACATAAGTCATATAAGGGATACATTGCCGTTTTTGTATGTCTAGCGACAAGGGCGATACATTTGGAAGCTGTTTCTAATCTGACAACACAAGCATTCATGGCGGCTTTTAAGCGATTCACATCTCGAAGAGGATCTCCCCAGAACATCTACAGTGATAACGGAACAACATTTCATGGAGCCAACAAACTACTGGACCATGATATAAGAAAAGCTGTAAAAGAAGTTAATTCCGAAGTTTCCAGTCTGGCATCAAAAGGCGTTACTTGGCACTTTATCCCACCGGCAGCCCCTCACTTTGGAGGAATATGGGAGGCCGGAGTAAAATCAGTCAAACATCATTTAAAAAGGGTAATTAGCGAATCAACGTTAACATTTGAGGAATTGTCTACACTACTTTATCAGATAGAAGCATGCCTCAACTCGCGACCTCTATACCAGGTTAAAAGTGACCCTGAAGGTAGCATACCATTAACACCGGCACATCTTTTGCATGGACACGCAATTACTTCTCCACCAGAAGAAGACTTGACAGACACCAATATCTCCATAACGAGTCGATGGAAGCACATACAAAAAATGAGCCAAGACTTCTGGAAAACATGGCACACAGAATACTTGTCGACCCTCCAACAAAAACACAAATGGCAACTCACGAACAACAGTCTACAACCTGGCCAAATTGTGTTAATAAAGGACGAATCAAGTCCACCAACAAGATGGCCTCTTGCTAGAATATCAGCAGTTCATCCAGGTTCAGACAATATTGTTCGCGTCGTTACAGTAACATGCCCAGGAGGACGACAATTCACTCGACCAATCGTCAAGATATGTCCACTACCCATCGAAAATTCTGACACAACTAACGACTCTCAATGCGAAGCTAGAACAACGGCTCAACCTAGTTCAACACTTGCAGAGAAGGGAAAGGTTAATCGTAAGAGGTCTAATCGTATAGCTCCCATTAGCGAGACTTGGTGCGACTACATAAAAAAGAAGTTCAAGGGTACCGATAAACCAACTGAAGCTGCCAATAAACCCAGTCGAATGGCTAATCTCATTCTCACCAGCTTGCTAGTATTATCCACAATTAATGGGGGCCAGGCGCAATCACAATATTCGATCACTCATCCTGAACCTGGTCTCTATATCGAAGAGATTGGGAAAACACAAATTAAGAGAGGCACCTTAAAATTTGACGTATCCATACCTTTTAATGCAACGCTTGAAAAGTTGCAGTTGGATTCCGTATATGAAAAAATGAAACAAGCATGCACAAAGGCATACAAGTATTCCGAGCAGACACAATGTCCAACACTTCTGGAACATCTCAAGAACAAAAGGGAAACGCTTCAATACGATCTCGACCTTTTGAAGGAAACACCATATCATCGAGTGAAGAGAGGAGTATTTGGGAAACTACTGCAATCCGTGTTTGGGGTGAACGACGAAGTCTACACCGACATCCAGGATCTTCAACAAAATCAGCAAATCTTGCACGAGACGTTCCAGCAACAAGGAAATATTCTTCTAACCACCACAAAGAAATTGAACGAGTTCGGAAGCCAAACAACTAAACGAATAAATATGATTGCAGAGAAAGTAAATCAAATCTCGAACGAAATACAACAGGAAGGAGTGTTTACGAGAATCGACCGCAACGCAGTAAAAATTCAGGTTCTAACTGCTTATGACATCGCTATAGATATATTAAACGAAAAGCAAGTAAAGTATCATCAACTGACGGCAGCCGTATCTGGACACGGACAACTTTATAATTTCATCTCACCTGGAAAATTAAACGAAATAATTACGTCCACTAAAGCCCAGCTGCCTTCTTATCTAACCATCCTAAAAGAAGCGGATAAACACATCTCGGTAACGGTGAACACAACTGACATCATAATAAGTGGAAAATTACACATTACGGAAACAACGAAATACGACACGATTAAACCAACAGCAATTCCACAACCCTTGGGAAACTGCGCTTATCTAAGTTTGATGATTTCCAACAAAATTCTGGCTATAAATTACAACACTCAAAAATATTTTGAACTAACTGAATCTGAATTCCAGGACTGTATCCCATTGCAATCTGGGTTGCGTCTTTGCTCACCGCAGATCATCAACGACATAGAAAATCAACCAAACTGCATAATAAACACCATCTACCACCGGGAAAACACAGTTAAATGTCCAACAAGCAAGTTTGAAAAAAATGGCCTACTGTGGAAGCACCTTTTCCTCGCCAGTACCTGGCTCTTCCTGACTGACCAACAAATAACCGCAGGAATTCTGTGCAACGGAAATCGCGAAGACGTTTTACTTGAAGGAGTTGGTTTACTAAAAGTTCTCCCAAACTGTTACATTCAAACCAAACAGAACATCATTCTTGCCAATCTTAGCAGCAGTGTGAAAATCAAGGAGACTTTCATCAAGCCAGTAGCATTGCAGATAGACGACAACACGGAAACTGCGATTCAAAAAACAAGTAACTCAGTCCTCTCCACATCCGACACCTGGTTCAACATTGCGTCCAAGGTCACCACAACGAAGCGCCCCATATGGGAAACCATTGGTCATCACACCGCTACGGCTACTGGGTCAATTATTTTTACCATCGCTGCAATTTTCCTGCTATGGAAATTCCGGAAGGTTTTGCATATCAATCGGAAGCGACCTGAGCCAGCAGATTTTATTTTGCGCGAAATAACAACCGAGCCACCAATACCGCGCCCTCGAAAATCTGTTTTGCGGTCCCCCAGAATGTTCACGTGACTGTGAACAGAGTTAAGAAACACCATAACATACTTTTTTTTTAACACAACATACTTTTTAACTGACATGCTTATTGCAATTTATGTAATTGACATACTTCAATTCTTATTGTAACACATTTGTAAATCGACACAATTTAATTCATTTTTTTGTAAACGTTGACAATTTTGTTTGATATAAATTTCTGTGATTAATTTCAATAAACCAGTTCAGTTCAAGCATTATACCTATACATGTTATCATTTTAATACCTTACTGATAATATTGATTGGTAACACCCTTTTATGGATCATACATAGGTAAGCTTAGCTTTTGGTTGGTGAAAATCCGAGAAAATTCAAACCTTTTTTTAATATTTTCCTTATAACTTCAAACTGTTACCTCAAACCGAGAAATTGTATCGGGCGTAAATTAAAGAACCTTAAATTATATGTCGAATGCACTACTCAAAGTCGAGTTTCGGTTCAGCAGTATAGTCCAAACCGGTAGTCACAAAATAACAGTTGTTGAGGCTTAGAAGGAAATCACATTTTATCAACTTTCGAGCTTACAGATCTTTGAAACGGATGCTCCAAATGAAAAACTGAAAAATCAAAAGATGAAGATAATTTTATTTCAAGTCTAAGGTGTTCAATATTTTCAATTAGACCCATTTTTAGTGTGACTGTGAGCAAAAATGTTAAGCGATTTCAGCGTTAATAGCTTAATATCTCGGTAAATATAACAGCTAGAGGTTTCGTTTTAGTCTTAAATTATAAATAATTTACTCCAGGTTAAGAAAGCCTCACTACTCCTTATAACAGACTAATTTAAAATATTCGGCTAGTTTGTCTTCACGCGAATACCTTCGTTGCGACTTATGGTTCATTTGCTACTTTGAAATTAGTAGTAAAACTTGTTCCGATTTCATTGTTCTTATGAGAGGTACATGAACTAGTGGGCCGATTTCAACCAAATTTAGAAGCGTGATTTGGCAGTCAATATGATTGAAATGAAATGAAATTCGGCAAAGATATCGTCACAAATAAAAAAGTTTTTCTAACAAAAACTTGCTTTTGGAACGGTCGTTCCTATGACAATGACAGCTGTATGGGTGTATGATAGAGTAGTCTGATTTCAACAAAATTTGGGAATGTGATTTCAATAAAGATATTATTGATTAGTGTGAAATTTGAAAACGATATCTGTAGAAATAAAAAAAATTTTGTCATGAAGATGAATTTTTGGACCGGTCGTTCCTATGGCAGCTATATGACGTAGTCCGATTCCGTTGGTTCCGACATATTTACATCGTGCAATAAAAAGAAAGCCTTCTCCAAAATTTCAGCTCGATAGCTTTAAAACTGAGGGACTAGTTTGCATAGAAACAGACAGACAGACGGACAGACGGAAAAAGCTTAATCGAATCGTCTCATCATACTGACCAAGAATATATATACTATAGTTTATATTGTCGGAGATGCTTCCTTTTATGCGTTGCAAACTTCATACTCAATTGCCCTAACCCCTTGTGGGGCATAGCGCGTCAACTGTTCCATGAGGCCCAGTTGACGTTTCGTTGACATAAATTGGTTTCAGAGAATGAAGTTGCATGCATGCACCTCCTGCACATCCATGGCCACGAACGTCGTCGTGGACGGGATTCGAACCCGAAACGCCGGTAGTCAAACATGAGACTGATGCCTCAACACACTTCGCTAACGGTATACCCTACCACATCCGTGAAAGGTATAAAAAACAGGATAAGCCAAACAATCAAGCAATTTTTGCATAATGGCGGCGTCGGCGGCAGCATTTTAAGCTTTGCAAAATCGCCGACTTTAGTTTAATTAAATAAATTAAAAATTAAATTAATAATTAAAACGCAGTAACTGATAAACTACACCAGGCAGAACACTAAAAAAAAAATTAAATAAAAATTTGTGCACAATCAAAATCTTCCTATTTTATCTTATTATATCTCGAGTTTTCACCAGCACATCATTAATTTATTAGAAAGAAAAAATCCCAGTTTTGTAGTAAAAACAAGTTATGATACCCTTCACGCGAAGCATGGTGCATTTGCCACTTTGAAATTAGTAGTAAAACTTGTTCCGATTTCACTGTTCCTATGAGAGGTATATGAAATAGTAGGCCGATTTCAACTAAATTTAGAAACTTGGTTTAGCAGTGAATATCATTGAATAATATGAAATTTGGTAAAGATATCTTTAGAAATAAAAAAGTTTTTCTAACAAAAACTTGCTCTTGGAACGGTTGTTGCGAACCACGGCTCTGTGTCGAGCCTCCGTCACTGCAACAAGAAATTAATTTTGACCAGAACACCATCTGACTTGGTGGCATATGACCTAGGTCAGCGAAATGGCGTGGGCTTTGTGTCAGTGCATCCTGGTCCTTGCAAAGCCACCTTAATAGAACATAAAAAAAACTAGGGAAGGATTAGGAGGAAGAAAGGAATGTGTCCATCCTTCGGGACACGGAAGAACCCCAAATTGAGGACACAAAATTATTTAAACATTATAATTGGTTTATTTCCGATTAAGAAAAGAAAATTAATAAAAAAAATCAATAATAAAAACAAACTTTAAATAACTTCAGTGAGGTGAAAATGAAAATTTAAATGAAAGTGTAGGTATGTATGAAGAGAAGCAAATAAAAAATTAACAAAAAAAGGTGAATCAAAGAATAGAAAAACTGTCAACTTACTGTAAATTCCCACGACGAACGATCGATCGCCCCTCGCAGGATGTTCAATATCACTAAAATCAATGGTTTTAAATTAATGCAATAAAATCGTTAAAATAGGAATAAATGTAGGTGCAAACAATCCAACTGTCCGTTAAAACGTATCGATTTCAAATTCTTCAAGTCCTCCTATGATTATTATTATGATTTCCAAATTCGCCACGTTGTTTCACTTGACACTCAATATCTTCAGTTTATCAACTAATCAACAGCAGTTCTATTTCATTTTTTTTTCACGGTATAAATATTCAAATCCAAAATCAAATAATCATAATTTCTCAGCGTAATATCGAAAACGTAAGTTTTTTTTTTGTTCACGGCCGTGTGTCGTCAACATACACGTTGAAAAGTCACTTGTAAATTCTTTTTATTGTTTCCGAACGGCCAAATCCATCCAAAAGAACTTTTTTCTTTCCTTTTTTTTTCAACACAACCAACAAATTGACGTTCTCAAGCAAAATAGTTTCTTTTCCACTTTTTCACAGAACTTTCTTCACTTCTTTCACAACTTATTATTATTATATTATGTTATATTATAGTATATTATTATTAAAATATATTATTATCGTCAATCATTCCAAAATTAAATTCAATCTTCAACTCCATCAAAAAAAAAAAATCAAAACCAAAAAAAAGTCCAACCGTCCTCCACTATCGACAATCCGTCCTCTTTTCTATCCCCAAATCCCTCTCCCCCATCAATCCACGTATTTATATTTTCCACCCAAAAGCGATCCTCCGCAATTCAACGGACCTCCCCACATCCAAATGCCTATCAAAAAAATGCACATCGCCGGGTCATCGATCGAGATCCCGATCCATCCACACGTCGATGACATTGTCGCCAACAACACAAGATACGCCGCCGCACAGTGTTTCAAAGTCGAGTAAAAAGTGGCGAAATATCAAGGAGGTGTTGGATTCGACTGAAAATTCGTGTACGGGGGTTTTTAAGGGTGCTGATAATAAATCTGGAAACCAAATTTCAAAATTCAAAATAACGGATATCTTTTCCAGGAAAATAGTCAAATTCAATTTAAAATAAATAAATACATACATAGCAAAGATTTCGAGTAGCTTAATTCAATTTATTATTATAAATATACAGTACAAGATACTTAAGGACAGATGTCATGACAATTCATTTATTAGGACTCGTCGGTAAAGATAGTTTTAGCGATTCAGTAAGTCGATACGCTCCAATCATTATTATCAGCACATGGAGAACCATCGGAAGACATCAACATTTTTATTGCTTCATGCGATAAGCTTTTGTTTCTTTTGGGTGCTATTTTCCTTGCGCTAGACACAACAGGATCTGAAGATACCATTAGCCAGTGAAACACGTCCTCCATAGTTTATTCGCGTGATGATGTTATTTAATTTTTTTCTCACCATAATAGTAATAGCTGTATTTAGCCAACCTGCATTACTTTTATAAAATTTTGCAGTTGTTCTTTTAGCCAATTGCCATTTTGATCTTATTCTGCTCACAAGCCTTTTTAATGAGGGTTGCTCATTTGGGTGAATTTCGAAGGGAATTCCAGTCTTTGAAAGCAATTTGTTTTCCACATTTGCAAGTATCTCATTCGCAGTTAATTGCAAGTCGCCCTTAATCATCTGGAAAAACTCCTTTCGAGTACATACTACTTGCCCGGTATCTGATCCTTCATATTTGAAAGTCAAATAATGTAAATAAAACATAAAAATAATAAATTTATAAAATTAATACGAAATTCCTTTTGGGTTGATTGCAATTGCCAGAGGCAGATAGGGGCAGCTGATTTTCAAAACATTCGATAGAAAACAATATTACCTAGCTACCCCATCCGGAAAAAAAGCTGCCAAAGCCCGCCCGAAAAGTATAATCCTACTATACGACACATTTAATTGAAAACCGAATATAAAAAACGTCAATGTTCAAACATTTTTTTCGTACGGGTAAAAAAAGGCACAGAGAAAGTAACATATATTTAAGTTCTACATACCTTTAGCAATACCCTCCATCACGCCGCATAAAAATCGGGCACACCAATCACAAATTATTCAATTTAAAAAACTATCAAATTTTCGACCGACTGCAATTGCCGTATTTTCTTCCGATAGCGTCAACTTTGAAGCTATACACTAGAGCCGTTACACGACTTACGAGTCCGGCCTTTTGGCAAAGAGTGCGGCAAACTCTCCACTTCAATATTGTATGGATATTAACACAATACAAAAATATCAATTTTTTGGATTTTGTCACAGTTTTCTGGATTCTGAAACACTGTGCGCCGGCCGACTCAACATCATAGCATCAGCATAGATTTTGAACTGTGCATGGACATCGTTTGATCTATGCTGTTACTATTGCTATGTATGTGGCCGGTCAGCTGTACGTTGTCAACGACAACTAGGCATACGCATTGTTGGCTGGTCAGATTAGCCGAATTAGCCCGGGCCACACCTATCCGATCTTACTCGGATCATACTCCGATCATGCAGTCGAACTAGTGTATGAGAAGGAAATGGTATTGGGTTTCGAACGGAGTATGATTGGACGCGTATCAGAAAAGTATGAACTAAAGCCCGGGCCACAACGCGTCCGAAATCCCATATCATTTCCCTCTCAAATACTCGTCCAACTGTATGATCGGATAGGTGTGTCCCTGGCATTATTGTGCAACATACTTTGTGCGTATGCATAGCGAATGCTGCAAGATAATTTCGGCTAAACAGTGGTTCGCAACACGGTCGTTCCTATGACAGCTACATACATATATGATAGAGTAGTTCAATTTCAACCAAACTCAGGAATCTGATTTGACTAAAAATATTATTGACTAGTGTGAAATTTGAAAAATATATGTATTTTTAGAAACAAAGACGAATTTTTGGACCGGTCGTTACTATGGCACCTATATGACGTAGTGGTCCGATTTCATTGGTTCCGACATATTTACAGCGTGCAATAGAAAGATGGCTTTGTACAAAATTTCAGCTTGATAGTTTTTAAACTGAGGGACTAGTTTGCATAGAAACAGAGAGACAGACGGACAGACAGACGGACTTTCCCTCTGTCCGGACAAAACTTAATCGACTCGTCTCATCGTACTGACCAAGAATATGTATAGTTTACATGGTCAGAGATGCTTCCTTCTGTGCGTTGCAAACTTCATGACAAAGTTAATATACCCTATCACCTCCGTGAAGGGTATAAAAATGGTGATAATTTTATGTAATCCTAATTTTAATTTTATTGAAGAAAAATAATTTTAAATTTATTGAAAAAAAAACACACATATCTTAATTTTCCAAAGCTAAAGAATGAAACAGCAATAGCAGCAGCAGCTTTCAATGTTCTTAGGATATTATGTAACATCCGATGTACATATGCAGTAGTGATACTGGTCACATGACTATTCTGAAACAAATTGCTGACATACAGTTCTGCCTGAGATCAGATTGGATGACAACGGAGTTATGTTTCGGTAATAAATTCATAGCTCTAATCCCATATCGCTTGGTATGGAAAATGTCAATCTCTGCCCAGATCCCAGGTGTATCATGCGGTACACCGCTGGGGTTAAATCTGAACAGGGAGTTGGTGCGGGCATCTTTGGACCCAACACATGGGTAAATGACCTAGCGTTTTTGAAGCCGATATCCATGCAATTGTGGTGTGCGCTAGGGTAATTCTGGTAGACAGTAGAGGTCTGCGCTAGGGTATTCTGGTAGACAATAGGCAGGCAGCCATTAAGGGTCTCTCTTCACAAAGGCTCTCTTCAAACTGAAATAGTGTCATGAACTTCTCCAATTTCTGTCGACCGTCAACCAAATATTTTTGTATTGAGTGCCAAGTCACCGTGGCATTGAGGGAAATAAAGTAGCGGATGCACTTACAAGGCAAGGCTCATCACCAAATTAGCAATCATAACGGATTGATGTAAAAGGGTACTGGGACAACCTTACCGGACTGCGGCCATCAAAGGAGTTGATGAGACCCTTCAACTACGTAGATACCATCCACATGATTAGAGCCATCCTAAGACTATTTGTGGGCTACCTGTCGGGCCACCACTGGGTGAGATTTCATCTAAGCAAGATGGGTGTGTCTAACGAGACGGAGTGTCGTCTTGGAGGGCGTTGAGACCACATGTCACATTTTATGTGTAAGCCCGGCGATTGCGTGGATGTGCTATATGCTCATCGGTCTGGTATGACGTACAATTTTGAAAAGGTTTAACTAAGATATATAATGCCCAGAATTGAATGTTTCTCCGAAATGACAAATTAAAGAGTTTACTTCATATGGAATCGAAAAAAAAATCTAATGGCCTTCTAGGCCAGTCAAATTAAATATTATTAATAATAATTTGGGAAAGATCTGGAAATAATTTTAATCTCTTCTATAGATACTGAGTACATAAATACTGAGTTTGCACGGTCGTAGAAGGTGAGCTTAACTTTTGGAGGGCGAAAATCCGAGAAATTTGAGCCCTTTTTTTAATATTATCGTTATAAATTCTAAACGGTACCTCGGGTCGAAAAACCTTGCAGGTGTAAATTAAAGACCGTTAAATTCTGCGTTCAATGCACTACTCAAAGTTGAAATTCGGTTCAGTAGCGTAGTCAAAATCATAGTCAAAAAATGACAATTTTCGAGGCTCCCGAGAAAAATCACACTTTTTCACTTTTCAAGCTCACAGATCTTTGCAACGGATCCTCCAAATGGAAAAGCTTGTCTGCAAAAGTTGGGGACAATTGGATTGTGAGCCTAACGTGGTCAATATTTTTCAATTCGGGGCATTTTTAGAGTAGCTATGACCAAAAGTTCAAAAATGCTTGTTCATCGATTTATGCCTTAAAAGCTCTATCTCGGTAAGTATAACAGCTAGAAGTTTGATTTTAGTCTCAAATTATAGATAAATTACTACAGTTAAATAAAGTTTTACAAGATTTTTTGTGAGACCAATTTAGGAGATACTAAAGAGAAACAGGACAAGCCAAACAATTAGGCACATTTTCAACATGGTGGCGGGGTCCGTGGTGTTAAGGGGAAATAGAAAACTCGAATTTTTAAGCAATGTAGCAATTCAAACAATATATCAAAAATCGAAAGTACCCTAAGTAAAGCAACCAGTGTTATCACATTTTGACTGACCAAAGTATTTTAATCTTTGCGGAATCACCGACTTTTTTTTTTAATAAAAACGCAATTACTCAAAAGCTATACCCGCAAGCATATTCTAGTAAAGAGTAAATCGCAGGTATTATCTTACCCTAAAAACAGAAAATAGCCTGTAGAAATCAGATAAACTGTTTATTAGATATAGCTCGAAAAACAAGAAGGATATGTAGCCCACGATCAACATTTTGCTGTTCTATCTTATTTTTCTCGAGTTTTCATTTATATATTTTACTAATTTTACCAAAAATAAAAACTTCCTGTTTTGTTGTAAGCAATTTGTTTTAACATTATATAATACTAATTTTTAAATTTCGAGTCATTTACAGCCCTTTAATTAAAAAAATAAATAATTTGTTCACACTTTTTTTATTTTATTTTCCAAGGTCATATCTAATTAACAGTTTATCTGATTTCTACAGGATATTTTCTGTTTTTAGGGTAAGATATTACCTGCGATTCACTCTTTACTAAAATATGCTAGCGGGTATAGTTTTTGAGTAATTTCGTTTTTACCATATTTAAAAAAAAAGTCGGTGATTTTGCAAAGGTTAAATTACTTTGGTCAGTCAAATTGTTATAACACTGGTTGCTTTAATTATTGTAGTTTCGATTTTTGATATATTGTTTGAGTTGCTACATTGCTTAAAATTCGAGTTTTCTATACCCCCCCTCCTAACACCACGGACCTCGCCACCATGCTGAAAATGTGCCTAATTGTTTGGCTTGTCCTGTCTCTTTTTAGTATATCCTTAATTGGTCTCACAAAAAATCTTGTAAGACTTTATTTAACTGTAGTAATTTATCTACAATTTGAGACTAAAATCAAACTTCTAGCTGTTATATTTTACTTACCGAGATACAGCTTTTTAGGCATAAATCGATGAGCATTCATTTTTGAGCTTTTGATCATAGCTACTTTAAAAATGGCCTGAATTGAAAAATGTTGGCCACGGTAGGCTCACAATCACATTGTCCCCAACTTTTACAGACAAGCTTTTCCATTTGGAGGATCCGTTGCAAAGATCTGTGAGCTTGAAAAGTGAAAAAGTGTGATTTTTCTCGGGAGCCTCGAAAATTGTCATTTTTTGACTATCGATTTTGACTACGCTGCTGAACCGAATTTCAACTTTGAGCAGTGAATTGAACGCAGAATTCAACGGTCTTTAATTTACACTTACAATGTTTTTAGATCCGGGGCACCGTTTAGAATTTATAACGATAATATTAAAAAAAAAAAAGGGCTCAAATTTCTCGGATTTTCGCTCTCCAAAAGTTAAGCTCACCTTCTACGACCGTGCAAACTCAGTTTTTATGTACTCAGTATCTATAGAAGGGATTAAAATATTTCCAGATATTTCCCTCATTATTATTAAAAAGCCCCTAAATTGGCTTAATTTGACTTACTCCGGGGAATAGAGTCTGAAAAGGTAACCTTACCTTGCAAAAGGTTCAGTAGTTCTAATTTTTTGATATGTTATATAGACCAGTCCCGTAGTCAAGAAGCCAAGTTTCTGACCTCCCACCCCCTGTGCGTTCCCTGTGGCACCCCTAAAACCGACAAATTTCCGGTCATTTTTAACTTTATTGCACATATCTTTTTAATTGTGAATCCTAGCGGAAAAGTTCCTACCAGAAAGTTATAGAGTATCAAATTTCCAATAAGTTTGGTGGACGAAGTTTTTCCGTGAAGCTACTATCTTAAGAGATACGAGCTGTCAAAATTGCACATTTTTTACAAAAACTATACGTTTTTGATTGTTTTGTCGGTATGCGTAAGGGTACAAAATCGTCCCTGTATACAGCATTTTCACCATTACCACAACCAACCGAACTTCTACCCAATCGAACTGCAGTCGCAGAAGGTGGATTCCTTCTCCACAAGGTCATATGGAATAGGATTGACAGTTTCAATGAAATTTGCAAAAGGTATGTGAAATTCATTCGTGATCATTACGGAGCAAACGTTATGGTAATTTTTGGTGGTTATCCCCTGGATCCTGAGATGAGAGGTACAAGGTTCAGAAGGTGGAATGTGAACGCATCAATTGATGTAATTTTTGATGGAACAACAATCAATCAAGTGCCACAGGAAAAGTTCCTAGCGAACGAAAACAACAAACTTCGCTTTATTTCACTCCTGAAGGAGACACTCAATCAAAACAATATAAATGTGAAGCAAGCGATTAAAGATGCTGATGTACTTATTGTAACATCTGCAATAAGCCTTGCTGCAGAGTATGATGCTGTGAAGACCATCGGGGAGGACGTTGATTTGCTTGTTCTCACGACTTCTTTGGCTCAAGATTTCCCCATTTAATTCCGAAAGCCTGGAAGATGTGGTTCCCCTGACATTTTATTTATCACAGCATCCTATAAGTACGCAGCATCGCAAAATCTGCTTGTTCTTCACGCTTTGAGTGGGTGCGACACCACGTCCTCCCTGTTTAGAATTGGTAAAACCAAGTTTTGTACTTTGTTTGAAAACAAACCAACCCTGCATGAATTTGCAAATATCTTCTTCATCCTAACGCCAGTGTTTCGGCCATTTTTGAAGCAGGAGAGCGTATATTTCTCTTATGGGGGTGACACAACAAAAACATTAGAAGCTTTGCGATATCAACTATTCTCGAAGTCTGCTAAAGGTAACAAGTTGAATCTTTCAGAGATACCACCGACTCAGGATGCAGCTATGTACCACATCTTTCGGACTTATCACCAAGTTCAGACATGGCAGAGCCAAATTAAAAACCCTCTGGACTGGGGATGGAGAAGGGGCAGCCAAAGACTTGCTCCTATCAAAACCACCAGAGATCCAGCTCCTCAATCTATCCTGAATGAAATGCATTTCATCTAAGTGCAAAAAAGGCTGCACTAAGGCCTGTAGTTGCAGAAAGAGCGGTCTAAGTTGCTCCGTAATTTGCAAAAACTGTTGTGGACAAAGCTGTAGCAACAAAGCGGACATAATAATTAATGATTATGAAGATGATCCAACTGAACTACTTGTTGAAGAAGTCAACGAGGAACAAGCTGAGACTTCAAAACCCCACAGAAATAAGCGGATGAAAATATAAGTTTCCCTAATTATTGCTTAATTGAAACTATACAATAATAATACAGATATTATTAAATACTATTCAAGATAACTTTCTCTATGAAAACGTGCCGTTTTCGGTATAATAGAACAGAAAAAAACAACAAAACCATCGAAAACGTATAGTTTTTACAAAAAAATGTGCAACTTTGACAGCTCGTAATTCTTAAGATAACAGCTTGACAGAAAAATTTAATCAATCAAATTTATAGGAAATTTGGTGCTCTATAACTTTCTGGTAGAAAGTTTTTTGCTAGGATTCAAAATTAAAAAGATATGTGCAATAAAGTGAAAAATAGTCGGAAATTTGTCGGTTTTAGGGGTGCCACAGGGAACGCACAGGGGGTGGAAGGTCAGAAACTTGGATTCTTAACTACGGGACCGGCTTATATAACATATCAAAAAATTAGAACTACTGAACCTTTTGCAAGGCAGTATGCCTTTATTCCCCGGGCTAACTGGCCTATTCTTAAAATTTTACTTTTTAAGTTTACCTTACATTTGCGGATAACATTGCCAACAATCATTATATTGGGAAATCTAGCAATTTGAGAATGTCGCTTTCTTTCTCCGATTACGAAACACTTATCACACTGCGAATAAGGAATCGGGCACCAGTTGCAGAATTGGCTGATCAGTTCATCGAATGAGTCCAAGCCATATATAAGTTAACACCTGACTCCCCATATTTCAACTTTTAACACCATTTCCAACATGGACATTTCACCCAGCATGTGCCAATGCAACCTGCACGAGCACCTGAGCAAGCAGGTAATTTCACCTCCTAATTGATCGTTGGACTTCCGCTGTTCTGCTGACGACCGCAAACACGTGAAACGCTAGTGCTAGGTGTAATTTTAAGTAATATTGTAAAACCAGCTCAGTGGTATTCAGACCACCGTTCAAGTAATAAACAAATTATTTTTTTTTTATTTGAAATACATACCTTGTCGGTTTTAATTGGCGCCCGAGCAGGGACCGCGTGAAAGATCTAACAAAGAATCGTCCAAAAAACGTTTAAGTATCTGTGAAAGTCTGTATCGCGAACGAGTAACGATCAAACGTAAAAGGCTCGGTTCCCTCGCGTAAGTCGTCCGATTAGCTAACTACTAGAACGAAAGGCTCGATTTCACGCGCGTTACTATTCGAAAGTAAATACGAAAGAATTAGTAACAAAGGATCTACAGACGCGGTTCCTACCATCCAAGAGGAAACGAGGCCCCCGAGTATTCACCACGTGAGCAGCCGCCTCCAGGATGCAATTAGTTTTAGTTATATTTCCATTGTAAGTGAAAGTTTAAATAAAAAGTGCCAAAAGGAATATTTGTGATATTAAGGAATTTCAAAGAAATAAGAGTAACGTAAAATTAAATTTACTATCGTATTTGTTTTTTAAAATAAGTACTACGGTGTTGGTAACAATTTCAATATCTTCCATTGCAAGTGTTTAAGTGTTTGCTGTTTATTAAAACAAAATTGGTTCAAAGAGAAGAAAACCAGTTAAGGTCATTGACTGAGTAAGTAAAAAATTTTTTTCCTTTATTTGAGATAGTTCAAAACTGGCCCGAAACGAAAACCTCATCCGACCCCCACGGCTATTAGCAGGGGAAAATCCTCCAAATCCAAACAATCCCGCTGAAGCAGCTCACTTGAACCAATTTTAGGTGGAGTCCTTAATAAGGGACGTGTTACTGAGAGAATGCCCTCGTATACTTCAGCAAGTATTGAATCCTGGAATAGATCCTAATGAAGGAGGAGATCAATTTATTAATGAGGATCAAATAGGTAACATTGCGGAAATGGATCACATTCCCGACGTAATTAGGGAATTTTCAGGACAACCAGGAGAGTTTAGCTCCTGGCGAAAAAGTGTTGAGAGGGTGTTAAAACTCTACGATCATCCGAAGGGTTCTCCAAAATACTACGGTATTTTGAACTTGGTCTGCAATAAAATCGTAGGCCAAGCAGATGCCGTCTTGGAGTCTTATAATACTCCACTTAACTGGGAGCAGATGCGTCGCTGTTTGACTCTGTATTACTCTGATAAGAGGGATATTAATACACTGGAATACCAGATGAACTCTTTGGTACAGGGTACCAATAGCATTCAAGGATTTTATCAGGAGGTGTACCACCACCTGTCATTGATATTACAATAGATAAGATATCCAGTATGGATATGGGTCCAGAAGCAACGAATATAATGGTGCAAACTTTTAGAAATAAAGCTCTAGATACCTTCATTCGTGGTCTAATTGGGGATTTGCCACATCTACTAACAATGCGGGAACCGGTCGATCTCCCACATGCATTACGATTGTGCTTGAAACAGGTCAACATTAACTATCGGATTAATTACGCACAGGATAGTAATTTCATGGCAATACGGGACCAATTATTCCACCAAAGCCTAGAAATGTCCAACAAGTACCCATACCAGCCCCGCGAAACTTCCGCCAACAAGCTCCTAGACAATTTTTCCCAACAACGACACCAAACCAAGTTGGTTTTACCCCAAGGCCTAGTTACAATCCAAATTACAATATGCCCACCTACCAGTCTAATAAATTCAACCAAGCCCCTTGCTTCTATCCGACTTCGAGACCACAATTACCACCAAAACCGCCAAATAGGCCAGAGCCTATGGAAGTAGACAATTCTGTTCGTTCAGTAAATATAAACTATCAAAATCAGCCTCAACCTAGACTTCAGTACTCCCAAAAAAAGATTTAATAGCCAACCTGCTAATCATCCCGCTAAACAACAACGTATGCATTTCACTCAAGGATCCAATCAGGATACTGAGAAGTCAGCATACCAGGAAGTAATATAGTCTGAACACCAAGACCAGGATCAGTCTTTAATTGATTATGTTCAATCTTCAGAGCTCGAATATGAACATTTTACATAATGGGAACCTGACACAGAGGAACATTCCGAACCCAACGAGGCTACTGACTTTAAAGACGCTCATTTTTTAGGCTAACGAGCTCTTCGCTCCCGTATTTCGAGTACCGAACGAAGAGCGGACGTGTAATGAAAATTCTGATAGATACCGGCTCTAATAAAAATTACATTCAACCGAGTTGTGTAAAGTTATGTATGTTTTCCTAATAAAAAACCTTTTCTAGCAAATTCTGTGAGTGGAAACATTGAGGTTACACATCATTCTTTCATTAACTTGTTTGGCCCCTCCACTCCATTTATGAAATTCTTTATTCTCCCTACGATAAAATCATTTCACGGCATACTCGGAAACGATAGCCTTAAGGAGTTACGAGCGGTAACACACACCTCTGAAGAACATTTTACTATTCTTAATGCCCTTCGAATCCCAATAAAGCAGAACACATCAGAAGCCGTTAATAATTTAGGAATACGAACAGAACACCTCTCAGAGGTACAAACTGACAAGCTCCTCGAAGTCCTGAACAGGTTTACAAATCTCTTTAGTGACCCGGATGAAAAGCTCACATATAGTACTATTGTCGAAGGTGAAATCCGAACAAATACAGATAGACCAGTATACTCCAAGTCATACCCATATCCCATGGCATTGAAACCTATCGTGGATCAGGAAATACAAAAACTCCTAAAGGATGGCATAATTCGAACATCCAGATCCCCGTATAATGCACCGGTCTGGGTCGTCCCGAAGAAATTGGACGCTTCGGGAGAAAAGAAATACAGACTAGTTATAGATTATCGGATGGTAAATGAGGTCACCATTCCCGATACATATCCCTTGCCTGAAATAAACGAAATCCTAGCAAACCTAGGACAGAATAATGTTTACACCGTTATAGATTTAAAGAGCAGTTTTCACCAAATCCCAATGAAACCTGGGGATATGAAAAAGACAGCCTTTTCTGTAAATCATGGTAAATTTGAATTTACCCGTCTACTGGTCTGAAAAATGGCCCACCCACATTCCAACGGGCAGTTGATGATGCTCTTCGGGAACATATTGGACACCGATGTCAACCATATATTGACGACATCATCATATACGGCAAAGACGAGGACGACGTACAAAATATGAGTATGGTATTTCAAACTCTTCAAAACGCTAATTTCAAAATACAAATGAACAAGTGTGAATTTCTAAAGAACGAAGTGGAATTCCTTGGGTTTATAGTCTCGGAAAAGGGTATCAAATCAAATCCAAAAAAAGTAAAACCCATAGTAAACTTTCCACCACCTACTACGCTGAAAGAACTCCGATCCCCTTTCCAAATTATTGGAAGCACGTATTTTCTGAACCTCAATATACCCGGGAGAACATCATTGGTATCTTCAAAAGATATTTAAATCCCAGCGCCATCAATGGTTTGAAAACAAACGAAGCCACTATGGGATTGATCCAAGAGATTAACCCCCTGTAGTTTCGCAACTACAAAATCCGCTATACCCAAAAAGAAGTTCAGAACGTCAAAGATGAATCCGAACAGGATGAAATAATAATAAAAGCTCTCACTAACATAGTTAAACAATGCACCGTCTGTTTAGAAAATAAATATGACAGGCACCCTAACAATCCGATCCTAAGGCCAACTCCTATACCCGAATTCCCGGGACATACGGTTCATATTGATATCTATTCGACGGAACGCCGTTTAATTCTAACAGCCTTGGATAAGTTTAGCAAACTAGCGCAGGCTAGAGTCCTCAAATCGAAAGCCATTGAGGACATACGGACACCACTTAGAGAACTGTTATTCTTTTATGGTGTGCCTAAAAGTGTAGTAATATATGGGGAAAAGGCACTAAACTCGGCAATCATTAAATTTATGATGCGTGACCAACTGGGTATTGACGTCTACCGCACCCCCGCATATAAGAGCGAGGTGAATGGGCAAGTATAGAGAGAGAGAGATGCCTTAAGGCAGATGGAATACAACGCACTTTCGAGGAACTTCTAGAGAGATCTGTCTTCGAGTATGACTCCACAATCCATTCAGTAACGGGTAGGAAGCCCCTCGAATTTTTTTTATGGTAGAAATGTTTCAACCAGTCCCGAACAATTAGAAAAATCCAGGAAGGACAATTTTGAACTACTCAAAAGAAAACAAGAAAAAGATTTAAATTACCATAATAAAGACAACACGCAAAAGAATATCAAGTAGAACAGACAATCTGTGTTAAAAAAATATGCATTTCTACCATGAGAAATGACGGGAAGCCTGCGTGTTTTGCGTTTCTCTTGAACTACCATCAGTAGATAGGTACGCGTAACTAGTCCTATCCGGTGTGTTTCTAGTATATCTAACTTGTCCAATCATTCTTTCGATCAATTTGGCGGGGTAGTTATTTTTCTTAAGTACCTGTCTTATGCGGTTCAGATTTTCGTACCAAAACTTTTTATGACTAATTCTAAACACTTTTCTTACGAATGATTTTGCGACATTAGTTTTCATATTCATGGGATGGTTAGAATAATAGTTCAATAGTCTATTTGATGCTATAGGCTTATGAAACCAATTCGTTATCACAGATCGATGTTCCGTTCGATACAGACTAAGGTCCAAATAGTCTAATCTTCCCTCATCCTCAATCTCGTGTGTAAACACGCAGGCTTCCCGTCATTTCTCATCATTAGCATATGTACCTCGATTAAGCGAAGCAATTTCTCGTTCTTGTAAATATTTTGTCCCTGAGTTAAATGTATCCATGCGTCCCCACAACAAAAATGTGAATATGTTTACAAAACTTAAAAATCCAATATCAAAAGAAGAAAGATAGTTATGGGATTAGGGGAACTTAGAAATGAAATTCCAAATTAAATTCTAATCTTTATTTCCTGAGTAGTAAGATACAACTGACTTAAAATCTAACAAAATTTGAATCTTTATACTAAATTTCGGATATCATTCTGTGGACGATGGATGCTGATGGCTCAATTGAAATTTCTTAGTTAATTGTTTCTAAAATCAAAAGTGGCTATTAATACAGTACATCGAAAACGCATTAAGTAGATGACAAATGATATGAGCAGCGTAAGAACAAAGTAGATTCTTTTAGTGTTTATAATATTCAATCAATTGAAAGTGTCAATGGAATAAAATTGAAAGTGTCGATGGAATAAACATTCTTATGGACATGACTGTAAATATTCTATGAATATGCTGTGCCGGCATGATATGTATGTATCTACAATGGGTATGATCTTGTGTGTGTTATGTGAACGGGCATGTTGTTAGGGTGTTACCATAACCTCCCCATCCTTAGACTGAAGCTCCTGATTCAGAGTTATTCTGTCTTTTTATTTTATATATTTAACACGTTTCTTCTCTAGTTTGTCAAATGTTCGTGCTAGTTTTTCTGTAGATGTAATTGAATTTACTTTGAAAATTTTATTCTTACATTTAAAGTATATAAAAAAATGCATAGTATTATCACTATTACAAATGTTATGGTTGACATTGTGGGAATTTTTGTATTATGGTTAAGTTTGAATTCGATTAATTCTATGTTTGCTATGTTCTCAACTTTTTCCATCTTGATATCTTCAAAACTTATTTAGTTTTTTGAATGATTGAAAAGTATTGGTAATGGTATTATTAACTTGTGGTAAAAATGTATTATTTTATTTGTGAAAAATATTTCATTTAATTTTACTGAACAGTTATTAGAATTGATTACAAAGGTTCTAACTATTCGAAATTGTTTCTCATTACAATTATGTGCTATGCTTCCATAGTAATTTTGCACTAGTAATATTCCAATTTCTATTTCTTCGATATACGTTTGATTATTCACTTTAATGAATTTACAGGTATGTTCACAATTAATTGGATTCTTTAATTCCTTTATACATATACTATAGGAATAATATTTGTTTTCAAATTTGGGTAATGGCTTGAAGTCCATGTAACAAGTTGTTTAAATTGATTTTGAATTAATTCGGTGTGATTTTTGATTATCGCTAAATTTCGTTCGAAGATTTCATTGTTTCTTGTTTGTTGAATTTGTTGGTTATTTCTTTATCATTTCTGCCAATATTTTCGAGATGTTCCAATATTTCTACGCTATCCTCACTATCCACCAAAAAAACCATCTATAGAGTCTCCCAACGTGGTATAATATACCTCGCGCAAAACTTAAGTTTCATATTGTCTAGTTGAAGTGTATTTATAGGGTTTGTTTTATCAATTTTCTTAAATAATTTTATTTTCACTTCAATATCTTCTACTTTATATTTTAAATTGGGATAAACATCATAGACGGGTTTGTACGTATTTTCAGTTACTTTCATTGGTATTTGCTTTAAATTAGTGATTACATTCTCGTAATCGGTTACATTTATTTTGTGGAAATATTAGGAACAAGAGGATTTCCTGTCGGAATATCTGAACTGGTGTCATCTGAAATGACAAGAAGCTTGGGACGTTTTATATTAATTGGGGCTACGTTTTCCAAATTTTGTTTTTTGTATTTGGGTAGATGTTTTGGAGTTCGATTGGGTGTTTTTACATAACCTACATTTCTATTTTCTTCATATTCTTCACGGGATTGATTTTGTTTGTTGATTGACTTTTCTTTCTTGTGTTTCATTGAATTAAGAATTTTGGTTTTATCCGTTAGACCATGATGAGCTTTAAATGGTTCTTCATCAATTGATGAGTGAATTTGACGATTATAGAAAAATACGGAAGTAAACAGTCGAGATTTAGGGGATTCGTTAGAAGAAGTTGCTCTATATTTTGAAGCAATTGTTTGATGTAATCTTTCTATATCACTATTTCCTGTGTGAGCATGTGGTTTCGTAAAATGTGCTTGAATATTATGGTCTTTACAAAGCTCTTTTATGAAGAAATTATTGAACTCATTATCAGCGACGATTTTGGTAGGTTTGCCTAAACTAGACAAGAAAAATAATATAGCTTCTCTCAATGTTGGTTTGGACTGATCTGGTATAATGATGGCAACTGCATATTTTGAAAATTTGTCCATACACGTAGCAACTTTAATGTTATTAATAAAAAATATGTCGATGTGGAAAATTTGGTTGATTTCGTCGGGTGTTTCTGTCATTTTAAACTTGGTTTTTATGGGATTGGTAGAGTGTTTTGCTTTATTGCAAATATCACAATTATTAACGTAACGTGTCACTAGAGTTTTCAGATCTGGATAATAAAAGTATTTTAAGATACCCTTAAAAGTTTTTTCAATGCCACCATGTCCTATTTCTCGAGTATGGTACATGTGAATTTGGTAAATAGCTTCATCTTCGGTTTGAAGATCTTTGAGCATTTGGGATACTTTAACAAATTTGTAGTTATTGTTGAATACTTCTTTAAGTTTCAATTGAAGTTTGTTATAACAGTGATCACTAAGATCTGAATAAATAGCTATGTGTTTATTTGGAGGTAATTTGTTGAGTAATTCAGGTATGTACTCATGCAGGTGTAAGTCCTTTTCCTTAACTTGAAAACGAATTTTATTAACAGGTTTGGGGTTATTTTTTTCGGATAATATCAGCTGATATTTGTATTTGTTTATATAATCATCTCGTATTGGTATTAAAGTGTTTAGATTTTCTGGTTCTGAATGAATGGTCACATTATCATTCGCTTCAGGTGGAGTAAGTAAAATAGATTCATCATGAACCTGTAGTGATTCGGGTATATTTATTATATTTGGAAGTTGAATCTTTTGCTCTGCACAAAGTTCTCTTATTTCCTTTAATGTTTCATCATCATTTGAAATAATTTCACCAACATGAATTTCTCTGTTTCCTATGTTATCATCTTTTAAACGTGACAAAAAATCTGCAACTTGATTATTTTTTCCTTTCACAAATTTTATGTTAAAATCGTACTCATTTAAACGAAGCTTCCAACGTATCAATTTTTGATTGGGCTCTTTCAAAGAGTCCAGCCAAATTAGGGGGCGATGATCTGTTTCAAGTTCAAAACGTCGACCAAATAGATAGGGCCTAAAGGTTTTTGTTGCCCAAACAATTGCTAGTAACTCCTTCTCAATTGTGGAGTAGTTAACTTCGTGAGCATTCATTGTACGGGAAGCATATGCAACTGGATGGTTTTCTTGTGATAAAACTGCACCTAGCGCGTATTGAGATGCATCAGTTGTCACAGTAAAATTTTTTGTGAAATCCGGATATCTTAATACAGGCGGATTTGTGAGAAGTAGTTTCAATTTTGAGAAACATTCCAAATATGAAAAATTATTGGCATCTATTTTAGCGTCTTTTTTAAGATATTTAGTCATTGGGACTGATAGTGCAGCGTAATCTCGAATAAATTTTCGATAATACCCTGTCAAACCCAAGAATGATCTTAATTGTTTAACAGTTTTGGGTATTTGTAAATTTTGTATTTTTTGTAACTTTTCTGGGTTTGGTTTTATCCCTTCTTTTGTTAAGATATGACCCAAAAACTCTGTCTGATGTGTGAAGAAATTACACTTATCAGATTGGACTTTTAATTTATATTCTCGTAATTTATTAAAGATTTTATGTAATGAATTGATATGTTCTTCCAGAGAGGTACTAAATATCAATATATCGTCTAAATAGACAACACAAATTTTATTGATATACTCCTTCAAAACTGTATTTATCATCCGCTGAAAAGTCGCAGGGGCATTTTTAAGCCCGAAAGGCATTCTTATATATTCGTAATGTCCGTTATGTGTCGAAAATGCAGTCTTTGCTCGATCACTCGGTTTCACTAGAACCTGATGAAAACCTTTCGCCAAATCAATAGTTGTGAAGTAATTGGCTTTTCCTAATTTATCGAACAAATCTTCGATATTTGGGATAGGATGTTTATCGCTAACAGTTACTTCGTTTAATTTGCGATAATCGGTAACTATTCTCCACTTTGTTTGCCCGGAATTGTCTACCTTTTTGGGTACAATCCACAATGGTGCATTATACGGAGAGTGTGAATGTTGGATTATGTTATTTTTCAACATTTCTGCAATTTGTTTTTCCACCTCTTTTTGGTGTATTTGTGGGAACCTGTAAATTTTTGTGAATATAGGCTTGTCCGAAGTTAACTTTATTGAATGGGTAACGACATCAGTTGATGTAAGTGCATCTCCTTCTTTATAGAATAAATCATTGTATTCGTTCAAAATTTTTATTAATTCTTTCTTCTCTTCAGGATTCAAATGGTCAGTTTTAATTTTTCGAACACATTCGTTCTCAATAGGGAATAACTGATCCAAATCGAGATGAAGGCTTCTCGATATTATTTCTGGATCTTGATCCTCTGTTATAAATGGGACTTTAATTTCATTTATTATGATAGAACCATCTGCATTATTAATCATGGACCCAGTAGGAACTAAGACATTTTGTCCGAGTATTGCATCAAATTTAGAATTTGATAGTTTTACGGCTTTCCACTCGATATTAGAATTCGCAAGATTGAATTCTGCAGGGAAATTAGTCCATATACCACTTTGGATAATTTCTTCTGAATGTAAACTGGCCAATTTAATAGGACTTTCTAAAGTATGGTAATGAGATTTCGGAAATATATTATGATTAATCAAGGATGTATTACATCCGGTGTCTATTAGACAGCGAATTGTTATATTTTTAATTGTAATTGGGATTATTGGTAACTCTCTTGTGAGTCTTGGGTTTGAAACTGTTCCGAGGCTGATGCTGGAAAATTTTCAGCTTCCGTAATATGGACTGTGCGCATACTTGCATCATGAGCAGAAAATGGTGCAGTACGCATACTTTGATCATTTTCAGAAATGTTATTTTGTTTACCTTGTTGAGCTCTACCTTGGTTATTTTGGTAATTTTGGTTTCTTTGGTTTTGAGAATAATTGGAATTTCCCTGATTTTGGTAATTTTGATTTCTTTGATTGTAATTATTTCGGTTATTTGTATTATTCTGATACTGATTATTTCGGTTATTTGAGTTGTTCTGATACTGATTATTTTGGTTATTTGTATTGTTCTGATACTGATTATTTCGGTTATGTGAATTGTTCTGATACTGATTATTTTGGCTATTTGTATTGTCTTGATACTGATTATTTTGGTTATTTGAATTTCCCTGATTATTTTGATTATTATGGCTTCTCGTATGATTACTGTCACGAAGATCTTGAATTTGCTTAAGTACCGAATATGCTTCATACAAAGTTGTACATTGACGCATTTCGATTAAAATAGTTTTATATTCAGGAATACAAGACTTAAAACGAGATAATGCGAAATGTTCGTTATATTGAGGATGAAATTGGAAAAATGAGACTTGTTGGGGGTCTTGCAGAAACTTTGTATTCAATTTATTGAGAATAGCACTTATTTTTCTATATACACTTACAATGTCAGTACTGTACTGAACATGATTCATTTCGTTTATAAGCGCATGGTATGGCTGTTAAATGCCAAAGTACTCATATAAGATTTGCTTTATCTGAGGCCACCTGGCTGAAGGAAATCTATCAATGACATTTTGTGGTTCGCCACGAATTTTCGTTATTACGATTTGTTCCAAGTACTGTCTTTGAGATTCCGTCTCGCAATATTTAAGGATTTGGTCAACCCGATTACAAAAGCTTTGCAATGATATGCCAAATTTTGCATTAGAAAATATATCTAATTTATTCGTTTCACTAAGTATTTCTTGAAAATTTAGCTCTAAAGGAACTTCCGGAATTTCGTGTTGTTCTAATCTATTAATGTTTTCATCACTATGAGGATGAGCCCGTAATTGAGCGGCTATTTCACCCGGCGTTGACATTTTAAATTTGTGTAAATTTACTCACGGTTCCTTTTTTTCTCTTCTGTTGAGCAGGATACACTGATGACGTTGAAATTCTAATTGTTTCGTTCCTCTCGTTATTGTTCGATTCCTCTTCACTGTTGAAGTCTTGGATCCTCGAATTTTGTGATGGAGCTTCTACCTTGTCCGTTTGTTGATAACTCTTAGGTCTGTGACTTGGTGATGGAGCTGGATCCGTGCTCGTTTGTTGATAACGTTGTTGTTGATTGTGCCGTATTTAAAGTCTGCACTGGACTTTTGGTTTGTACTTAGTTTGAGGAGAGGACTGTACAGGTGTCCGTATGGCTTATTATTTTAATTCTCAGCACGAGAATCTGCTAGATTAACTAGACAGGGCTTGTCACTAGTTTTAACTTTTTAAGCACTAAAACACGTACACTTTTTCCACACTTGGAAGATTTTGTGCAAACTACTTTTTATTTTTTTTTTAAGTACTTAAACTCACACTTTATTCGATACTCGAATTTTTGTGTGAACTAGTCAAGCTCTTGGTTTACCGACTGCGCCAGTTATGGGATTAGGGGAACTTAGAAATGAAATTCCAAATTAAATTCTAATCTTTATTTCCTGAGTAGTAAGATACAACTGACTTAAAATCTAACAAAATTTGAATCTTTATACTAAATTTCGGATATCATTCTGTGGACGATGGATGCTGATGGCTCAATTGAAATTTCTTAGTTAATTGTTTCTAAAATCAAAAGTGGCTATTAATACAGTACATCGAAAACGCATTAAGTAGATGACAAATGATATGAGCAGCGTAAGAACAAAGTAGATTCTTTTAGTGTTTATAATATTCAATCAATTGAAAGTGTCAATGGAATAAAATTGAAAGTGTCGATGGAATAAACATTCTTATGGACATGACTGTAAATATTCTATGAATATGCTGTGCCGGCATGATATGTATGTATCTACAATGGGTATGATCTTGTGTGTGTTATGTGAACGGGCATGTTGTTAGGGTGTTACCATAACCAGATCGGGTGTCGTCTATAAAATCGACTGCTCAGATTGCGACCGTACATATATCGGAGAAACAGTACAAAAATTGGGCACGCGTATTGTTATGCAACATAAAAACGACACGAAAAAATCATTAAATAATAACCCATCAGCCTTAGCAAAGCATTCAATTATAAATAAACATACATTTAACTTTGACAATACGGAAATATTAGTTAACCAACAAAATAAAACTAAACTACAAGTCCACGAAGTAAATCAAATTATTCGACATGAAAACATAGTTTGTAACGATAAAACCGACAAAAAAGACTATTAATACCTATTTTAATCTAATTAAGATGAATTTTAAGTAATTTTTATACCCTTGACTTTTAGTATAGGGTATATTGTTTTTGTCACGACGGAAATATGTAACACCTTAAAGGAGGCTCCGGAGGTATAGCAATGTATATATATAAATGATCAGGGTCACCTCCTGATTCGATTTAGCCATGTCTGTCTGTCTGTCCGTTCGCACGATAACTTTCGATAGAATGAAGTTAGAGCCTTGAAATTTTGGTCAGATGTTGGAAGTATGATCTAGTTGGTTGGTTATGAAAACGGGCATGATCAGGCCAAGAGAACGCCTACCTCCCCTATATATGTAAAATACTTAAATGTATCCATAACTCCCGATTAGATAAACATGAAAAGCTCTAGCTTTGGTAGATTGCTCGTGAGGGTATTTCTTTAATTACGATAACTTTCGATAGAATGACACTAGCGAGTTGAAAATTTGGCAGAACGTTGGTAGTAACATCCTGTTAGTTGGTATTGAAAATGGGCAAGATCCGATCTAAGGAACTTCTACCTCCCCTACAAATGAAACTTCAAATAAGCGATAACTTTTGATAGAATGAAGCCAGCTACTTGAAATTTTGGCCGAATGTTTGAAGTGAGATTGGGTTAGTTGGCATTAAGGATGGGTTAGATCCGACCTAAGGAACCCCTACCTCCCCTAGAAATGAAATTTTAAATAAGCGATAACTTACGACAAAATAAAGCTAGCGACTTGAAATTTTGGTCAAATATTTGTAGTATGATCCAGTTGGCTAATACTGAAAATACGTAAAATCCGACCAATGAAACCCCTGCTTCCCCTACAAATGAAACTTCAAATAAGCGATAACTTCCGATAGAGTAAAGCTAGACACCTGACATCTTTATACCCTAGACTTTTAGTATAGTTATACCCTAGACTTTTAGTATAGGGTATATTGTTTTTGTCACGACGGAAATATGTAACACCTTAAAGGAGGCTCCGGAGGTATAGCAATGTATATATATAAATGATCAGGATCACCTCCTGATTCGATTTAGCCATGTCTGTCTGTCTGTCTGTCTGTCTGTCCGTCTGTCTGTCTGTCTGTCCGTTCGCACGATAACTTTCGATAGAATGAAGCTAGAGACTTGAAATTTTGGTAAAATGTTGGAACTATAATCTACTTGGTTAGTATTGAAAATGGGCATGATCAGGCCAAGAGAACGCCTACCTCCCCTATATATGTAAAATAAGTAAATGTATCTATAACTCCCGATTAAATAAACACGAAAAGCTCTAGCTTTGGCAGATTGCTCGTAAGGATAATCTTCTACTCCCATAAAAAAATTAAATCGATCAGCTGAAAACTAACGGTAATTTTCTTACAAAGAGCCCCGTACTACCCTACTTTTCGGGTTTTTTGTCTATAACTCTTGAACCAATTGACGTAGACACCTGATTTTTGGCATGTTACCCTGGAATAAGAAGATGCTTAAGTTCTTGTAAGTTGGGCATAATCAGATTAAGGGAACGCCTACCTCCCCTACAAATTTCAAAAAATTAAATATTCTTTTAATTACGATAACTTTCGACAAAATGACACTAGCGAGTTGAAAATTTGACAAAATGTTGTTAGTAGGATCTACTTGTTTAGCATTGAAAATGGGTAAGATCCGACCCAAGCAACCCCTACCTCCCCTACAAATGCAACTTCAATAAGCGATAACTTTTGACAGAATCAAGCCAGCGACTTGAAGTTTTGGTCAAATGTTTGAAGTGAGATCGGGTTAGTTGGTATTTAAGATGGGTTAGATCAAACCTAAGGAACCCCTACCTCCCCTACAAATGAAACATCAAATAAGCGATAACTTTCGATGGAGTGGAGCTAGAGACTTGCAATTTTGTATAAATGTTTGTAGCATGATTTTATTTGTTTGTAGCAATGATGAGCAAGATTCGACCCAAGGAACCCCTACCTTCTCTACAAGTGAGACTTCAAATAAGCAATAACTTTCGATAGAATTAAGCTAGCGACTTGAAAAATTCGACAAATATTTGTAGAATGGGTTAGTTAATTGATTTTGATAATGGTCAAGATCCTACTGAATCATTGCCAACCTCCCCTATAAACTGGCCATATAGGAAACTCACTTTTAATGCATATGGTCGTTGCCAATTTGTACTTTTGGTATCACCACTAGGTCTGTACAAGTCTAGGGTATATACGCTTCGGACACCGGGCCGAAGCGAAGCTTCGGCCTGGTTGTTTTTGTTTTTGTTTTGACTGATCGTTTTGTAAAGCACGAAGTCTTTGTTTGTTAATTGTTCTTCAATTTTAGGTAAACAGAATTACTATTGTTTTCTAAATTATTTATGTATAATTATTACTAAAGCCTCAATCGTGATTTTTGTAGAACATTGACCCTGATGATGGGCACGTAGCCCGAAATATATAGGTCCAAAAAGAAACCTTGAGACTTTCAATTTTCGTGGATCGAAGTGGAGGCGAAACAACAACTATCACAAAGAAAATTCATCGATCCCGGCAACAACAAAAAACTGGTTGTATATTTTTTATCAACTTTAATCATAAGATTTTATAATATCCAATTCCAACAGAAATAATACTCCTTATGTGAATGTGAAAGAAATCTTAGAATTCGCTGATACCAAAATTATTAGAAATTCCACGCATATATTTTATACAATCAATAATCCAACAACATATGAATCCAACTATTCCAAATTTCTGATAATACCTGTTAAAGGAAAAGGTATTATAAATAACTTTGGTTTTTTACAAGAAAAGAAAACCTATTTTGGCATCATAGGAAATTGTAAACACCTTTAAACTTTAAAACTTCAAAGGCTATACAAAAGCTCATCAGGGACGAAAGTTATCGTCGAGGCTAAGCCTCCCAACTTACCGGTACTAAAAACCCAAGTTGAGCATCTAACAACATCAATCCAAGTTAAGCATCCAACAACATCAATCGGTCCACAGTTTCCAACCATGAGACAAGGATACGGCAGTCTCTACAACATTCCATTCTTCTAGTTGTATGAGGACATACAACCTAAAAGAGGGGAAGAGTTAACACCTGACTCCCCATATTTCAACTTTTAACATCATTTCCCACATGGACATTTCACCCAGCAGTGCCAATGCACCCTGCACGAGCACCTGAGCAAGCAGGTAATTTCACCTCTTAATTGATCGTTGGACTTCCGCTGTTCTGCTGACGACCGCCAACACGTGAAACGCTAATGCTAGGTGTAATTTTCAGTAATATTGTAAAACCAGCTCAGTTGTATTCCGACCACCGTTCAAGTAATAATAAAATTAATTTTTATACCCTAGACTTTTAGTATAGGGTATATTGTTTTTGTCACGACGGAAATATGTAACACCTTAAAGGAGGCTCCGGAACCGGAGGTATAGCAATGAATATATATAAATGATCAAGGTCACCTCCTGATTCGATTAAGCCATGTCTGTCTGTCCGTCTGTCTGTTTGTCTGTCCGTCTGTCCGTCTGTCCGTCTGTCCGTCTGTCCGTCTGTCCGTCTGTCAGTCTGTCTGTCCGTCTGCCTGTCCGTTCGCACGATAACTTTCGATAGAATGAAGCTAAAGCCTTGAAATTTTGGTCAGATGTTGGAAGTATGATCAAGTTGGCTGGTATTGAAAATGGGTATGATCAGGCCAAGACAACGCCTACCTCTCCTACATATGTAAAATAAATAAATATATTTATAACTCCCGATTAAATAAACATGAAAAGCTCTAGCTTTGGTAGATTGCTTGTGAGGGTAATCTTATACTCTCCTGCAAAACTAAAATCGATCAGTTGAAAACTAACGGTAATTTTCTTACAAAGAGCCCCGTACTACCCTACTTTTCAGGTTTTTTGTCTATAACTCTTGAACCAATTGACGTAGACATCTGATTTTTGGCATGTGACCCAGAAGTGAGAAGCAGAAGTTGGGCATAATCAGATCAAAGAAACGCCTACCTCCCCTACAAAATTAAAAAAATTATATATTACTTTAATTACGATAACTTTCGATAGCATAACACTAGCGAGTTGAGAATTTAGCAGAACGTTTATAGTAAAATCTAGTTCGTTGACATTGAAAATGGGCAAGATCCTACCCAAGGAACCTCTACCTCCCCTACAAATTCAACTTCAAGTAAGCGATAACTTTTGATAGAATGAAGCCAGCGACTTGAAATTTTGGTCAAATATTTGAACTGAAATTGAGTTAGTTGGCATTAAAGATGGGTAAGATCCGACCTTAGGAACCCCTACCTCCCCTAAAAATGAAATTTAAAATAAGCGATAACTTACGACAAAATAAAGCTAGCGACTTGAAATTTTGGTTAAATGTTTGTAGTAGGATCCAGTTGGCTAATATTGAAAATACGTAAAATCCGACCAATGAAACCCCTGCTTCCCCTACAAATGAAACTTCAAATAAGCGATAACTTTCGATAGAATGAAGCTAGAGACCTGAAATTTTTTTAAATATTTGTAGGGTGGTCGTTGCCAATTGGTACTTTTGGTGTCCCCACTAGGTCTGTACAAGTCTAGGGTATATACGCTTCGGACCCCTGGTTTTTATTTGAAATACCTTGTCGGTTTTAATTTGTACTTTTATTGATTTTAATGTACAACCATAAGGCAAGCTTGGTAGTTTTCATTTGAGCAAAACAGCGAAAACATCGCATAGTATGTTGAATATCGAAACTAAAGTTTTCTTTGAGGACGAGTGATCCGTTAATGATAGCCATAGAAACTCATGTGCATCTTGCTGTTGCTGCTGCTTACAATAACCGCCTGCCTATCATATTCCTTAATTCTCGGGAAGTGAGTAATCCAGATAAACTTTCAGGGAATGAAAAATAAATTAATTTGTCGTCAACATTTTATATACTCGTATATTATCCGCTTGGGGACATTGACTGCATTTATATATGAGTTCCATTGTTTGGTAGGATCTGGCATACGGTATTTGCATAACAAGATACTCGTACACCGTCTCCGTTTTCAAAGCCTGTAGGAACATAATATGCGGTTCTTCTTGTTTGTAAATTTTGACTATTCAAAGGCGGCATGATTTCCGAGTTATCTTTGACGCATTACTCCATCTCATTTCCGTTAATGAATACACAAGCAATTGGCTAGTGATGGCTGAAATAGGATTCATAGAAATGAAAGTGAACATTCTAACTGAAGTTACAAAATGTAACATTAATCTTTGTGGAGCTATTTGTGGAAAATGCGTCTAGCATACCATGCCGGAAACCGAAATTTTGTAATTCTCTAAAGAAAGTATGACTCGGCTTGGCAGAAAAATCTATGTTGAGATCGCCTATAACAATTAACTTTGACCTCAGAGAGCATACAATTTATCTATTACTTCACTACAAGAAGTACTAGGTGATTTATAGCATATGCATATAATAAATTCGTTCCAGGGTCAACGAAATTCGTAGACTTGCTCTCGTCATTATTTTCGAAGCAAACCTGAAATTGTTCCTTTGTTGAGTTGCAATATAAAGAAATGCCACATGCTTTTCGACTAGTAAGACAGTTGTATTTATAAATCAAATTATAGTACAACATTCTTCCAAATTTTCAACTTGCTAGTGTTATTCTGTCGAAAGTTATCGTATTTAAAGGAATATTTAATTTTTTGAAATTTGTAGTGGAGGTAGGCGTTCCTTTGATCTGATTATGCCCAACTTACTAAAATAACTCAAGCAGCTTCTCACCTCAGGGTTACATGCAAAAAGTCAGGTGTCTACGTCAATTGGTTCAAGAGTTAAAACCCGAAAAGTAGGGTAGAACGGGGATCTTTGTAAGAAAATTACCATTAGTTTTCAACTGATCGATTTTATTTTACCAAAGCTAGAGCTTTTCATGTTTATTTAATCGGGAGTTATAAATACATTTAAGTATTTTACATATGTAGGGGAGGTAGGCGTTCTCTCGGCCTGATCATGCCCATTTTCAATACCAACCAACTAGATCATACTACCAACATTTGACTAAAATTTCAAGGCTCTAGCTTCATTCTGTCGAAAGTTATCGTGCGAACGGACAGACAGACAGACGGACATACAGACAGACAGACAGATATACATGGCTAAATCGAATCAGGAGGTGACCCTGATCATTGCTATACCTCCGGAGCCTCCTTTAAGGCGTTACATATTTTCTTCGTGACAAAAACAATATACCCTATACTATAAGTCTAGGGTATAAAAATTAGAATATTTAGAATTAACCGCAATGCATGCAATGCAATTTCAGGAGAATATATAGGAATATTAGGAGCATACAGATCTCCAAATAAGAGCGAACGAAGTTTGACACAGGACTTACTCGACTATATTAAAATTCTCAAAAATACGAAATCGAGGTTATTGTAGGAGATATAAACATAGATCTTCTAAATAATCTGGACGAAAATACTAGTCGATATACAACAAACTTACCCTCTTAAGGTTTTCTCCCGTATGTAAACAGACCAACAAGATTTCAAAACGGAAAGGGCCCTTGCATTGACCACGTATTCATTAGAAACTCTATTAACACCCATATCTTTTCTGCCACTACTCTTATCTACGAAACTCATATAACTGACCATTATGGATTAATCTTAGGCATAAATATGATCTCTAATAATACCGACAATAAAATTAATACTAAATTTAAGCTTAGGTCAAAAATTGACAATAGTAAGCTAATAAAATTATTCGAAGAAAATACAGAATGGGAAGCAAAATTCCAAATTTGCAATGATACAAATGACTACGTCAACAATTTAACAGATGACATTGCAGAAAAAATGAGACAAGCCTCACAAACAGTACAAATAAATGAAACCGGAAAATAGAGGGCTACGCCCGCAATCCGAGGGTTTTGTAGTGTCCCATGCCAATAGGAGATGAACTGTCCTACTTTTGGAGATGCTTAACCATTCATGTTAAGACAATATTGCAAATTGTAAGTTTGCATAAAAAATATTGAAAATGAATTGTTTGAATAATTATAGAGAATAGAGTCAGCGACGAGCATACCCCCCCTCCCTCCTTCCCCCCTTCCCCTCCTCCCACCTCTCCTACCAATCATTACCCTTTTGAAAATGGTTAACTCCAATTCGCTCTACGGAAAAAAATATGCAAGTATGTTGTACTCGTAGTACTGGTATGTACGGATAGTACAAGAGACCTGTTATGTGCATTTTTTTAATGAATGGCATCAAAATCTCAAAATTTAAATGAATGTACTATTATTAAATATTATGTGATTGTTATGAAACTTGGAGGTATTATTGCCTATGATGTTGGTTATCATTGGCCATCAATATTTTTGACCTCGGGTGAGCGTAAGGGGTGCAGGGGTGTGCTAACTGCAACTATAGAAATGTACTATTATTAACCTTTTCTGAAAAAATTTCAAAATTCTAGAAATCTAGGTTTTCTACGCTAGTAAAATGGCGCTTTTCTGCAAATTTTCATATTTCTAAGTTTAACGGTCTCGAAATGCAAGGGGGGCGGGGGACAAACTCGGATGACATATTTTCCCCTCTCCCTCTTTTCCCGTTTTTTTCAAATTTGAAAAAAATTCCAAAAATGGAATGTACTCGACGGTACCTTTCTTATGATACCCCATTTGCCTGTACCAAACGAAAAAAAAATTTCGACCTTCATTTCCCCTCTATGGGGACCTCCCCTTAAAGTTGACCTATTACAACCATTCGCTTTCTCCGGCGAATTATAGTAATTCTACACATTCCTACAAAATTTCATGTATGTAGCTTCAGCCGTTCGTGAGATATTCCATGGACAGACGGACAGACAGACATTTGCCCCCCCCCCCCTAATATTTCAGGCACAGATATCGTTTTGCCAGAAAAGCGATTCTCACTCGACATCTTCGTTCAAACAATCAAACACGTATTTAGCTATGACAAATAGGGAAGGAAGAAAGGACATATATGTATATGAAGATTGTACCACTGAATTCTGTGCTTTAAGGTGCGTTTTGCTAGGCATCACTTTGTGTCGATCGCAGGCGACGATCAAAAAGATACATATCCGTGCTATATGGCTTGATCGCTAACCGCGAATAATGTACGACGATCGTGTAGCTAATAGTAATGCACCTTAAACAATGCTTAACAGCCGTCATTCTCCCGGATCATGAGAACCCGTGTGGTATTAGTTGAAAAACGAGTCGTTCCGGTACGAAGAACCGGCTGCCGCAGGAACGTATTAAAACTCGTCGTTCAATTTGTTTATGATTCCTCAACCTCAAGATACTGTCAAATGGATCTGTTGTGCTAACTATAATGATATTAAAGGCTGGATTATAGTGTGCGTAACGAACACGACTTCTGCTGTCAAATAAAGTTGAACCAATGTACTTCAGATGGCGATAAGTATACTCTGCGCGAACAATACGTGGCTCACGAAGACGAGTTCAACTTTGTCGGAATCAACGCGCCACGAAGTATCAATTCACATATGCTTGTGTTTTAAAACTGTGGGCGACTATATATTTTGTTCTAAGTTACTTTTATGCCCTTGGAAGTGCATGTTTCTACTTTTAATTTAAAAAAAATGTTGCAACTATGTTAGAAAGTCAGTTTTTCACAGTTCAAATGTGTCAAACGAACGCGGACAGAAGATTTAACTATAACAGGCTGAACAGCTGATTTTCGTTATCTGCGTCTTGAGGACGTTTTTCATGCACAATATAACTAAGCGGTAAGACATGAACGGTAAAAATATCTGAGTTTGAATTTAATTAAAATTTAATTCATTATTTTGTGTTATCAAACAAAAAAGCATTATGGTATATTTACATTTACTAATACTAATGTTTGAAAAATTGGCTTCATCCTTAAAAACAAACAGCAAACGCCATTTCCATACAACTCTGATGATTTGCACGGTCGGGACCGAACAACTCGAGACTTGACGAAGAAATTGGTTCTAAATTGGTTCACCTCAATCGTGAGACCATTTTGATTGACTGTATGAGACTATATATTCGTATCGATTTCAAATATTTACGCGTTTTAAGACGTCGACTTACTTAGCTAGGGCTATTGGGCCGTTCTGTCCGTGAACCATAGAGAATAACTATGGAGGAGCAATCCGCATATACTCAACACTAAACTATTTGAAGCTATTCCAGTCGTAAAAAGTAAACAGAGAGACACACGCCCTCCACTGCGCAACACCCGCGCAGTCTATATAAAAGCACAGGAAGCACGTAAGATGTCATCCCCTCTCCTACTTCTCCTATTGGAACAATAATATTCCAGTCTGTCTCTCTGCCGCGGAACACCCGCCCGGTCCATATAGAAGCACGAAAGATGTCAAATTTCCACCCCCCTTCCTACTTCTTCACTTGTGCCGAATTATTTTACTTCGTTTCTCTCGCTCTTTTTCATTTCCTCTGATTCTCTCTCTTCAAAGCCGTGAACCCGCCATCAGTAAATTTTTTTACAGTGTAAAGGTCGCCACACATGAACGAGCACAACCATGACCAAACTTCCATCGAACCATCAAATATCATAGAACGGTGGAAATAAGGGAATTTTTTTTCCACACGTTCTATGAAATTGATGGTTCGATGGAAGTTTGGTCGTGGTTGTGCTCGTCCATGGGTGGCGACCTTAAGAGATACGTTAATTGTTATTTAAAGAATAGATCACTTTATTGTAAGGATACCATCGCAAAAAAATCACCCAACAAGGCAATCCGGTCGTCAGTATGAAATAATATAATGTTTTTTAACAGTCGGCGCCTCTGTTCTCCATCACAAAAATTTCTCCGCTGGCTAGGACCAGCATATGATGACAATCCTGAAATGACACTCGCGCTGTCATATTCATACGATTTTTCGACAGTAGTCAGTTTTGAACTGGAAATTTGACAATTGATGGATGACTAGATGCGAGTGCAGTTCAGAACACAACAACGTGCTGCAATGCTGCTTCGATACTGTTGCCACACCATGTTGCGGTTCCGCTGTGTGCTATGAACTTAGCCATTATAAACGAGATAACGCATAGCAAAAAGGATAAAACATTATGTAAAAAACTATTGTAAATATAAATGGTTCGATAGTGGAGTTATCAAACAACCCGAAAACAGTTCTAAACAACCTAAATGAGTTCATCGTGAATGTTGGTAAACATACGGTTCGCAAATGACGATGATGAATCACTCCTCCTTCCATACCACGAGTTTCGACATGAAAGGACTAAAACAAATAAATAAATGAAAAAATGTTCGGAAACAACAAACACAATTCGCCCACTCTCTCTCTCTCTCTCTCTATAATCGTATCAAGATAGTCATTTAACATATTTAACATCTTTTACATGTATAATATAAAACGAACGTAATAATAAATAAATAAATATTGTATAAAATATGATAACAATAAAACTAAATGAATAAATTAATTGTTTATTAATACAAATATGGTTCTGTTCATAATAATTACAATAAGTGCAATCATATACATTGGGTAGAACAACCTAATTTCTTCAGTGTATGGCGACCCTGAAAAATGAACAGAGCATGGAAACTCATGGCTTTGCGAGAGAGCTATTTTGATTCCCCGGAACGGCTAGGCATCTGCGATCTGAAGTAGTAAAATGCGTTCCTGGGGAATGTGTTGAATATTATTATCCGGTTGAGCTCAGCTCACCTGTTTTCGCCGGTTTAGGGAGTATGACGCATGAGCGTCCCATTATCATTCCGTTTTTGAGAATTATTCGTCTTGTTAGAGTAGATTTTCTTTTATTAACGGCCATGATGTGCGATACCGTTTACTGTGTTTGATGGAAGGGCTGATTGCTGCGCTAGACCTACCCGCAACAAGTGTACTCCGACCTTCACGGCTAATCTTCACCCTCGTCCTCCGACTACCCATCATTATATTATGAATTATGACCAAAAAGCTTCCAGTGAAGTCTTTGAAAATACAGTAACATGCGAAACAAGATGAAAATAATAAAATCATCCCTGTATAGTAAATTATACATGACATAAAACAGTGACCATTTACCCATCTTTTCTCCCCTATTAAATTTTTCATTGATGATTTCAAGATCCTTTATATTCAACGTCGCTGTGCTCATGATGTGCGTTCCCTCTGGAAATTTTCGTATATGTGACTTTAGCAGTCTCGGATAACGAAAAGTGTGGTACAAGAAAATCTGTCTTTTACCCGCTTTCACTACTACAAATTTTTATCCTTTTTCTCAGCTATGGAGGTCCTCCAATAAATTTGACTTACTTATTTACTTACTAAATAGCCACATTATCTGCTGGGGATACAGCTTCTCCAAGTTTTCGCCTTCATACGTCTCGGTTCATACACTGCTGGTTCCAGTTTGTCACTCCAACCAGCTTTCGACTGTCTTCTCGGACCGCCGCGCCGCCCCCACCGTTTTTCGGGTCCTGCAGGAATCCTCATACTGTTGAACTTCGCGGCGATTGCCTTTTTGGGGATTCGATGGTTATCCGTTCGGTGGATGTGAAAAAAAAGCTTCGGTTTGTGAGCTAGATTCGTCGTTTGATTTCTCTGCAATGTCGGCTCGAAGGTATATGAAGTTGTCTACCCTTTCGATTGTCTGATCGTCTAGTTTTATCTCCGGCATATCAAGTAAATTTGCCTTATTACAATAAAACGCTGCGGGCCACGAACTATAACAATCCTTCATATTCCTGAAATGAAATTTCATGCATATAGCTTCCTTCATCCGTTCACGAGACATTATCTTTCCAGACGGATAGACATTTGACCGATTTCATAAGGGTTTTGTTTTTCTACAAAACCTTAATAAAAAGTATGTACATACATAATCCTTATTCCTGTCGTCATTGTTTTCGTCAGAATAAATAGCAATGGATATACGAGTACGTAACATACTCTACATGGTAGTGTTCAGTCATATTATAAATACGACTAATTTAGATCTCATAAACAGCTAGCAAGCATTTTTTTTTTTTGCAAGTCATAAGATATAGCTAAGGGCTGACCAAATTATACATAATTAAATTTTAATTATGAAAAATTGATTCTTTATTTTAAAACCGGGTATAAAAGGAAGCTCAAATCAATGCCATTGTCAATAAAAGTTAGTTAATCAAGAAAGTTGGGAAGAAAAGAACGCCGATATGAATTATTTTATCTTGTCTTTCGTCTTCGTTCTCCTATATCTTTTACGTGTCAACGAAGCTGTCCAAACTTTTCAACAATTTATTCCAAATGTAAATATGTAATATTAATTTATTGATTATTTATCGAGTAATACTTGGTAGTTCGTAGGAACAAATGGAGGAAGTGTTTGAGGAGTACATGTCCAGCAGTGAAATACAAGACAAACCCACATACTCTAAAAAGTAAGTACAATACGAGTATGCTATACACTTAAAGTTTCTAAGATAATTTTAAGGGTTATCTCAATGTTTCTAATCTTTCAGGCCTAAAATTTTTACTAGCGAGATTCAAGAATGGATTCAAGGTACACGCCCTGACGATCATATTATAAATGAACTGAACAAAATTCATTTGTATTTGGGTAATCTAGCACGAAGGCAGAATAAAGGTTGTTTATTCTTCCACTAACCTTACTATATGAATTTCTGTCAGTGATATCCTCTAGATTTGAATCTTTCTTTATTTTTAGAAAGAGAAATAAACATGGCTCCACGTTTAGGGCGAGAAACACGCCTAAATCGCCAGTGAAACTCAATACCATTGAACGATTTTTGGATAAAGAAATTTTGTTTGATATAGTAAAGTTACTAATGGCACAATATAAATACACAACCTAATAAAAAAAGGCATAATTAAAATTGAAACGCTAGTTTAACTCACCATGTTATATTGGTTTCAATCCGTCGCAATTTATACATTAAAATTTCTAGGCCTAAGTAAGTCGTCGACTCCATTTATGTCGATTTGCATAGTTATCTACTTGTGAGCAACTAAAGCTCAGTGCCTTGAGCCGTCGTCACTGTGATGGCTCATCATTCCGGCGTTCGCGGGTTTGAATCACATCATGGCCATAGATATTTGAGTTGCCTTCCCCTGTCGTTTAAGACATAAGGATATCAAAAACCGGAGGGTAAAACCGAAAAATTGGTACTTTCAGAGCGGCTAACCGGATTATTTCCGGTTATTTTTTTCGCGGTTAATACTCGGTCGATTATTCTTCCATCCGGTTATAATCGGAATGAAATTTCATCTTTCATTCCTTTATTTTACGAACAAATGTTAAATTTTCATGTAGAATATTTTTTTCATTCCCCATTCGTACTCGTATGCATTGTTGTTCCATATATGTACACTTTAATATTAAGTAATATTAATTTGGAAAATTGTTGAAAAAATTGCAGCAGATGAATTCAAATACGTACGTACCAAATTTTGGTACAAAGAGAAGTTTTTCAGTCATTTACTATTTATAATTACTAAATATACAAGATACTGGACTGCAATGTTTAAAAGTAGTCTTTCAATCATCCAACTGTTAAACCACCAGTCCTACTCGAGACGTAGTGTAGATGAAAACTAAAACTTATTTTTGCGCCACAATGCGGTAAGTGAATTTTTGTGTAAATCAGTGGGTTCGTTACCCTTGCCCGCCTGGATCATAGTAATTCAATTATCTCGGTCAAGTGACTGCGTCCTCCAATTTTGGACGCCCAGCAGTTGTTCGGCATTCTCATCTACTGAGTCTTTCCATCGAGCTTTCGGTCTTCCTCGCAATCTTGCTCCATCGACGCGTCGTCGATTGGATATTTTCTTAGGCATGCGTTCACCGTCCATTCGTTGTATATGTCCTGCCCAATAAAGTCGTTGTAGTCTGATGATTCTTGAAACCTCTAGCTCATTGCACAGTTTATACAGCTCATGGTTGTACCGGATGCGCCATCCATTTCTGTCGCAAACTGCTCTGAAAATTCGCTGAAGGACCTTACCTTCAAATGTGTTTATCATGTTTTCGAAGGCTTGAGGAAGGGTCCAGGTTTCGTAGCCATAGCATAGCACAAGGGGTATGATGGTTTTGTACATACTCAATTGCCCTAACACCTTGTGATGCATAGCGCATCAACTGCTCCATGTGGCCCAGTTGACGTTTCGTTGGCATAAACTGGTTTCGGCGAATGCAGTTGCCAGCATGCACCTCCTGCACATCCACGGCCACGAACGTCGTCGTGGACGTCGAACCCAAAACGCCGGTAGTCAAACGTGAGACTGATGCCTCAACACACTGCGCTAGCTGTATCCGTCGCTTGATTTCGTCAGTTTCATTGGCGTCCTTTGACAGGTTAATACCTAGATATATGAAGTCGCCTACAAATTAGATGCTGAGGTCCCTGACGTTGTTCGGTTTTTCTGGAGTCCTTGTTCTTTATAGCATCATTACTTTTGACTATTTAGAAGTTCTTCTGCGTCGGGCAGGTTTCGGGTCATGATGTTTGTTCAACACAAGACTCGAAATTTTCTTGAAACACCAATAAATGTGATGTACGAATTTAATACTCGACGGACCGTATAAAACACTTGTTCAAAACGTTATAAAACTTTATTGATTTCAATGTAATTCGCAGACTACAAAAGGCGAGTGGGCTCGGTCACTATCAATTCTCGACTGTACCGCAAAATCGAAAAGACTATCTTCTTTCCAGCTATACATAATAATGATTTTGCGCCAAAATAATACATAAGACATCTCGCCATCTAGTAACAATTTTTGTAAGTATTTCAGTTAATTCACAATGATTCACAATAATGATTAATATTAATATTTGACGTTTGATTGTTTGTTTACTTTCAGCATCCAGCATCCATGAGCAGGCGAGACGAAAGTGGACCATTATCATCTCAGATAAGTGATTGTTGTTTACCAATTTAAATTGTGATCCTTTGTTCCTTCTTGTTTCAGATCCGCTCATCGTGGGAGACCATCATCCGCCAGTATCGAACTCCAGGGTGACGAGTGGCGGGAGCCCCGCGCACTCTATATTTCGGTACTGGTATACCAAATTGCAGCATGATGTTGTGTAGTACGCCATGATCGATATTGTCGTATGCTTGCTTAAAATCAATAAAAACTTGGTACACCTCAACGTTGTATTCCCAGCACTTTTTCAGGATGCTTTACCGGGAAGAGCAGATCGGTTGTAAATCGGCCAGGTCTTAAAGCGCTTTGATATTCGCCAATGATTCGTTCAGCGTACGGCTTTATGCCATTTTTCGTCAGTATTTTGTAGGACGTACATATAAATCTGTAATTCTCTCAACGCAATTTATCTGCCTTTACGTGGATGGGACAGATGATGCTCCTGTACCAATTTCCTGGGATAACCTCATCCTCCCAGATTCGCCGAAGTAATTGATGTATTTAATAGACCCGTTCAAGCAGATTCAAGCAGTTCAGCTAAAATCTCGTCTACACCCGGCGCTTTACTTGGTATGACTAGGCGAGATCAACTTCTTCTACCGTCAGGGGCTGTGTATTGGGACCACGATCGATCATATCGTAAACGATTGGGACTTCTTGTATGGGAACATTAGATGCGGGATTAAGAAGCTCTTCAAAATATTATGATGATTGTACGAAGTACATTGTCATTTTTAATCATATTAAATTACACACCAAATGTGTGCTTGCAAATAATGTTATTCTTATTCTCAGAAAGGTGTCCTATTCATTGAATAACAAAGTCTTCACAAATGTTATAGTTATAGTTATAATTCGGCACCGTATAGCGTTTCTTCGCCAGAGGTGGTTTATTATATTAAATTACTTAATATAATAAATATATATGTACATTAATTTAGCTAAATTTAAATAATTTAAATAAATTATCGGTTAAATTTGAAGTAATCAGCAATTCTATGTTTAACAGTGTCACTGCTGCAATTCAAATCAATCAATATAATTAATTGGCTCGAACTTTGAATAGTTTAGTTATATGTAAATGTACTCTAATACTTATTTTGTTCAAAACATAGTTTGAAAAAATATTGCCACGTAATATATTTAAGACAATATATAATTTGAGCTATTATTCTTCTTTTATGGAGAGTAATCATTTGTAATAGCAGCAAACGATGCTCATATTTTGGTAGCTTCCTTCTTGCCGTTTCTTCCAGGTTTGATTCTTCATTGTTGCGCGACCTAGTATTTTTATTCCAAAACAATTTTCTCAATGCAAACAACAAAAATTGTTTTTGAACAGTTTCAATACGGCAGTTCTGACCGTCATAATATGGGTTCCAAATTTGGGCAGCATATTCGACAATTGGTAGTACAAACGTGAAGTAGAGTCGTTTTAGGGTCCAAGGATCTTCGAATTCTTTCGCAAATCTCTTGATCCAGGCAAGTCGAGATCTTGCTTTGGCTATCATAAATTCAATATGTGACTTAAAGTTGAGTTTCTCATCAAGAATCAAACCCAAGTCTTTGATAACTTGCACACGTTCAAAGATTTCACCATTGATGCTATACATATGATCGAATTTCAGAGTATGGCGGTGAAATGAAATCATTTTGGTCTTTTTGACATTCAGCTTCAGTTTGTTGCGATTGAAATATTCTGTGATATCGTCTAGATCTTTTTGCAGCGTCCAGCAATCAGCGAGAGTTTCAATTTTGTGGGACAAACGAGTATCATCAGCAAATGAGTGTAGTTTGACTTTTCTTACATGAAGTAGCAAGTCAATAACAAATATTAAAAACAGGGTTGGGCCTAATGGATAGCCCTGCCCAGTACCCGACGCCACATTGATTGGATCAAATGTAATATTATTTAATTTGACAATCTGTTGTCGATTCATCATGTACATCTCAATCCATTTCAAGATTTGGTCATTCAGTCCGATGATGTCCAGCTTGTGAATCATCAATTTCACATTCACGGAGTCAAATGCCTTAGCTAAGTCTAAATAAATCGTATCCGTTTGTAGCCCTTCTTCCATGTTATTCAAAGCAGTGGAAGTAAATTCAGCCAAATTAGTAACTGTCGATTTACCTTTCATGAAGCCATGTTGACTGTCATCAATGATGCTTTTCATGTAGAAGTTGAGATGACTTGAAATGATTGAATCCAGCAATTTCGGGAAAACACATTGTATTGCAACACCTCGATAGTTCTCAATTTTATTCCTAAGGCCACTCTTGTGTATTGGTTTCAAGTAAGAGGTTTTCCATATTTGTGGAACTTCTCCAGTAGTGAATGACTTCTTTAGTAAATGTGTTATTGGTTTGACTAGAGCTGTCACGCATCTTTTCACCAATGAATTTTGAATTTTATCCGGACCGGATACAAAGTTGTTGGGGAGCGCAGCAGTTTTTTCCGTTACCACTTCCTCAGTAATGCAAATTGTTGGAAAGTGCATGCATATATCTCTAAGCCAATGAATAGATTCTTGGTGCGAATCAAATTCATTAAATGAATCATCGCACGAGCTGGTGTATGCTGAAGCAAAATGGTTGCTGAACATCTTTGCAATATTCACTTGATCCTCCACACACAATTCCATTGAATTCCATTCTATTTGGTAAGTCTTCAATACTGCGTCTAAGAATTTTGACGTGTTCAAAGAACTTTTGTGGATTTTCATTGATTTGCTGCTCCATTTGTAATTTGTAATTTTTATAAGCAATGCGAACAGACTTTTTGTATTCACGCCTCATATCAACATACTGCTGCTTAGCTTGGTTACTTCCCATCTTTTTCATGATGCGGTGAAGTTTGTTGACTTTGTTCTTCATAGCAACCATTTAGGAGGAGTTGTCTCTCTTCTTGTTTTTCGTTCTACATGTTGCTCAATAGTTGCGTTCAACACCTTGTAGAACTTATCAGTAGCTATCGATAAGTTTGACTCATTTAGAAGTTCATTCCAATCTACATTATTTAATGTTTCACCAATGGCTTCGAAGTTGGCGTTAGCAAAATCCATAAAAACTAGTGATGTGCGGTTCCGGGTTTTTGAAGAGCCGGTTCTGCCGAGTCCGGTTTTCAGAAGAACCGGGTATTTTGACCGGTTCCGGTTTCCAATATGGACGTTGAATAAAACGTTTTTTATTTCATTATCCTATATACTTACTCTAATCGTTTTTGGAAAGCAATTTGATGATCGCATTTTGGGAAGCAGTAGAACTTCATGATCGAACTAGAAGAACTATGCCTGCATTCAGGAATCATCGCCCCCCTGAGCGCTCCTTCTCCTCTTGAGCACTATGGTAGCGCTACTGTCCCAATGTCTGGTGAATGCTCCTAGTAGAGCCTGGGGCATAGCGCGACAACTAATGATGCGCACGGCATCGTATTCAGTTATTAGCAATGGAACCGGCACGACTGGGCATTTAACCGGCTGCCGCAGGAACCGTGTATTGCTGTTGTAGCGAATGGTCAGAGTTGCAGTGTGTGTTACATGTTAATTTCGTTTGAAGCTACACGGTGTCAAATACGTTCTGAGAACACACAGGAGCAGCATAGTTGGCCACAGGTCTTCCGACTGCTTTGTATGTGACCAGTAGCGTTTATTACCACGTCTTTATTGCGAGTGATTTGAAACCCGGCCAAACAGTTTGAACAGACAGCCGTTTATCAGACATTAGGCGTGTCAGCTGATGTCACAAATTCGTTATGTAGCCGGTGTTTTTACAAAACAAGTTTGTAACAGTTAGCTGTCGCACCGTGTGACATGGAGGGGAGATGTCGTTACGTAGCTGCTCAGTGTTCTCTGAATGAGTCCTATGTGTTTATTGCCAATTCTTCGCACAAAGTCGGTATGTGTGCGTTATTGTTTTCATTTTGCAATACCTTTGCGCTGGTGCAAATACTATATTAAGAAAATTTCGAAAGAAATCCAAACATAATGCAATTTAGCAAAGTGTTCGAGAATGTTCCCATTTAAAAACATGATTATTACGAAGTTTTCGCTACTTAGACGATTTCGTTTCTTTGAAATAAATTCTCCTGAAGTTGAAAATATTCTTGCACACACTTTGCTTTCCTTTTTAAGAAAACAAAACCGTTCATGTGATTATGCTAGCCGCTCAAAAAAGTATTTTATTTAAGATGCACTCCTTCACTATAGCTACAGTATACTTGCACCCAGATAAACGAAATATTTTTCGCTACAGCGCAACAAATCTGCAGATTGTATGAGTTGGTCGACAGAAGCGACAATTGAACCGAAGCGTATATACCCTAGACTTGTACAGACCTAGTGGTGATACCAAAAGTTCCAATTGGTAACGATCACATGCATTAAAAGTGAGTTTCCTATATGGCCAGTTTACAGGGGAGGCTGTCAATCATTCAGGAGGATCTCGACCATTATCAAAATCAATTAACTAACCCATTCTATTACAAAGATTTGTCGAGTTTTTCAAGTCGCTAGCTTCATTCTATCGAAATTATTGCTTATTTGAAGTTTCCCTTGTAGAGGAGGTACGAGTTCCTTGGGTCGCATCTCGCTCATTATTGCCACCAACAAATAAGATCATGCTACAAACATTTAAACAAAATTTCAAGTCCCTAGCTTCACTCTATCGAAAGTTATCGCTTATTTGAAGTTTCATTTGTAGGGGAAGTAGGGGTTTCGTTGGTTGGATTTTCCGTATTTTCAATATTAGCCAACTGGATCCTATTACAAACATTTGATCAAAATTTTAAGTCGCTAGCATTATTTTGTCGTAAGCTATCGCTTATTTTAAGTTTCATTTCTAGGGGAGGTAGGGGTTCCTTAGGTCGGATCTAACCCATCTTGAATACCAACTAACTCAATCTCACTTCAAACATTTGACCAAAACTTCAAGTCGCTGGCTTAATTCTGTCAAAAGTTATCGCTTATTTGAAGTTGAATTTGTAGGGGAGGTAGGGGTTCCTTAGGTCGGATCTTACCCATTTTCAATACCAACCAAGTAGATCTTATTAGCAACATTTTGTCAAATTTTCTAATCGATAGTGTCATTCTATCGAAAGTTATCGTAATTAAAATAATATTTATTTTTTTTGAAATTTGTAGGGGAGGTAGGCGTTTCTTTGATCCGATTATGCCCAACCTACTAGAACTCAAGCAGCTTCTTACCCCGGGGTTACATGCCAAAAATCAGGTGTCTACGTCAATTGGTTCAAGAGTTATAGACAAAAAACCCGAAAAGTAGGGTAGTACGGGGATCTTTGTAAGAAAATTACCATTAGTTTTCAACTTTATTTTTCGATTTTATTTTTCCAGGAGAGTATAAGATTACCCTCACGAGCAATCTACCGAAGCTAGAGCTTTTCATGTTTATTTAATCGGGAGTTATAAATACATTTAAGTATTTTACTTATGTAGGGGAGGTAGGCGTTCTCTTGGCCTGATCATGCCCGTTTTCAATACCAACCAACTGGATCAAACTACCAACATTTGACTAAAATTTCAAGGCTTTAGCTTCATTCTATCGAAAGTTATCGTGGGAACGGACAGACAGACAGACATGACTAAATCGAATCAGGAGGTGACTCTGATTATTTATGTATATATATAAACATTGCTTTACCTCCGGAGCGTCCTTTAAGGTGTTACATATTTCCGTCGTGACAAAAACAATATACCATATACTAAAAGTCTAGGGTATAAAAATCATTAGTCCGGTCCGAGTTTAAGCGATGCCAATGTCACCAAGCATGTGACAGCAAATGGAGAGTCAACATTAAAAGTGCGGTTAAACTCAGCAATGTACTCACTGAGATCTCCTTCAATTACTGCAAATTGACCAGTGGATCGAAAACGGCCAATGCTGAATAGTACTAGTAGATTCTTTGGGATTTCCTCTCTTCTATGTCTCATACATTCCACTTTTATCGGGTTCTTACAAAACTTGCAATTCAATGACATTCCGTGTGCTGACCAAAAAATTGTGATTGAAGATGCATGCAATGCAAATGCATTGCATTGTATACTTGTATGTATAAACATAGATACGCCTAAGCAATAAATGGGCATTTTTCTAAACGTAACAACGAGTTTGAGATTAAAACAATGATGTTTCCATCCTTCTCAAGTTTTAAATTAAAAACTACTGGCACATAGTACCTATCCACGCGTCTTTATACTAACAAGCTCGGAGAGCAGTTGCAGTTCTGTTAGCACCCACACGTAATGCGCGCCGAGGATTGAACATCCATTCTCTAGATTGTAGAACGGTGACCGAACGAACACGGCCACCGAGCGCGTCGCATGAATATCCTCATATCACATAATAGCTGCGTTTTTTTAGCAGTCCAGATAAGTGAAGAACAACAATCGCACGCATTACCTAATGCTGCGTTTACACGTGAACATTTCGCCGAATTTGAATGTGAATACAATAACAATAGCATTATATTCGCCGAACGGAACAGGCAATGTTCGCATTTATCCATTTCCCGAGAACTTTTTCGCCGAATATTGCTGCGCGTCTTATGGAAAAAGCTTTAAGATGACAGAAGGTGCATTCGGCGAATATGTTCAGAGCTGTTCCCATGAGGAATGGGAACGGGCGAAAATGTTCGACGAATTTAATGGAAAGGTACCTTTTCATATGGAGGTATGTTTTCAAACGAGGGTCAACCATTGAGAGAAAATGTATATGCTACGAATCTATTTCAATCGTCTTGCGTTTCACACAAATTGCCAGCAGGTAGACGATGGGTAATTTGAGTAGAGTTGTTGTTTGTTTGAGTTTTTTTGGTTTGTTTTCGATTTTATGACACCAGGTCAGAAAATAATGAAATAAGGACAAATGGATATTTTTTGTGAGGTGTTAGATCGAAATGCAATCAGATGTAAATCTGATTGATTAAAATGTAACTGTTTGAGCTATGTAGGTATATTAGATAGATATATTAGTATAAAGATGTAGGTATATTATTTAACCCATATTTTCGTATAATTTGCTTATCGATGTATACATATAGGTAGGCAATTGATTCTAAAACGTAAAATTTTACAAAAAGATCTTATTAAACTCTGCCGTGTGATCAATATTTTCAATGGGTGCGTTCCGTGAAAACCCTAAACGTTCCAAGTTTCTTTGAACTCATTTCAATTTCCGGTGGAGATGGCATGTAAAATACAAACTAGTGAAATGAATCAGAAAATTGTTCTGGTTGATTTCCTTTTTTATCGTTTGTCATGCATTTGCTAAATACTTGAAACGTAATTGCAACGTTGAGAATCCTGATCCTAGGCAATGTATGGCATGAACCCGAAATGTACAATTGGTGTAATTATTCATTTTGGAGTCATTTTGATTTCGGTGTCAGATGAAAAAAAACGACACGGATCTGCGACGAGCGAACTTAAACAGCCATCATACAGACACTTCGCCGCATGGGGCCGAATTACGGGCTCAGTATAGAAAGGTTTTGAGGCGGATGGCGGAGAAAGAAGTTTATTTCAGCTAATACATTTTCAACTCTGATCCAGATGTGATCCCATACAAGACCTGGATGAAAACTGGTCTCTCATATTCTATCTACTGATTAACAGATACAGTATCTACAAAGAACAGATACAGTACCAACTGACCAACAGATACAGTATCTACTGAGCGACGGATGCAATATACACCCAGTGCCAAAAAAAATCGCCGCACTCACATTTTTTAATTCGTTTGTTCCACGACAAGTTTGAGAGGAAGATTAGATAGAATAATTCTTGTATTTGCATTCTTTAGAGTCTTGTCATTTAATTTATTTAATAATTTCTTCCGAATATCTTCAGCTGATTTTTTCTTACCATTATAACGATTTAACGACTATTTGCGGGTTAGAAATAACTTTTTAAATATCATCGCACTGTTGATTCGTTGCAGGCCATTACTCGCGCAATTTCTCGATTTGACATTTTACTCACTTCTTTTAGCGCTACAATTCTCGCCTTTTGTTCAATATGTACTCAATTTCTTGGTATCGGGCATGTTTTTAAACTTTACCCACTAGAACTTCAAAAGCAAATGAGGACCATAATAATATTGACAGAGCTATTTATACCCAATGTACAAAGTACTATTGAACATACCATAACGATTTATAGGAAGGTAATTAAGGACTCATTGCGACTTTTCAAGAATGTCAAAAGTGCGCCGATTTTTTGTCACTGGGTGTATATTGGCTAACAGACACAGTATATGCTGAGCAACAGACTCATTATCTATTGACCAAAAGATACAGCCCCTATTGAGCAACAGATAAAGTATCTACTGAAAAACAGGTAGATACAGAGACTCAAAAAGCCTTCAGCAATAGTCTATTTCATTTGACTCTACACTGAACAAACAACATGCATCGCACTTTATTCCCGTCTAATCTAATTTTATATGCGACGGGCCATAAACAAGAAATTTTCCCCACTTCACAAAAATGTGAATGTATGTACGTACCTATAATTCTAGGCTGCATATAATATATTCCTTCACTAAACCACAATTCCATATTGGTACATATTTGCATATTACTTGTACTTTATTCACTTAAACTAAAATTAAAAAAATCTATACAATGTACGTGACATACGTACAAATTAATTGATTTACACCATTTAGATAGAGTTCCAAACAATCTAAATTAAACTTCGCTTTCGTGTGATCATTGCTTTCATCCATAAATTTCATCATCAAATTGATTTCCCAATGCAAAACAATAACAAGTCAAAAACCATAACCCAGTAATACTCGTATGTACTTGCCGTAGAAAAATGCACACCCGATATCTACTGATCTCTTCAATAAAGACAATGCTTTCAAAAAAAGGTCTCATAACTAAAACAACAACACTACTCGTACGAATCAACAATACGCATATTATTCCGAAATGACAACAAACAGACGAAGGGTAATTTTTTGTTTACGGGTCCATGGGCAAATACAGTGACTCGCAAAACTGTTTATAAAAATGAAAATTTCCACGTTTTTTATGTACAAGCAGAACAACTGGGTTTTCTAAGAAACTGTACCCTCACATATTCTTGGAAATCATGTAACGCGATATTTCATGGAAATTTTGTGCGAATAGTTTTGGAAAGAGTTTATTTTTTTTACAGTGGTTTTGTTGCAGTCACGTGAACAGTTTTGCGTGCTTGACGGAATATTTTAAATAAAAGAAAAAAATAATAATTTTTAGTTGATATTACGGTGAGTTAGTAAATTATTATGTTTTAACAAGAGGAAATAATTTAAATTAACCTAATAGAAACGAAAACTAACCTAAAGGAAAAATGCCAAAAGCTATCCAAGAGAACGTGAAGACAGCAATTGTTGGCGATCTTCAAAAGAAGTACTCAGTTCGAAAAATTGCTGAAGAGTACTCTGTGTCAATAGGATTCATAAGCAAAATAAGGAAAACGGTAGAAGATTTTCTCGAAACGAACGCTGGTGGGCGACCAAGTAAGTTATCTCCGGAGACAAAGCGTTGTATCAAAAGATTGATTATGACTGAAGCGGTAGATACAGCTGTACAAGCCAACAAGGTAATCCGAACCAATTTAAATGTTACAGTTTCCAATGATACTGTTCGAAGATGCCTTAAATCAAATTTTAAAGCAAAAGCAAAGGTAAAAAAACCACTTTTAACCGACCGCCATAAAAAGGCGAGGCTTCAATTTGCCAGAAAATACAAAGACTGGACGCCAGAACAATGGAAGTTGGTTACATGGTCTGACGAGTCAAAAATAAACAGGTTATGTTCCAATGGGCGACACTGGACGTGGGTCAACAAGTCCGTTGGCTTACAAGAACGTAATTTGCAGAAAACCCTCAAATTTGGAGGTGGCTCATTAATGGTTTGGGGATGTTTCAAAGGTAACCAAGTTGGTATTTTGAGACGTATAAGCGGAATTATGCGGGCAACTGACTATATTAATATCTTAGAGGACTCATATCTACCAAGTCTTGATAGATTTGGCTGCGAACCTGGAGACAGCTTATTTATGCAAGACAACGATCCAAAACACACTGCTCGCATAACGGCCAAATGGCTTCAAGATCATAATATTGAGACTCTGAAATGGCCGCCACAATCGCCAGATCTCAATCCTATAGAGAATGTGTGGGGTTATTTGAAAAGAAGAGTAGTAGCAAGCAACACTGTTCCAAAAGACTGCGAAGAACTTTGGGTACGCGCTCAACAAGCGTGGAATGAGATTGATCCACAATATTTGGAGAACTTGTTAGGAAGTATGCCTAAAAGAGTGAAGGCTGTAATTCGTGCCAAAGGCGGGCACACTAAATATTAAATAAATAAAATAAAAACGGGACTATTTAGTTAGTCACAGGATAGATGCAAAAGTGTTCACAAAACAATTTTTTAATTTTAATTTTAGAAAACAGGATTGCTGTTATTTTTAAGTTTTGGTTCTCTAAAATGTAATCTATTTTCTGAAGTAATTTTATTTTGTAAAAACTTTTAATTTGTTATGAATAAATATTTAGATTTTCCCAAAAATCAATTTCAATAACTTTTTATGAACAGTTTTGCGAGTCACTGTATGTATGTTTCTAGCAACCCATCATTCTTCATGCTTTCCGTGTGTGTCGGCAACGAAATTTACTTGGTAGTTGTTGGTATATTAGTCCTAATGTTCAAGAACATTACCGCGGTAATGTTCAAATTCGGCGAGATGTTCACGTGTAAACGCACGCTAACACCGGCAACCGGTAGCACAGTGCGTAGAGGCATCAGTCTCAAATCTGACTACCGGCGTTTCGGGTTCGAACCCCGTCCACAATGACGTTCATGGCCATGGATGTTTGTGTTGTCTTCCCCCTGTGGTGCGGGGCGTAATAATAACCCGCAGCATCTCCCACTTGTCGGAGGTAGGAGGCTAAATGGGGGAGCAGGAGGTGCATGCTGGCAACTGCATTCTCCGAAACTAGTTTATGCCAACGAAACTTCAACTGTGCCACATGAACAGTAGACGCACTATGCCCCACAAATGATTAGGGCAATTGAGTATTGCCTAAACAACCAGCTCTATCCAAAACAACAAATGCATGCGTTAAGCTGTGTTTTGCTAGGCTGCAACTGGGCGATTTGCGATTGCGACTCGCGAGCAATTGATTCATTATTCATTGTCGATCGCATGACCCGTTTTGCTAGACGGCGCGATGTTTACGACTGCGATTGCGATTGTGGCTGGGAAATGTAGTGCATTGGCACCATGGTGATTGTGACTTTGTGACTGGGAGATGTTGTGTATTTTGTGTATTTGCACGAGGATGATTGAACATGGCAGCCAAATGGGTTGAAAATCTTTTTTTTTTGGCAAAGTATCTTTTAGTGGTGCTTTGGGAAAATATCTTTTCTTTCGCAATGCCTTTGCTATTTGTGTGAATGTGAAATGAAGGGTTTTTGTATGAAAATAGTATTAGTATGTTGCGCAGGTTGTGGCTATGCAATCAAGGATTTTTATATGTACGTAAGGCGAATGTATGGAAAGAGACGAATGTGCTGTACATGCAGAGTCCTTCGTTGGCAGCAAGGACATTCGAAAAATGATATTTTTGGCAATGAACCGAAATATGGGGAATATGGGTGTCATATGAACCGGGATGAAGAGGCGAATGTCCAGGACTACTGTAGATGGCATTTCGAGTCCTTCGGTGGTTAAAAGGACATTCATGGGAGTCAAGTGAAAAATGGGCAATATGGGTGTCATATGAACCGGGGTGAAGAAGTAAATTTCCGGGGCACTATAAATGGCACTTACAATTAGAGTCCTTCGGTGGCGACAAGGACATTCGAAAAATTATATTTTGGCAGGGAAACGAAAAATGGGCAACATGTCAACATATCAAATGAATCGGGGTGAAAAGGCGAATGTCCAGGAGTAGTGTAGATGGCATTTCAATTCCTTCGGTGGCGAAAAGGACATTCACGAAAGTCAAGTGAAAATGGGCAATATGGGTGTCATATGAACCGGGGTGAAAAGGCGAATGTCCAGGAGTACTATAGATGGCATTCCGGATCATTCGGTGGCGACAACGACATCCGAAAAAGGATTTTTCAGCAGTGAAGCAAAGTGGGCAATATGGGTGTCATATGAATGGGGGTGAAGAGGCCAATGTCCAGGAGTATTGTAGATGGCATTTCGAGTCCTTCGTCTACTTGCGCAGCATTTCCTCGAAAATGGTGGTACGGACCAGGACATCGCTCGTCCTATCAACCAGGCTAAGTACGCATACGGCATTCTGTCGAAAATTTGACAGAGTTGTCTCAGCATCAACATCAAGCTGATATTTTTTCACTCCCTGGTACTGTCTGTACTTTTGTATGGGTGCAGTACATGGAAAGTTTCCGTAGGAGTTACCAGAAAGCTGCAAGTTTTCGTCAACTCATGTCTTCGCCGAATTCTGAAAATATACTGGCCCGAAACAATATTGAAGAAAGAGCTTAGGCGGCGTACGGGTCAGATACGACTACTTTGCCTTAACCCCTATTGGGGCGTAGCGTGTCAACTACTCCTGCGCGCCATCGTACTTTGCTCTGGGCAATAGGGCGCAATTCTCCAACAGACTTACCCGCGCTACACTTTTTACCACAGATCGTCGCCATGTGATCCTAGGACCCCCTCTTGGTCGGCCTTGGCTGGAAATGGGGTTCCACTTCATGACATGCACAGCAATCCGCAATGTGTGACCCACCCACTGCCATTTTCGCCTGCGTATCAATTCTTCGATTGGCATCTGCCCCGTACGCCAACTTAGCTCTTCATTCAGGTCAGAAAATTCTTATAATTCGACGAAGACATGAGTTGCCGAAAATTTACAGCTTTCTGGTAACTCTTACCGGAACTTTCCATGTACTGCTACCATTTAAAAGCGCAGACAGTACCAGGGAGCGAAACAGGCCCAGCTTGGTCTTGGTGCTGAGATAACTTACCTCACACCTTTTTTTTCCGAACATCAACAACAAAACAACACGACCGCCGCGCCAGCATCATCCGGAAATTTTTTTCCGCGAAGGATTAGTGAGGCAAGCTATATTATGCGAAGATATCCCTGCAAGAAATCGCTACCGAAAATACTAACACAAAAGCGATTATTTCATTATTTTTGGGAACACAAACACAAGCAAACTGAATGATACAATGTACTTACCAAAAACCAGGTATTTTTGTGTTATCCTTAACCGAACGAATACCGGGTGATTGCTGCGTTTTGTGTATTGTACGATAATTGTTTTGGTAGCGATAACCATATCAAATCAATACCTGGAATTGACAATGTGAACGTTTGTTTTCGGTATTTCCTGATTATCTTGTATGACCTGTTTTTCTCCACTGATTCTTAAGATGGACATACAGGACAAGCATTTTCATTTGAAGAGCTTCTAAACCGACCATCTAACATCCCCACGAAGGAAGCTCTCGACGATATTGTTGATCTAGGCCCACCCATTCAACCCCCGACAGTAGAGGAAGATGATCTCGCCTTGCGGTCACTAAAACGAAATAAAGCGCCGGGCGCTGACGAGATTCCAGCTGAACTGCTAAAATTCGGTGGAACGAGTCTAGTTGATGCCATACATCAATTACTCCTGCGAGTATGGGAGAACGAGGAGATTCCAGACGATTGGCGCAGAAGCATCATCTGTCCAATTCATAAAAAGGGAGATAAACTGCGGTGTGAGAACTACAGGGGCATCTAACTAGTTTGTACGTCCTATAAAATTTTGACGAAAATTCTGGAAAATAGAATAAAACCGTACGCAGAACGAGTCATTGGCGAATATCAAAGCGGTTTCAGACCTGGTCGCTCCACTACCGATCAGCTCTTCTCAGTCAAACTGATACTCCAGAGGTGCTGGGAATACAACGTAAACGTATACCAAATCTTTGTCGACTTCAAGCAGGCATACGACAGTATCGATCGGGGAGTACTGTACAACATCATGCTGCAATTTGGTATACCGCCAAAATTAGTGCGACTGACAAAGATGACGATGACCAACTCCGTCTCACAAGTCAGGATCCAGAATAGACTTACTGATCTATTTGAAACACGCACTGGTTTGAAACAGGGCGATGGACTGGCACCGACGCTCTTCAACCTAGCACTGGAATACGTTATTCGGGCCATGAATATGAACAACAGCAAGACGCTACTCATCAAGTCGACCCAATTAGCAGCGTACGCCAACGACATCAACATCAAGTCCCGAAGATTGGCTGACGCAGAAGAACTTCTGCATACGCTCGATACCGCTGCAAAGGAAGTTGGATTACGTATTAACGAGGGTAAAACTAAAATAATGATGCAATCGGTGACAAGGACACCTGCACAACCGAGCATCAATGTGGGGGACTTCAACATCGAGTTCGTGAACAACTTCATTTACCTGGGTTGCAACTTGTCAAGCGACGCCAACGAAACTGACGAAATCAAGCGACGGATACAGTTAGCTAATAAGACTTTTTTCTCGGTTCTCCCCATAATGAAATCGAAGCATGTGCACAGAAACACGAAGCTCCGCGTGTACAAAACCATTATACGACCAGTGCTATGCTATGGCTGCGAAGCATGGACCCTAACTCAAGCCTCCGAAAACATGCTAGACACTTTTGAACATAAGGTTCTACGGCGAATTTTCGGGGCTGTTTGCGATCGAGATGGATGGCGCATCCGGTACAACCATGAGTTGTATGAAATGTACGATGAGCTGCAAGTCTCGAAAATCGTCAAACTACAACGACTTCAGTGGACAGGGCATGTACAAAGAATGGACGATGATCGCATGCCTAAGAGAGTAATGAAAGCAGAACGAGTCGACGGAGCGAGACTGCGAGGACGACCGAGATCTCGTTGGGAGTGCTCAGTAGGTGTGGACGCCGCGCAGCTGCTGGGCTCCCAAAATTGGAGGACGCGGTCACGTGACCGAGATAATTGGAGGACAATGATCCAGGCGGCCAAGGCCCGACGTCGGGCTGTCGCGCCACGATGATGATGATTTTCATCGCGAGCAAGCATCGAACCACGTCAACATCAATAGAACAGTGGTAATGAGCAAGTTTTTTTCTATCGTTTTTTTTTGACGTAGTTCGGTGCATGCTCGCGACCAAAATGCTTGTCGGTAAGTCGACCTTTAGAATAAATAATTGTTCTAGCAAATTTCGTCATTTTCTTTCAATTTCAGTTCCAAGTCACATTGCTAAACATGAACGTTTCATTTTGGAGTCTTCCGATCGCCATGTTTTCCCTGTTTCAAAGCAATGCGCGGTGAGTAATTCGCGTCGGATTATCCGCTTCCAGTTTGCAACGGAGGGGTAGTTTGATACTGTTACAATAGAGGGGTAGTTTGATACTGTTTAAAAATTTAAAAAGTAGTTACTTACCTCAATGTAACTCCGAGTTTTTCATCTGGTGTTATAAGACGCTGGTTTCTGTTGCATGACTCTTTGTGAATATATTGTAGTATTTATTATCTCTAATAAGAAATCAAACTGTTCCACAGAGACACGGACAAATTCTAGAAACCTGTTGTCGTCTTTACGAACCACAATAATTTAGCCAAAGAAACCCTCTTCGTTTCTTCTCTGGAAAATGAGATGTGTTGGTCTTCCTTTTCAGACATGCATCTGCCTCATAAAATAATCGTCTTCCATTTCCGATTCATGTGACACCCATTTCGCTTTTCGCTTCACTAGCAAAAACATACTTTTTCGAACGTCCTTGTCGCCACCGAAGGATATGGAATACCATATACAGTACTCCTGGACATTCGCGTCTTCACCCCGGTTCATATGACACCCATATTGCCTATTTTTCACTTGACTTCCACAAATGTCCTTTTTACCACCGAAGGACTCGAAATGCCATCTACACTACTCCTGCACATTCGTCTTTTCACCCCGATTCACATGACACCCATGTTGCCCATTTTTCGCTTCCCTGCCAAAAATATCCTTTTTCGAATGTCCCTGTCGCCACTGAAGAACTCGAAATGCCATTAACAGTACACTCGGATATTCGCCTCTGCACTCCGGTTCATATGACACCCACATTGCCCATTTTTTACTTGACTTTCGTGAATGTCCTTTTCGCCACCAAAGGAATTAAAATGCCATCTACGCTACTCCTGCACATTCGTCTTTTCACCCCGATTCATATGACACCCATGTTGCCCATTTTTCGCTTCCCTGACAAAAATATCTTTTTTCGAATGTCCTTGTCGCCACTGAAGAACTCCAAATGCCATTAACAGTACACTCGGATATTCACCTCTGCACTCCGGTTCATATGACACCCACATTGCCCATTTTTTACTTGACTTTTGTGAATGTCCTTTTCGCCACCAAAGGACTTGAAATGCCATCTACACTACTTCTGGACATTCGCCTTTCACCCCGATTCATATGACACACATATTGCCCATATTTCGCTTCATTAGCAAAAATATCCTTTTTCGAATGTCCTTGCTGCCTATTGTACATCTTCCGTACATTCGTCTCTTTCCATACATTCTCCTCACGAACATATAAAAATCCTTGATTCCAAAACCACAACCTGCGCAACATACTAGAACTATTTTCATACAAAAACTCTTGATTCACACAAACCGCAAAGGCATTACGAAAAAAAAAAAAAAATTTCCCAAAGCACCACCAAAAGATACTTTGTCAAAAAAAAGATTTTCAACACCTTTGGCTGTTGTGTTCAATCATCCTATTGCAAATACACAACATCTCACAGCCACAAAGTCACAATCACCATGGCGCCAATATACAACATTGCTCAGGCACGAATCGCAATCACAGTCGCTCATAGATTTCGTTCGTCCAATGCAAGATCGCAGTCGCAATCGCAATCGCAATCCCAGATCGCGTTCTAGCAAAACACCTCCATATAAAATATACACAAGTAGTGCGACGTACACAAATTGCAATTTCGAATCACAGTCGCAAATCGCCCAGTCGCAGCCTAGCAAAACACAGCTTAAGTCGTAATACATCTGACTAGAAATCCCTCCAAGTCGAAATCCCTCTAGACCGAAGTCCCTCCAAGCCGAAATCCCTTCAAGTCGAAACCCTCTAAGTCGAAATCCCTGCAAGTCGAAATCCCTCCAAATCAAAATCATTCCAAGTGGAAAACCCTCACGTTAGGGAGCTTTGAAGTTAGGGAGATTTCAAGTATGATAGATTTCAAGTTAAGAAGATTTCAAGTTAGGGAGATTTCAAGTTAGGGAGATTTCGAGTTAGAAAGATTTCAAGTTAGGGAGATTCTTATCTAGGGAGATTTAAAGTTAGGGAGATTTCAAATTATGGAGATTTCAAGTTAGAGGGATTTCAAGTTAGAGAGATTTCAAGTTAGGGAGATTTCGAGTTAGGGAGACTTCAATTTAGGGAGATTTCAAGTTAGAGGGATTTCAAGTTAGGGAGATTCCGAGTTAGGGAGATTTCAAGTTAGGGAGATTTCAAGTTAGAGAGATTTCAAGTTAGGGAGATTCCGAGTTAGGGAGATTTCGAGTTAGGAAGATTTCAAGTTAGTGAGATTTCGAGTTAGTGAGATCCGGTTAGGAAAATTACAAGTTGGAGAGATTTCAAGTTGGATCGATTTCAAGTTGAGGGGATTTCAAGTTAGGGAGCTTTGAAGCTAGGGATATTTCGAGTTCGGAAGATTTCAAGTTAGGGAGATTTCGAGTTGGGGAGATTTCGAGTTAGGGAAATTTCAAGCTATGGAGATTTCAATTTACAGGGATTTCAAGTTAGGGAGATTTCAAGTTACATTGACTTCAAGTTAGGGAGATTTCGAGTTCGGAAGATTTCAAGTTAGGGAGATTTCGAGTTAGGGAGATTTCGAGTTAGGGGAATTTCAAGTTAGGGAGATTTCAAGTTACAGGGATTTCAAGTTAGGGAGATTTCAAGTTTGGGAGATTTCAAGTTACAGGGATTTCAAGTTAGGGAGATTTCAAGTTAGGAAGATTTCAAATTAGAGGGATTTCAAGTTAGGGAGATTCCGAGTTAGGGAGATTTCAAGTTAGGGAGATTTCAAGTTACAAGGATTTCAAGTTAGGAAGATTTCGAGTTAGGGAGATTTCAAGTTACAAGGATTTCAAGTTAGGAAGATTTCGAGTTAGGGAAATTTCAAGTTAGGGAGATTTCAAGTTACAGGGATTTCAAGTTAGGGAGAATTCAAGTTAGGGAGATTTCGAGTTAGAGAGATCAGGCTAGGGAAATTTCAAGTTAGAGAGATTTCAAGTTGGATCGATTTCAAGTTGAGGGGATTTCAAGTTAGGGAGCTTTCAAGTTAGGGATATTTCGAGTTCGGAAGATTTCAAGTTAGGGAGATTTCGAGTTAGGGAGATTTCGAGTTAGGGAAATTTCAAGTTATGGAGATTTCAATTTACAGGGATTTCAAGTTAGGGGGGAGATTTCGAGTTAGGAAGATTTCAAGTTAGTGAGATTTCGAGTTAGTGAAATCAGGTTAGGAAAATTTCAAGCTAAAGAGATTTCAAGTTGGATCGATTTCAAGTTGAGGGGATTTCAAGTTAGGGAGCTTTCAAGTTAGGGATATTTCGAGTTCGGAAGATTTCAAGTTAGGGAGATTTCAAGTTAGGGAGATTTCGAGTTAGGGAAATTTCAAGTTATGGAGATTTCAATTTACAGGGATTTCAAGTTAGGCCAGATTTCGAGTTAGGAAGATTTCAAGTTAGGGAAATTTCAAGTTAGGGAAATTTCAAGTTAGGGAGATTTCAAGTTAGGGAGCTTTTAAGTTACAAAGATTTCAAGTTAGGGAGATTTCAAGTTAGGCCAGATTTCGAGTTAGGAAGATTTCAAGTTAGGGAAATTTCAAGTTAGGGAAATTTCAAGTTAGGGAGATTTCAAGTTAGGGAGCTTTCAAGTTAGGGAGATTTCAATTTAGGGAGCTTTTAAGTTACAGGGATTTCAAGTTAGGGAGATTTCAAGTTAGGCCAGATTTAGAGTTTGGAAGATTTCAAGTTAGGAAAATTTCAAGTTAGGGAAATTTCAAGTTAGGGAGATTTCAAGTTAGATCGAATTCAAGTTGAGGAGATTTCAAGTTAGGGTGATTTCAAGTTAGGGAGCTTTCAAGTTACAAGGATTTCAAGTTAGGAAGATTTCGAGTTAGGGAAATTTCAAGTTACAGGGATTTTAAGTTAGGGAGATTTCGATTTGAGAAGATTTCAAATTGGGGAGACTTCAAGTTAGGAAGATTTCATGTTAGAAAAATTTCAAGTTGGGGAGATTTCAAGTTAGGGAGCTTTCAAGTTAGGGAGATTTCAAGTTAGGGAGCTTTTAAGTTACAGGGATTTCAAGTTAGGGAGATTTCAAATTAGGCCAGATTTTGAGTTAGGAAGATTTCAAGTTAGGGAAATTTCAAGTTAGGGAAATTTCAAGTTAGTGAGATTTCAAGTTAGGGAGCTTTTAAGTTACAGGGATTTCAAGTTAGGGAGATTTAAAGTTAGGGAGAATTCAAGTTAGGGAGATTTCAAGTTAGGGAGCTTTCAAGTTAGGGAGATTTCGAGTTCGGAAGATTTCAAGTTAGGGAGATTTCGGGTTAGGGAAATTTCAAGTTGGGAAGATTTCGAGTTAGGAAAATTTCAGGTTAGGAAAATTTCAAGTTATTGAGATTTCAAGTTGAGGGGATTCCAAGTTAGGGTGATTTCAAGTTAGGGAGCTTCCAAGTTAGGGAGATCTCGAGCTAGGAAGATTTCAAGTTAGGGAGATTTCAAGCTAAAGGGATTTCGAGTTAGGAAAATTTCAGGTTCGGAAAATTTCAGGGGAGATTTCAAGTTAGGGAGATTTCAAGTTACAAGGATTTCAAGTTAGGAAGATTTCGAGTTAGGGAAATTTCAAGTTACAGGGATTTTAAGTTAGGGGGACTTCGATTTAGGAAGATTTCAAGTTGGGGAGATTTCAAGTTAGGAAGATTTCATGTTAGAAAACTTTCAAGTTGGGGAGATTTCAAGTTAGGGAGCTTTCAAGTTAGGGAGATTTCAAGTTAGGGAGCTTTTAAGTTACAGGGATTTCAAGTTAGGGAGATTTCAAATTAGGCCAGATTTCGAGTTAGGAAGATTTCAAGTTAGGGAAATTTCAAGTTAGGGAAATTTCAAGTTAGGGAGATTTCAAGTTAGGGAGCTTTTAAGTTACAGGGATTTCAAGTTAGGGAGATTTCAAGTTAGGGAGAATTCAAGTTAGGGAGATTTCAAGTTAGGGAGCTTTCAAGTTAGGGAGATTTCGAGTTCGGAAGATTTCAAGTTAGGGAGATTTCGAGTTAGGGAAATTTCAAGTTGGGAAGATTTCGAGTTAGGAAAATTTCAGGTTAGGAAAATTTCAAGTTATTGAGATTTCAAGTTAGATCGAATTCAAGTTGAGGGGATTTCAAGTTAGGGTGATTTCAAGTTAGGGAGCTTCCAAGTTAGGGAGATTTCGAGCTAGGAAGATTTCAAGTTAGGGAGATTTCAAGCTAAAGGGATTTCGAGTTAGGAAAATTTCAGGTTCGGAAAATTTCAAGGGAGATTTCAAGTTACAGGGATTTCAAGTTAGGGAGATTTCAAGTTAGGAAGATTTCAAATTAGAGGGATTTCAAGTTAGGGAGATGCCGAGTTAGGGAGATTTCAAGTTAGGGAGATTTCAAGTTACAAGGATTTCAAGTTAGGAAGATTTCGAGGTAGGGAGATTTCAAGTTACAAGGATTTCAAGTTAGGAAGATTTCGAGTTAGGGAAATTTAAAGTTAGGGAGATTTCAAATTAGGGAGATTTCAAGTTAGGGAGATTTCAAATTAAAAGGATTTCAAGTTAGGAAGATCTCGAGTTAGCGAAATTTCAAGTTAGGGAGATTTCTAGTTAGGAAGATTTCAAGTTGGGGAGATTTCGAGTTAGTGAGATCAGGATAGGGAGATTCCGAGTTAGGGAGATTTCAAGTTAGGGAGATTTCAAGTTACAAGGACTTCAAGTTAGGAAGATTTCGAGTTAGGGAGATTTCAAGTTACAAGGATTTCATGTTAGGAAGATTTCGAGTTAGGGAAATTTCAAGTTAGGAAGATTTCAAGTTAGGGAGATTTCGAGTTAGTGAGAACAGGTTAGGAAAATTTCAAGTTAGAGAGATTTCAAGTTGGATCGATTTCAAGTTGAGGGGATTTCAAGTTAGGGAGCTTTGAAGTTAGGGATATTTCGAGTTCGGAAGATTTCAAGTTAGGGAGATTTCGAGTTGGGGAGATTTCGAGTTAGGGAAATTTCAAGTTATGGAGATTTCAATTTACAGGGATTTCAAGTCAGGGAGATTTCAAGTTACGGGGATTTCAAGTTAGGGAGATTTCAAGTTAGGGAAATTTCAAGTTAGGGAGTTTTCAAGTTAGAGGGATTTCAAGTTAGGGAGATTCCGAGTTAGGGAGATTTCAAGCTAGGGAAATTTTAAATTACAAGGATTTCAAGTTAGGAAGATTTCAAGTTAGGGAAATTTCAAGTTAGGGAGATTTCAAGTTACAAGGATTTCAATTTAGGAAGATCACGAGTTAGGGAGATTTCAAGTTAGGGAGATTTCGAGTTAGTGAGATCAGGTTAGGAAAATTTCAAGATAGAGAGATTTCAAGTTGGATTGATTTCAAGTTGAGGGGATTTTAAGTTAGGGAGCTTTCAAGTAACAGGGATTCCAAGTTAGGGAGATTTCAAGTTAGGGAGATTTAGAGTTAGGAAGATTTCAAGTTGGTGAGATTTTAAGTTAGGGAGCTTTCAGGTTAGGTAGATTTCGAGTTGGGAAGATTTCAAATTAGGGAGATTTCAAGTTAGTGAAATTTCAAGTTAGGGAGATTTCAAGTTAGGGAGCTTTTAAGTTACAGGGATTTCAAGTTAGGGAGATTTCAAATTAGGCCAGATTTCGAGTTAGGAAGATTTCAAGTTAGGGAAATTTCAATTTAGGGAAATTTCAAGTTAGGGAGATTTCAAGTTAGGGAGCTTTTAAGTTACAGGGATTTCAAGTTAGGGAGATTTCAAGTTAGGGAGAATTCAAGTTAGGGAGATTTCAAGTTAGGGAGCTTTCAAGTTAGGGAGATTTCGAGTTCGGAAGATTTCAAGTTAGGGAGATTTCGAGTTAGGGAAATTTCAAGTTGGGAAGATTTCGAGTTAGGAAAATTTCAGGTTAGGAAAATTTCAAGTTATTGTGATTTCAAGTTAGATCGAATTCAAGTTGAGGGGATTTCAAGTTAGGGTGATTTCAAGTTAGGGAGCTTCCAAGTTAGGGAGATTTCGAGCTAGGAAGATTTCAAGTTAGGGAGATTTCAAGCTAAAGGGATTTCGAGTTAGGAAAATTTCAGGTTCGGAAAATTTCAAGGGAGATTTCAAGTTAGGGAGATTTCAAGTTACAAGGATTTCAAGTTAGGAAGATTTCGAGTTAGGGAAATTTCAAGTTAGGGAGATTTCAAATTAGGGAGATTTCAAGTTAGGGAGATTTCAAATTAAAAGGATTTCAAGTTAGGAAGATCTCGAGTTAGGGAAATTTCAAGTTAGGGAGATTTCTAGTTAGGAAGATTTCAAGTTAGGGAGATTTCGAGTTAGTGAGATCAGGTTAGGGAGATTCCGAGTTAGGGAGATTTCAAGTTAGGGAGATTTCAAGTTACAAGGACTTCAAGTTAGGAAGATTTCGAGTTAGGGAGATTTCAAGTTACAAGGATTTCATGTTAGGAAGATTTCGAGTTAGGGAAATTTCAAGTTAGGGAGATTTCAAGTTACAGTGAATTCAAGTTAGGGAGATTTCAAGTTAGGGATATTTCAATTTAGGGAAATTTCAAGTTAGGGAGATTTCGAGTTAGGAAGATTTCAAGTTAGGGAGATTTCGAATTAGTGAGATCAGAGTTAGGAAAATTTCAAGTTAGAGAGATTTCAAGTTGGATCGATTTCAAGTTGAGGGGATTTCAAGTTAGGGAGCTTTGAAGTTAGGGATATTTCGAGTTCGGAAGATTTCAAGTTAGGGAGATTTCGAGTTGGGGAGATTTCGAGTTAGGGAAATTTCAAGTTATGGAGATTTCAATTTACAGGGATTTCAAGTCAGGGAGATTTCAAATTACGGGGATTTCAAGTTAGGGAGATTTCAAGTTAGGGAAATTTCAAGTTAGGGAGTTTTCAAGTTAGAGGGATTTCAAGTTAGGGAGATTCCGAGTTAGGGAGATTTCAAGCTAGGGAGATTTTAAATTACAAGGATTTCAAGTTAGGAAGATTTCAAGTTAGGGAAATTTCAAGTTAGGGAGATTTCAAGTTACAAGGATTTCAAGTTAGGAAGATCACGAGTTAGGGAGATTTCAAGTTAGGGAGATTTCGAGTTAGTGAGATCAGGCTAGGAAAATTTCAAGATAGAGAGATTTCAAGTTGGATTGATTTCAAGTTGAGGGGATTTTAAGTTAGGGAGCTTTCAAGTAACAGGGATTTCAAGTTAGGGAGATTTCAAGTTAGGGAGATTTAGAGTTAGGAAGATTTCAAGTTGGTGAGATTTTAAGTTAGGGAGCTTTCAGGTTAGGTAGATTTCGAGTTGGGAAGATTTCAAATTAGGGAGATTTCAAGTTAGGGAAATTTCAAGTTAGGGAGATTTCAAGTTAGGGAGCTTTTAAGTTACAGGGATTTCAAGTTAGGGAGCTTTTAAGTTGCAGGGATTTCAAGTTAGGGAGATTTCAAGTTAGGGAAATTTCAATTTGGGAAGATTTCGAGTTAGGAAAATTTCAGGTTAGGAAAATTTCAAGTTATTGAGATTTCAAATTAGATCGAATCCAAGTTGAGGAGATTTCAAGTTAGGGTGATTTCAAGTTAGGGAGATTTCGAGTTCGGAAGATTTCAAGTTAGGGAGATTTCGAGTTAGGGAAATTTCAAGTTGGGAAGATTTCGAGTTAGGAAAATTTCAGGTTAGGAAAATTTCAAGTTATTGAGATTTCAAGTTAGATCGAATTCAAGTTGAGGAGATTTCAAGTAAGGGTGATTTCAAGTTAGGGAGCTTTCTAGTTAGGGAGATTTCGAGCTAGGAAGATTTCAAGTTAGGGAGATTTCAAGCTAAAGGGATTTCGAGTTAGGAAAATTTCAGGTTCGGAAAATTTCAAGGGAGATTTCAAGTTAGGGAGATTTCAAGTTACAAGGATTTCAAGTTAGGAAGATTTCGAGTTAGGGAAATTGCAAGTTAGGAAGCTTTCAAGTTAGGGAGCTTTTAAGTTACAGGGATTTCAAGTTAGGGAGATTTCAATTTAGGCCAGATTTCGAGTTAGTAAGATTTCAAGTTAGGGAAATTTCAAGTTAGGGAAATTTCAAGTTAGGGAGATTTCGAGTTGGGGAGATTTCGAGTTAGGGAAATTTCAAGTTAGGGAGATTTCGAGTTAGTGAGATCAGGTTAGGAAAATTTCAAGTTAGAGAGATTTCAAGTTGGATCGATTTCAAGTAGAGGGGATTTCAAGTTAGGGAGCTTTGAAGTTAGGGAGATTTCAAGTTAGGGAGCTTTCAAGTTAGGGAGATTTCAAGTTATTGAGCTTTCAAGTTAGGGAGATTTTAAGTTAGGGAGCTTTTAAGTTACAGGGATTTCAAGTTAGGGAGATTTCAATTTAGGCCAGATTTCGAGTTAGTAAGATTTCAAGTTAGGGAAATTTCAAGTTAGGGAGATTTCGAGTTGGGGAGATTTCGAGTTAGGGAAATTTCAAGTTACAGGGACTTTAAGTTAGGGAGATTTCGATTTAGGAAGATTTCAAGTTGGGGAGATTTCAAGTTAGGAAGATTTCATGTTAGAAAAATTTCAAGTTGGGGAGATTTCAAGTTAGGGAGCTTTCAAGTTAGGGAGATTTCAAGTTAAGGAGATTTCAAGTTACAAGGATTTCAAGTTAGGAAGATTTCGAGTTAGGGAAATTGCAAGTTAGGAAGCTTTCAAGTTAGGGAGCTTTCAAGTTAGTGAGATTTCAAGTTATTGAGCTTTCAAGTTAGAAAGATTTCAAGTTAGGGAGCTTTTAAGTTACAGGGATTTCAAGTTAGGGAGATTTCAATTTAGGCCAGATTTCGAGTTAGTAAGATTTCAAGTTAGGGAAATTTCAAGTTAGTGAAATTTCAAGTTGGGGAGATTTCGAGTTGGGGAGATTTCGAGTTAGGGAAATTTCAAGTTAAGGAGATTTCAATTTACAGGGATTTCAAGTCAGGGAGAATTCAAGTTACGGGGATTTCAAGTTAGGGAGATTTCAATTTAGGGAGATTTCAATTTAGGGAAATTTCAAGTTAGGGAGATTTCGAGTTAGGAAGATTTCAAGTTAGGGAGATTTCAAGTTAGGAAGATTTCATGTTAGAAAAATTTCAAGTTGGGGAGATTTCAAGTTAGGGAGTTTTCAAGTTAGGGAGATTTCAAGTTAGGGAGCTTTTAAGTTACAGGGATTTCAAGTTAGGGAGATTTCAAATTAGGCCAGATTTCGAGTTAGGAAGATTTCAAGTTAGGGAAATTTCAAGTTAGGGAATTTTCAAGTTAGGGAGATTTCAAGTTAGGGAGCTTTTAAGTTACAGGGATTTCAAGTTAGGGAGATTTCAAGTTAGGGAGAATTCAAGTTAGGGGATTTCGAGTTAGGAAAATTTCAGGTTCGGAAAATTTCAGGGGAGATTTCAAGTTAGGGAGATTTCAAGTTACAAGGATTTCAAGTTAGGAAGATTTCGAGTTAGGGAAATTTCAAGTTACAGGGATTTTAAGTTAGGGAGATTTCGATTTAGGAAGATTTCAAGTTGGGGAGATTTCAAGTTAGGAAGATTTCATGTTAGAAAAGTTTCAAGTTGGGGAGATTTCAAGTTAGGGAGCTTTCAAGTTAGGGAGATTTCAAGTTAGGGAGCTTTTAAGTTACAGGGATTTCAAGTTAGGGAGATTTCAAATTAGGCCAGATTTCGAGTTAGGAAGATTTCAAGTTAGGGAAATTTCAATTTAGGGAAATTTCAAGTTAGGGAGATTTCAAGTTAGGGAGCTTTTAAGTTACAGGGATTTCAAGTTAGGGAGATTTCAAGTTAGGGAGAATTCAAGTTAGGGAGATTTCAAGTTAGGGAGCTTTCAAGTTAGGGAGATTTCGAGTTCGGAAGATTTCAAGTTAGGGAGATTTCGAGTTAGGGAAATTTCAAGTTGGGAAGATTTCGAGTTAGGAAAATTTCAGGTTAGGAAAATTTCAAGTTATTGAGATTTCAAGTTAGATCGAATTCAAGTTGAGGGGATTTCAAGTTAGGGTGATTTCAAGTTAGGGAGCTTCCAAGTTAGGGAGATTTCGAGCTAGGAAGATTTCAAGTTAGGGAGATTTCAAGCTAAAGGGATTTCGAGTTAGGAAAATTTCAGGTTCGGAAAATTTCAAGGGAGATTTCAAGTTAGGGAGATTTCAAGTTACAAGGATTTCAAGTTAGGAAGATTTCGAGTTAGGGAAATTTCAAGTTAGGGAGATTTCAAATTAGGGAGATTTCAAGTTAGGGAGATTTCAAATTAAAAGGATTTCAAGTTAGGAAGATCTCGAGTTAGGGAAATTTCAAGTTAGGGAGATTTCTAGTTAGGAAGATTTCAAGTTAGGGAGATTTCGAGTTAGTGAGATCAGGTTAGGGAGATTCCGAGTTAGGGAGATTTCAAGTTAGGGAGATTTCAAGTTACAAGGACTTCAAGTTAGGAAGATTTCGAGTTAGGGAGATTTCAAGTTACAAGGATTTCATGTTAGGAAGATTTCGAGTTAGGGAAATTTCAAGTTAGGGAGATTTCAAGTTACAGTGAATTCAAGTTAGGGAGATTTCAAGTTAGGGAGATTTCAATTTAGGGAAATTTCAAGTTAGGGAGATTTCGAGTTAGGAAGATTTCAAGTTAGGGAGATTTCGAGTTGGGGAGATTTCGAGTTAGGGAAATTTCAAGTTATGGAGATTTCAATTTACAGGGATTTCAAGTCAGGGAGATTTCAAATTACGGGGATTTCAAGTTAGGGAGATTTCAAGTTAGGGAAATTTCAAGTTAGGGAGTTTTCAAGTTAGAGGGATTTCAAGTTAGGGAGATTCCGAGTTAGGGAGATTTCAAGCTAGGGAGATTTTAAATTACAAGGATTTCAAGTTAGGAAGATTTCAAGTTAGGGAAATTTCAAGTTAGGGAGATTTCAAGTTACAAGGATTTCAAGTTAGGAAGATCACGAGTTAGGGAGATTTCGAGTTAGTGAGATCAGGCTAGGAAAATTTCAAGATAGAGAGATTTCAAGTTGGATTGATTTCAAGTTGAGGGGATTTTAAGTTAGGGAGCTTTCAAGTAACAGGGATTTCAAGTTAGGGAGATTTCAAGTTAGGGAGATTTAGAGTTAGGAAGATTTCAAGTTAGGGAGATTTCGAGTTGGATCGATTTCAAGTTGAGGGGATTTCAAGTTAGGGAGCTTTGAAGTTAGGGATATTTCGAGTTCGGAAGATTTCAAGTTAGGGAGATTTCGAGTTGGGGAGATTTCGAGTTAGGGAAATTTCAAGTTATGGAGATTTCAATTTACAGGGATTTCAAGTCAGGGAGATTTCAAATTACGGGGATTTCAAGTTAGGGAGATTTCAAGTTAGGGAAATTTCAAGTTAGGGAGTTTTCAAGTTAGAGGGATTTCAAGTTAGGGAGATTCCGAGTTAGGGAGATTTCAAGCTAGGGAGATTTTAAATTACAAGGATTTCAAGTTAGGAAGATTTCAAGTTAGGGAAATTTCAAGTTAGGGAGATTTCAAGTTACAAGGATTTCAAGTTAGGAAGATCACGAGTTAGGGAGATTTCGAGTTAGTGAGATCAGGCTAGGAAAATTTCAAGATAGAGAGATTTCAAGTTGGATTGATTTCAAGTTGAGGGGATTTTAAGTTAGGGAGCTTTCAAGTAACAGGGATTTCAAGTTAGGGAGATTTCAAGTTAGGGAGATTTAGAGTTAGGAAGATTTCAAGTTGGTGAGATTTTAAGTTAGGGAGCTTTCAGGTTAGGTAGATTTCGAGTTGGGAAGATTTCAAATTAGGGAGATTTCAAGTTAGGGAAATTTCAAGTTAGGGAGATTTCAAGTTAGGGAGCTTTTAAGTTGCAGGGATTTCAAGTTAGGGAGATTTCAAGTTAGGGAAATTTCAATTTGGGAAGATTTCGAGTTAGGAAAATTTCAGGTTAGGAAAATTTCAAGTTATTGAGATTTCAAATTAGATCGAATCCAAGTTGAGGAGATTTCAAGTTAGGGTGATTTCAAGTTAGGGAGATTTCGAGTTCGGAAGATTTCAAGTTAGGGAGATTTCGAGTTAGGGAAATTTCAAGTTGGGAAGATTTCGAGTTAGGAAAATTTCAGGTTAGGAAAATTTCAAGTTATTGAGATTTCAAGTTAGATCGAACTCAAGTTAAGGAGATTTCAAGTTAGGGTGATTTCAAGTTAGGGAGCTTTCTAGTTAGGGAGATTTCGAGCTAGGAAGATTTCAAGTTAGGGAGATTTCAAGCTAAAGGGATTTCGAGTTGGGAAAATTTCAGGTTCGGAAAATTTCAAGGGAGATTTCAAGTTAGGGAGATTTCAAGTTACAAGGATTTCAAGTTAGGAAGATTTCGAGTTAGGGAAATTGCAGGTTAGGAAGCTTTCAAGTTAGGGAGCTTTTAAGTTACAGGGATTTCAAGTTAGGGAGATTTCAATTTAGCCAGATTTCGAGTTAGTAAGATTTCAAGTTAGGGAAATTTCAAGTTAGGGAAATTTCAAGTTAGGGAGATTTCGAGTTGGGGAGATTTCGAGTTAGGGAAATTTCAAGTTAGGGAGATTTCGAGTTAGTGAGATCAGGTTAGGAAAATTTCAAGTTAGAGAGATTTCAAGTTGGATCGATTTCAAGTAGAGGGGATTTCAAGTTAGGGAGCTTTGAAGTTAGGGAGATTTCAAGTTAGGGAGCTTTCAAGTTAGGGAGATTTCAAGTTATTGAGCTTTCAAGTTAGGGAGATTTCAAGTTAGGGAGCTTTTAAGTTACAGGGATTTCAAGTTAGGGAGATTTCAATTTAGGCCAGATTTCGAGTTAGTAAGATTTCAAGTTAGGGAAATTTCAAGTTAGGGAGATTTCGAGTTGGGGAGATTTCGAGTTAGGGAAATTTCAAGTTACAGGGACTTTAAGTTAGGGAGATTTCGATTTAGGAAGATTTCAAGTTGGGGAGATTTCAAGTTAGGAAGATTTCATGTTAGAAAAATTTCAAGTTGGGGAGATTTCAAGTTAGGGAGCTTTCAAGTTAGGGAGATTTCAAGTTAGGGAGATTTCAAGTTACAAGGATTTCAAGTTAGGAAGATTTCGAGTTAGGGAAATTGCAAGTTAGGAAGCTTTCAAGTTAGGGAGCTTTCAAGTTAGGGAGTTTTCAAGTTATTGAGCTTTCAAGTTAGAAAGATTTCAAGTTAGGGAGCTTTTAAGTTACAGGGATTTCAAGTTAGGGAGATTTCAATTTAGGCCAGATTTCGAGTTAGTAAGATTTCAAGTTAGGGAAATTTCAAGTTAGTGAAATTTCAAGTTGGGGAGATTTCGAGTTGGGGAGATTTCGAGTTAGGGAAATTTCAAGTTAAGGAGATTTCAATTTACAGGGATTTCAAGTCAGGGAGAATTCAAGTTACGGGGATTTCAAGTTAGGGAGATTTCAAGTTACAAGGATTTCAAGTTAGGAAGATTTCGAGTTAGGGAAATTTCAAGTTAGGGAGATTTCAATTTAGGGAGATTTCAATTTAGGGAAATTTCAAGTTAGGGAGATTTCGAGTTAGGAAGATTTCAAGTTAGGGAGATTTCAAGTTAGGAAGATTTCATGTTAGAAAAATTTCAAGTTGGGGAGATTTCAAGTTAGGGAGCTTTCAAGTTAGGGAGATTTCAAGTTAGGGAGCTTTTAAGTTACAGGGATTTCAAGTTAGGGAGATTTCAAATTAGGCCAGATTTCGAGTTAGGAAGATTTCAAGTTAGGGAAATTTCAAGTTAGGGAAATTTCAAGTTAGGGAGATTTCAAGTTAGGGAGCTTTTAAGTTACAGGGATTTCAAGTTAGGGAGATTTCAAGTTAGGGAGAATTCAAGTTAGGGGATTTCGAGTTAGGAAAATTTCAGGTTCGGAAAATTTCAGGGGAGATTTCAAGTTAGGGAGATTTCAAGTTACAAGGATTTCAAGTTAGGAAGATTTCGAGTTAGGGAAATTTCAAGTTACAGGGATTTTAAGTTAGGAAGATTTCGATTTAGGAAGATTTCAAGTTGGGGAGATTTCAAGTTAGGAAGATTTCATGTTAGAAAAGTTTCAAGTTGGGGAGATTTCAAGTTAGGGAGCTTTCAAGTTAGGGAGATTTCAAGTTAGGGAAATTTCAAGTTAGGGAGATTTCGAGTTGGGGAGATTTCGAGTTAGGGAAATTTCAAGTTATGGAGATTTCAATTTACAGGGATTTCAAGTCAGGGAGATTTCAAGTTACGGGGATTTCAAGTTAGGGAGATTTCAAGTTAGGGAAATTTCAAGTTAGGGAGTTTTCAAGTTAGAGGGATTTCAAGTTAGGGAGATTCCGAGTTAGGGAGATTTCAAGCTAGGGAAATTTTAAATTACAAGGATTTCAAGTTAGGAAGATTTCAAGTTAGGGAAATTTCAAGTTAGGGAGATTTCAAGTTACAAGGATTTCAAGTTAGGAAGATCACGAGTTAGGGAGATTTCAAGTTAGGGAGATTTCGAGTTAGTGAGATCAGGTTAGGAAAATTTCAAGATAGAGAGATTTCAAGTTGGATTGATTTCAAGTTGAGGGGATTTTAAGTTAGGGAGCTTTCAAGTAACAGGGATTTCAAGTTAGGGAGATTTCAAGTTAGGGAGATTTAGAGTTAGGAAGATTTCAAGTTGGTGAGATTTTAAGTTAGGGAGCTTTCAGGTTAGGTAGATTTCGAGTTGGGAAGATTTCAAATTTGGGAGATTTCAAGTTAGGGAAATTTCAAGTTAGGGAGATTTCAAGTTAGGGAGCTTTTAAGTTGCAGGGATTTCAAGTTTGGGGAGATTTCAAGTTAGGGAAATTTCAATTTGGGAAGATTTCGAGTTAGGAAAATTTCAGGTTAGGAAAATTTCAAGTAATTGAGATTTCAAGTTAGATCGAATTCAAGTTGAGGAGATTTCAAGTTAGGGTGATTTCAAATTAGGGAGATTTCAAGTTCGGAAGATTTCAAGTTAGGGAGATTTCAAGTTAGGGAGCTTTTAAGTTACAGGCATTTCAAGTTAGGGAGATTTCAAATTAGGCCAGATTTCGAGTTAGGAAGATTTCAAGTTAGGGAAATTTCAAGTTAGGGAAATTTCAAGTTAGTGAGATTTCAAGTTAGGGAGCTTTTAAGTTACAGGGATTTTAAGTTAGGGAGATTTCGATTTAGGAAGATTTCAAGTTGGGGAGATTTCAAGTTAGGAAGATTTCATGTTAGAAAAATTTCATGTTGGGGAGATTTCAAGTTAGGGAGCTTTCAAGTTAGGGAGATTTCAAGTTAGGGAGCTTTTAAGTTACAGGGATTTCAAGTTAGGGAGATTTAAAATTAGGCCAGATTTCAAGTTAGGGAGATTTCGAGTTAGGGAAATTTCAAGTTGGGAAGATTTCGAGTTAGGAAAATTTCAGGTTAGAAAAATTTCAAGTTATTGAGATTTCAAGTTAGATCGAATTCAAGTTGAGGGGATTTCAAGTTAGGGTGATTTCAAGTTAGGGAGCTTCCAAGTTAGGGAGATTTCGAGCTAGGAAGATTTCAAGTTAGGGAGATTTCAAGCTAAAGGGATTTCGAGTTAGGAAAATTTCAGGTTCGGAAAATTTCAAGGGAGATTTCAAGTTAGGGAGATTTCAAGTTACAAGGATTTCAAGTTAGGAAGATTTCGAGTTAGGGAAATTTCAAGTTAGGGAGATTTCAAATTAGGGAGATTTCAAGTTAGGGAGATTTCAAATTAAAAAGGTTTCAAGTTAGGAAGATCTCGAGTTAGGGAAATTTCAAGTTAGGGAGATTTCTAGTTAGGAAGATTTCAAGTTAGGGAGATTTCGAGTTAGTGAGATCATTTTAGGGAGATTCCGAGTTAGGGAGATTTCAAGTTAGGGAGATTTCAAGTTACAAGGACTTCAAGTTAGGAAGATTTCGAGTTAGGGAGATTTCAAGTTACAAGGATTTCATGTTAGGAAGATTTCGAGTTAGGGAGATTTCAAGTTAGGGAGATTTCGAGTTAGTGAGATCAGGTTAGGAAAATTTCAAGATAGAGAGATTTCAAGTTGGATTGATTTCAAGTTGAGGGGATTTTAAGTTAGGGAGCTTTCAAGTAACAGGGATTTCAAGTTAGGGAGATTTCAAGTTAGGGAGGTTTAGAGTTAGGAAGATTTCAAGTTGGTGAGATTTTAAGTTAGGGAGCTTTCAGGTTAGGTAGATTTCGAGTTGGGAAGATTTCAAATTAGGGAGATTTCAAGTTAGGGAAATTTCAAGTTAGGGAGATTTCAAGTTAGGGAGCTTTTAAGTTGCAGGGATTTCAAGTTAGGGAGATTTCAAGTTAGGGAAATTTCAATTTGGGAAGATTTCGAGTTAGGAAAATTTCAGGTTAGGAAAATTTCAAGTTATTGAGATTTCAAATTAGATCGAATCCAAGTTGAGGAGATTTCAAGTTAGGGTGATTTCAAGTTAGGGAGATTTCGAGTTCGGAAGATTTCAAGTTAGGGAGATTTCGAGTTAGGGAAATTTCAAGTTGGGAAGATTTCGAGTTAGGAAAATTTCAGGTTAGGAAAATTTCAAGTTATTGAGATTTCAAGTTAGATCGAATTCAAGTTGAGGAGATTTCAAGTTAGGGTGATTTCAAGTTAGGGAGCTTTCTAGTTAGGGAGATTTCGAGCTAGGAAGATTTCAAGTTAGGGAGATTTCAAGCTAAAGGGATTTCGAGTTAGGAAAATTTCAGGTTCGGAAAATTTCAAGGGAGATTTCAAGTTAGGGAGATTTCAAGTTACAAGGATTTCAAGTTAGGAAGATTTCGAGTTAGGGAAATTGCAAGTTAGGAAGCTTTCAAGTTAGGGAGCTTTCAAGTTAGGGAGATTTCAAGTTAGGGAGCTTTTAAGTTACAGGGATTTCAAGTTAGGGAGATTCCAATTTAGGCCAGATTTCGAGTTAGTAAGATTTCAAGTTAGGGAAATTTCAAGTTAGGGAAATTTCAAGTTAGGGAGATTTCGAGTTGGGGAGATTTCGAGTTAGGGAAATTTCAAGTTAGGGAGATTTCGAGTTAGTGAGATCAGGTTAGGAAAATTTCAAGTTATAGAGATTTCAAGTTGGATCGATTTCAAGTAGAGGGGATTTCAAGTTAGGGAGCTTTGAAGTTAGGGAGATTTCAAGTTAGGGAGCTTTCAAGTTAGGGAGATTTCAAGTTATTGAGCTTTCAAGTTAGGGAGATTTCAAGTTAGGGAGCTTTTAAGTTACAGGGATTTCAAGTTAGGGAGATTTCAATTTAGGCCAGATTTCGAGTTAGTGAGATTTCAAGTTAGGGAAATTTCAAGTTAGGGAGATTTCGAGTTGGGGAGCTTTCAAGTTAGGGAGATTTCAAGTTAGGGAGATTTCAAGTTACAAGGATTTCAAGTTAGGAAGATTTCGAGTTAGGGAAATTGCAAGTTAGGAAGCTTTCAAGTTAGGGAGCTTTCAAGTTAGGGAGATTTCAAGTTATTGAGCTTTCAAGTTAGAAAGATTTCAAGTTAGGGAGCTTTTAAGTTACAGGGATTTCAAGTTAGGGAGATTTCAATTTAGGAAGATTTCAAGTTGGGGAGATTTCAAGTTAGGAAGATTTCATGTTAGAAAAATTTCAAGTTGGGGAGATTTCAAGTTAGGGAGCTTTCAAGTTAGGGAGATTTCAAGTTAGGGAGATTTCAAGTTACAAGGATTTCAAGTTAGGAAGATTTCGAGTTAGGGAAATTGCAAGTTAGGAAGCTTTCAAGTTGGGGAGCTTTCAAGTTAGGGAGATTTCAAGTTATTGAGCTTTCAAGTTAGAAAGATTTCAAGTTAGGGAGCTTTTAAGTTACAGGGATTTCAAGTTAGGGAGATTTCAATTTAGGCCAGATTTCGAGTTAGTAAGATTTCAAGTTAGGGAAATTTCAAGTTAGGGAAATTTCAAGTTAGGGAGATTTCGAGTTGGGGAGATTTCGAGTTAGGGAAATTTCAAGTTAAGGAGATTTCAATTTACAGGGATTTCAAGTCAGGGAGAATTCAAGTTACGGGGATTTCAAGTTAGGGAGATTTCAAGTTACAAGGATTTCAAGTTAGGAAGATTTCGAGTTAGGGAAATTTCAAGTTATGGAGATTTCAATTTAGGGAGATTTCAATTTAGGGAAATTTCAAGTTAGGGAGATTTCGAGTTAAGAAGATTTCAAGTTAGGGAGATTTCGAGTTAGTGAGATCAGGTTAGGAAAATTTCAAGTTAGAGAGATTTCAAGTTGGATCGATTTCAAGTTGAGGGGATTTCAAGTTAGGGAGCTTTGAAGTTAGGGATAATTCGAGTTCGGAAGATTTCAAGTTAGGGAGATTTCGAGTTGGGGAGATTTCGAGTTAGGGAAATTTCAAGTTATGGAGATTTCAATTTACAGGGATTTCAAGTCAGGGAGATTTCAAGTTACGGGGATTTCAAGTTAGGGAGATTTCAAGTTAGGAAAATTTCAAGTTAGGGAGTTTTCAAGTTAGAGGGATTTCAAGTTAGGGAGATTCCGAGTTAGGGAGATTTCAAGCTAGGGAGATTTTAAATTACAAGGATTTCAAGTTAGGAAGATTTCGAGTTAGGGAAATTTCAAGTTAGGGAGATTTCAAGTTACAAGGATTTCAAGTTAGGAAGATCACGAGTTAGGGAGATTTCAAGGTAGGGAGATTTCGAATTAGTGAGATCAGGTTAGGAAAATTTCAAGTTAGAGAGATTTCAAGTTAGGGAGATTTAGAGTTAGGAAGATTTCAAGTTGGGGAGATTTTATGTTAGGGAGCTTTCAGGTTAGGTAGATTTCGAGTTGGGAAGATTTCAAATTAGGGAGATTTCAAGTTAGGGAAATTTCAAGTTAGTGCGATTTCAAGTTAGGGAGCTTTTAAGTCACAGGGATTTCAAGTTAGGGAGATTTCAAGTTAGGGAGATTTCAAGTTAGGGAAATTTCAAGTTGGGAAGATTTCTAGTTTGGAAAATATCAGGTTAGGAAAATTTCAAGTTATTGAGATTTCAAATTAGATCGAATTCAAGTTGAGGAGATTTCAAGTTAGGGTGATTTCAAGTTAGGGAGCTTTCTAAAATAGTTAGGGAGATTTCGAGCTAGGAAGATTTCAAGTTAGGGAGATTTCAAGCTAAAGGGATTTCGATTTAGGAAAATTTCAGTTTCGGAAAATTTCAAGGGAGATTTCAAGTTAGGGAGATTTCAAGTTACAAGGATTTCAAGTTAGGAAGATTTCGAGTTAGGGAAATTGCAAGTTAGGAAGCTTTCAAGTTAGGGAGCTTTCAAGTTAGGGAGATTTCAAGTTAGGGAGCTTTCAAGTTAGTAAGATTTCAAGTTAGGGAAATTTCAAGTTAGGGAAATTTCAAGTTAGGGAGATTTCGAGTTGGGGAGATTTCGAGTTAGGGAAATTTCAAGTTATGGAGATTTCAATTTACAGGGATTTCAAGTAACGTGGATTTCAAGTTAGGGAGATTTCAATTTAGGGAGTTTTCAAGTTAGAGGGATTTCAAGTTAGGGAGATTCCGAGTTAGGGAGATTTCAAGTTTGGGAGATTTCAAGTTACAGGGATTTCAAGTTAGGGAGATTTCAAGTTAGGGAGATTTCAAGTTAGAGGGATTTCAAGTTAGGGAGATTCCGAGTTATGGAGATTTCAAGTTAGGGAGATTTCAAGTTACAAGGATTTCAAGTTAGGAAGATTTCGAGTTAGGGAGATTTCAAGTTACAAGGATTTCAAGTTAGGGAGATTTCAAGTTAGGGAGATTTCGAGTTAGAGAGATCAGGCTAGGAAAATTTCAAGTTAGAGAGATTTCAAGTTGGATCGATTTCAAGTTGAGGGGATTTCAAGTTAGGGAGCTTTCAAGTTAGGGATATTTCGAGTTCGGAAGATTTCAAGTTAGGGAGATTTCGAGTTAGGGAAATTTCAAGTTGGGAAGATTTCGAGTTAGGAAAATTTCTGGTTAGGAAAATTTCAAGTTATTGAGATTTCAAGTTAGATCGAATTCAAGTTGAGGAGATTTCAAGTTAGGGTGATTTCAAGTTAGGGAGCTTTCAAGTTAGGGAGATTTCGAGCTAGGAAGATTTCAAGTTAGGGAGATTTCAAGCTAAAGTTATTTCGAGTTAGGAAAATTTCAGGTTCGGAAAATTTCAAGGGAGATTTCAAGTTACAAGGATTTCAAGTTAGGAAGATTTCGAGTTAGGGAAATTGCAAGTTAGGAAGCTTTCAAGTTGGGGAGATTTCGAGTTCGGAAGATTTCAAGTTAGGGAGATTTCGAGTTAGGAAGATTTCAAGTTGGGGAGATTTCAAGTTAGGAAAATTTCAAGTTACAAGGATTTCAAGTTAGGGAGATTCCGAGTTAGGGAGATTTCAAGTTTGGGAGATTTCAAGTTACAGGGATTTCAAGTTAGGGAGATTTCAAGTTAGGGAGATTTCGAGTTAGAGAGATCAGGCTAGGAAAATTTCAAGTTAGAGAGATTTCAAGTTGGATCGATTTCAAGTTGAGGGGATTTCAAGTTAGGGAGCTTTCAAGTTAGGGATATTTCGAGTTCGGAAGATTTCAAGTTAGGGGGATTTCGAGTTAGGGAGATTTCGAGTTAGGGAAATTGCAATTTATGGAGATTTAAATTTACAGGGATTTCAAGTTAGGGGGGAGATTTCGAGTTAGGAAGATTTCAAGTTAGGGAGATTTCGAGTTAGTGAAATCGGGTTAGGAAAATTTCAAGTTAGAGAAATTTCGAGTTGGATCGATTTCAAGTTGAGGGGATTTCAAGTTAGGGAGCTTTGAAGTTAGGGAAATTTCAAATTAGGGATTTTTCAAGTTAGGAAGATTTCAAGTTAGGAAGATTTCAAGTTAGGGAGATTTCAAGTTAGGGAGACTTCAATTCATGGACATTTCAAGTTAGGGAGATTTCGAGTTAGGAAGATTTCAAGTTAGGGAGATTTCGAGTTAGTGAAATCAGGCTAGGAAAATTTCGAGCTAAAGAGATTTCAAGTTGGATCGATTTCAAGTTGAGGGGATTTCAAGTTAGGGAGCTTTCAAGTTAGGGATATTTCGAGTTCGGAAGATTTCAAGTTAGGGAGATTTCAAGTTAGGGAGATTTCGAGTTAGGGAAATTTCAAGTTATGGAGATTTCAATTTACAGGGATTTCAAGTTAGGGAGATTTCAAGTTAGGCCAGATTTCGAGTTAGGAAGATTTCAAGTTAGGGAAATTTCAAGTTAGGGAAATTTCAAGTTAGGGAGATTTCAAGTTAGGGAGCTTTTAAGTTACTTGTACAAAGATTTCAAGTTAGGGAGATTTCAAGTTAGGCCAGATTTTGAGTTAGGAAGATTTCAAGTTAGGCAAATTTCAAGTTAGGGAAATTTCAAGTTAGTGAGATTTCAAGTTAGGAAGCTTTCAAGTTAGGGAGATTTCAAGTTAGGCCAGATTTCGAGTTAGGAAGATTTCAAGTTAGGGAAATTTCAAGTTAGGGAAATTTCAAGTTAGGGAGATTTCAAGTTAGATCGAATTCAAGTTGAGGAGATTTCAAGTTAGGGTGATTTCAAGTTAGGGAGCTTTCAAGTTACAAGTATTTCAAGTTAGGAAGATTTCGAGTTAGGGAAATTTCAAGTTACAGGGATTTTAAGTTAGGGAGATTTCGATTTAGGAAGATTTCAAGTTGGGGAGATTTCAAGTTAGGAAGATTTCATGTTAGAAAAATTTCAAATTGGGGAGATTTCAAGTTAGGGAGCTTTCAAGTTAGGGAGATTTCAAGTTAGGGAGCTTTTAAGTTACAGGGATTTCAAGTTAGGGAGATTTCAAATTAGGCCAGATTTCGAGTTAGGAAGATTTCAAGTTAGGGAAATTTCAAGTTAGTGAAATTTCAAGTTAGGGAGATTACAAGTTAGGGAGCTTTCAAGTTAGGGAGATTTCGAGTTCGGAAGATTTCAAGTTAAGGAAATTTCGAGTTAGAGAAATTTCAAGTTGGGAAGATTTCGAGTTAGGAAAATTTCAGGTTAGGAAAATTTCAAGTTATTGAGATTTCAAGTTAGATCGAATTCAAGTTGAGGGGATTTCAAGTTAGGGTGATTTCAAGTTAGGGAGCTTTCAAGTTAGGGAGATTTCGAGCTAGGAAGATTTCAAGTTAGGGAGATTTCAATCTAAACGGATTTCGAGTTAGGAAAATTTCAGGTTCGGAAAATTTCAAGGGAGATTTCAAGTTAGGGAGATTTCAAGTTACAAGGATTTCAAGTTAGTAACATTTCGAGATAGAGAAATTTCAAGTTAGACAGATTTCAAATTAGGGAGATTTCAAGCTAGGGAGATTTCAAATTAAAAGGATTTCAAGTTAGGAAGATCTCGAGTTAGGGAAATTTCAAGTTAGGGAGATTTCGAGTAAGGAAGATTTCAAGTTAGGGAGATTTCGAGTTAGTGAGATCAGGTTAGGGAGATTCCGAGTTAGGGAGATTTTAAGTTAGGGAGATTTCAAGTTACAAGGACTTCAAGTTAGGAAGATTTCGAGTTAGGGAGATTTCAAGTTACAAGGATTTCACGTTAGGAAGATTTCGAGTTAGGGAAATTTCAATTTAGGGAAATTTCAAGTTACAGTGAATTCAAGTTAGGGAGATTTCAAGTTAGGGAGATTTCAATTTAGGGAAATTTCAAGTTAGGGAGATTTCGAGTTAGGAAGATTTCAAGTTAGGGAGATTTCGAGTTAGTGAGATCAGGTTAGGAAAATTTCAAGTTAGAGAGATTTCAAGTTGGATCGATTTCAAGTTGAGGGGATTTCAAGTTAGGGTGCTTTGAAGTTAGGGATATTTCGAGTTCGGAAGATTTCAAGTTAGGGAGATTTCGAGTTGGGGAGATTACGAGTTAGGGAAATTTCAAGTTATGGAGATTTCAATTTACAGGGATTTCAAGTCAGGGAGATTTCAAGTTACGGGGATTTCAAGTTAGGGAGATTTCAAGTTAGGGAAATTTCAAGTTGGGAAGATTTCGAGTTAGGAAAATTTCAGGTTAGGAAAATTTCAAGTTATTGAGACTTCAAATTAGATCGAATTCAAGTTGAGGAGATTTCAAATTAGGGTGATTTCAAGTTAGGGAGATTTCGAGTTCGGAAGATTTCAAGTTAGGGAGATTTCGAGTTAGGGAAATTTCAAGTTGGGAAGATTTCGAGTTAGGAAAATTTCAGGTTAGGAAAATTTCAAGTTATTGAGATTTCAAGTTAGATCGAATTCAAGTTGAGGAGATTTCAAGTTAGGGTGATTTCAAGTTAGGGAGCTTTCAAGTTAGGGAGATTTCGAGCTAGGAAGATTTCAAGTTAGGGAGATTTCAAGCTAAAGTTATTTCGAGTTAGGAAAATTTCAGGTTCGGAAAATTTCAAGGGAGATTTCAAGTTACAAGGATTTCAAGTTAGGAAGATTTCGAGTTAGGGAAATTGCAAGTTAGGAAGCTTTCAAGTTAGGGAGATTTCGAGTTCGGAAGATTTCAAGTTAGGGAGATTTCGAGTTAGGAAGATTTCAAGTTGGGGAGATTTCAAGTTAGGAAAATTTCAAGTTAGAAAAATTTCAAGTTAGGGAGATTTCAAGTTAGGGAGCTTTCAAATTAGGGAGATTTCAAGTTAGGGAGCCTTTATGTTACAGTGATTTCAAGTTAGGGAAATTTCAAGTTAGGCCAGATTTCGAGTTAGTAAGATTTCAAGTTAGGGAAATTTCAAGTTAGGGAAATTTCAAGTTAGGGAGATTTCAAGTTAGGGAGCTTTTAAGTTACAGGGATTTCAAGTTAGGGAGATTTCAAGTTAGGGAGAATTCGAGTTAGGGAGATTTCAAGTTAGGGAGCTTTCAAGTTAGGGAGATTTCGAGCTCGGAAGATTTCAAGTTAGGGAGATTTCGAGTTATGGAGACTTCAATTTACAGGGATTTCAGTTCAGGGAGATTTCAAGTTAGGGAGATTTCAAGTTAGGAAGCTTTCAAGTTAGGGAGATTTCGAGTTCGGAAGATTTCAAGTTAGGGAGAATTCGAGTTAGGGAGATTTCAAGTTAGGAAGCTTTCAAGTTAGGGAGATTTCGATTTCGGAAGATTTCAAGTTAGGGAGAATTCGAGTTAGGGAGATTTCAAGTTAGGGAGCTTTCAAGTTAGGGAGATTTCGAGCTCGGAAAATTTCAAGTTAGGGAGATTTCAAGTTAGGGAGTTTTCAAGTTAGAGGGATTTCAAGTTAGGGAGATTCCGAGTTAGGGAGATTTCAAGTTTGGGAGATTTCAAGTTACAGGGATTTCTAGTTAAGGAGATTTCAATTTAGGGAGATTTCAAGTTAGAGGGATTTCAAGTTAGGGAGATTCCGAGTTAGGGAGATTTCAAGTTAGGGAGATTTCAAGTTACAAGGATTTCAAGTTAGGAAGATTTCGAGTTAGGGAAATTTCAAGTTATGGAGATTTCAATTTACAGGCATTTCAAGTTACGGGGGAGATTTCGAGTTAGGAAGATTTCAAGTTAGGGAGCTTTCAAGTTAGGGAAATTTCAAGTTAGGCCAGATTTCGAGTTAGGAAGATTTCAAGTTAGGGAAATTTCAAGTTGGGGAAATTTCAAGTTATGGAGATTTCAAGTTAGATCGAATTCAAGTTGAGGAGATTTCAAGTTAGGGTGATTTCAAGTTAGGGAGCTTTCAAGTTAGGGAGATTTCGAGCTGGGAAGATTTCAAGTTAGGGACATTTCAAGCTAAAGGGATTTCGAGTTAGGAAAATTTCAGGTTCGGAAAATTTCAAGGAAGATTTCCAGTTAGGGAGATTTCAAGTTACAAGTATTTCAAGTTAGGAAGATTTCGAGTTAGGGAAATTTCAAGTTACAGGGATTTTAAGTTAGGGAGATTTCGATTTAGGAAGATTTCAAGTTGGGGAGATTTCAAGTTAGGAAGATTTCATGTTAGAAAAATTTCAAGTTGGGGAGATTTCAAGTTAGGGAGCTTTCAAGTTAGGGAGATTTCAAGTTAGGGAGCTTTTAAGTTACAGGGATTTCAAGTTAGGGATATTTCAAGTTAGGCCAGATTTCGAGTTAGAAAGATTTCAAGTTAGGGAAATTTCAAGTTAGGGAAATTTCAAGTTAGGGAGATTTCAATTTGGGGAGCTTTTAAATTACAGGGATTTCAAGTTAAGGAGATTTCAAGTTAGGGAGAATTCGAGTTAGGGAGATTTCAAGTTAGGGAGCTTTCAAGTTAGGGAGATTTCGAGTTCGGAAGATTTCAAGTTAGGGAGATTTCAAGCTAAAGGGATTTCGAGTTAGGAAAATTTCAGGTTCGGAAAATTTCAAGCTATTGAGATTTCAAGTTAGATCGAATTCAAGTTGAGGGGATTTCAAGTTAGGGTGATTTCAAGTTAGGGAGTTTTCAAGTTAGGGAGATTTCGAGCTAGGAAGATTTCAAGTTAGGGAGATTTCAAGCTAAAGGGATTTCGAGTTAGGAAAATTTCAGGTTCGGAAAATTTCAAGGAAGATTTCCAGTTAGGGAGATTTCAAGTTACAAGTATTTCAAGTTAGGGAGATTTCAAGTTAGGGAAATTTCAAGTTGGGAAGATTTCGAGATAGGAAAATTTCAGGTTAGGAAAATTTCAAGCTATTGAGATTTCAAGTTAGATCGAATTCAAGTTGAGGGGATTTCAAGTTAGGGTGATTTCAAGTTAGGGAGTTTTCAAGTTAGGGAGATTTCGAGCTAGGAAGATTTCAAGTTAGGGAGATTTCAAGCTAAAGGGATTTCGAGTTAGGAAAATTTCAGGTTCGGAAAATTTCAAGGGAGATTTCAAAATAGGGAGATTTCAAGTTACAAGGATTTCAAGTTAGGAAGATTTCGAGTTAGGGAAATTTCAAGTTAGGGAGATTTCAAATTAGGGAGATTTCAAGTTAGGGAGATTTCAAATTAAAAGGATTTCAAGTTAGGAAGATCTCGAGTTAGGGAAATTTCAAGTTAGGGAGATTTCGAGTTAGGAAGATTTCAAGTTAGGGAGATTTCGAGTTAGTGAGATCAGGTTAGGGAGATTCCGAGTTAGGGAGATTTCAAGTTAGGGAGATTTCAAGTTACAAGGACTTCAAGTTAGGAAGATTTCGAGTTAGGGAGATTTCAAGTTACAAGGATTTCAAGTTAGGAAGATTTCGAGTTAGGGAAATTTCAAGTTAGGGAGATTTCAAGTTACAGTGAATTCAAGTTAGGGAGATTTCAAGTTAGGGAGATTTCAATTTAGGGAAATTTCAAGTTAGGGAGATTTCGAGTTAGGGAAATTTCAAGTTAGGGAGTTTTCAAGTTAGAGGGATTTCAAGTTAGGGAGATTCCGAGTTAGGGAGATTTCAAGCTAGGGAGATTTCAAATTACAAGGATTTCAAGTTAGGAGGATTTCGAGTTAGGGAAATTTCAAGTTAGGGAGATTTCAATTTACAAGGATTTCAAGTTAGGAAGATCACGAGTTAGGGAGATTTCCAGTTAGGGAGATTTCGAGCTAGTGAGATCAGGTTAGGAAAAATTCAAGTTAGAGAGATTTCAAGTTGGATTGATTTCAAGTTGAGGGGATTTTAAGTTAGGGAGCTTTCAAGTTACAGGGATTTCAAGTTAGGGAGATTTCAAGTTAGGGAGATTTAGAGTTAGGAAGATTTCAAGTTGGGGAGATTTTAAGTTAGGGAGCTTTCAGGTTAGGTAGATTTCGAGTTGGGAAGATTTCAAATTAGGAAGATTTCAAGTTAGGGAAATTTCAAGTTAGGGAGATTTCAAGTTAGGGAGCTTTTAAGTTACAGGGATTTCAAGTTAGGGAGATTTCAAGTTAGGGAAATTTCAAGTTGGGAAGATTTCGAGTTAGGAAAATTTCAGGTTAGGAAAATTTCAAGTAATTGAGATTTCAAATTAGATCGAATTCAAGTTGAGGAGATTTCAAGTTAGGGTGATTTCAAGTTAGGGAGATTTCGAGTTCGGAAGATTTCAAGTTAGGGAGATTTCGAGTTAGGGAAATTTCAAGTTGGGAAGATTTCGAGTTAGGAAAATTTCAGGTTAGGAAAATTTCACGTTATTGAGATTTCAAGTTAGATCGAATTCAAGTTGAGGAGATTTCTAGTTAGGGTGATTTCAAGTTAGGGAGCTTTCAAGTTAGGGAGATTTCGAGCTAGGAAGATTTCAAGTTAGGGAAATTTCAAGCTAAAGGGATTTCGAGTTAGGAAAATTTCAGGTTCGGAAAATTTCAAGGGAGATTTCAAGTTACAAGGATTTCAAGTTAGGAAGAGTTCGAGTTAGGGAAATTGCAAGTTAGGGAGCTTTCAAGTTAGGGAGATTTCGAGTTCGGAAGATTTCAAGTTAGGGAGATTTCGAGTTAGGAAGATTTCAAGTTGGGGAGATTTCAAGTTAGGAAGATTTCAAGTTAGAAAAATTTCAAGTTAGGGAGATTTCAAGTTAGGGAGCTTTCAAGTTAGGGAGATTTCAAGTTAGGGAGCTTTTAAGTTACAGGGATTTCAAGTTAGGGAGATTTCAAGTTAGGCCAGATTTCGAGTTAGTAAGATTTCAAGTTAGGGAAATTTCAAGTTAGGGAAATTTCAAGTTAGGGAGATTTCAAGTTAGGGAGATTTCAAGTTAGGGAGCTTTTAAGTTACAGGGATTTCAAGTTAGGGAGATTTCAAGTTAGGGAGAATTCGAGTTAGGGAGATTTCAAGTTAGGGAGCTTTCAAGTTAGGGAGATTTCGAGCTCGGAAGATTTCAAGTTAGGGAGATATCGAGTTGGGGAGATTTCGAGTTAGGGAAATTTCAAGTTATGGAGATTTCAATTTACAGGGATTTCAAGTCAGGGAGATTTCAAGTTACGGGGATTTCAAGTTAGGGAGATTTCAAGTTAGGGAGTTTTCAAGTTAGAGGGATTTCAAGTTAGGGAGATTCCGAGTTAGGGAGATTTCAAGTTTGGGAGATTTCAAGTTACAGGGATTTCAAGTTAGGGAGATTTCAAGTTAAGGAGATTTCAAGTTAGAGGGATTTCAAGTTAGGGAGATTCCGAGTTAGGGAGATTTCAAGTTAGGGAGATTTCAAGTTACAAGGATTTCAAGTTAGGAAGATTTCGAGTTAGGGAGATTTCTAGTTACAAGGATTTCAAGTTAGGAATATTTCGATTTGGGGAAATTTCAAGTTAGGGAGATTTCAAGTTACAGGGATTTCAAGTTAGGGAGATTTCAAGTTAGGGAGATTTCGAGTTAGAGAGATCAGGCTAGGAAAATTTCAAGTTAGAGAGATTTCAATTTGGATCGATTTCAAGTTGAGGGGATTTCAAGTTAGGGAGCTTTCAAGTTAGGGATATTTCGAGTTCGGAAGATTTCAAGTTAGGGAGATTTCGAGTTAGGGAGATTTCGAGTTAGGGAAATTTCAAGTTATGGAGATTTCAATTTACAGGGATTTCAAGTTAGGGGGGAGAAGTCGTGCTCGACGGGGAGATTTTAAGAATAAAAAACCAAATTAGAATTTTTTTAATTGGTCTTATTTTTGGTTCGTAACTTACCGACTACCAATTACAGAGTACTGCTTATTCTAAATTTACTTACCGCGTTACCTTGCTCGCAGCCCGCTTGCGACACCACACAGTCGGGTCATCAGCTATTTTGCTGATGCCTAGACAGCAATAATTCCATTGATGACCATTAATATTTTAATAATCGAATTCATCAATGGATAGGTGAATGCACGCAAGCCAGCTGCGTGCATGGCAACGGAAGTGTACGATCAGGTGCATGCGACGCATATTGTACACAACAATCTGCCCCCCTTGCAACAAGTGATTTGAACGGAAAATAGCAAATCACTTATACTCGAGAAAGGTAATGTTGTGAAATGTGAGTCGTTTGCACTTTACATTTGTTATGCAATAATTTATAAATTTTTATCAATGAATAAGAAAAGATATCAGTTTACACTGGTGTGTGCTATGGATATACATAGTTACACGGCAATTTTGTTTGAGCGACGTATGGCTTATCGATAGTAACAAATGAATTAAGGTAAATTATGTAATAGAAAGTGTGCAGTTGAATTTAAGCTCTTGCTTTTTTTTTGTAAGTTGTTGTTGAGAAGTATATATTGCCATTGAATCTAGCGTTAGAAAAATTGATGTTGAACATTATGTACTTATGTATTTATTTTTGATTATAATATTTCGCAGTTACATTAGTTCTAAGAATAGGGCTTATCAATACAGAGATTCCTAATATGATTTAAACATTTGTATTCTTAAATTTAAAACATTATTCTAACCAATTGTTTCACATCAATACATATTTTACTTTAGTTTAGAATAGATGGTTTTATATGAATAGTACAATTCCTGTTTGCGTTTCTCATATTATATTAGTGAACCTAACATCACATAGATCGCGTTCCGGGGTCTTTTTTGTAACTTTTTCTAACGGGATGGATATTTCATCGAGTTCCTCGAGTTGGTTGCGCCGTTTTGGGTTGGACTTTTCCGGATGTAAAGAGATTTGGAATTGAATTGTTATTTTTTTGTGTACACGTTTTACGGATCTTATTAACAATAATTATAAGAATAGCAATTATTGTAAATGTAAGTGCCAGAGTACCTATTGACAGAGACGCTATTGGTAAGAATTTTGAATTCAACATGCTCATTTGCTTTTTTTCAGAGTCGACTTTTTTATAGAGTTCCTGTAGTAACATTGCATCTGATCGGATCATTTCGTTTGTGTTTTCTCCTTTAAGTAGAACCAATTTTTTCTGGTGGGAATCATTATTGCTTGTAGCAATTGTGGAATCAATATTTAAACTGGGAACCGTAAAATTTGGCATGAAAAGGGTCATGGTTTTGTTTTCTTCAGTTTCAAATAGGATGATTTGTTCAAGAATTTGGATCGAACACCGTTCTTTTAGAGACAGTATTCCATTTCCTAGGAAGGTGTCAGTTAATAGCTTTTCCCTACATGAGAAGTGAATTGGGATTTGTGTAGTGAAGGAGAAGAGCCATGAGTTCCTCTTTGCCATTTTAAGTAGAATATTTTTTGGTTTTTGTAGAACCAGCCACTCGCAAGGGTCGCTTTCGTTAAGAGGGTTCGCAATGTAATTTAGTGGACATATGCCGCCTACATTGCCTTTATAAATTGGGCCTGGGATCAAGCCGACAAACACATTCTCGTGGATTTCTTTTGTTATTTTACTAAATTCTGAAAATTCGCTAGCATCTAGTATCGCATATTCTTGTCTCTCCTTGTGAATAGCTACATGTGAATTTTTAATGTTCAAAATTAAGGTGTGATTTGTTGCAGTTTTAACTGGGAGTAGATGTATTTGCTGAATTTCGAAAGGGGGGGTATCCAGAATAGGGAAAGTAATTCGAATGACCATTATTCCATTCAATGTATGTGTTTTTATTGTTTGGACTTGGCTGATTAAGTTTATGTCGACGGGAGTGAGATGAGCACTCTTATAAATTTCGACCAGTTTTGAAGGCGGAAAGAAAAATGGATGTAATTGGTTATTTTTCAAACTTAGGAGTACTTCAATAATGAGCTGTTGGCGGGACTGTATTTCTAAGATCTGCAAAATTAAAGTTCCTAGAACCTGTAAAATTTGCAGTAAGTTATCTTCACTTTCTACATCTGTTATTAAATTATTAATCGCTTTTAATGTTTCCTTCTGATTTTTTTCGACAATTGCAATCGGCTTTTGCAAGTGTTCTATCGAGGACTTTACTACTGAAATCTGTTGTTTTTGTAAATCTAATAGCTTAATGTTGTTTGATTCTAATGTATCTAATCTACTATAAATAGTTTGTTCGTTATCGCTGTCCATTGTTCCGAAAAGGGAATGCAGTGCGTTACCGACTCCATCGAACAGCGATCTTTTTTGTCTAGGTTTACTTAATAAGTCTGATAATATATTTACCCTAGCATATATGGTTTGTATTAGGCCATGAATGATTGGTTTTTGTGTAATACATGGCAAGGTTGTATTAAATTTTGAGCATAATAAACGCAGGTTATGCTCTGTCTGCTCTATCATATAGGTGTGACGGTCGACCTCCCGAATATCGAATTGTGTAAAAATGTTCCACGTGTTGTGGTAGAAGTGAATCTTTCCTATAGTCTCGAACAAGATACTTTTATCGGTTAGCTGGATTTTCTCGTAGGTAGATGTGTGTGCGGGGTAGGGCATCGCAAGGATTGCAAAGATGGTTAAGAAGGCGTTTATCATGATTTCCTGAAAAAGATAAAACAGCTTGTGGTAGTTATTCATGGTAGGGTTTCAGCCGATTATTATGGACTGTTATGTTTTTTCTGTTCTTTTTAATGGTAGTATTCACGTTGTTTGGAACCGCTACTACCGTGTATGGACCTGTCCACAGATTTGAAAGCTTATGCTCTTTTGCATTGTTTTTGAGGAGGACCCTATCGTTAGGGGCAAAGTGAATTGGCCTCGCTTTTCGGTCGTAGTACTCTTTTGATTTGAGCTTGCTACATATTAAATTTTCCCGTGCCACTTTGTGAAGGTGCTGAAGCTTATACCGCAATATCTTGCAATAGTTTTCATGATCATATATGGGCTCCAGATCCCTTTTCAAATTAGTGGGAATGCTGGCACAAAAACCAAATAGACAATCCATTGGTGTCAATTTGGTGCCCTCATGCGTACTTGTGTTAGCAACAAATGCGGCGGTCCGCAAAAATTGGTCCCAAGTCTCAGGGTTATCTTCAGTTACAGTTCGTAAGTAATCACCTAATGGATGATGTGATCGCTCCAACGAACCGTTTGTTTGAGGGTGATATGCTGTTGTATTTAGCTTTTTAATCCTTAGTAATTTACAGGTGCTGCGAAATACTTCCCTCATAAAATTACTGCCCTGGTCAGTGAGAACTTTTTTGGGTATCCCGTATCTAGCAATAATTTGTTCGAAAAATGTTCTGGCCACGAGCTCTGCGTCTACCCCAGGCAAAGCATACCAGTCGACATATTTGGTCAGATCATCCTGAAAAGTGAGAATGTAATTGTTCCCAGAATGTGTCGTTTACAGGGGTCCCACTATATCTAACAAGGAAACATCCCCAGGTGTACCCCTCCGATTTTCTTGAAATTTGGATATGTTGTAGAGTAAACAAATCTAAGGATCCTTTATTTTTTCTTAGCTGCTGGTAAGCGGTTTTAAGGGGTGTTTTCACCCCCTAAAAATATGGGTTTTTTGGGGAAAACTGATAATTTATGTAGATACAATAATCAGAATTGAACGGAATTGCTGAAAAATTGTTTCTATCGATGGGAAATTAAAAATGAATAAAAAAAATTTTGGGGTTGAAAATTTTTAAGGGGTGAACCACCCCCGCAAAAGTTAGTTTTCAACGCCAAAAATCGAGTAATGACCCGTTTTTATCTTGAAATAGTGCAAATAGTAGATAATTAAGATACAAAAATACGTATTTTTTGTTTTAGCGAAAAAAAAAAAAATGTTAGGGGTAAACTACCCCTTCAAGTTTATATCCCGAATTTATTTACCAAAGCCGAAAATTATCGTTGTTGAAGTGAAAATAGCACCGATATAGTATATTTGATTTCTTTATATTGCCCACTGTTGTTCAGAATATACCCCAGTTCTATTCAGGGTGAACCACCCCTCTCTAACGTATACAGGGTGTACCATCCGGAAAGTTTTTTCCTCATAACTTTTTAGGATCAAGGTTTGAAGAAAACTGACTTAAATAAAAGTTGTCGGGAAGAAAGAGGGCTATCGAATGTTGACCTTACATTTGACCTTCAAGGTCATTTTCAAGGTCATTTGAAGGTCAACTTCCGTTTTTAATATGGGAACCCTTATTTTTGACCGCAGATTCTGAAAAAATTAAAAATTTTACGTTAGAGGTAAAATTGGCCCTAGGGGACATCTGAAGGTCAGATGGCTCTCTCGAACTTTTCAGGCTGCGGTATCTCGTTATGATGCGGATGGCGAGATATGAGCAAAATTAATTACATACAAAATGTTGAGGTCATCTGGGGCCACAACGTGGTGACCTTGGATTTCACTTTGAAGGTCATTTGAAGGTCTATTTGTGTTTTGTGACTAGAACTCTTAATAGTTTGTATATCCTATTTCATTTTTACCCCTTTAATTGCGAGATCTTGTACACTACATCACACTAATTAAATTTATATAGAACGTATCAAAAATATGTAAAAATATTTAAACGAAGTTATACATATGATAGCTGGGTTTTTTTCGTACAGAGCAGAGTAGAGCAGGTTAAGCGATGGAAAAAACGATCGAGAACAACTTAGCGTAGCCAGCACGAAAACGGGGCATGTCTTTGCTTGGCTTTGCTTGGCGTGGCTTGGGAGTGTGTCTTGGTTTAGCTAGAATTCAAATGACAACTCAAATTTCAAGAGAAAACTTAAATTCCGGACACATTTCCTTTAGGCAGCAAAATTATTTTGCATGATTACCATTCCAAATAATTACACAAAACGAGCATTTTACTGACATGAAATGAACTATAAATGCTTCCCAAACTGTTACTGCTTTAAAGCTTTCACCTCCTGCGCCGCGTACATTTCAAATGTGGAACTATTAACAGAGTAGAAATCCTGAACTAACTTTCTATCGAGAGCAGCTCAGATCAAATTGTTAGTGTAATTGTGTGTTGTTATCCTACTCTGCTCTATATAGATCTTGAAAAAAAACGCGCCTATTATTTTCCTGAAATAAATATTCATTTTTCATTTTTATCATGCCGATACGTTTAGATAAGGATAACTGTTTAAAAATACAAGACGCAGTACATACTCTAGATAAGGTATCACGGTTGGTGTTTACGTGACTTATCGAATATTTTGCATCGATAATCGAAACCTCTCTTTGATTGTGAGATGTTTTTTTTTGAAAGCACAATTGTTATCATATGAAATTGTCTTTTTAGGTTTTTATTTAAAGTATAACGATCGGCATGATAAAAATAATAAATTAATAAACTCGATTGGCGATACTTGAACTTTGTGATAGTCCATATTAAATTTGAAAACAAAATGCAGAATCTTTGCCTTATCACGTTTTATTAACTCTTACCGTGATACCTTATCTAAACCGTCTGAACGTGTATAAAAGCGCATTAGTCTTCATGAAATAAATAGTTTGAAATTATATAAGTATTCATATACACAGTGGTGGCCACGGATTCAGCAGACTTGGTGTCAGTAACTTTCAAGTGCGAATATTTTCTACTGTTTTAAGGTTCAAATATTTATATTTATTTAAGTAGATAATGAACGTAAACCCTATGAATGTAATTCACCTGTTACTCATTGCATTTCAAGCAATGAATCTACTTGATACCCCATTGAATAATAATGAATTGGAATTGAAAGAAAATATAGAAAAGTTATTAATCGAATGTATGAATGAAGATATTCAAACCGAGATAATTGAAGACTCTTCGTTAACATTCGATGAACCATACAAAGACCACAAAATTCACGTAGTGGAAGATGATGACATCGGATTGAAATCTACATTGGTTGACGAGCATTCAACATCCTGTTCATCTGACGAAGAGGAATTTGATTTCGATTACAAAAGAAGAGCCGTAGAATACTGGAGAAGTGGAAAAAAACAAAAAAATAACATTTGAAACGGTCAGAAACAAATTTAGGAAAGTAGTTTCGTTAACACAATTAAAACGTTGGGCACGTCAAATTAATTAAGGTGGAACGTTTAAAGAAAAAATAGCCCAAATAAATGAAGCTACATTGAGGAACTTTGAAATAGCAATTGAAGGAGGTTTAATCGTGCACGACGTCGATCTGAAAAAATGGGCATTACAGGCCAAGCATGAAAAAGGATTTGAAGATGTACGATTCAAAGCTTCCAACAATACATATTTTTGATACGTTCTATATAAATTTAATTAGTGTGATGTAGTGTACAAGATCTCGCAATTAAAGGGGTAAAAATGAAATAGGATATACAAACTATTGAGAGTTCTAGTCACAAAACACAAATAGACCTTCAAATGACCTTCAAAGTGAAATCCAAGGTCACCACGTTGTGGCCCCAGATGACCTCAACATTTTGTATGTAATTAATTTTGCTCATATCTCGCCATCCGCATCATAACGAGATACCGCAGCCTGAAAAGTTCGAGAGAGCCATCTGACCTTCAGATGTCCCCTAGGGCCGATTTTACCTCTAACGTAAAATTTTTAATTTTTTCAGAATCTGCGGTCAAAAATAAGGGTTCCCATAAAAAAAAACGGAAGTTGACCTTCAAATGACCTTGAAAATGACCTTGAAGGTCAAATGTAAGGTCAACATTCGATAGCCCTCTTTCTTCCCGACAACTTTTATTTAAGTCAGTTTTCTTCAAACCTTGATCCTAAAAAGTTATGAGGAAAAAACTTTCCGGATGGTACACCCTGTATACGTTAGAGAGGGGTGGTTCACCCTGAATAGAACTGGGGTATATTCTGAACAACAGTGGGCAATATAAAGAAATCAAATATACTATATCGGTGCTATTTTCACTTCAACAACGATAATTTTCGGCTTTGGTAAATAAATTCGGGATATAAACTTGAAGGGGTAGTTTACCCCTAAAATTTTTTTTTTTCGCTAAAACAAAAAATACGTATTTTTGTATCTTAATTATCTACTATTTGCACTATTTCAAGATAAAAACGGGTCATTACTCGATTTTTGGCGTTGAAAACTAACTTTTGCGGGGGTGGTTCACCCCTTAAAAATTTTCAACCCCAAAATTTTTTTTATTCATTTTTAATTTCCCATCGATAGAAACAATTTTTCAGCAATTCCGTTCAATTCTGATTATTGTATCTACATAAATTATCAGTTTTCCCCAAAAAACCCATATTTTTAGGGGGTGAAAACACCCCTTAAAACCGCTTACCAGCAGCTAAGAAAAAATAAAGGATCCTTAGATTTGTTTACTCTACAACATATTCAAATTTCAAGAAAATCGGAGGGGTACACCTGGGGATGTTTCCTTGTAAGTAAATCTTTTCAAATGGTCTCCTATAAGTGTCTGTTATTTTTAGTGGCATTCGAAATTCTCTGCTTGATTTACTTTTTTGGCATTTTGGAAATTTTTTTATATAAGATTTTATATCTTTTAACATGCCCTTCCACGTATATTTTTTACGTATCCTTTTATACGTTTTAATTACGCCTTGGTGACCTCCAAACGGAGAATCGTGATAATCACGCAAAATAACTTGCCTCTCCTCCGGTTTTGTTAGTATCTCCGGGTTATTTGGAAACTCTTAACCAGCTCCACTTTCAGTATCTTCATCACTAGTATCGGATTCAATGGGTTGCATTCCGGATATTTCATTTTCCACGTTATTCTTAGCCTGAGCCCGTGTTAATACTAGCCATTTTGATTCAGGGGAATTTTCGTTACCAATGGTATCTGAGACTTCTGGAATGGTATTAAGAGAAGTACCGGCTTCTTCAAGTTCAGGTACCATACGACTTAACGCATCTCCATTTGTATTAAACTTTCCGGGCTTGTACTCTATCATGAAGTCGAATTCAGATAGTTTTAATTGAAACCTCAGCAGTCTTGAACCTGGATCTTTTGATTTAAAAATGCCTTTTAAGGGCTGATGGTCGATATAAACAACGAATTTCCGTCCCAAAAGATAGTTGCGGAAATTGCGAACAGCCCACACAATGGCAAGAAGTTCCTTTTCAGTAGTGGAGTAATTCCTTTCCGCTTTATTTAGTAAACGACTAGCATATGCAATTGGATTATCCTTTCCGGGGTCTCCCTGGGAAAGAACAGCACCTAATGCTTCGCCGCTAGCATCTGTGGTGAGAATGAAAGGCTTTCTGAAATCGGGATATATCAGAATTGGTGGTGAAATTAGAGCTTCCTTAATTCGTTGGAAAGCTTCGCCACACTTGTTCGACCAAAAGAACTTATTTCCTTTGCGCAAAAGGTTTATTATAGGTTTGACAATTTTGGCAAACTCCGGAATGAATTTACGATAATAATTAGCTAAACCTAGAAATGATTGTACTTGTCTGATTGTTTTTGGTACGGGATAATTTTGTACACAAGACATTTTTGTATCATCAGGTAGAACACCTTCACTTGTGCATTTATGACCAAGATAAATAACTTCTCTTCGCAGAAATTGACATTTACATGGCTGTAATTTTAAATTATTTGCGTGAAGTCTTTCTAGTACTTGCTCTAGTTTGTTGTTATGGTCTTCTAAATTTCTACCATGGACAACTATGTCGTCTAGGTATACGAAGCATTCTATACCTTGTAGACCTGTAAGTACATAGTTCATTAGCCGTTGAAATGTTGCCGGGGCTCCTTTAAGTCCGAATGGCATTCGTTTAAACTCATAATGTCCATGAGCAGTACTAAATGCCGTTTTCGGTGTATCCTTAGGATCAATCAAAACCTGATGATACCCACTGGCTAGATCAATTGTTGTAAAGTACCTTGAATTCCCAAGTTGGTCTAGAATATCCTCTATACGCGGCAGGGGAAAGGCATCGCCGATGGTTTTGTCATTGAGTTTGCGAAAATCGATGACCACCCGCCAGCGCTTCTCGCCATCTGGCCCCGATTTTTTCGGAACGACGAGCAACGGGGAATTCCACGGACTTCTACTTGGCGCTATTATATCATCCTTTAACATTTCTGCCACTTGTTTTTGAATTACTTCTTTGTGTGCTTCTGGAAGCCTGTAATTTTTTTGGTTAATAGGAGCCGTATTTTCAAAAGTAGGGATGGAATGTTTCAGAGCATCGGTGAATGTCATATGGTCACCTTCAAGATGAAAAATATCATTAAATTTGTGGCATATTTTATAGATTGATGTTTTCTCTTCACTGTTTAAAGTTTCCTCTAGGCGTAACTCCTTTTCTAAGCGTTGGATTCTGTCTTCATAATCTTTTTCTATCACAGACTTGTAAGTGCAGAATACTGCTTTCTCTTTAGTTACTGAATTTGTTGTAGTTTCTTCCACTTGTAAAGGTTGCCTTCCTTTAAAGGAACTTGTGGAAGTCAAAAAATATGTTTCAAATTCTTTGTGAGGAACGAGTTCAAGATCAATCTCATGCAATTCGACAGTTATGTCGTTTGCATTTAGTATACCAATTATTGTACTGTTCACGTGCGATCTTAGCAATGCGTTTGCCAAATAAACTTTATCTTTAAGTTCTTTCGCACGGCACACCGAATCTTGTTGTAAGTTAAGAGGAATGCTAACAACAATACTTTGATAAAAAGTCATTGCCTATCAACCCATCTTCCGGAATAGAAGCTTCTCTACCGACTACTTGAAAGTTACACTCAAAGTCACTATCAAGAGTAAATGTTCCTTTACAACTGCCAAGCGTTTCGCCTTTACCAAAGGCGGTGCTAAGTGTTGTAGTTGGGGCTTCTATTTCAGTCCCATCTTTGATTATTTCATTTTTCAGGAGACTGACTTCAGCTCCTGTATCCACTACTAATTTGACTGTGGGCCTGGATGCAATATTTAATGGTAATTCTACTATGGGTGATTTATAATGCATGTTTTTTTCACTATTATGTTTCTTAGATATACAAGTATTGTGATTTAATTCCCCCTTAGTAACTTTTGTTTCTAATTTTGTTGCTGTCTCGGGGAGTTTTGAGCCAGCATTTGCCCGTTTCCCGAATTTTTGAAACCAAACTGTTCCCACTTTTTCCTAAATGTGCAGTTTTCTGCCACATGCCCTTTTCTGCCACAGAAATCACAATTACTTCTCATCATATTTACTTGTCGACTATTTGGGTTGACTTGGTTGGAGTTTTGCTTATCACAGTTACGTGCGTCGTGTCCATAATTATTACAACGATTACACAAAGGAGTATTCTTCCTTTTTATGCAATCATCGTAAGTATGGCCCATATAGCTACAAAAACTGCATTTCGTTTTATGAAGTAAGTCATTGCCGCGTCGGTTACTGTTTTGGTGAGAACGTTGAGGAAAGATTTGATTTTCAACTAAATTCGATTGGTAGGAAGGAACCAATCGGTCAAATTGATGGGCAAATTGTGGTTGTTCGGTTCTTAAATTTTGTGTTACCGCTGAAGGAAAATTAGAAAATTGATGTGGGCTCATGAAGGCATCGGCACTCATACCGGAAATATTTGGAGCAAACCATTGATTGTTCGGAAGGCCTACTTGTGAATGTTGAAAGTATGCTGATCCTTGTTGCAGCCTTTCCATGTCTAGCGCTTTCTTCACGAGATCTTCTAAGGTTTCTTCTCTCAGTGTGAGAAGATAGGAACATAAGTGTGGATTGCTAGCTCCACCCTTAACAGTAGAGATTGCAAAGTCCTCTAACTGTTTCACTATTCCCACGAAAGCCTTTTCCCCATACTTGATACGGGCGGCCTCCTTACACTGTGAGAGTAAATTGCGAACCCTTGTTACAAATGATATAAGTGTTTCACTTGACTGCTGCCTGCATGTTATGAGTTTATTTATTAACTCGTGGTACGTTTCTCTTGGTAAATACGTACTATATAGTAGGTCTTGCAAGTCTTGGAAACTACTTATTGTATTGCCCGCAAACAACTGATAAGCCTCACCTCGTAGACGAGTTGGCACTAATTTTAGAAATACTGCTTTTTCGGCACTGTCGAGGCACTCTAACACTTGCGCGCAGCAACCCAAAAAGGTTTGCAACTCGATTACAAGCTTCGGGTGTAGTTCTCCCGAGAAAATGGGCACTAACTGTGCGGTCAATTTCGCGATTTTTTCGAAATTTGACATTTTTTCCGCAATGTCCACTATACTTTCTTCGGAACTCCCGGTTTCACTGTCTATGCTTTGAAAGTGCCACTTTAAACTACTTGTATCACTACTTAATCTATGAACACTTTTAAAACTACTTTCAGCAAGGTGAGAGTGTGGAGTGGCAAAGTCTCGTATTTGAAATCTGAAAAGTTCTGATTCGTTTTTATTTTTCACTTACGATCAGAGTTGTTCATTTTCATGTATTTTAAAAAAATATTTTTTTACATTTTTACGGTATAATAAGTAAGAAAGTGGTAAATAATGTAAAAAATAGGTAAAAAATGTAAAAAAATGTAAAATTTGTAAAAATTGTCTTCTTCTTCTTCAGAACTGTCAATCAGTTGCTATTTAAATGTTCGCTTAAGCAGTTCGTGTTGTGTTTCAGTGATAAAATGAGTAGCGGTAGGCCGTCCACAACTCAATTTCAACAATTGAACTTCACTCTCAGAAAAGAGGGGAAAAAATATAGTGCATTTTGCAACTTTTGTTCCAAGACGCTTCAAAATACGGCAAGTGCACGGTTGGCTGCATACAGGTAAATTTTCCATTCACTACGTTTATATCGCGGGACTATGTTTCAGTATTAATTAATCCCAGCTAACTCTCCATGATGTAAGCATGTCGGATTAGTTGATTGGATAAGCTCTTATCTCTACTTGCGATTCGGTATTGGACTAAACGATTTGGATTGAGTTTGCATTTCCGTTGTTGACAGTTGCTTTTCTCTGTGTATGTTTTGCTTGAGTCGGCGATATAAAAGCGCTTTTCATTAGAAGTTCTTTTAAATAAATAAATAACTGGCGCAACAGTCCAATTTGAACCACGGCCTCGAGATGAGTTAGCATCATCTCATTTTCTAGATCGTGACGGTTTTTTGTGCAGAGGTATGTGATCAGCAATACGCTCAACCGAGTTATTTACCCCATAATGGGTACTCATTTAACATCTGAGTGGGCTCATAGTCCGACACGTAAATCCCCGGAATCGAACCGTGGCCCAGTGCGTTGAAGGCGAACGTGCTAACCGTTGCGCCATCCGGACTAGTTCTTTTCATTTCTAAAATTCTCCTTAAATCCAAGCGAATAGGCTAACATCTGACATTTGCCATGTTTAGTACCGGCCGGTATAAACACTCCACGAATTAGAGCTACGTAAATCTATTATGATCTAGTTAATACTCTTTTTAGTTCCACGATATAAACCTGGCCATTGGTTATTATTTTATTTTATGCTAAGACTTTATATATTTTTAATATAGAAAGCGTTGCATAAATACGGAGGCGGAGACAGAGTGTGGAGATGCGAGCATTGAGGAATACATCATTGAAGATTCTGGACAATTAATTCCGGTAATTTTAAAGTACTTTATACTATTAGAAGTTCGCGGTCTCACTTAATGTGGCGCTTTTTAGTTCGAGTCGATATCCAGTGGCGGCAATGATGTGTTGATTTTAACCGACATTTTTTGTGATTTTTTTTTTCATGAAGAACTTACTTTTACTTTGTGACGAATTTCAATACATAACGAATAACATTTACCAAAACTTAGAGCGTATTCTTATTTAAAGAATAGAGGGGGCTGTGAAGGCCATATGCAACGAGAGTGAGAGTTAATTGTAGTACTGAGTGCTTTCAGAAGGCGCAGTCATTTAGCAGCGATTCGGTAAATATGTTCTGAGTTAACTCTGCTTAGACGAACAAAAAATAAAACACGGAAAACAAGAAATCAGGAGTATTAGAAATCGGAATTCCTCATACAAATAAGTTTTTTACATTTTATTTTTTTACGTGGCGTAAAAAAACATTAACGTAAAAAAATGATTTTTTTACATGTAAAAAATCGTGTAAAGAATGTAAAGTAAAAAACCGGAACAACTCTGCTTACGATACGCCGTCTTTCTTTAGAGGTTAATCTAATTTCATTATCTATTTTTTTCAAAATTTCTTGGGAGATGTCTCCACACTCTTGCACTTCACAAACAATATCACTTAAGGAAATTGATTCGCTTACCGGTCTGCTAACTTTTCGGCTTCGAAGTTGTAGAAAAGTGTTCTGCTCCTGTTGGTCTGGACGGGCTGACTCCTGCCTCGACGTTGATGAGTCGGTCATAAAGGTGTTGCTCCACCGACGAAAAGTGTATGTAAAACAGGCTGGTTCTCAAGTATACGCCAATAGAATTATCGGGAACGATGAATTGATGTTCAAAATCGATCCACGCTTTTATTTTAAAAGCCTTGCTGTGGATTCAATGGTATACTGCTCCTGATGATGTCGACAGCTGACGTATCTTTCCCTTTTTTAAAGGAAATACTGGCCTTCCAGTTTATGGTTACCGCCACACCACAAATTCTGGATGCGATCGCCTCAGGATGAAAGGATGTTGTTCCACTTGGTCCACGCTTATCGTCTGAAAGCCTTGATGTGGATGTCCTAACGTTGTAACAATCCTTGTTAAATCCTCGATTGGTCCACTTGTGCTTGCGTGTTGACGTCACCGGCTGCGCCAAAAATGTCGTGCTCGACGGGGAGATTTTAAGAATAAAAAACCAAATTAGAATTTTTTTAATTGGTCTTATTTTTGGTTCGTAACTTACCGACTACCAATTACAGAGTACTGCTTATTCTAAATTTACTTACCGCGTTACCTTGCTCGCAGCCCGCTTGCGACACCACACAGTCGGGTCATCAGCTATTTTGCTGATGCCTAGACAGCAATAATTCCATTGATGACCATTAATATTTTAATAATCGAATTCATCAATGGATAGGTGAATGCACGCAAGCCAGCTGCGTGCATGGCAACGGAAGTGTACGATCAGGTGCATCCGACGCATATTGTACACAACAGAGATTTCGAGTTAGGAAGATTTCAAGTTAGGGAGATTTCGAGTTAGTGAAATCAGGTTAGGAAAATTTCAAGTTAAAGAAATTTCGAGTTGGATCGATTTCAAGTTGAGGGGATTTCAAGTTAGGGAGCTTTCAAGTTAGGGAAATTTCAAATTAGGGAGTTTTCAAATTAGGGAGATTTCAAGTTAGGGAGATTTCAAGTTAGGGAGATTTCAAGTTAGGGAGACTTCAATTCAGGGACATTTCAAGTTAGGGAGATTTTGAGTTAGGAAGATTTCAAGTTAGGGAGATTTCGAGTTAGTGAAATCAGGCTAGAAAAATTTCAAGCTAAAGAGATTTCAAGTTGGATCGATTTCAAGTTGAGGGGATTTCAAGTTAGGGAGCTTTCAAGTTAGGGATATTTCGAGTTCGGAAGACTTCAAGTTAGGGAGATTTCAAGTTAGGGAGATTTCGAGCTAGGGAAATTTCAAGTTATGGAGATTTCAATTTACAGGGATTTCAAGTTAGGCCAGATTTCGAGTTAGAAAGATTTCAAGTTAGGGAAATTTCAAGTTAGGGAGATTTCAAGTTAGGGAGCTTTTAAGTTACAAAGATTTCAAGTTAGGGAGATTTCAAGTTAGGCCAGATTTCGAGTTAGGAAGATTTCAAGTTAGGGAAATTTCAAGTTAGGGAAATTTCAAGTTAGGGAGATTTCAAGTTAGATCGAATTCAAGTTGAGGAGATTTCAAGTTAGGGTGATTTCAAGTTAGGGAGCTTTCAAGTTAGGGAGATTTTGAGCTAGGAAGATTTCAAGTTAGGGACATTTCAAGCTAAAGGGATTTCGAGTTAGAAAAATTTCAGGTTCGGAAAATTTCAAGGGAGATTTCAAGTTAGGGAGATTTCAAGTTACAAGGATTTCAAGTTAGGAAGACTTCGAGTAAGGGAAATTTCAAGTTACAGGGATTTTAAGTTAGGGAGATTTCGATTTAGGAAGATTTCAAGTTGGGGAGATTTCAAGTTAGGAAGATTTCATATTAGAAAAATTTCAAGTTGGGGAGCTTTCAAGTTAGGGAGCTTTCAAGTTAGGGAGATTTCAAGTTAGGGAGCTTTTAAGTTACAGGGATTTCAAGTTAGGGAGATTTCAAGTTAGGCCAGATTTCGAGTTAGGAAGATTTCAAGTTAGGGAAATTTCAAGTTAGGGAAATTTCAAGTTAGGGAGATTTCAAGTTAGGGAGCTTTTAAGTTACAGGGATTTCAAGTTAGGGAGATTTCAAGTTAGGGAGAATTCGAGTTAGGGAGATTTCAAGTTAGGGAGCTTTCAAGTTAAAGAGATTTCGAGTTCGGAAGATTTCAAGTTAGGGAGATTTCGAGTTAGGGAAATTTCAAGTTGGGAAGATTTCGAGTTAGGAAAATTTCAGGTTAGGAAAATTTCAAGTTATTGAGATTTCAAGTTAGATCGAATTCAAGTTGAGGGGATTTCAAGTTAGGGTGATTTCAAGTTAGGGAGCTTTCAAGTTAGGGAGATTTCGAGCTAGGAAGATTTCAAGTTAGGGAGATTTCAAGCTAAAGGGATTTCGAGTTAGGAAAATTTCAGGTTCGGAAAATTTCAAGGGAGATTTTAAGTTAGGGAGATTTCAAGTTACAGGGATTTCAAGTTAGGAAGATTTCAAGTTAGGGAAATTTCAAGTTATGGAGATTTCAAATTAGGGAAATTTCAAGTTAGGGAGATTTCAAATTAAAAGAATTTCAAGTTAGGGAGATTTCAATTTAGGGAAATTTCAAGTTAGGGAGATTTCGAGTTAGTGAGATCAGGTTAGGGAGATTCCGAGTTAGGGAGATTTCAAGTTAGGGAGATTTCAAGTTACAAGGACTTCAAGTTAGGAAAATTTCGAGTTAGGGAGATTTAAAGTTACAAGGATTTCAAGTTAGGAAGATTTCGAGTTAGGGAAATTTCAAGTTAGGGAGATTTCAAGTTACAGTGAATTCAAGTTAGGGAGATTTCAATTTGGGGAAATTTCAAGTTTGGGAGATTTCGAGTTAGGAAGATTTCAAGTTAGGGAGCTTTCGAGTTAGTGAGATCAGGTTAGGAAAATTTCACGTTAGAGAGATTTCAAGTTGGATCGATTTCAAGTTGAGGGGATTTCAAGTTAAGGAGCTTTGAAGTTAGGGATATTTCGAGTTCGGAAGATTTCAAGTTAGGGAGATTTCGAGTTGAGGAGATTTCGAATTAGGGAAATTTCAAGTTATGGAGATTTCAATTTACAGGGATTTCAAGTCAGGGAGTTTTCAAGTTACGGGGATTTCAAGTTAGGGAGATTTCAAGTTAGTGAGATTTCAAGTTAGGGAGTTTTCAAGTTAGAGGTATTTCAAGTTAGGGAGATTCCGAGTTAGCGAGATTTCAAGCTAGGGAGATTTCAAATTACAAGGATTTCAAGTCAGGAAGATTTCGAGTTAGGGAAATTTCAAGTTAGGGAGATTTCAAGTTACAAGGATTTCAAGTTAGGAAGATCACGAGTTAGGGAGATTTCAAGTTAGGGAGATTTCGAGCTAGTGAGATCAGGTTAGGAAAATTTCAAGTTAGATAGATTTCAAATTGGATTGATTTCAAGTTGAGGGGATTTTAAGTTAGGGAGCTTTCAAGTTACAGGGATTTCCAGTTAGGGAGATTTCAAGTTAGGGAGATTCAGAGTTAGGAAGATTTCAAGTTGGGGAGATTTTAAGTTAGGGAGCTTTCAGGTTAGGTAGATTTCGAGTTGGGAAGATTTCAAATTAGGGAGATATCAAGTTAAAGAAATTTCAAGTTAGGGAGATTTCAAGTTAGGGAGCTTTTAAGTTACAGGGATTTCAAGTTAGGGAGATTTCAAGTTAGGGAAATTTCAAGTTAGGGAGATTTCGAGCTAGGAAGATTTCAAGTTAGGGAGATTTCAAGCTAAAGGGATTTCGAGTTAGGAAAATTTCAGTTTCGGAAAATTTCAAGGGAGATTTCAAGTTAGGGAGATTTCAAGTTACAAGGATTTCAAGTTAGGAAGATTTCGAGTTAGGGAAATTGCAAGTTAGGGAGCTTTCAAGTTAGGGAGATTTCGAGTTCGGAAGATTTCAAGTTAGGGAGATTTCGAGTTAGGAAGATTTCAAGTTGGGGAGATTTCAAGTTAGGAAGATTTCAAGTTAGGGAGATTTCGAGTTAGGGAAATTTCAAGTTAGGGAAATTTCAAGTTAGGGAGATTTCAAGTTAGGGAGCTTTTAAGTTACAGGGATTTCAATTTAGGGAGATTTCAAGTTAGGGAGAATTCGAGTTAGGGAGATTTCAAGTTAGGGAGCTTTCAAGTTAGGGAGATTTCGAGTTAGGAAGATTTCAAGTTGGGGAGATTTCAAGTTAGGAAGATTTCAAGCTAGAAAAATTTCAAGTTAGGGAGATTTCAAGTTGAAAAGCTTTCAAGTTAGGGAGATTTCAAGTTAGGGAGCTTTTAAGTTACAGGGATTTCAAGTTAGGGAGATTTCAAGTTAGGGAGAATTTGAGTTAGGGAGATTTCAAGTTAGGGAGCTTTCAAGTTAGGGAGATTTCGAGTTAGGAAGATTACAAGTTGGGGAGATTTCAAGTTAGGAAGATTTCAAACTAGAAAAATTTCAAGTTAGGGAGATTTCAAGTTGAAAAGCTTTCAAGTTAGGGAGATTTCAAGTTAGGGAGCTTTTAAGTTACAGGGATTTCAAGTTAGGGTGATATCAAGTTAGGGAGATTTCGAGTTCGGAAGATTTCAAGTTAGGGAGATTTCGAGTTAGGGAAATTTTAAGTTGGGAAGATTTCGAGTTAGGAAAATTTCAGGTTAGGAAAATTTCAAGTTATTGAGATTTCAAGTTAGATCGAATTCAAGTTGAGGAGATTTCAAGTTAGGGAGCTTTCAAGTTAGGGAAATTTCGAGCTAGGAAGATTTCAAGTTAGGGAGATTTCAAGCTAAAGGAATTTCGAGTTAGGAAAATTTCAGTTTCGGAAAATTTCAAGGGAGATTTCAAGTTAGGGAGATTTCAAGTTACAAGGATTTCAAGTTAGGAAGATTTCGAGTTAGGGAAATTGCAAGTTAGGGAGCTTTCAAGTTAGGGAGATTTCGAGTTCGGAAGATTTCAAGTTAGGGAGATTTCGAGTTAGGAAGCTTTCAAGTTAGGGAGATTTCAAGTTAGGGAGCTTTTAAGTTACAGGGATTTCAAGTTAGGGAGATTTCAAGTTAGGCCAGATTTCGAGTTAGTAAGATTTCAAGTTAGGGAGATTTCAAGTTAGGGAGAATTCGAGTTAGGGAGATTTCAAGTTAGGGAGCTTTCAAGTTAGGGAGATTTCGAGTTAGGAAGATTTCAAGTTGGGGAGATTTCAAGTTAGGAAGATTTCAAGCTAGAAAAATTTCAAGTTAGGGAGATTTCAAGTTGAAAAGCTTTCAAGTTAGGGAGATTTCAAGTTAGGGAGCTTTTAAGTTACAGGGATTTCAAGTTAGGGAGATTTCAAGTTAGGCCAGATTTCGAGTTAGGAAGATTTCAAGTTAGGGAAATTTCAAGTTAGGGAAATTTCAAGTTAGGGAGATTTCAAGTTAAGGAGCTTTTAAGTTACAGGGATTTCAAGTTAGGGAAATTTCAAGTTAGGGAAATTTCAAGTTAGGGAGATTTCAAGTTAAGGAGCTTTTAAGTTACAGGGATTTCAAGTTAGGGAGATTTCAAGTTAGGAAGATTTCGAGTTAGGGAAATTGCAAGTTAGGGAGCTTTCAAGTTAGGGAGATTTCGAGTTCGGAAGATTTCAAGTTAGGGAGATTTCGAGTTAGGGAAATTTCAAGTTGGGAAGATTTCGAGTAAGGAAAATTTCAGGTTAGGAAAATTTCAAGTTATTGAGATTTCAAGTTAGATCGAATTCAAGTTGAGGAGATTTCAAGTTAGGGTGATTTCAAGTTAGGGAGCTTTCAAGTTAGGGAGATTTCGAGTTCGTAAGATTTCAAGTTAGGGAGATTTCGAGTTAGGGAAATTTCAAGTTGGGAAGATTTCGAGTAAGGAAAATTTCAGGTTCGGAAAATTTCAAGGGAGATTTCAAGTTAGGGAGATTTCAAGTTAGGGAGCTTTCAAGTTAGGGAGATTTCGAGTTCGGAAGATTTCAAGTTAGGGAGATTTCGAGTTAGGGAAATTTCAAGTTACTGGGATTTAAAGTTAGGGAGATTTCGAGATGGGAAAATTTCAAGTTGGGAAGATTTCGAGTTAGGAAAATTTCAGGTTAGGAAAATTTCAAGTTATTGAGATTTCAAGTTAGATCGAATTCAAGTTGAGGAGATTTCAAGTTAGGGTGATTTCAAGTTAGGGAGCTTTCAAGTTAGGGAGATTTCGAGCTAGGAAGATTTCAAGTTAGGGAGATTTCAAGCTAAAGGGATTTCGAGTTAGGAAAATTTCAGGTTCGGAAAATTTCAGGTTCGGAAAATTTCAAGGGAGATTTCAAGTTAGGGAGATTTCAAGTTACAAGGATTTCAAGTTAGGAAGATTTCGAGTTAGGGAAATTTCAAGTTAGGGAGATTTCAAATTAGGGAGATTTCAAGTTAGGGAGATTTCAAATTAAATGGATTTCAAGTTAGGAAGATCTCGAGTTAGGGAGATTTCAAATTAGGGAGATTTCGAGTTAGGAAGATTTCAAGTTAGGGAGATTTCGAGTTAGTGAGATCAGGTTAGGGAGATACCGAGTTAGGCAGATTTCAAGTTAGGGAGATTTCAAGTTACAAGGACTTCAATTTAGGAAGATTTCGAGTTAGTGAGATTTCAAGTTACAAGGATTTCAAGTTCGGAAGATTTCGAGTTAGGGAAATTTCAAGTTAGGGAGATTTCAAGTTACAGTGAATTCAAGTTAGGGAGATTTCAAGTTAGGGAGCTTTGAAGTTAGGGATATTTCGAGTTCGGAAGATGTCAAGTTAGGGAGATTTCGAGTTGGGGAGATTTCGAGTTAGGGAAATTTCAAGTTATGGAGATTTCAATTTACAGGGATTTCAAGTTGGGGAGATTTCAAGTTACGGGGATTTCAAGTTAGGGATATTTCAAGTTAGGGAGTTTTCAAGTTAGGGATATTTCGAGTTCGGAAGATGTCAAGTTAGGGAGATTTCGAGTTGGGGAGATTTCGAGTTAGGGAAATTTCAAGTTATGGAGATTTCAATTTACAGGGATTTCAAGTTGGGGAGATTTCAAGTTACGGGGATTTCAAGTTAGGGAGATTTCAAGTTAGGGAGTTTTCAAGTTAGAAGGATTTCAAGTTAGGGAGATTTCGAGTTAGGGAGATTTCAAGTTACAAGGATTTCAAGTTAGGAAGATTTCGAGTTAGGGAAATTGCAAGTTAGGGAGCTTTCAAGTTAGGGAGATTTCGAGTTCGGAAGATTTCAAGTTAGGGAGATTTCGAGTTAGGAAGATTTCAAGTTGGGGAGATTTCAAGTTAGGAAGATTTCAAGTTACAGGGATTTCATGTTAGGGAGATTTCAAGTTAGGGAGCTTTCAAGTTATGGAGATTTCAAGTTAGGGAGCTTTTAAGTTACAGGGATTTCAAGTTAGGCCAGATTTCGAGTTAGTAAGATTTCAAGTTAGGGAAATTTCAAGTTAGGGAAATTTCAAGTTAAGGAGATTTCAAGTTAGGGAGCTTTTAAGTTACAGGGATTTCAAGTTAGGGAGATTTCAAGTTAGGGAGAATTCGAGTTAGGGAGATTTCAAGTTAGGGAGCTTTCAAGTTAGGGAGATTTCGAGCTCGGAAGATTTCAAGTTAGGGAGATTTCGAGTTAGGAAGATTTCAAGTTGGGGAGATTTCAAGTTAGGAAGATTTCAAGCTAGAAAAATTTCAAGTTAGGGAGATTTCAAGTTGAAAAGCTTTCAAGTTAGGAAGATTTCAGGTTAGGGAGCTTTTAAGTTACAGGGATTTCAAGTTAGGGAGATTTCAAGTTAGGGATAACCGACAAATAGCATTGCTTTTGACTTTGCGTCCCATTTTCGACGATTTTGTTTGGGGATGTGAACCATCACAGGGCAGCCAAAGATTTGCAATCCATTCAAATCAATTTTCGAACCTGTCCAAACTTCCTCCGGCGTTTTTTTTACGAGTGTTCTATTAATTGAGCGATTTATGATGTGAGCCGCCATATTTATCGCCTCGGCCCAATATTGTTTGCCGAGATCTGCATCGAATAACATGCATTTCGCACGCTCAACAAGCGTCCGATTCATGCGTTCTGAAACGCCATTTTGCTCCGGTGTATATGTACACGATGTTTGATGTATGATGCCTGCTTTCTGGCATATTGCCTGGAACTCATTAGAACAATATTCAGCTCCGTTGTCCGAACGTAATACTTTGATTTTCTTCTCTGTCTGTGTTTCAACCATGTTTTTAAATGTTTTAAACGCTTCCAGTACATCCGACTTTTGTTTTAGGAAGTAAACGAAAACTTTACGAGAGAAATCATCGATAAATGTAATAAAGTATTTCGCTCCACCGATCGACACATTTTCCATGGGGCCACACACGTCTGTATGAATTAGTTCTAGCACACTGGTCGATTTAATTTCAACACCATGACTCTTGAATGGTTTTCGCGATTGTTTGCCGAGTAAACAAGGGACACATTTAGCCAGTTTGTTTTTATCGCCGCCGAACGAGATCCCATTAACAGTTTTCTTTAATGTACACATGTCCGCGTAATTTAAATGTCCAAGCCGTCTATGCCATGTCATCAAGTCATCATCACCACCACTTACAAAGTTGCACTGATATGATTGTTTTTCTAATTGGTAAATTCCATTATGCGGCTTAACCTGCATCAACAAATCATTTTGTCCGTTGTAAACACTACATCCATCAGACGTAAACAACACTTTATTGCCGGCTTCGACCATCCGAGCAACCGATAGTAAATTTGCTGATAGATTTGGCACATGCAGCACATCATTGACTTTAATATCATTGCCGTTCACTCTGATAGTTGCGGAACCCGAACCAAACACTTTCAATTTTTGATTGTTCGCTGTTATTATTTCAGATACCGAATTTGTTTTGAAATTATTAAGAATGTCTTTGTTCGAAGCCATATGACACGACGCACCACTGTCAATATACCAATTTGGTTTTTGCTTTTCGGGATCATTCGATTTTACCGCACTAAACGCATTAGCGAATTTAGCTTCATTTTTCTGGTTTTTGTCGCGTTTTGGTGACCGACACTCCGCGCTTTTATGCCCTTTCTTTCCACACGAATAGCATTTGAAACCTTTTTTAGCATTTTTGTGTCCTAATTTTGACTTTGCCTCATAAAATGCCGTCTCACTTCTCTTTACATAATCCACATCGAGCAGCTTCATTTTGACGTTATTGCCGGTGATGGTAATTCCGCTACTTTCCAATCCCATTATGAGAGGTTTGTACTCATCACCCAATCCAGCCAACATGATAGCTCCAAGCCATTCGTCGGATATGGGGAAACCGATTCCAGTTAATTTATTGGATGTCGTCGTTATAATGCTTATGTATTCGTCCATGGAGGCACATTCGTGCAATCTTACGCTGGTCAACTTTCTCAGCAGACCAATTTTCCGCGACAGCCCATGATCATCGAATAGCGTTTTTAACGTTTGCCACATTTTTGCAGCAGAATCGTCGTTCTGAATATGAACATATAAGGATTCGTCGATACTCAACACGATTTGTGCCTTTGCCTTTTTTAGCTTTGCATTATCTGTTTCCTTAACTATTTCACCGATGCACCCGTCGAGTCCACTAAACTCTAGAACGTTCTTCATCGCGAAGCTCCACGTGTGGTAATTATCACTTCCTTTGAGCTTTTCAATGTTGTTTCTATCGGTATTGGACATGATTAATTCACTGTTTCACTACTGTTGCAACAAATGCGTGATTATACTTATATTCTTTCGAAACGATAATCTTTATTAAGCTGAATTAAAAATCACTCCTCTGGGCCCATAACCTGTTGAGGCCGAATCGATGTTTTAAGATAATGAAAAAAGGCGGACACGTCTTTATCCTACAATTTATTGACACGAAGTGAAGTAAACCGGACACATGGAGTTGACATTTGGCAGGCAGTCGGGGTGGGTTCACAATATGTTATGTTTTATTATTTCAACAGAATTCGAGTTAGGAAGATTTCAAGTTAGGGAACTTTCAAGTTAGGGAGATTTCGAATTCGAAAGATTTCAAGTTAGGGAGATTTCGAGTTAGGGAAATTTCAAGTTGGGAAGATTTCGAGTAAGGAAAATTTCAGGTTAGGAAAATTTCAAGTTATTGAGATTTCAAGTTAGATCGAATTCAAGTTGAGGAGATTTCAAGTTAGGGTGATTTCAAGTTAGGGAGCTTTCAAGTTAGGGAGATTTCGAGTTCGGAAGATTTCAAGTTAGGGAGATTTCGAGTTAGGGAAATTTCAAGTTGGGAAGATTTCGAGTAAGGAAAATTTCAGGTTCGGAAAATTTCAAGGGAGATTTCAAGTTAGGGAGATTTCAAGTTACAAGGATTTCAAGTTAGGAAGATTTCGAGTTAGGGAAATTTCAAGTTACAGGGATTTTAAGTTAGGGAGATTTCGAGTTAGGAAGATTTCATGTTGGGGAGATTTCAAGTTAGGAAGATTTCAAGCTAGAAAAATTTCAAGTTAGGGAGATTTCAAGTTAGGGAGCCTTCATGTTAGGGAGATTTCAAGTTAGGGAGATTTCAAGTTAGGCCAGATTTCGAGTTAGGAAGATTTCAAGTTAGGGAAATTTCAAGTTAGGGAAATTTCAAGTTAGGGAGATTTCAAGTTAGGGAGCTTTTAAGTTACAGGGATTTCAAGTTAGGGAGATTTCAAGTTAGGGAGAATTCGAGTTAGGGAGATTTCAAGTTAGGGAGCTTTCAAGTTAGGGAGATTTCGAGTTCGGAAGATTTCAAGTTGGGAAGATTTCGAGTTAGGAAAATTTCAGGTTAGGAAAATTTCAAGTTATTGAGATTTCAAGTTAGATCGAATTCAAATTGAGGAGATTTCAAGTTAGGGTGATTTCAAGTTAGGGAGCTTTCAAGTTAGGGAGATGTCGAGCTAGGAAGATTTCAAGTTAGGGAGATTTCAAGCTAAAGGGATTTCGAGTTAGGAAAATTTCAGGTTCGGAAAATTTCAAGGGAGATTTCAAGTTAGGGAGATTTCAAGTTACAAGGATTTCAAGTTAGGAAGATTTCGAGTTAGGGAAATTTCAAGTTAGGGAGATTTCAAATTAGGGAGATTTCAAGTTAGGGAGATTTCAAATTAAATGGATTTCAAGTTAGGAAGATCTCGAGTTAGGGAGATTTCAAATTAGGGAGATTTCGAGTTAGGAAGATTTCAAGTTAGGGAGATTTCGTGTTAGTGAGATCAGGTTAGGGAGATACCGAGTTAGGCAGATTTCAAGTTAGGGAGATTTCAAGTTACAAGGACTTCAATTTAGGAAGATTTCGAGTTAGGGAGATTTCAAGTTACAAGGATTTCAAGTTAGGAAGATTTCGAGTTAGGGAAATTTCAAGTTAGGGAGATTTCAAGTTACAGTGAATTCAAGTTAGGGAGATTTCAAGTTAGGGAGCTTTGAAGTTAGGGATATTTCGAGTTCGGAAGATGTCAAGTTAGGGAGATTTCGAGTTGGGGAGATTTCGAGTTAGGGAAATTTCAAGTTATGGAGATTTCAATTTACAGGGATTTCAAGTTGGGGAGATTTCAAGTTACGGGGATTTCAAGTTAGGGATATTTCAAGTTAGGGAGTTTTCAAGTTAGGGATATTTCGAGTTCGGAAGATGTCAAGTTAGGGAGATTTCGAGTTGGGGAGATTTCGAGTTAGGGAAATTTCAAGTTATGGAGATTTCAATTTACAGGGATTTCAAGTTGGGGAGATTTCAAGTTACGGGGATTTCAAGTTAGGGAGCTTTGAAGTTAGGGATATTTCGAGTTCGGAAGATGTCAAGTTAGGGAGATTTCGAGTTGGGGAGATTTCGAGTTAGGGAGATTTCAAGTTAGGGAGATTTCAAGTTACAGGGATTTAAAGTTAGGAAGATTTCGAGTTAGGGAAATTTCAAGTTAGGGAGATTTCAAGTTACAAGGATTTCAAGTTAGGAAGATCACGAGTTAGGGAGATTTCAAATTAGGGAGATTTCGAGTTAGTGAGATCAGGTTAGGAAAATTTTAAGCTAGAGAGATTTTAAGATAGATCGATTTCAAGTTGCGGAGATTTCAAGTTAGGGAGACTTCAAGTTAGGGAGCTTTCAAGTTAGGGAGATTTCGAGTTCGGAAGATTTCAAATTAGGGAGATATCAAGTTGGGGAGATTTCGAGTTAGTGAGATCAGGTTAGGAAAATTTTAAGCTATAGAGATTTTAAGATAGATCGATTTCAAGTTGCGGAGATTTCAAGTTAGGGAGACTTCAAGTTAGGGAGATTTCAAGTTAGGAAGATTTCGAGTTAGGAAGATTTCAAGTTAGGGAGATTTCGAGTTAGTGAGATCAGGTTAGGAAAATTTCGAGTTAGAGAGATTTCAAGTTAGGGAGATTCCAAGTTAGGGAGATTTCAAGTTAGGGAGCTTTCAAGTTACAGGGATTTTAAGTTAGGGAGATTTCAATTTAGGCCAGATTTCGAGTTAGGCCAGATTTCGAGTTAGTAAGATTTCAAGTTAGGGAAATTTCAAGTTAGGGAGATTCCAAGTTAGGGAGCTTTTAAGTTACAGGGATTTCAAGTTAGGGAGATTTCAAGTTAGGGAGAATTCGAGTTAGGGAGATTTCAAGTTAGGGAGCTTTCAAGTTAGGGAGATTTCGAGTTCGGAAGATTTCAAGTTAGGGAGATTTCGAGTTAGGAAGATTTCAAGTTGGGGAGATTTCAAGTTAGGAAGATTTCAAGTTAGAAAAATTTCAAGTTAGGGAGATTTCAAGTTAGGGAGCTTTCAAGTTAGGGAGATTTCAAGTTAGGGAGCTTTTAATTTACAGGGATTTCAAGTTAGTGAGATTTCAAGTTAGGCCAGATTTCGAGTTAGTAAGATTTCAAGTTAGGGAAATTTCAAGTTAGGGAAATTTCAAGTTAGGGAGATTTCAAGTTAGGGAGCTTTTAAGATACAGGGATTTCAAGTTAGGGAGATTTCAAGTTATTGAGAATTCGAGTTAGGGAGATTTCAAGTTAGGGAGCTTTCAAGTTAAGGAGATTTCGAGCTCGGAAGATTTCAAGTTAGGGAGATTTCGAGTTAGGATGATTTCAAGTTGGGGAGATTTCAAGTTAGGAAGATTTCAAGTTAGAAAAATTTCAAGTTAGGGAGATTTCAAGTTAAAAAGCTTTCAAGTTAGGGAGATTTCAAGTTAGGGAGCTTTTAAGTTACAGGGATTTCAAGTTAGGGAGATTTCAAGTTAGGCCAGATTTCGAGTTAGGAAGATTTCAAGTTAGGGAAATTTCAAGTTAGGGAAATTTCAAGTTAGGGAGATTTCAAGTTAGGGAGCTTTTAAGGTACAGGGATTTCAAGTTAGGGAGATTTCAAGTTAGGGAGCATTCGAGTTAGGGAGATTTCAAATTAGGGAGCTTTCAAGTTAGGAAGATTTCAAGTTAGGGAACTTTCAAGTTAGGGAGATTTCGAATTTGAAAGATTTCAAGTTAGGGAGATTTCGAGTAAGGGAAATTTCAAGTTGGGAAGATTTCGAGTAAGGAAAATTTCAGGTTAGGAAAATTTCAAGTTATTGAGATTTCAAGTTAGATCGAATTCAAGTTGAGGAGATTTCAAGTTAGGGTGATTTCAAGTTAGGGAGCTTTCAAGTTAGGGAGATTTCGAGCTCGGAAGGTTTCAAGTTAGGAAGATTTCAAGTTAGGGAAATTTCATGTTAGGGAGATTTCAAATTAGGGAAATTTCAAGTTAAGGAGATTTCGAGTTAGGAAGATTTCAAGTTAGGGAGATTTCGAGTTATTGAGATCAGGTTAGGAAAATTTCAAGTTAGAGAGATTTCAAGTTGGATCGATTTCAAGTTGAGGGGATTTCAAGTTAGGGAGCTTTGAAGTTAGGGATATTTCGAGTTCGGAAGATGTCAAGTTATGGAGATTTCGAGTTTGGGAGATTTCGAGTTAGGGAAATTTCAAGTTATGGAGATTTCAATTTACAGGGATTTCAAGTTGGGGAGATTTCAAGTTACGGGGATTTCAAGTTAGGGAGATTTCAAGTTAGGGAGTTTTCAAGTTAGAGGGATTTCAAGTTAGGGAGATTCCGAGTTAAAGAGATTTCAAGTTAGGGAGATTTCAAGTTACAAGGATTTCAAGTTAGGGAGATTTAGAGTTAGGAAGATTTCAATTTGGGGAGACTTCAAGTTAGGGAGCTTTCAAGTTAGGTAGATTTCGAGTTGGGAAGATTTCAAATTAGGGAGGTTTCAAGTTGGCGAGATTTCGAGTTAGGAAAATTTCAGGTTAGACAAATTTCAAAGGAGCTTTCAACTTAGAGAGATTTCAAGTTAAGGAGATTTCAAGTTGGGAGATTTCAAGTTAGAGAGCTTTCAAGTTAGGGAGATTTCAAGTTAGAGAGCTTTCAAGTTAGGGAGATTTCGATTTAGGAAGATTTCAAGTTAAGGAGATTTCGAGTTAGGAAGATTTCAAGTTAGGTAGATTTCGAGTTAGTGAGATCAGGTTAGGAAAATTTCAAGTTAGGGAAATTTCAAATTAGAGGGATTTCAAGTTAGGGAGATTTCGAGTTAGGAAGATTTCAAGTTAGGAAGATTTCGAGTTAGGAAGATTTCAAGTTAGGGAGATTTCGAGTTAGTGAGATCAGGTTAGGAAAATTTCGAGTTAAAAAGATTTCAAGTTAGGGCGATTCCAAGTTAGGGAGATTTCAAGTTAGGAAGATTTCGAGTTAGGAAGATTTCAAGTTAGGGAGATTTCGAGTTAGTGAGATCAGGTTAGGAAAATTTCAAGTTAGGGAAATTTCAAATTAGAGGGATTTCAAGTTAGGGAGATTCCGAGTTAGGAAGACTTCAAGTTGGGGAGATTTCAAGGTAGGAAGATTTCAAGTTAGAAAAATTTCAAGTTGTGGAGATTTCGAGTTAGTGAGATCAGGTTAGGAAAATTTCAAGTTAGAGAGATTTCAAGTTGGATCGATTTCAAGTTGAGGGGATTTTAAGTTAGGGAGCTTTCAAGATAGGGATATTTCCAGTTCGGAAGATTTCAAGTTAGGGAGATTTCGAGTTAGGGAGATTTCAAGTTATGGAGATTTCAATTTACAGGGATTTCAAGTTAGGGAGATTTCAAGTTAGGGAGATTTCAAGCTAAAGGGATTTCGAGTTAGGAAAATTTCAAGTTGGGAAGATTTCGAGTTAGGAAAATTTCAGGTTAGGAAAATTTCAAGTTATTGAGATTTCAAGTTAGATCGAATTCAAGTTGAGGAGATTTCAAGTTAGGGTGATTTCAAGTTAGGGAGCTTTCAAGTTAGGGAGATTTCGAGCTAGGAAGATTTCAAGTTAGGGAGATTTCAAGCTAAAGGGATTTCGAGTTAGGAAAATTTCAGGTTCGGAAAATTTCAAGGGAGATTTCAAGTTAGGGAGATTTCAAGTTACAAGGATTTCAAGTTAGGAATATTTCGAGTTAGGGAAATTTCAAGTTATTGAGATTTCAATTTACAGGGATTTCAAGTTACATGGATTTCAAGTTAGGGAGATTTCAAATTAGTGAGATTTCAAGTTTGGGAGTTTTCAAGTTAGAGGGATTTCAAGTTAGGGAGATTCCGAGTTAGGGAGATTTCAAGTTAGGGAGATTTCGAGTTAGGGAGATTTAGAGTTAGGAAGATTTCAAGTTGGGGAGATTTTAAGTTAGGGAGCTTTCAAGTTAGGTAGATTTCGAGTTGGGCAGATTTCAAATTAGGGAGATTTCAAGTTGGCGAGATTTCGAGTTAGGAAAATTTCAGGTTAGACAAATTTCAAAGGAGCTTTTTACTTAGAGAGATTTCAAGGTAAGGAGATTTTAAGTTGGGGAGATTTCAAGTTAGAGAGTTTTCAAGTTAGGGGTATTTCAAGTTAGGGAGCTTTCAAGTTAGGGAGATTTCGAGTTAGGAAGATTTCAAGTTAGGGAGATTTCGAGTTGGGGAGATTTCAAGTTAGGGAGCTTTCAAGTTAGGGAGATTTCGAGTTGGGGAGATTTCAAGTTAGGGAGCTTTCAAGATAGGGAGATTTCGAGCAAGGAAGATTGCAAGTTAGGGAGATTTCAAGCTAAAGGGATTTCGAGTTGGGAAAATTTCAGGTTCGGAAAATTTTAAGGGAGACTTCAAGTTGGGGAGATTTCAAGTTACAAGGATTTCAAGTTAGGAAGATTTCGAGTTAGGGAGCTTTCAAGTTAGGGAGATTTCGAGTTAGGAAGATTTCAAGTTAGGGAGATTTCGAGTTGGGGATATTTCGAGTTAGGAAAATTTCAGGTTAGCAAAATTTTAAGCTAGAGAGATTTCAAGTTAGATCGATTTCAAGTTGAGAAGATTTCAAGTTAAGGAGATTTCAAGTTAGGGAGCTTTCAAGTTAGGGAGATTTCGAGTTCGGAAGATTTCAAATTAGGAAGATATCAAGTTGGGGAGATTTCGAGTTAGAGAGATTTCAAGTTAGGGAGATTTCGAGCTAGGAAGATTTCAAGTTAGGGAGATTTCAAGCTAAAGGGATTTCGAGTTAGGAAGATTTCAAGTTAGGGAGCTTTCAAGTTAGAGGGATTTCAAGTTAGGGAGATTTCGAGTTCGGAAGATTTCAAGTTAGGGAGATTTCGAGCTAGGAAGATTTCAAGTTAGGGAGATTTCAAGTTAGAGGGATTTCAAGTTAATGAGATTTCGAGTTCGGAAGATTTCAAGTTAGGGAGATTTCGAGCTAGGAAGATTTCAAGTTAGGGAGATTTCAAGCTAAAGGGATTTCGAGTTAGGAAGATTTCAAGTTAGGGAGCTTTCAAGTTAGGGAGATTTCGGGTTAGGAAGATTTCAAGTTAGGGAGCTTTCAAGTTAGGGAGATTTCAAGTTAGGGAGCTTTTAAGTTACAGGGATTTCAAGTTAGGGAGATTTCAAGTTAGAGGGATTTCAAGTTAGGGAGATTTCGAGTTCGGAAGATTTCAAATTAGGAAGATATCAAGTTGGGGAGATTTCGAGTTAGAGAGATTTCAAGGTAGGGAGATTCCAAGTTGGGGAGATTTCAAGTTAGGGAGATTTGAAGTTAGAGGGATTTCAAGTTAGGGAGATTTCGAGTTCGGAAGATTTCAAGTTAGGGAGATTTCGAGCTAGGAAGATTTCAAGTTAGGGAGATTTCAAGCTAAAGGGATTTCGAGTTAGGAAGATTTCGAGTTAGGGAAATTTCAAGTTACAGGGATTTTAAGTTAGGGAGATTTCGAGTTAGGAAGATTTCAAGTTGGGGAGATTTCAAGTTAGGAAGATTTCAAGCTAGAAAAATTTCAAGTTAGGAAGATTTCAAGTTAGGGAGCTTTCAAGTTAGGGAGATTTCAAAATAGGGAGCTTTTAAGTTACAGGGATTTCAAGTTAGGGAGATTTCAAGTTAGGCCAGATTTCGAGTTAGGAAGATTTCAAGTTAGGGAAATTTCAAGTTAGGGAAATTTCAAGTTAGGGAGATTTCAATTTAGGGAGCTTTTAAGTTACAGGGATTTCAAGTTAGGGAGTTTTCAAGTTAGGGAGAATTCGAGTTAAGGAGATTTCAAGTTAGGGAGCTTTCAAGTTAGGGAGCTTTCAAGTTAGGGAGATTTCGAGTTCGGAAGATTTCAAGTTAGGGAGATTTCGAGTTAGTGAAATTTCAAGTTACAGGGATTTAAAGTTAGGGAGATTTCGAGTTGGGAAAATTTCAAGTTGGGAAGATTTCGAGTTAGGAAAATTTCAGGTTAGGAAAATTTCAAGTTATTGAGATTTCAAGTCAGATCGAATTCAAGTTGAGGAGATTTCAAGTTTGGGTGATTTCAAGTTAGGGAGCTTTCAAGTTAGGGAGATTTCGAGCTAGGAAGATTTCGAGTTAGGGAAATTTCAAGTTAGGGAGATTTTAAATTAGGGAGATTTCAAGTTAGGGAGATTTCAAATTAAAAGGATTTCAAGTTAGGAAGATCTCGAGTTAGGGAGATTTCAAGTTAGGGAGATTTCGAGTTAGGAGGATTTCAAGTTAGGGAGATTTCGAGTTAGTGAGATCAGGTTAGGGAGATTCCGAGTCAGTGAGATTTCAAGTTAGGGAGATTTCAAGTTACAAGGACTTCAAGTTAGGAAGATTTCGAGTTAGGGAGATTTCAAGTTACAAGGATTTCAAGTTAGGAAGATTTCGAGTTAGGGAAATTTCAAGTTAGGGAGATTTCAAGTTACAGTGAATTCAAGTTAGGGAGATTTCAAGTTAGGGAGCTTTTAAGTTACAGGGATTTCGAGTTAGGGAGATTTCAAGTTACAAGGATTTCAAGTTGGGAAGATTTCGAGTTAGGGAAATTTCAAGTTAGGAAGATTTCAAGCTAGGGAAATTTCAAGTTAGGGAGATTTCAAGTTAGGGAGCTTTTAAGTTACAGGAATTTCAAGTTAGGGAGATTTCAAGTTAGGGAGAATTCGAGTTAGGGAGATTTCAAGTTAGGGAACTTTCAAGTTAGGGAGAGTTCGAGTTCGGAAGATTTCAAGTTAGGGAGATTTCGAGTTAGGGAAATTTCAAGTTGGGAAGATTTCGAGCTAGGAAAATTTCAGGTTAGGAAAATTTCAAGTTATTGAGATTTCAATTTAGATCGAATTCAAGTTGAGGAGATTTCAAGTTAGGGTGATTTCAAGTTAGGGAGCTTTCAAGTTAGGGAGATTTCGAGCTAGGAAGATTTCAAGTTAGGGAGATTTCAAGCTAAAGGGATTTCGAGCTAGGCAAATTTAAATTTCGGAAAATTTCAAGGGAGATTTCAAGTTAGGGAGATTTCAAGTTACAGGGATTTCAAGTTAGGAAGATTTCGAGTTAGGGAAATTTCAAGTTACAGGGATTTTAAGTTAGGGAGATTTAGAGTTAGGAAGATTTCAAGTTGGGAAGATTTCAAGCTAGAAAAATTTCAAGTTAGGGAGATTTCAAGATAGGGAGCTTTCAAGTTAGGGAGATTTCAAGTTAGGGAGCTTTTAAGTTACAGGGATTTCATGTTAGTGAGATTTCAAGTTAGGCCAGATTTCGAGTTAGGAAGATTTCAAGTAAGGGAAATTTCAAGTTAGGGAAATTTCAAGTTAGGGAGATTTCAAGTTAGGGAGCTTTTAAGTTACAGGTATTTCAAGTTAGGGATAATTCAAGTTAGGGAGATTTCAAGTTAGGGAGCTTTCAAGTTTGGGAGATTTCGAGTTCGGAAGATTTCAAGTTACAGGGATTTAAAGTTAGAGAGATTTCGAGTTGGGAAAATTTCAAGTTGGGAAGATTTCGAGTTAGGAAAATTTCTGGTTAGGAAAATTTCAAGTTATTGAGATTTCAAGTTAGATCGAATTCAAGTTGAGGAGATTTCAAGTTAGGGTGATTTCAAGTTAGGGAGATTTCAAGCTAAAGGGATTTCGAGTTAGGAAAATTTCAGGTTCGGAAAATTTCAAGGGAGATTTCAAGTTAGGGAGATTTCAAGTTACAAGGATTTCAAGTTAGGAAGATTTCGAGTTAGGGAAATTTCAAGTTAGGGAGATTTCAAATTAGGGAGATTTCAAGTTAGGGAGATTTCAAATTAAAAGGATTTCAAGTTAGGAAGATCTCGAGTTAGGGAGATTTCAAGTTAGGGAGATTTCGAGTTAGGAAGATTTCAAGTTAGGGAGATTTCGAGTTAGGGAGATTTCAAGTTACAAGGATTTCAAGTTAGGAAGATTTCGAGTTAGGGAAATTTCAAGTTAGGGAGATTTCAAGTTACAGTGAATTCAAGTTAGGGAGATTTCAAGTTAGGGAGATTTCAATTTAGGGAAATTTCAAGTTAGGGAGATTTCGAGTTAGGAAGATTTCAAGTTAGGGAGATTTCGAGTTAGTGAGATCAGGTTAGGAAAATTTCAAGTTAGAGAGATTTCATGTTTGACCGATTTTAAGTTGAGGGGATTTCAAGTTAGGGAGCTTTGAAGTTAGGGATATTTCGAGTTCGGAAGATTTCAAGTTAGGGAGATTTCGAGTTGGGGAGATTTCGAGTTAGGGAAATTTCAAGTTATGGTGATTTCAATTTACAGGGATTTCAAGTTAGGGAGATTTCAAGTTACGGGGATTTCAAGTTAGGGAGATTTCAAGTTAGGGAGATTTCAATTTAGGGAGTTTTCAAGTTGGAGGGATTTCAAGTTAGGGAGATTCCGAGTTAGAGAGATTTCAAGTTAGGGAGATTACATGTTACAAGGATTTCAAGTTAGGAAGATTTCGAGTTAGGGAAATTTCAAGTTAGGGAGATTTCAAGTTACAAGGATTTCAAGTTAGGGAGATTTAGAGTTAGGAAGATTTCAATTTGGGGAGACTTTAAGTTAGGGAGCTTTCAAGTTAGGTAGATTTCGAATTGGGAAGATTTCAAATTAGGGAGATTTCAAGTTGGCGAGATTTCGAGTTAGGAAAATTTCAGGTTAGACAAATTTCAAAGGAGCTTTTAACTTAGAGAGATTTCAAGTTAAGGAGATTTCAAGTTGGGGAGATTTCAAGTTAGAGAGTTTTCAAGTTAGCGGGATTTCAAGTTAGGGAGCTTTCAAGTTAGGGAGATTTCGAGTTAGGAAGATTTCAAGTTAGGGAGATTTCGAGTTGGGGAGATTTCGAGTTAGAGAGATTTCAAGTTAGGGAGATTCCAAGTTAAGGAGATTTCAAGTTAGGGAGATTTCAAGTTAGAGGGATTTCAAGTTAGGGAGATTCCGAGTTAATGAGATTTCAAGTTAGGGAGATTTCAAGTTAGGAAGATTTCGAGTTAGGAAAATTTCAAGTTGGCGAGATTTCGAGTTACAAGGATTTCAAGTTAGGAAGATTTCGAGTCAGGGAAATTTCAAGTTAGGGAGATTTCAAGTTACAAGGATTTCAAGATAGGAATATTTCGAGTTAGGGAAATTTCAAGTTAGTGAGATTTCAAGTTAGGGAGATTTCGAGTTAGTGAGATCAGGTTAGGAAAATTTTAAGCTAGAGAGATTTCAAGTTAGGGAGCTTTTAAGTTACAGGTATTTCAAGTTAGGGAGAATTCGAGTTAGGGAGATTTCAAGTTAGGGAGCTTTCAAGTTTGGGAGATTTCGAGTTCGGAAGATTTCAAGTTACAGGGATTTAAAGTTAGAGAGATTTCGAGTTGGGAAAATTTCAAGTTGGGAAGATTTCGAGTTAGGAAAATTTCTGGTTAGGAAAATTTCAAGTTATTGAGATTTCAAGTTAGATCGAATTCAAGTTGATGAGATTTCAAGTTAGGGTGATTTCAAGTTAGGGAGCTTTCAAGTTAGGGAGATTTCGAGCTAGGAAGATTTCAAGTTAAGGAGATTTCAAGCTAAAGGGATTTCGAGTTAGGAAAATTTCAGGTTCGGAAAATTTCAAGGGAGATTTCAAGTTAGGGAGATTTCAAGTTACAAGGATTTCAAGTTAGGAAGATTTCGAGTTAGGGAAATTTCAAGTTAGGGAGATTTCAAATTAGGGAGATTTCAAGTTAGGGAGATTTCAAATTAAAAGGATTTCAAGTTAGGAAGATCTCGAGTTAGGGAGATTTCAAGTTAGGGAGATTTCGAGTTAGGAAGATTTCAAGTTAGGGAGATTTCGAGTTAGTGAGATCAGGTTAGGGAGATTCCGAGTTGGGGAGATTTCAAGTTAGGGAGATTTCAAGTTACAAGGACTTCAAATTAGGAAGATTTCGAGTTAGGGAGATTTCAAGTGACAAGGATTTCAAGTTAGGAAGATTTCGAGTTAGGGAAATTTCAAGGTAGGGAGATTTCAAATTAGGGAGATTTCAAGTTAGGGAGATTTCAAATTAAAAGGATTTCAAGTTAGGAAGATCTCGAGTTAGGGAGATTTCAAGTTAGGGAGCTTTGAAGTTAGGGATGTTTCGAGTTCGGAAGATTTCAAGTTAGGGAGATTTCGAGTTGGGAAGATTTCGAGTTAGGGAAATTTCAAGTTATGGAGATTTCAATTTACAGGGATTTCAAGTTAGGGAGATTTCAAGTTACGGGGATTTCAAGTCAGGGAGATTTCAAGTTAGGGAGATTTCAAGTTAGGGGGTTTTCAAGTTGGAGGGATTTCAAGTTAGGGAGATTCCGAGTTAGGGAGATTTCATGTTAGGGAGATTTCAAGTTACAAGGATTTCAAGTTAGGAAGATTTCGAGTTAGGGAAATTTCAAGTTAGGGAGATTTCAATTTGGGGAGACTTTAAGTTAGGGAGCTTTCAAGTTAGGTAGATTTCGAGTTGGGAAGATTTCAAATTAGGGAGATTTCAAGTTGGCGAGATTTCGAGTTAGGAAAATTTCAGGTTAGACAAATTTCAAAGGAGCTTTTAACTTAGAGAGATTTCAAGTTAAGGAGATTTCAATTTGGGGAGATTTCAAGTTAGAGAGTTTTCAAGTCAGCGGGATTTCAGGTTAGGGAGCTTTCAAGTTAGGGAGATTTCGAGTTAGGAAGATTTCAAGTTAGGGAGATTTCGAGTTGGGGAGATTTCGAGTTAGAGAGATATCAAGTTAGGGAGATTCCAAATTAGGGAGATTTCAAGTTAGGGAGATTTCAAGTTAGAGGGATTTCAAGTTAGGGAGATTCCGAGTTAATGAGATTTCAAGTTAGGGAGATTTCAAGTTAGGACGATTTCGAGTTAGGAAAATTTCAAGTTGGCGAGATTTCGAGTTAGGAAAATTTCAGGTTAGACAAATTTCAAAGGAGCTTTCAACTCAGAGAAATTTCAAGTTGAGGAGGTTTCAAATTGGGAGATTTCCAGTTAGAGAGCTTTTAAGTTAGGGAGATTTCAAGTTAGAGAGCTTTCAAGTTAGGGAGATTTCGAGTTAGGAAGATTTCAAGTTAGGGAGATTTCAAGTTACAATGATTTCATGTTAGGAAGATTTCGAGTTAGGGAAATTTCAAGTTAGGGAGATTTCAAGTTACAAGGATTTTAAGTTAGGAAGATTTCGAGTTAGGGAAATTTCAAGTTAGATCGATTTCAAGTTGAGGAGATTTCAAGTTAAGGAGTTTTCTAGTTAGGGAGCTTTCAATTTAGGGAGATTTCGAGTTCGGAAGATTTCAAATTAGGAAGATATCTAGTTGGGGAGATTTCGAGTTAGAGAGATTTCAAGTTAGGGAGATTTCAAGTTAGGGAGATTTCAAGTTAGGGAGATTTCAAGTTAGAGGGATTTCAAGTTAGGGAGATTCCGAGTTAATGAGATTTCAAGTTAGGGAGATTTCAAGTTAGGAAGATTTCGAGTTAGGAAAATTTCAAGTTGGCGAGATTTCGAGTTAGGAAAATTTCAGGTTAGACAAATTTCAAATGAGCTTTCAACTTAGAGAAATTTCAAGTTGAGGAGATTTCAAATTGGGAGATTTCAAGTTAGAGAGCTTTCAAGTTAGGGAGATTTCAAGTTAGAGAGCTTTCAAGTTAGGGAGATTTCGAGTTAGGAAAATTTCAAGTTAGGGAGAATTCGAGTTAGGGAGATTTCAAGTTAGGGAGCTTTCAAGTTAGAGGGATTTCAAGTTAGGGAGATTCCGAGTTAGGGAGATTTCAAGTTAGGGAGATTTCAAGTTACAAGGATTTCAAGTTAGGAAGATTTCGAGTTAGGGAAATTTCAAGTTAGGGAGATTTCAAGTTAGGGAGATTTCGAGTTAGTGAGATCAGGTTAGGAAAATTTTAAACTAGAGAGATTTCAAGTTAGATCGATTTCAAGTTGCGGAGATTTCAAGTTAGGGAGACTTCAAGTTAGGGAGCTTTCAAGTTAGGGAGATTTCGAGTTCGGAAGATTTCAAATTAGGGAGATATCAAGTTGGGGAGATTTCAACTTACAAGGATTTCAAGTTAGGAAGATTTCGAGTTAGGAAGATTTCAAGTTGGGGAAATTTCAAGTTAGGAAGATTTCAAGCTAGAAAAATTTCAAGTTAGGGAGATTTCAAGTTAGGGAGCTTTCAAGTTAGGGAGATTTCAAGTTAGGGAGCTTTTAAGTTACAGGGATTTCAAGTTAGGGAGATTTCAAGTTAGGCCAGATTTCGAGTTAGGAAGATTTCAAGTTAAGGAAATTTCAAGTTAGGGAAATTTCAAGTTAGGGAGATTTCAAGTTAGGGAGCTTTTAAGTTACAGGGATTTCAAGTTAGGGAGATTTCAAGTTAGGGAGAATTCGAGTTAGGGAGATTTCAAGTTAGGGAGCTTTCAAGTAAGGGAGATTTCGAGTTCGAAAGATTTCAAGTTAGGGAGATTTCGAGTTACAGGGATTTAAAGTTAGGGAGATTTCGAGTTAGAAAAATTTCAAGTTGGGAAGATTTCGAGTTAGGAAAATTTCAGGTTAGGAAAATTTCAGGTTATTGAGATTTCAAGTTAGATCGAATTAAAGTTGAGGAGATTTCAAGTTAAGGTGATTTCAAGTTAGGGAGCTTTCAAGTTAGGGAGATTTCGAGCTAGGAAGATTTCAAGTTAGGGAGATTTCAAGCTAAAGGGATTTCGAGTTAGGAAAATTTCAGGTTTGGAAAATTTCAAGGGAGATTTCAAGTTACTAGGATTTCAAGTTAGGAAGATTTCGAGTTAGGGAAATTCCAAGTTATGGAGATTTCAATTTACAGGGATTTCAAGTTAGGGAGATTTCAAGTTACATGGATTTCAAGTTAGGGAGATTTCAAGTTAGGGAGTTTTCAAGTTAGAGGGATTTCAAGTTACGGAGATTCCGAGTTAGGGAGATTTCAAGTTAGGGAGATTTCAAGTTACAAGGATTTCAAGTTAGGAAGATTTCGAGTTAGGGAAATTTCAAGTTAGGGAGATTTCAAGTTACAAGGATTTCAAGTTAGGAAGATCACGAGTTAGGGAGATTTCAAGTTAGGGAGGTTTCGAGTTAGTGAGATCAGGTTAGGAAAATTTCAAGTTACAGAGATTTCAAGTTGGATTGATTTCAAGTTGAGGGGATTTTAAGTTAGGGAGCTTTCAAATTACAGGGATTTCAAGTTAGGGAGATTTCAAGTTAGGGAGATTTAGAGTTAGGAAGATTTCCAGTTGGGGAGATTTTAAGTTAGGGAGCTTTCAAGTTAGGTAGATTTCGAGTTGGGAAGATTTCAAATTAGGGAGATTTCAAGTTGGCGAGATTTCGAGTTATGAAAATTTCAGGTTAGACAAATTTCAAAGGAGCTTTTAACTTAGAGAGATTTCAAGGTAAGGAGATTTCAAGTTGGGGAGATTTCAAGTTAGAGAGTTTTCAAGTTAGGGGGATTTCAAGTTAGGGAGCTTTCAAGTTAGGGAGATTTCGAGCTAGGAAGATTTCAAGTTAGGGAGATTTCAAGCTAAAGGGATTTCGAGTTAGGAAAATTTCAGGTTCGGAAAATTTCAAGGGAGATTTCAAGTTAGGGAGATTTCAAGTTACAAGGATTTCATGTTAGGAAGATTTCGAGTTAGGAATATTTCAAGTTGGGGAGATTTCAAGTTAGGAAGATTTCAAGCTAGAAAAATTTCAAGTTAGGGAGATTTCAAGTTAGTGAGCTTTCAAGTTAGGGAGATTTCGAGTTAGGAAGATTTCAAGTTGGGGAGATTTAGAGTTAGGAACATTTCAAGCTAGAAAAATTTCAAGTTAGGGAGATTTCAAGTTAGGGAGCTTTCAAGTTAGGGAGATTTCGAGATGGGGAGATTTCAAGTTAGGGAGCTTTCAAGTTAGGGAGATTTCGAGCTAGGAAGATTTCAAGTTAGGGAGATTTCAAGCTAAAGGGATTTCGAGTTAGGAAAATTTCAGGTTCGGAAAATTTCAAGGGAGATTTCAAGTTAGAGAGATTTCAAGTTACAAGGATTTCAAGTTAGGAAGATTTCGAGTTAGGAAGATTTCAAGTTGGGGAGATTTCAAGTTAGGAAGATTTCAAGCTAGAAAAATTTCAAGTTATGGAGATTTCAAGTTAGGGAGCTTTCAAGTTAGGGAGATTTCAAGTTAGGGAGCTTTTAAGTTACAGGGATTTCAAGTTAGGGAGATTTCAAGTTAGGCCAGATTTCGAGTTAGGAAGATTTCAAGTTAAGGAAATTTCAAGTTAGGGAAATTTCAAGTTAGGGAGATTTCAAGTTAGGGAGCTTTTAAGTTACAGGGATTTCAAGTTAGGGAGATTTCAAGTTAGGGAGAATTCGAGTTAGTGAGATTTCAAGTTAGGGAGCTTTCAAGTTAGGGAGATTTCGAGTTCGAAAGATTTCAAGTTAGGGAGATTTCGAGTTACAGGGATTTAAAGTTAGGGAGATTTCGAGTTAGAAAAATTTCAAGTTGGGAAGATTTCGAGTTAGGAAAATTTCAGGTTAGGAAAATTTCAGGTTATTGAGATTTCAAGTTAGATCGAATTAAAGTTGAGGAGATTTCAAGTTAAGGTGATTTCAAGTTAGGGAGCTTTCAAGTTAGGGAGATTTCGAGCTAGGAAGATTTCAAGTTAGGGAGATTTCAAGCTAAAGGGATTTCGAGTTAGGAAAATTTCAGGTTTGGAAAATTTCAAGGGAGATTTCAAGTTACTAGGATTTCAAGTTAGGAAGATTTCGAGTTAGGGAAATTCCAAGTTATGGAGATTTCAATTTACAGGGATTTCAAGTTAGGGAGATTTCAAGTTACATGGATTTCAAGTTAGGGAGATTTCAAGTTAGGGAGTTTTCAAGTTAGAGGGATTTCAAGTTACGGAGATTCCGAGTTAGGGAGATTTCAAGTTAGGGAGATTTCAAGTTACAAGGATTTCAAGTTAGGAAGATTTCGAGTTAGGGAAATTTCAAGTTAGGGAGATTTCAAGTTACAAGGATTTCAAGTTAGGAAGATCACGAGTTAGGGAGATTTCAAGTTAGGGAGGTTTCGAGTTAGTGAGATCAGGTTAGGAAAATTTCAAGTTACAGAGATTTCAAGTTGGATTGATTTCAAGTTGAGGGGATTTTAAGTTAGGGAGCTTTCAAATTACAGGGATTTCAAGTTAGGGAGATTTCAAGTTAGGGAGATTTAGAGTTAGGAAGATTTCCAGTTGGGGAGATTTTAAGTTAGGGAGCTTTCAAGTTAGGTAGATTTCGAGTTGGGAAGATTTTAAATTAGGGAGATTTCAAGTTGGCGAGATTTCGTGTTATGAAAATTTCAGGTTAGACAAATTTCAAAGGAGCTTTTAACTTAGAGAGATTTCAAGGTAAGGAGATTTCAAGTTGGGGAGATTTCAAGTTAGAGAGTTTTCAAGTTAGGGGGATTTCAAGTTAGGGAGCTTTCAAGTTAGGGAGATTTCGAGCTAGGAAGATTTCAAGTTAGGGAGATTTCAAGCTAAAGGGATTTCGAGTTAGGAAAATTTCAGGTTCGGAAAATTTCAAGGGAGATTTCAAGTTAGGGAGATTTCAAGTTACAAGGATTTCATGTTAGGAAGATTTCGAGTTAGGAATATTTCAAGTTGGGGAGATTTCAAGTTAGGAAGATTTCAAGCTAGAAAAATTTCAAGTTAGGGAGATTTCAAGTTAGTGAGCTTTCAAGTTAGGGAGATTTCGAGTTAGGAAGATTTCAAGTTGGGGAGATTTCAAGTTAGGAACATTTCAAGCTAGAAAAATTTCAAGTTAGGGAGATTTCAAGTTAGGGAGCTTTCAAGTTAGGGAGATTTCGAGATGGGGAGATTTCAAGTTAGGGAGCTTTCAAGTTAGGGAGATTTCGAGCTAGGAAGATTTCAAGTTAGGGAGATTTCAAGCTAAAGGGATTTCGAGTTAGGAAAATTTCAGGTTCGGAAAATTTCAAGGGAGATTTCAAGTTAGAGAGATTTCAAGTTACAAGGATTTCAAGTTAGGAAGATTTCGAGTTAGGAAGATTTCAAGTTGGGGAGATTTCAAGTTAGGAAGATTTCAAGCTAGAAAAATTTCAAGTTATGGAGATTTCAAGTTAGGGAGCTTTCAAGTTAGGGAGATTTCAAGTTAGGGAGCTTTTAAGTTACAGGGATTTCAAGTTAGGGAGATTTCAAGTTAGGCCAGATTTCGAGTTAGGAAGATTTCAAGTTAAGGAAATTTCAAGTTAGGGAAATTTCAAGTTAGGGAGATTTCAAGTTAGGGAGCTTTTAAGTTACAGGGATTTCAAGTTAGGGAGATTTCAAGTTAGGGAGAATTCGAGTTAGGGAGATTTCAAGTTAGGGAGCTTTCAAGTTAGGGAGATTTCGAGTTCGAAAGATTTCAAGTTAGGGAGATTTCGAGTTACAGGGATTTAAAGTTAGGGAGATTTCGAGTTAGAAAAATTTCAAGTTGGGAAGATTTCGAGTTAGCAAAATTTCAGGTTAGGAAAATTTCAGGTTATTGAGATTTCAAGTTAGATCGAATTCAAGTTGAGGAGATTTCAAGTTAGGGTGATTTCAAGTTAGGGAGCTTTCAAGTTAGGGAGATTTCGAGCTAGGAAGATTTCAAGTTAGGGAGATTTCAAGCTAAAGGGATTTCGAGTTAGGAAAATTTCAGGTTCGGAAAATTTCAAGGGAGATTTCAAGTTAGGGAGATTTCAAGTTAGGAAGATTTCGAGTTAGGGAAATTTCAAGTTATGGAGATTTCAAGTTAGGAAGATTTCGAGTTAGGGAAATTTCAAGTTATGGAGATTTCAATTTACAGGGATTTCAAGTTAGGGAGATTTCAAGTTACATGGATTTCAAGTTAGGGAGATTTCAGGTTAGGGAGTTTTCAAGTTAGAGGGATTTCAAGTTACGGAGATTCCGAGTTAGGGAGATTTCAAGTTAGGGAGATTTCAAGTTACAAGGATTTCAAGTTAGGAAGATTTCAAGCTAGGGAAATTTCAAGTTAGGGAGATTTCAAGTTACAAGGATTTCAAGTTAGGAAGATCACGAGTTAGGCAGATTTCAAGTTAGGGAGATTTCGAATTAGTGAGATCAGGTTAGGAAAATTTCATGTTAGAGAGATTTCAAGTTGGATTGATTTCAAGTTGAGGGGATTTTAAGTTAGGGAGCTTTCAAATTACAGGGATTTCAAGTTAGGGAGATTAAGAGTTAGGAAGATTTCAAGTTGGGGAGATTTTAAGTGAGGGAGCTTTCAAGTTAGGTAGATTTCGAGTTGGGAAGATTTCAAATTAGGGAGATTTCAAGTTGGCGAGATTTCGAGTTAGGAAAATTTCAGGTTAGACAAATTTCAAAGGAGCTTTTAACTTAGAGAGATTTCAAGTTAAGGAGATTTCAAGTTGGGGAGATTTCAAGTTAGAGAGTTTTCAAGTTAGGGGGATTTCAAGTTAGGGAGCTTTCAAGTTAGGGAGATTTCGAGTTAGGAAGATTTCAAGTTAGGGAGATTTCGAGTTGGGGAGATTTCGAGTTAGGAAAATTTCTGGTTAGGAAAATTTTAAGCTAGAGAGATTTCAAGTTAGATCGATTTCAAGTTGAGGAGATTTCAAGTTAAGGAGATTTCAAGTTAGGGAGCTTTCAAGTTAGGGAGATTTCGAGTTCGGAAGATTTCAAATTAGGGAGATATCAAGTTGGGGAGATTTCGAGTTAGAGAGATTTCAAGTTAGGGAGATTCCAAGTTAGGGAGATTTCAAGTTAGGGAGATTTAGAGTTAGAGGGATTTCAAGTTAGGGAGATTTCAAATTACAGGGATTTCAAGTTAGGGAGATTTAGAGTTAGGAAGATTTCAAGTTGGGGAGATTTTAAGTGAGGGAGCTTTCAAGTTAGGTAGATTTCGAGTTGGGAAGATTTCAAATTAGGGAGATTTCAAGTTGGCGAGATTTCGAGTTAGGAAAATTTCAGGTTAGACAAATTTCAAAGGAGCTTTTAACTTAGAGAGATTTCAAGTTAAGGAGATTTCAAGTTGGGGAGATTTCAAGTTAGAGAGTTTTCAAGTTAGGGGGATTTCAAGTTAGGGAGCTTTCAAGTTAGGGAGATTTCGAGTTAGGAAGATTTCAAGTTAGGGAGATTTCGAGTTGGGGAGATTTCAAGTTAGGGAGCTTTCAAGTTAGGGAGATTTCGAGTTGGGGAGATTTCAAGTTAGAGAGCTTTCAAGTTAGGGAGATTTCGAGCTAGGAAGATTTCAAGTTAGGGAGATTTCAAGCTAAAGGGATTTCGAGTTAGGAAAATTTCAGGTTCGGAAAATTTCAAGGGAGATTTCAAGTTAGGGAGATTTCAAGTTAGGGAGATTTCAAGTTACAAGGATTTCAAGTTAGGAAGATTTCGAGTTAGGGAAATTTCAAGTTAGGGAGATTTCAAATTAGGGAGATTTCAAGTTAGGGAAATTTCAATTTAAAAGGATTTCAAGTTAGGAAGATCTCGAGTTAGGGAGATTTCAAGTTGGGGAGATTTTGAGTTAGGAAGATTTCAAGTTAGCGAGATTTCGAGTTAGTGAGATCAGGTTAGGGAGATTCCGAGTTAGGGAGATTTCAAGTTAGAGAGATTTCAAGTTGGATTGATTTCAAGTTGAGGGGATTTTATGTTAGGGAGCTTTCAAGTTACAAGGATTTCAAGTTAGGGAGATTTCAAGTTAGGGAGATTTAGAGTTAGGAAGATTTCAATTTGGGGAGATTTTAAGTTAGGGAGCTTTCAAGTTCCAGTCCAGGCGGCCAAGGCTCGACGTCGGGCTGTCGCGCCACGATGATGATGAGCTTTCAAGTTAGGTAGATTTCGATTTGGGAAGATTTCAAATTAGGGAGATTTCAAGTTGGCGAGATTTCGAGTTAGGAAAATTTCAGGTTAGACAAATTTCAAAGGAGCTTTTAACTTAGAGAGATTTCAAGTTAAGGAGATTTCAAGTTGGGGAGATTTCAAGTTAGAGAGTTTTCAAGTTAGGGGGATTTCAAGTTAGGGAGCTTTCAAGTTAGGGAGATTTCGAGTTAGGAAGATTTCAAGTTAGGGAGATTTCGAGTTGGGGAGATTTCGAGTTAGGAAAATTTCAGGTTAGGAAAATTTTAAGCTAGAGAGATTTCAAGTTAGATCGATTTCAAGTTGAGTTGATTTCAAGTTAAGGAGATTTCAAGTTAGGGAGCTTTCAAGTTAGGGAGATTTCGAGTTCGGAAGATTTCAAATTAGGAAGATATCAAGTTGGGGAGATTTCGAGTTAGAGAGATTTCAAGTTAGGGAGATTTCAAGATAGGGATATTTCCAGTTCGGAAGATTTCAAGTTAGGGAGATTTCAAGTTACAGGGATTTCAAGTTAGGGAGATTTCAAGTTACAGGGATTTCAAGTTAGGGAGATTTCAAGTTAGGGAGATTTCGAGTTATTAAGATTTCAAGTTAGGGAGATTTCGAGTTAGTGAGATCAGGTTAGGAAAATTTCAAGTTAGAGAGATTTCAAGTTGGATCGATTTCAAGTTGAGGGGATTTTAAGTTAGGGAGCTTTCAAGATAGGGATATTTCCAGTTCGGAAGATTTCAAGTTAGGGAGATTTCGAGTTAGGGAGATTTCAAGTTGGGAAGATTTCGAGTTAGGAAAATTTCAAGTTAGGGAGATTTAGAGTTAGAAAAATTTCAAGTTGGGAAGATTTCGAGTTAGGAAAATTTCAGGCTAGGAAAATTTCAGGTTATTGAGATTTCAAGTTAGATCGAACTCAAATTGAGGAGATTTCAAGTTAGGGTGATTTCAAGTTAGGGAGCTTTCAAGTTAGGGAGATTCCGAGCTAGGAAGATTTCAAGTTAGGGAGATTTCAAGCTAAAGGGATTTCGAGTTAGGAAAATTTCAGGTTCGGAAAATTTCAAGGGAGATTTCAAGTTTGGGAGATTTCAAGTTACAAGGATTTCAAGTTAGGAAGATTTCGAGTTAGGGAAATTTCAAGTTATGGAGATTTCAATTAACAGGGATTTCAAGTTAGGGAGATTTCAAGTTACATGGATTTCAAGTAAGGGAGATTTCAAGTTAGGGAGTTTTCAAGATAGAGGGATTTCAAGTTACGGAGATTCCGAGTTAGGGAGATTTCAAGTTACAAGGATTTCAAGTTAGGAAGATTTCGAGTTAGGGAAATTTCAAGTTAGGGAGATTTCAAGTTACAAGGATTTCAAGTTAGGAAGATCACGAGTTAGGGAGATTTCAAGTTAGGGAGATTTCGAGTTAGTGAGATCAGGTTAGGAAAATTTCAAGTTAGAGAGATTTCAAGTTGGATTGATTTTAAGTTGAGGGGATTTTAAGTTAGGGAGCTTTCAAATTACATTGATTTCAAGTTAGGGAGATTTCAAGTTAGGGAGATTTAGAGTTAGGAAGATTTCAAGTTGGGGAGATTTTAAGTTAGGGAGCTTTCAAGTTAGGTAGATTTCGAGTTGGGAAGATTTCAAATTAGGGAGATTTCAAGTTGGCGAGATTTCGAGTTAGGAAAATTTCAGGTTAGACAAATTTCAAAGGAGCTTTTAACTTAGAGAGATTTCAAGGTAAGGAGATTTCAAGTTGGGGAGATTTCAAGTTAGAGAGTTTTCAAGTTAGGGGGATTTCAAGTTAGGGAGCTTTCAAGTTAGGGAGATTTCAAGTTAGGGAGATTTCAAGTTACAAGGATTTCAAGTTAGGAAGATTTCGAGTTAGGAAGATTTCAAGTTGGGGAGATTACAAATTAGGAAGATTTCAAGCTAGAAAAACTTCAAGTTAGGGAGATTTCAAGTTAGGGAGCTTTCAAGTTAGGGAGATTTCAAGTAAGGGAGCTTTTAAGTTACAGGGATTTCAAGTTAGGGAGATTTCAAGTTAGGAAGATTTCGAGTTAGGGAAATTTCAAGTTATGGAGATTTCAAGTTAGGAAGATTTCGAGTTAGGGAAATTTCAAGTTATGGAGATTTCAATTTACAGGGATTTCAAGTTAGGGAGATTTCAAGTTACATGGATTTCAATTTAGGGAGATTTCAAGTTAGGGAGCTTTCAAGTTAGGGAGATTTCGAGTTCGAAAGATTTCAAGTTAGGGAGATTTCGAGTTACAGGGATTTAAAGTTAGGGAGATTTCGAGTTAGAAAAATTTCAAGTTGGAAAGATTTCGAGTTAGGAAAATTTCAGGTTAGGAAAATTTCAGGTTATTGAGATTTCAAGTTAGATCGAATTCAAGTTGAGGAGATTTCAAGTTAAGGTGACTTCAAGTTAGGGAGCTTTCAAGTTAGGGAGATTTCGAGCTAGGAAGATTTCAAGTTAGGGAAATTTCAAGCTAAAGGGATTTCGAGTTAGGAAAATTTCAGGTTCGGAAAATTTCAAGGGAGATTTCAAGTTAGGGAGATTTTAAGTTACAAGGATTTCAAGTTAGGAAGATTTCGAGTTAGGGAAATTTCAAGTTATGGAGATTTCAATTTACAGGGATTTCAAGTTAGGGAGATTTCAAGTTACATGGATTTCAAGTTAGGGAGATTTCAAGTTAGGGAGTTTTCAAGTTAGAGGGATTTCAAGTTACGGAGATTCCGAGTTAGGGAGATTTCAAGTTAGGGAGATTTCAAGTTACAAGGATTTCAAGTTAGGAAGATTTCGAGTTAGGGAAATTTCAAGTTAGGGAGATTTCAAGTTACAAGGATTTCAAGTTAGGAAGATCACGAGTTAGGGTGATTTCAAGTTAGGGAGATTTCGAGTTAGTGAGCTCAGGTTAGGAAAATTTCAAGTTAGAGAGATTTCAAGTTGAGGGGATTTTAAGTTAGGGAGCTTTCAAATTACAGGGATTTCAAATTAGGGAGATTTCAAGTTAGGGAGATTTAGAGTTAGGAAGATTTCAAGTTGGGGAGATTTTAAGTTAGGGAGCTTTCAAGTTAGGTGGATTTCGAGTTGGGAAGATTTCAAATTAGGGAGATTTAAAGTTGGCGAGATTTCGAGTTAGGAAAATTTCAGGTTAGACAAATTTCAAAGGAGCTTTTAACTTAGAGAGATTTCAAGGTAAGGAGATTTCAAGTTAGGAAGATTTCGAGTTAGGAAGATTTCAAGTTGGGGAGATTTCAAGTTAGGAAGATTTCAAGCTAGAAAAATTTCAAGTTATGGAGATTTCAAGTTAGGGAGCTTTCAAGTTAGGGAGATTTCGAGATGGGGAGATTTCAAGTTAGGGAGCTTTCAAGTTAGGGAGATTTCGAGTTAGGAAGATTTCAAGTTGGGGAGATTTCAAGTTAGGGAGCTTTCAAATTAGGGAGATTTCGAGAAGGGGAGATTTCAAGTTAGGGAGCTTTCAAGTTAGGGAGATTTCGAGCTAGGAAGATTTCAAGTTAGGGAGATTTCAAGCTAAAGGGATTTCGAGTTAGGAAAATTTCAGGTTCGGAAAATTTCAAGGGAGATTTCAAGTTAGGGAGATTTCAAGTTACAAGGATTTCAAGTTAGGAAGATTTCGAGTTAGGAATATTTCAAGTTGGGGAGATTTCAAGTTAGGAAGATTTCAAGCTAGAAAAATTTCAAGTTAGGGAGATTTCAAGTTAGGGAGCTTTCAAGTTAGGGAGATTTCGAGTTAGGAAGATTTGAAGTTGGGGAGATTTCAAGTTAGGAAGATTTCAAGCTAGAAAAATTTCAAGTTAGGGAGATTTCAAGTTAGGGAGCTTTCAAGTTAGGGAGATTTCGAGATGGGGAGATTTCAAGTTAGGGAGCTTTCAAGTTAGGGAGATTTCGAGCTAGGAAGATTTCAAGTTAGGGAGATTTCAAGTTAGGGAAATTTCAAATTAAAAGGATTTCAAGTTAGGAAGATCTCGAGTTAGGGAGATTTCAAGTTGGGGAGATTTTGAGTTAGGAAGATTTCAAGTTAGGGAGATTTCGAGTTAGTGAGATCAGGTTAGGGAGATTCCGAGTTAGGGAGATTTCAAGTTAGAGAGATTTCAAGTTGGATTGATTTCAAGTTGAGGGGATTTTATGTTAGGGAGCTTTCAAGTTACAAGGATTTCAAGTTAGGGAGATTTCAAGTTAGGGAGATTTAGAGTTAGGAAGATTTCAATTTGGGGAGATTTTAAGTTAGGGAGCTTTCAAGTTCCAGTCCAGGCGGCCAAGGCCCGACGTCGGGCTGTCGCGCCACGATGATGATGATCTTTCAAGTTAGGTAGATTTCGATTTGGGAAGATTTCAAATTAGGGAGATTTCAAGTTGGTGAGATTTCGAGTTAGGAAAATTTCAGGTTAGACAAATTTCAAAGGAGCTTTTAACTTAGAGAGATTTCAAGTTAAGGAGATTTCAAGTTGGGGAGATTTCAAGTTAGAGAGTTTTCAAGTTAGGGGGATTTCAAGTTATCGAGCTTTCAAGTTAGGGAGATTTCGAGTTAGGAAGATTTCAAGTTAGGGAGATTTCGAGTTGGTGAGATTTCGAGTTAGGAAAATTTCAGGTTAGGAAAATTTTAAGCTAGAGAGATTTCAAGTTAGATCGATTTCAAGTTGAGGAGATTTCAAGTTAAGGAGATTTCAAGTTAGGGAGCTTTCAAGTTAGGGAGATTTCGAGTTCGGAAGATTTCAAATTAGGAAGATATCAAGTTGGGGAGATTTCGAGTTAGAGAGATTTCAAGTTAGGGAGATTCCAAGTTAGGGAGATTTCAAGTTAGGGAGATTTCAAGTTAGGGAGATTTAGAGTTAGAGGGATATCAAGATAGGGATATTTCCAGTTCGGAAGATTTCAAGTTAGGGAGATTTCGAGTTAGGGAGATTTCAAGTTGGGAAGATTTCGAGTTAGGAAAATTTCAAGTTAGGGAGATTTCGAGTTAGAAAAATTTCAAGTTTGTTAAGATTTCGAGTTAGGAAAATTTCAGGCTAGGAAAATTTCAGGTTATTGAGATTTCAAGTTAGATCGAATTCAAATTGAGGAGATTTCAAGTTAGGGTGATTTCAAGTTAGGGAGCTTTCAAGTTAGGGAGATTCCGAGCTAGGAAGATTTCAAGTTAGGGAGATTTCAAGCTAAAGGGATTTCGAGTTAGGAAAATTTCAGGTTCGGAAAATTTCAAGGGAGATTTCAAGTTACAAGGATTTCAAGTTAGGAAGATTTCGAGTTAGGGAAATTTCAAGTTAGGGAGATTTCAAGTTACAAGGACTTCAAGTTAGGAAGATCACGAGTTAGGGAGATTTCAAGTTAGGAAGATTTCGAGTTAGTGAAATCAGGTTAGGAAAATTTCAAGTTAGAGAGATTTCAAGTTGGATTGATTTTAAGTTGAGGGGATTTTAAGTTAGGGAGCTTTCAAATTACAGGGATTTCAAGTTAGGGAGATTTCAAGTTAGGGAGATTTAGAGTTAGGAAGATTTCAAGTTGGGGAGATTTTAAGTTAGGGAGCTTTCAAGTTAGGTAGATTTCGAGTTGGGAAGATTTCAAATTAGGGAGATTTCAAGTTGGCGAGATTTCGAGTTAGGAAAATTTCAGGTTAGACAAATTTCAAAGGAGCTTTTAACTTAGAGAGATTTCAAGGTAAGGAGATTTCAAGTTGGGGAGATTTCAAGTTAGAGAGTTTTCAAGTTAGGGGGATTTCAAGTTAGGGAGCTTTCAAGTTAGGGAGATTTCAAGTTAGGGAGATTTCAAGTTACAAGGATTTCAAGTTAGGAAGATTTCGAGTTAGGAAGATTTCAAGTTGGGGAGATTACAAATTAGGAAGATTTCAAGCTAGAAAAACTTCAAGTTAGGGAGATTTCAAGTTAGGGAGCTTTCAAGTTAGGGAGATTTCAAGTTAGGGAGCTTTTAAGTTACAGGGATTTCAAGTTAGGGAGATTTCAAGTTAGGAAGATTTCGAGTTAGGGAAATTTCAAGTTATGGAGATTTCAAGTTAGGAAGATTTCGAGTTAGGGAAATTTCAAGTTATGGAGATTTCAATTTACAGGGATTTCAAGTTAGGGAGATTTCAAGTTACATGGATTTCAATTTAGGGAGATTTCAAGTTAGGGAGCTTTCAAGTTAGGGAGATTTCGAGTTCGAAAGATATCAAGTTAGGGAGATTTCGAGTTACAGGGATTTAAAGTTAGGGAGATTTCGAGTTAGAAAAATTTCAAGTTGGAAAGATTTCGAGTTAGGAAAATTTCAGGTTAGGAAAATTTCAGGTTATTGAGATTTCAAGTTAGATCGAATTCAAGTTGAGGAGATTTCAAGTTAAGGTGATTTCAAGTTAGGGAGCTTTCAAGTTAGGGAGATTTCGAGCTAGGAAGATTTCAAGTTAGGGAAATTTCAAGCTAAAGGGATTTCGAGTTAGGAAAATTTCAGGTTCGGAAAATTTCAAGGGAGATTTCAAGTTAGGGAGATTTCAAGTTACAAGGATTTCAAGTTAGGAAGATTTCGAGTTAGGGAAATTTCAAGTTATGGAGATTTCAATTTACAGGGATTTCAAGTTAGGGAGATTTCAAGTTACATGGATTTCAAGTTAGGGAGATTTCAAGTTAGGGAGTTTTCAAGTTAGAGGGATTTCAAGTTACGGAGATTCCGAGTTAGGGAGATTTCAAGTTAGGGAGATTTCAAGTTACAAGGATTTCAAGTTAGGAAGATTTCGAGTTAGGGAAATTTCAAGTTAGGGAGATTTCAAGTTACAAGGATTTCAAGTTAGGAAGATCACGAGTTAGGGAGATTTCAAGTTAGGGAGATTTCGAGTTAGTGAGATCAGGTTAGGAAAATTTCAAGTTAGAGAGATTTCAAGTTGAGGGGATTTTAAGTTAGGGAGCTTTCAAATTACAGGGATTTCAAATTAGGGAGATTTCAAGTTAGGGAGATTTAGATTTAGTAAGATTTCAAGTTGGGGAGATTTTAAGTTAGGGAGCTTTCAAGTTAGGTGGATTTCGAGTTGGGAAGATTTCAAATTAGGGAGATTTAAAGTTGGCGAGATTTCGAGTTAGGAAAATTTCAGGTTAGACAAATTTCAAAGGAGCTTTTAACTTAGAGAGATTTCAAGGTAAGGAGATTTCAAGTTAGGGAGATTTCGAGTTAGGAAGATTTCAAGTTGGGGAGATTTCAAGTTAGGAAGATTTCAAATTAGGGAGATTTCGAGATGGGGAGATTTCAAGTTAGGGAGCTTTCAAGTTAGGGAGATTTCGAGATGGGGAGATTTCAAGTTAGGGAGCTTTCAAGTTAGGGAGATTTCGAGTTAGGAAGATTTCAAGTTGGGGAGATTTCAAGTTAGGGAGCTTTCAAATTAGGGAGATTTCGAGATGGGGAGATTTCAAGTTAGGGAGCTTTCAAGTTAGGGAGATTTCGAGCTAGGAAGATTTCAAGTTAGGGAGATTTCAAGCTAAAGGGATTTCGAGTTAGGAAAATTTCAGGTTCGGAAAATTTCAAGGGAGATTTCAAGTTAGGGAGATTTCAAGTTACAAGGATTTCAAGTTAGGAAGATTTCGAGTTAGGAATATTTCAAGTTGGGGAGATTTCAAGTTAGGAAGATTTCAAGCTAGAAAAATTTCAAGTTAGGGAGATTTCAAGTTAGGGAGCTTTCAAGTTAGGGAGATTTCGAGTTAGGAAGATTTCAAGTTGGGGAGATTTCAAGTTAGGAAGATTTCAAGCTAGAAAAATTTCAAGTTAGGGAGATTCAAGTTAGGGAGCTTTCAAGTTAGGGAGATTTCGAGATGGGGAGATTTCAAGTTAGGGAGCTTTCAAGTTAGGGAGATTTCGAGCTAGGAAGATTTCAAGTTAGGGAGATTTCAAGCTAAAGGGATTTCGAGTTAGGAAAATTTCAGGTTCGGAAAATTTCAAGGGAGATTTCAAGTTAGTGAGATTTCAAGTTACAAGGATTTCAAGTTAGGAAGATTTCGAGTTAGGAAGATTTCAAGTTGGGGAGATTTCAAGTTAGGAAGATTTCAAGCTAGAAAAATTTCAATTTAGGGAGATTTCAAGTTAGGCCAGATTTCGAGTTAGGAAGATTTCAAGTTAAGGAAATTTCAAGTTAGGGAAATTTCAAGTTAGGGAGATTTCAAGTTAGGGAGCTTTTAAGTTACAGGGATTTCAAGTTAGGGAGATTTCAAGTTAGGGAGAATTCGAGTTAGGGAGATTTCAAGTTAGGGAGCTTTCAAGTTAGGGAGATTTCGAGTTCGAAAGATTTCAAGTTAGGGAGATTTCGAGTTACAGGGATTTAAAGTTAGGGAGATTTCGAGTTAGAAAAATTTCAAGTTGGGAAGATTTCGAGTTAGGAAAATTTCAGGTTAGGAAAATTTCAAGTTAGGGAAATTTCAAGTTAGGGAGATTTCAAGTTACAAGGATTTCAAGTTAGGAAGATCACGAGTTAGGCAGATTTCAAGTTAGGGAGATTTCGAGTTAGTGAGATCAGGTTAGGAAAATTTCAAGTTAGAGAGATTTCAAGTTGGATTGATTTCAAGTTGAGGGGATTTTAAGTTAGGGAGCTTTCAAATTACAGGGATTTCAAGTTAGGGAGATTTAGAGTTAGGAAGATTTCAAGTTGGGGAGATTTTAAGTTAGGGAGCTTTCAAGTTAGGTAGATTTCGATTTGGGAAGATTTCAAATTAGGGAGATTTCAAGTTGCCGAGATTTCGAGTTAGGAAAATTTCAGGTTAGACAAATTTCAAAGGAGCTTTTAACTTAGAGAGATTTCAAGGTAAGGAGATTTCAAGTTGGGGAGATTTCAAGTTAGAGAGTTTTCAAGTTAGGGGGATTTCAAGTTAGGGAGCTTTCAAGTTAGGGAGATTTCGAGTTAGGAAGATTTCAAGTTAGGGAGATTTCGAGTTGGGGAGATTTCAAGTTAGGGAGCTTTCAAGTTAGGGAGATTTCGAGTTGGGGAGATTTCAAGTTAGGGAGCTTTCAAGTTAGGGAGATTTCGAGCTAGGAAGATTTCAAGTTAGGGAGATTTCAAGCTAAAGGGATTTCAAATTAGGGAGATTTCAAGTTAGGGAGATTTCGAGTTAGTGAGATCAGGTTAGGAAAATTTCAAGTTAGAGAGATTTCAAGTTGAGGGGATTTTAAGTTAGGGAGCTTTCAAATTACAGGGATTTCAAATTAGGGAGATTTCAAGTTAGGGAGATTTAGATTTAGTAAGATTTCAAGTTGGGGAGATTTTAAGTTAGGGAGCTTTCAAGTTAGGTGGATTTCGAGTTGGGAAGATTTCAAATTAGGGAGATTTAAAGTTGGCGAGATTTCGAGTTAGGAAAATTTCAGGTTAGACAAATTTCAAAGGAGCTTTTAACTTAGAGAGATTTCAAGGTAAGGAGATTTCAAGTTAGGGAGATTTCGAGTTAGGAAGATTTCAAGTTGGGGAGATTTCAAGTTAGGAAGATTTCAAATTAGGGAGATTTCGAGATGGGGAGATTTCAAGTTAGGGAGCTTTCAAGTTAGGGAGATTTCGAGATGGGGAGATTTCAAGTTAGGGAGCTTTCAAGTTAGGGAGATTTCGAGTTAGGAAGATTTCAAGTTGGGGAGATTTCAAGTTAGGGAGCTTTCAAATTAGGGAGATTTCGAGATGGGGAGATTTCAAGTTAGGGAGCTTTCAAGTTAGGGAGATTTCGAGCTAGGAAGATTTCAAGTTAGGGAGATTTCAAGCTAAAGGGATTTCGAGTTAGGAAAATTTCAGGTTCGGAAAATTTCAAGGGAGATTTCAAGTTAGGGAGATTTCAAGTTACAAGGATTTCAAGTTAGGAAGATTTCGAGTTAGGAATATTTCAAGTTGGGGAGATTTCAAGTTAGGAAGATTTCAAGCTAGAAAAATTTCAAGTTAGGGAGATTTCAAGTTAGGGAGCTTTCAAGTTAGGGAGATTTCGAGTTAGGAAGATTTCAAGTTGGGGAGATTTCAAGTTAGGAAGATTTCAAGCTAGAAAAATTTCAAGTTAGGGAGATTCAAGTTAGGGAGCTTTCAAGTTAGGGAGATTTCGAGATGGGGAGATTTCAAGTTAGGGAGCTTTCAAGTTAGGGAGATTTCGAGCTAGGAAGATTTCAAGTTAGGGAGATTTCAAGCTAAAGGGATTTCGAGTTAGGAAAATTTCAGGTTCGGAAAATTTCAAGGGAGATTTCAAGTTAGTGAGATTTCAAGTTACAAGGATTTCAAGTTAGGAAGATTTCGAGTTAGGAAGATTTCAAGTTGGGGAGATTTCAAGTTAGGAAGATTTCAAGCTAGAAAAATTTCAATTTAGGGAGATTTCAAGTTAGGGAGCTTTCAAGTTAGGGAGATTTCAAGTTAGGGAGCTTTTAAGTTACAGGGATTTCAAGTTAGGGAGATTTCAAGTTAGGCCAGATTTCGAGTTAGGAAGATTTCAAGTTAAGGAAATTTCAAGTTAGGGAAATTTCAAGTTAGGGAGATTTCAAGTTAGGGAGCTTTTAAGTTACAGGGATTTCAAGTTAGGGAGATTTCAAGTTAGGGAGAATTCGAGTTAGGGAGATTTCAAGTTAGGGAGCTTTCAAGTTAGGGAGATTTCGAGTTCGAAAGATTTCAAGTTAGGGAGATTTCGAGTTACAGGGATTTAAAGTTAGGGAGATTTCGAGTTAGAAAAATTTCAAGTTGGGAAGATTTCGAGTTAGGAAAATTTCAGGTTAGGAAAATTTCAAGTTAGGGAAATTTCAAGTTAGGGAGATTTCAAGTTACAAGGATTTCAAGTTAGGAAGATCACGAGTTAGGCAGATTTCAAGTTAGGGAGATTTCGAGTTAGTGAGATCAGGTTAGGAAAATTTCAAGTTAGAGAGATTTCAAGTTGGATTGATTTCAAGTTGAGGGGATTTTAAGTTAGGGAGCTTTCAAATTACAGGGATTTCAAGTTAGGGAGATTTAGAGTTAGGAAGATTTCAAGTTGGGGAGATTTCGAGTTAGGAAAATTTCAGGTTAGACAAATTTCAAAGGAGCTTTTAACTTAGAGAGATTTCAAGGTAAGGAGATTTCAAGTTGGGGAGATTTCAAGTTAGAGAGTTTTCAAGTTAGGGGGATTTCAAGTTAGGGAGCTTTCAAGTTAGGGAGATTTCGAGTTAGGAAGATTTCAAGTTAGGGAGATTTCGAGTTGGGGAGATTTCAAGTTAGGGAGCTTTCAAGTTAGGGAGATTTCGAGTTGGGGAGATTTCAAGTTGGGGAGATTTCAAGTTAGGGGGATTTCAAGTTAGGTAGATTTCGATTTGGGAAGATTTCAAATTAGGGAGATTTCAAGTTGCCGAGATTTCGAGTTAGGAAAATTTCAGGTTAGACAAATTTCAAAGGAGCTTTTAACTTAGAGAGATTTCAAGGTAAGGAGATTTCAAGTTGGGGAGATTTCAAGTTAGAGAGTTTTCAAGTTAGGGGGATTTCAAGTTAGGGAGCTTTCAAGTTAGGGAGATTTCGAGTTAGGAAGATTTCAAGTTAGGGAGATTTCGAGTTGGGGAGATTTCAAGTTAGGGAGCTTTCAAGTTAGGGAGATTTCGAGTTGGGGAGATTTCAAGTTAGGGAGCTTTCAAGTTAGGGAGATTTCGAGCTAGGAAGATTTCAAGTTAGGGAGATTTCAAGCTAAAGGGATTTCGAGTTAGAAAAATTTCAGGTTCGGAAAATTTCAAGGGAGATTTCAAGTTAGGGAGATTTCAAGTTAGGGAGATTTCAAGTTACAAGGATTTCAAGTTAGGAAGATTTCGAGTTAGGGAAATTTCAAGTTGGGGAGATTTCAAATTAGGGAGATTTCAAGTTAGGGAAATTTCAAATTAAAAGGATTTCAAGTTAGGAAGATCTCGAGTTAGGGAGATTTCAAGTTGGGGAGATTTTGAGTTAGGAAGATTTCAAGTTAGGGAGATTTCGAGTTAGTGAGATCAGGTTAGGGAGATTCCGAGTTAGGGAGATTTCAAGTTAGAGAGATTTCAATTTGGATTGATTTCAAGTTGAGGGGATTTTATGTTAGGGAGCTTTCAAGTTACAAGGATTTCAAGTTAGGGAGATTTCAAGTTAGGGAGACTTAGAGTTAGGAAGATTTCAATTTGGGGAGATTTTAAGTTAGGGAGCTTTCAAGTTCCAGTCCAGGCGGCCAAGGCCCGACGTCGGGCTGTCGCGCCACGATGATGATGAGCTTTCAAGTTAGGTAGATTTCGATTTGGGAAGATTTCAAATTAGGGAGATTTCAAGTTGGCGAGATTTCGAGTTAGGAAAATTTCAGGTTTGACAAATTTCAAAGGAGCTTTTAACTTAGAGAGATTTCAAGTTAAGGAGATTTCAAGTTGGGGAGATTTCAAGTTAGAGAGTTTTCAAGTTAGGGGGATTTCAAGTTATCGAGCTTTCAAGTTAGGGAGATTTCGAGTTAGGAAGATTTCAAGTTAGGGAGATTTCGAGTTGGTGAGATTTCGAGTTAGGAAAATTTCAGGTTAGGAAAATTTTAAGCTACAGAGATTTCAAGTTAGATCGATTTCAAGTTGAGGAGATTTCAAGTTAAGGAGATTTCAAGTTAGGGAGCTTTCAAGTTAGGGAGATTTCGAGTTCGGAAGATTTCAAATTAGGAAGATATCAAGTTGGGGAGATTTCGAGTTAGAGAGATTTCAAGTTAGGGAGATTCCAAGTTAGGGAGATTTCAAGTTAGGGAGATTTAGAGTTAGAGGGATTTCAAGTTAGGGAGATTTCAAGTTACAGGGATTTCAAGTTAGGGAGATTTCAGGTTACAGGGATTTCAAGTTAGGGAGATTTCAAGTTAGGGAGATTTCGAGTTATTAAGATTTCAAGTTAGGGAGATTTCGAGTTAGTGAGATCAGGTTAGGAAAATTTCAAGTTAGAGAGATTTCAAGTTGGATCGATTTCAAGTTGAGGGGATTTTAAGTTAGGGAGCTTTCAATTTAGGGATATTTCCAGTTCGGAAGATTTCAAGTTAGGGAGATTTCGAGTTAGGGAGATTTCGAGTGAGGGGAATTTCAAGTCAGGGTGATTTCAAGTTAGGGAAATTTCAAATTAGAGGAATTTCAAGTTAGGTAGATTCCGAGTTAGGGAGATTTCGAGTTCGGGAAATTTCAAGTTACAGGGATTTTAATTTAGGGAGATTTCGAGTTAGGAAGACTTCAGGCTGGGGAGATTTCAAGTTAGGAAGATTTCAAGTTAGAAAAATTTCAAGTTGTGGAGATTTCGAGCTAGTGAGATCAGGTAAGGAAAATTTCAAGTTAGAGAGATTTCAAGTTGGATCGATTTCAAGTTGAGGGGATTTTAAGTTAGGGAGCTTTCAAGATAGGGATATTTCCAGTTCGGAAGATTTCAAGTTAGGGAGATTTCGAGTTAGGGAGATTTCAATTTGGGAAGATTTCGAGTTAGGAAAATTTCAAGTTAGGGAGATTTCGAGTTAGAAAAATTTCAAGTTGGGAAGATTTCGAGTTAGGAAAATTTCAGGCTAGGAAAATTTCAAGGGAGATTTCAAGTTAGGGAGATTTCAAGTTACAAGGATTTCAAGTTAGGAAGATTTCGAGTTAGGGAAATTTCAAGTTATGGAGATTTCAATTTACAGGGATTTCAAGTTAGGGAGATTTCAAGTTACATGGATTTCAAGTAAGGGAGATTTCAAGTTACAAGGATTTCAAGTTAGGAAGATCACGAGTTAGGGAGATTTCAAGTTAGGGAGATTTCGAGTTAGTGAGATCAGGTTAGGAAAATTTCAAGTTAGAGAGATTTCAAGTTGGATTGATTTCAAGTTGAGGGGATTTTAAGTTAGGGAGCTTTCAAATTACAGGGATTTCAAGTTAGGGAGATTTCAAGTTAGGGAGATTTAGAGTTAGGAAGATTTCAAGTTGGGGAGATTTTAAGTTAGGGAGCTTTCAAGTTAGGTAGATTTCGAGTTGGGAAGATTTCAAATTAGGGAGATTTCAAGTTGGCGAGATTTCGAGTTAGGAAAATTTCAGGTTAGACAAATTTCAAAGGAGCTTTTAACTTAGAGAGATTTCAATGTAAGGAGATTTCAAGTTGGGGAGATTTCAAGTTAGAGAGTTTTCAAGTTAGTGGGATTTCAAGTTAGGGAGCTTTCAAGTTAGGGAGATTTCGAGTTAGGAAGATTTCAAGTTAGGGAGATTTCGAGTTGGGGAGATTTCAAGTTAGGGAGCTTTCAAGTTAGGGAGATTTCGAGTTGGGGAGATTTCAAGTTAGGGAGCTTTCAAGTTAGGGAGATTTCGAGCTAGGAAGATTTCAAGTTAGGGAGAATTAAAGCTAAAGGGACTTCGAGTTAGAAAAATTTCAGGTTCGGAAAATTTCAAGGGAGATTTCAAGTTAGGGAGATTTCAAGTTACAAGGATTTCAAGTTAGGAAGATTTCGAGTTAGGAAGATTTCAAGTTGGGGAGATTTCAAGTTAGGAAGATTTCAAGCTAGAAAAACTTCAAGGTAGGGAGATTTCAAGTTAGGGAGCTTTTAAGTTACAGGGATTTCAAGTTAGGGAGATTTCAAGTTAGGAAGATTTCGAGTTAGGGAAATTTCAAGTTATGGAGATTTCAATTTACAGGGATTTCAAGTTAGGGAGATTTCAAGTTACATTGATTTCAAGTTAGGGAGATTTCAAGTTAGGGAGCTTTCAAGTTAGGGAGATTTCGAGTTCGAAAGATTTCAAGTTAGGGAGATTTCGAGTTACAGGGATTTAAAGTTAGGGAGATTTCGAGTTAGAAAAATTTCAAGTTGGGAAGATTTCGAGTTAGGAAAATTTCAGGTTAGGAAAATTTCAGGTTATTGAGATTTCAAGTTAGATCGAATTCAAGTTGAGGAGATTTCAAGTTAAGGTGATTTCAAGTTAGGGAGCTTTCAAGTTAGGGAGATTTCGAGCTAGGAAGATTTCAAGTTAGGGAGATTTAAAGCTAAAGGGATTTCGAGTTAGGAAAATTTCAGGTTCGGAAAATTTCAAGGGAGATTTCAAGTTAGGGAGATTTCAAGTTACAAGGATTTCAAGTTAGGAAGATTTCGAGTTAGGAAGATTTCAAGTTGGGGAGATTTCAAGTTAGGAAGATTTCAAGCTAGAAAAATTTCAAGTTAGGGAGATTTCAAGTTAGGGAGCTTTCAAGTTAGGGAGATTTCAAGTTACAAGGATTTCAAGTTAGGAAGATTTCAAGTTAGTGAAATTTCAAGTTAGGGAGATTTCAAGTTACAAGGATTTCAAGTTAGGAAGATCACGAGTTAGGGAGATTTCAAGTTAGGGAGATTTCGAGTTAGTGAGATCAGTTTAGGAAAATTTCAAGTTAGAGAGATTTCAAGTTGGATAGATTTCAAGTTGAGGGGATTTTAAGTTAGGGAGCTTTCAAATTACTGGGATTTCAAGTTAGGGAGATTTCAAGTTAGGGAGATTTAGAGTTAGGAAGATTTCAAGTTGGGGAGATTTTAAGTTAGGGAGCTTTCAAGTTAGGTGGATTTCGAGTTGGGAAGATTTCAAATTAGGGAGATTTAAAGTTGGCGAGATTTCGAGTTAGGAAAATTTCAGGTTAGACAAATTTCAAAGGAGCTTTTAACTTAGAGAGATTTCAAGGTAAGGAGATTTCAAGTTGGGGAGATTTCAAGTTAGAGAGTTTTCAAGTTAGGGAGCTTTCAAGTTAGGGAGATTTCGAGCTAGGAAGATTTCAAGTTAGGGAGATTTCAAGCTAAAGGGATTTCGAGTTAGGAAAATTTCAGGTTCGGAAAATTTCAAGGGAGATTTCAAGTTAGGGAGCTTTCAAGTTAGGGAGATTTCAAGTTAGGGAGCTTTTAAGTTACAGGGATTTCAAGTTAGGGAGATTTCAAGTTAGGAAGATTTCGAGTTAGGGAAATTTCAAGTTATGGAGATTTCAAGTTAGGAAGATTTCGAGTTAGGGAAATTTCAAGTTATGGAGATTTCAATTTACAGGGATTTCAAGTTAGGGAGATTTCAAGTTACATGGATTTCAATTTAGGGAGATTTCAAGTTAGGGAGCTTTCAAGTTAGGGAGATTTCTAGTTCGAAAGATTTCAAGTTAGGGAGATTTCGAGTTACAGGGATTTAAAGTTAGGGAGATTTCGAGTTAGAAAAATTTCAAGTTGGAAAGATTTCGAGTTAGGAAAATTTCAGGTTAGGAAAATTTCAGGTTATTGAGATTTCAAGTTAGATCGAATTCAAGTTGAGGAGATTTCAAGTTAAGGTGATTTCAAGTTAGGGAGCTTTCAAGTTAGGGAGATTTCGAGCTAGGAAGATTTAAAGTTAGGGAAATTTCAAGCTAAAGGGATTTCGAGTTAGGAAAATTTCAGGTTCGGAAAATTTCAAGGGAGATTTCAAGTTAGGGAGATTTCAAGTTACAAGGATTTCAAGTTAGGAAGATTTCGAGTTAGGGAAATTTCAAGTTATGGAGATTTCAATTTACAGGGATTTCAAGTTAGGGAGATTTCAAGTTACATGGATTTCAAGTTAGGGAGATTTCAAGTTAGGGAGTTTTCAAGTTAGAGGGATTTCAAGTTACGGAGATTCAGAGTTAGGGAGATTTCAAGTTAGGGAGATTTCAAGTTACAAGGATTTCAAGTTAGGAAGATTTCGAGTTAGGGAAATTTCAAGTTAGGGAGATTTCAAGTTACAAGGATTTCAAGTTAGGAAGATCACGAGTTAGGGAGATTTCAAGTTAGGGAGATTTCGAGTTAGTGAGATCAGGTTAGGAAAATTTCAAGTTAGAGAGATTTCAAGTTGAGGGGATTTTAAGTTAGGGAGCTTTCAAATTACAGGGATTTCAAATTAGGGAGATTTCAAGTTAGGGAGATTTAGATTTAGGAAGATTTCAAGTTGGGGAGATTTTAAGTTAGGGAGCTTTCAAGTTAGGTGGATTTCGAGTTGGGAAGATTTCAAATTAGGGAGATTTAAAGTTGGCGAGATTTCGAGTTAGGAAAATTTCAGGTTAGACAAATTTCAAAGGAGCTTTTAACTTAGAGAGATTTCAAGGTAAGGAGATTTCAAGTTAGGGAGATTTCGAGTTAGGAAGATTTCAAGTTGGGGAGATTTCAAGTTAGGAAGATTTCAAGCTTGAAAAATTTCAAGTTATGGAGATTTCAAGTTAGGGAGCTTTCAAGTTAGGGAGATTTCGAGATGGGGAGATTTCAAGTTAGGGAGCTTTCAAGTTAGGGAGATTTCGAGTTAGGAAGATTTCAAGTTGGGGAGATTTCAAGTTAGGGAGCTTTCAAATTAGGGAGATTTCGAGATGGGGAGATTTCAAGTTAGGGAGCTTTCAAGTTAGGGAGATTTCGAGCTAGGAAGATTTCAAGTTAGGGAGATTTCAAGCTAAAGGGATTTCGAGTTAGGAAAATTTCAGGTTCGGAAAATTTCAAGGGAGATTTCAAGTTAGGGAGATTTCAAGTTACAAGGATTTCAAGTTAGGAAGATTTCGAGTTAGGAATATTTCAAGTTGGGGAGATTTCAAGTTAGGAAGATTTCAAGCTAGAAAAATTTCAAGTTAGGGAGATTTCAAGTTAGGGAGCTTTCAAGTTAGGGAGATTTCGAGTTAGGAAGATTTCAAGTTGGGGAGATTTCAAGTTAGGAAGATTTCAAGCTAGAAAAATTTCAAGTTAGGGAGATTCAAGTTAGGGAGCTTTCAAGTTAGGGAGATTTCGAGATGGGGAGATTTCAAGTTAGGGAGCTTTCAAGTTAGGGAGATTTCGAGCTAGGAAGATTTCAAGTTAGGGAGATTTCAAGCTAAAGGGATTTCGAGTTAGGAAAATTTCAGGTTCGGAAAATTTCAAGGGAGATTTCAAGTTAGGGAGATTTCAAGTTACAAGGATTTCAAGTTAGGAAGATTTCGAGTTAGGAAGATTTCAAGTTGGGGAGATTTCAAGTTAGGAAGATTTCAGGCTAGAAAAATTTCAATTTAGGGAGATTTCAAGTTAGGGAGCTTTCAAGTTAGGGAGATTTCAAGTTAGGGAGCTTTTAAGTTACAGGGATTTCAAGTTAGGGAGATTTCAAGTTAGGCCAGATTTCGAGTTAGGAAGATTTCAAGTTAAGGAAATTTCAAGTTAGGGAAATTTCAAGTTAGGGAGATTTCAAGTTAGGGAGCTTTTAAGTTACAGGGATTTCAAGTTAGGGAGATTTCAAGTTAGGGAGAATTCGAGTTAGGGAGATTTCAAGTTAGGGAGCTTTCAAGTTAGGGAGATTTCGAGTTCGAAAGATTTCAAGTTAGGGAGATTTCGAGTTACAGGGATTTAAAGTTAGGGAGATTTCGAGTTAGAAAAATTTCAAGTTGGGAAGATTTCGAGTTAGGAAAATTTCAGGTTAGGAAAATTTCAAGTTAGGGAAATTTCAAGTTAGGGAGATTTCAAGTTACAAGGATTTCAAGTTAGGAAGATCACGAGTTAGGCAGATTTCAAGTTAGGGAGATTTCGAGTTAGTGAGATCAGGTTAGGAAAATTTCAAGTTAGAGAGATTTCAAGTTGGATTGATTTCAAGTTGAGGGGATTTTAAGTTAGGGAGCTTTCAAATTACAGGGATTTCAAGTTAGGGAGATTTAGAGTTAGGAAGATTTCAAGTTGGGGAGATTTTAAGTTAGGGAGCTTTCAAGTTAGGTAGATTTCGATTTGGGAAGATTTCAAATTAGGGAGATTTCAAGTTGGCGAGATTTCGAGTTAGGAAAATTTCAGGTTAGACAAATTTCAAAGGAGCTTTTAACTTAGAGAGATTTCAAGGTAAGGAGATTTCAAGTTGGGGAGATTTCAAGTTAGAGAGTTTTCAAGTTAGGGGGATTTCAAGTTAGGGAGCTTTCAAGTTAGGGAGATTTCGAGTTAGGAAGATTTCAAGTTAGGGAGATTTCGAGTTGGGGAGATTTCAAGTTAGGGAGCTTTCAAGTTAGGGAGATTTCGAGTTGGGGAGATTTCAAGTTAGGGAGCTTTCAAGTTAGGGAGATTTCGAGCTAGGAAGATTTCAAGTTAGGGAGATTTCAAGCTAAAGGGATTTCGAGTTAGAAAAATTTCAGGTTCGGAAAATTTCAAGGGAGATTTCAAGTTAGGGAGATTTCAAGTTAGGGAGATTTCAAGTTACAAGGATTTCAAGTTAGGAAGATTTCGAGTTAGGGAAATTTCAAGTTAGGGAGATTTCAAATTAGGGAGATTTCAAGTTAGGGAAATTTCAAATTAAAAGGATTTCAAGTTAGGAAGATCTCGAGTTAATGAGATTTCAAGTTGGGGAGATTTTGAGTTAGGAAGATTTCAAGTTAGGGAGATTTCGAGTTAGTGAGATCAGGTTAGGGAGATTCCGAGTTAGGGAGATTTCAAGTTAGAGAGATTTCAAGTTGGATTGATTTCAAGTTGAGGGGATTTTATGTTAGGGAGCTTTCAAGTTACAAGGATTTCAAGTTAGGGAGATTTCAAGTTAGGGAGACTTAGAGTTAGGAAGATTTCAATTTGGGGAGATTTTAAGTTAGGGAGCTTTCAAGTTCCAGTCCAGGCGGCCAAGGCCCGACGTCGGGCTGTCGCGCCACGATGATGATGAGCTTTCAAGTTAGGTAGATTTCGATTTGGGAAGATTTCAAATTAGGGAGATTTCAAGTTGGCGAGATTTCGAGTTAGGAAAATTTCAGGTTTGACAAATTTCAAAGGAGCTTTTAACTTAGAGAGATTTCAAGTTAAGGAGATTTCAAGTTGGGGAGATTTCAAGTTAGAGAGTTTTCAAGTTAGGGGGATTTCAAGTTATCGAGCTTTCAAGTTAGGGAGATTTCGAGTTAGGAAGATTTCAAGTTAGGGAGATTTCGAGTTGGTGAGATTTCGAGTTAGGAAAATTTCAGGTTAGGAAAATTTTAAGCTACAGAGATTTCAAGTTAGATCGATTTCAAGTTGAGGAGATTTCAAGTTAAGGAGATTTCAAGTTAGGGAGCTTTCAAGTTAGGGAGATTTCGAGTTCGGAAGATTTCAAATTAGGAAGATATCAAGTTGGGGAGATTTCGAGTTAGAGAGATTTCAAGTTAGGGAGATTCCAAGTTAGGGAGATTTCAAGTTAGGGAGATTTAGAGTTAGAGGGATTTCAAGTTAGGGAGATTTCAAGTTACAGGGATTTCAAGTTAGGGAGATTTCAGGTTACAGGGATTTCAAGTTAGGGAGATTTCAAGTTAGGGAGATTTCGAGTTATTAAGATTTCAAGTTAGGGAGATTTCGAGTTAGTGAGATCAGGTTAGGAAAATTTCAAGTTAGAGAGATTTCAAGTTGGATCGATTTCAAGTTGAGGGGATTTTAAGTTAGGGAACTTTCAATTTAGGGATATTTCCAGTTCGGAAGATTTCAAGTTAGGGAGATTTCGAGTTAGGGAGATTTCGAGTTAGGGGAATTTCAAGTTAGGGTGATTTCAAGTTAGGGAAATTTCAAATTAGAGGAATTTCAAGTTAGGTAGATTCCGAGTTAGGGAGATTTCGAGTTCGGGAAATTTCAAGTTACAGGGATTTTAATTTAGGGAGATTTCGAGTTAGGAAGACTTCAGGCTGGGGAGATTTCAAGTTAGGAAGATTTCAAGTTAGAAAAATTTCAAGTTGTGGAGATTTCGAGCTAGTGAGATCAGGTAAGGAAAATTTTAAGTTAGAGAGATTTCAAGTTGGATCGATTTCAAGTTGAGGGGATTTTAAGTTAGGGAGCTTTCAAGATAGGGATATTTCCAGTTCGGAAGATTTCAAGTTAGGGAGATTTCGAGTTAGGGAGATTTCAATTTGGGAAGATTTCGAGTTAGGAAAATTTCAAGTTAGGGAGATTTCGAGTTAGAAAAATTTCAAGTTGGGAAGATTTCGAGTTAGGAAAATTTCAGGCTAGGAAAATTTCAAGGGAGATTTCAAGTTAGGGAGATTTCAAGTTACAAGGATTTCAAGTTAGGAAGATTTCGAGTTAGGGAAATTTCAAGTTATGGAGATTTCAATTTACAGGGATTTCAAGTTAGGGAGATTTCAAGTTACATGGATTTCAAGTAAGGGAGATTTCAAGTTACAAGGATTTCAAATTAGGAAGATCACGAGTTAGGGAGATTTCAAGTTAGGGAGATTTCGAGTTAGTGAGATCAGGTTAGGAAAATTTCAAGTTAGAGAGATTTCAAGTTGGATTGATTTCAAGTTGAGGGGATTTTAAGTTAGGGAGCTTTCAAATTACAGGGATTTCAAGTTAGGGAGATTTCAAGTTAGGGAGATTTAGAGTTATTAAGATTTCAAGTTGGGGAGATTTTAAGTTAGGGAGCTTTCAAGTTAGGTAGATTTCGAGTTGGGAAGATTTCAAATTAGGGAGATTTCAAGTTGGCGAGATTTCGAGTTAGGAAAATTTCAGGTTAGACAAATTTCAAAGGAGCTTTTAACTTAGAGAGATTTCAATGTAAGGAGATTTCAAGTTGGGGAGATTTCAAGTTAGAGAGTTTTCAAGTTAGGGGGATTTCAAGTTAGGGAGCTTTCAAGTTAGGGAGATTTCGAGTTAGGAAGATTTCAAGTTAGGGAGATTCCGAGTTGGGGAGATTTCAAGTTAGGGAGCTTTCAAGTTAGGGAGATTTCGAGTTGGGGAGATTTCAAGTTAGGGAGCTTTCAAGTTAGGGAGATTTCGAGCTAGGAAGATTTCAAGTTAGGGAGATTTAAAGCTAAAGGGACTTCGAGTTAGAAAAATTTCAGGTTCGGAAAATTTCAAGGGAGATTTCAAGTTAGGGAGATTTCAAGTTACAAGGATTTCAAGTTAGGAAGATTTCGAGTTAGGAAGATTTCAAGTTGGGGAGATTTCAAGTTAGGAAGATTTCAAGCTAGAAAAACTTCAAGGTAGGGAGATTTCAAGTTAGGGAGCTTTTAAGTTACAGGGATTTCAAGTTAGGGAGATTTCAAGTTAGGAAGATTTCGAGTTAGGGAAATTTCAAGTTATGGAGATTTCAATTTACAGGGATTTCAAGTTAGGGTGATTTCAAGTTACATGGATTTCAAGTTAGGGAGATTTCAAGTTAGGGAGCTTTCAAGTTAGGGAGATTTCGAGTTCGAAAGATTTCAAGTTAGGGAGATTTCGAGTTACAGGGATTTAAAGTTAGGGAGATTTCGAGTTAGAAAAATTTCAAGTTGGGAAGATTTCGAGTTAGGAAAATTTCAGGTTAGGAAAATTTCAGGTTATTGAGATTTCAAGTTAGATCGAATTCAAGTTGAGGAGATTTCAAGTTAAGGTGATTTCAAGTTAGGGAGCTTTCAAGTTAGGGAGATTTCGAGCTAGGAAGATTTCAAGTTAGGGAGATTTAAAGCTAAAGGGATTTCGAGTTAGGAAAATTTCAGGTTCGGAAAATTTCAAGGGAGATTTCAAGTTAGGGAGATTTCAAGTTACAAGGATTTCAAGTTAGGAAGATTTCGAGTTAGGAAGATTTCAAGTTGGGGAGATTTCAAGTTAGGAAGATTTCAAGCTAGAAAAATTTCAAGTTAGGGAGATTTCAAGTTAGGGAGCTTTCAAGTTAGGGAGATTTCAAGTTACAAGGATTTCAAGTTAGGAAGATTTCAAGTTAGTGAAATTTCAAGTTAGGGAGATTTCAAGTTACAAGGATTTCAAGTTAGGAAGATCACGAGTTAGGGAGATTTCAAGTTAGGGAGATTTCGAGTTAGTGAGATCAGTTTAGGAAAATTTCAAGTTAGAGAGATTTCAAGTTGGATAGATTTCAAGTTGAGGGGATTTTAAGTTAGGGAGCTTTCAAATTACAGGGATTTCAAGTTAGGGAGATTTCAAGTTAGGGAGATTTAGAGTTAGGAAGATTTCAAGTTGGGGAGATTTTAAGTTAGGGAGCTTTCAAGTTAGGTGGATTTCGAGTTGGGAAGATTTCAAATTAGGGAGATTTAAAGTTGGCGAGATTTCGAGTTAGGAAAATTTCAGGTTAGACAAATTTCAAAGGAGCTTTTAACTTAGAGAGATTTCAAGGTAAGGAGATTTCAAGTTGGGGAGATTTCAAGTTAGAGAGTTTTCAAGTTAGGGAGCTTTCAAGTTAGGGAGATTTCGAGCTAGGAAGATTTCAAGTTAGGGAGATTTCAAGCTAAAGGGATTTCGAGTTAGGAAAATTTCAGGTTCGGAAAATTTCAAGGGAGATTTCAAGTTAGGGAGATTTCAAGTTACAAGGATTTCAAGTTAAGAAGATTTCGAGTTAGGAAGATTTCAAGTTGGGGAGATTTCAAGTTAGGAAGATTTCAAGCTAGAAAAATTTCAAGTTAGGGAGATTTCAAGTTAGGGAGCTTTCAAGTTAGGGAGATTTCGAGTTAGGAAGATTTCAATTTGGGGAGATTTCAAGTTAGGAAGATTTCAAGCTAGAAAAATTTCAAGTTAGGGAGATTTCAAGTTAGGGATCTTTCAAGTTAGGGAGATTTCGAGATGGGGAGATTTCAAGTTAGGGAGATTTCGAGCTAGTAAGATTTCAAGTTAGGGAGATTTCAAGCTAAAGGGATTTCGAGTTAGGAAAATTTCAGGTTCGGAAAATTTCAAGGGAGATTTCAAGTTAGGGAGATTTCAAGTTACAAGGATTTCAAGTTAGGAAGATTTCGAGTTAGGAAGATTTCAAGTTGGGGAGATTTCAAGTTAGGAAGATTTCAAGCTAGAAAAATTTCAAGTTAGGGAGATTTCAAGTTAGGGAGCTTTCAAGTTAGGGAGATTTCAAGTTAGGGAGCTTTTAAGTTACAGAGATTTCAAGTTAGGGAGATTTCAAGTTAGGCCAGATTTCGAGTTAGGAAGATTTCAAGTTAAGGAAATTTCGAGTCAGGGAAATTTCAAGTTAGGGAGATTTCAAGTTAGGGAGCTTTTAAGTTACAGGGATTTCAAGTCAGGGAGATTTAAAGTTAGGGAGAATTCGAGTTAGGGAGATTTCAAGTTAGGGAGCTTTCAAGTTAGGGAGATTTCGAGTTCGAAAGATTTCAAGTTAGGGATATTTCGAGTTACAGGGATTTAAAGTTAGGGAGATTTCGAGTTAGAAAAATTTCAAGTTGGGAAGATTTCGATTTAGGAAAATTTCAGGTTACGAAAATTTCAGGTTATTGAGATTTCAAGTTAGATCGAATTCAAGTTGAGGAGATTTCAAGTAAGGGTGATTTCAAGTTAGGGAGCTTTCAAGTTAGGGAGATTTCGAGCTAGGAAGATTTCAAGTTAGGGAGATTTCAAGCTAAAGGGATTTCGAGTTAGGAAAATTTCAGGTTCGGAAAATTTCAAGGGAGATTTCAAGTTAGGGAGATTTCAAGTTAGGGAGATTTCAAGTTACAAGGATTTCAAGTTAGGAAGATTTCGAGTTAGGGAAATTGCAAGTTAGGGAGATTTCAAATTAGGGAGATTTCAAGTTAGGGAAATTTCAAATTAAAAGGATTTCAAGTTAGGAAGATCTCGAGTTAGGGAGATTTCAAGTTAGGGAGATTTTGAGTTAGGAAGATTTCAAGTTGGGGAGATTTCGAGTTAGTGAGATCAGGTTAGGGAGATTCCGAGTTAGGGAGATTTCAAGTTAGGGAGATTTCAAGTTACAAGGACTTCAAGTTAGGAAGATTTCGAGTTAGGGAGATTTCAAGTTACAAGGATTTCAAGTTAGGGAGATTTCAAGTTAGTGAGACTTCGAGTTAGTGAGATCAGGTTAGGAAAATTTCAAGTTAGAGAGATTTCAAGTTGGATTGATTTCAAGTTGAGGGGATTTTATGTTAGGGAGCTTTCAAGTTACAGGGAGTTCAATTTAGGGAGATTTCAAGTTGGGGAGATTTTAAGTTAGGGAGCTTTCAAGTTAGGTAGATTTAGAGTTAGGAAGATTTCAAGTTGGGGAGATTTTAAGTTAGTGAGCTTTCAAGTTAGGTAGATTTCGAGTTGGGAAGATTTCAAATTAGGGAGATTTCAAGTTGGCGAGATTTCGAGTTAGGAAAATTTCAGGTTAGACAAATTTCAAAGGGGCTTTTAACTTAGAGAGATTTCAAGGTAAGGAGATTTCAAGTTGGGGAGATTTCAAGTTAGAGAGTTTTCAAGTTAGGGGGATTTCAAGTTAGGGAGCTTTCAAGTTAGGGAGATTTCGAGTTGGGGAGATTTCAAGTTAGGGAGCTTTCAAGTTAGGGAGATTTCGAGCTAGGAAGATTTCAAGTTAGGGAGATTTAAAGCTAAAGGGATTTCGAGTTAGGAAAATTTCAGGTTCGGAAAATTTCAAGGGAGATTTCAAGTTAGGGAGATTTCAATTTAGGGAGATTTCAAGTTACAAGGATTTCAAGTTAGGAAGATTTCGAGTTAGGGAAATTTCAAGTTTGTGAGCATTCAAGTTAGGGAGATTTCAAGTTAGGGAGCTTTTAAGTTACAGGGATTTCAAGTTAGGGAGATTTCAAGTTAGGCCAGATTTCGAGTTAGGAAGATTTCAAGTTAAGGAAATTTCAAGTTAGGGAAATTTCAAGTTAGGGAGATTTCAAGTTAGGGAGCTTTTAAGTTACAGGGATTTCAAGTTAGGGAGATTTCAAGTTAGGGAGAATTCGAGTTAGGGAGATTTCAAGTTAGGGAGCTTTCAAGTAAGGGAGATTTCGAGTTCGAAAAATTTCAAGTTAGGGAGATTTCGAGTTACAGGGATTTAAAGTTAGGGAGATTTCGAGTTAGAAAAATTTCAAGTTGGTAAGATTTCGAGTTAGGAAAATTTCAGGTTAGGAAAATTTCTGGTTATTGAGATTTCAAGTTAGATCGAATTCAAGTTGAGGAGATTTCAAGTTAAGGTGATTTCAAGTTAGGGAGCTTTCAAGTTAGGGAGATTTCGAGCTAGGAAGATTTCAAGTTAGGGAGATTTCAAGCTAAAGGGATTTCGAGTTAGGAAAATTTCAGGTTCGGAAAATTTCAAGGGAGATTTCAAGTTAGGGAGATTTCAAGTTACAAGGATTTCAAGTTAGGAAGATTTCGAGTTAGGGAAATTTCAAGTTAAGGAGATTTCAATTTACAGGGATTTCAAGTTAGGGAGATTTCAAGTTACATGGATTTCAAGTTAGGGAGATTTCAAGTTAGGGAGTTTTCAAGTTAGAGGGATTTCAAGTTACGGAGATTCCGAGTTAGGGAGATTTCAAGTTAGGGAGATTTCAAGTTACAAGGATTTCAAGTTAGGAAGATTTCGAGTTAGGGAAATTTCAAGTTAGGGAGATTTCAAGTTACAAGGATTTCAAGTTAGGAAGATCACGAGTTAGGCAGATTTCAAGTTAAGGAGATTTCGAGTTAGTGAGATCAGGTTAGGAAAATTTCAAGTTAGAGAGATTTCAAGTTGGATTGATTTCAAGTTGAGGGGATTTTAAGTTAGGGAGCTTTCAAATTACAGGGATTTCAAGTTAGGGAGATTTCAAGTTAAGGAGATTTAGAGTTAGGAAGATTTCAAGTTGGGGAGATTTTAAGTTAGGGAGTTTTCCAGTTAGGTAGATTTCGAGTTGGGAAGATTTCAAATTAGGGAGATTTAAAGTTGGCGAGATTTCGAGCTAGGAAAATTTCAGGTTAGACAAATTTCAAAGGAGCTTTTAACTTAGAGAGATTTCATGGTAAGGAGATTTCAAGTTGGGGAGATTTCAAGTTAGAGAGTTTTCAAGTTAGGGGGATTTCAAGTTAGAGAGCTTTCAAGTTAGGGAGATTTCGAGCTAGGAAGATTTCAATTTAGGGAGATTTCAAGCTAAAGGGATTTCGAGTTAGGAAAATTTCAGGTTCGGAAAATTTCAAGAAAGATTTCAAGTTAGGGAGATTTCAAGTTACAAGGATTTCAAGTTAGGAAGATTTCGAGTTAGGAAGATTTCAAGTTGGGGAGATTTCAAGTTAGGAAGATTTCAAGCTAGAAAAATTTCAAGTTAGGGAGATTTCAAGTTAGGGAGCTTTCAAGTTAGGGAGATTTCGAGTTAGGAAGATTTCAAGTTGGGGAGATTTCAAGTTAGGAAGATTTCAAGCTAGAAAAATTTCAAGTTAGGGAGATTTCAAGTTAGGGAGCTTTCAAGTTAGGGAGATTTCGATATGGGGAGATTTCAAGTTAGGGAGCTTTCAAGTTAGGGAGATTTCGAGCTAGGAAGATTTCAAGTTAGGTAGATTTCAAGCTAAAGGGATTTCGAGTTAGGAAAATTTCAGGTTCGGAAAATTTCAAGGGAGAATTCAAGTTAGGGAGATTTCAAGTTACAAGGATTTCAAGTTAGGAAGATTTCGAGTTAGGAAGATTTTAAGTTGGGGAGATTTCAAGTTAGGAAGATTTCAAGCTAGAAAAATTTCAAGTTATGGAGATTTCAAGTTAGGGAGCTTTCAAGTTAGGGAGCTTTCAAGTTAGGGAGATTTCAAGTTACAAGGATTTCAAGTTAGGAAGATTTCGAGTTAGGGAAATTTCAAGTTATGGAGATTTCAATTTACAGGGATTTCAAGTTAGGGAGATTTCAAGTTACATGGATTTCAAGTTTGGGAGATTTCAAGTTAGGGAGTTTTCAAGTTAGAGGGATTTCAAGTTACGGAGATTCCGAGTTAGGGAGATTTCAAGTTAGGGAGATTTCAAGTTAGGGAGATTTCGAGTTACAAGGATTTCAAGTTAGGAAGATCACGAGTTAGGGAGATTTCAAGTTAGGGAGATTTCGAGTTAGTGAGATCAGGTTAGGAAAATTTCAAGTTAGAGAGATTTCAAGTTGGATTGATTTCAAGTTGAGGGGATTTTAAGTTAGGGAGCTTTCAAATTACAGGGATTTCAAGTTAGGGAGATTTAGAGTTAGGAAGATTTCAAGTTGGGGAGATTTTAAGTTAGGGAGCTTTCAAGTTAGGTAGATTTCGAGTTGGGAAGATTTCAAATTAGGGAGATTTCAAGTTGGCGAGATTTCGAGTTAGGAAAATTTCAGGTTAGACAAATTTCAAAGGAGCTTTTAACTTAGAGAGATTTCAAGGTAAGGAGATTTCAAGTTGGGGAGATTTCAAGTTAGTGAGTTTTCAAGTTAGGGGGATTTCAAGTTAGGGAGCTTTCAAGTAAGGGAGATTTCGAGTTAGGAAGATTTCAAGTTAGGGAGATTTCGAGTTGGGGAGATTTCAAGTTAGGGAGCTTTCAAGTTAGGGAGATTTCGAGTTGGGGAGATTTCAAGTTAGGGAGCTTTCAAGTTAGGGAGATTTCGAGCTAGGAAAATTTCAAGTTAGGGAGATTTCAAGCTAAAGGGATTTCGAGTTAGGAAAATTTCAGGTTCGGAAAATTTCAAGGGAGATTTCAAGTTAGGGAGATTTCGAGTTGGGGATATTTCGAGTTAGGGAAATTTCAAGTTATGGAGATTTCAATTTACAGGGATTTCAAGTTAGGGAGATTTCAAGTTACGGGGATTTCAAGTTAGGGAGATTTCAAGTTAGGGAGATTTCAAGTTACAAGGATTTCAAGTTAGGAAGATTTCGAGTTAGGGAAATTTCAAGTTAGGGGGATTTCAAATTAAAAGGATTTCAAGTTAGGAAGATCTCGAGTTAGGGAGATTTCAAGTTAGGGAGATTTCGAGTTAGGAAGATTTCAAGTTAGGGAGATTTCGAGTTAGTGAGATCAGGTTAGGAAAATTTCAAGTTAGAGAGATTTCAAGTTGGATCGATTTCAAGTTGAGGGGATTTCAAGTTAGGGAGCTTTGAAGTTAGGGATATTTCGAGTTCGGAAGATTTCAAGTTAGGGAGATTTCGAGTTGGGGATATTTCGAGTTAGGGAAATTTCAAGTTATGGAGATTTCAATTTACAGGGATTTCAAGTTAGGGAGATTTCAAGTTACGGGGATTTCAAGTTAGGGAGATTTCAAGTTAGGGAGTTTTCAAGTTAGGGAGATTCCGAGTTAGGGAGATTTCGAGTTGGGAAGATTTCAAATAAGGGAGATTTCAAGTTGGCGAGATTTCGAGTTGGGAAAATTTCAGGTTAGACAAATTTCAAAGGAGCTTTTAACTTAGAGAGATTTCAAGTTAAGGAGATTTCAAGTTGGGGAGATTTTAAGTTAGAGAGTTTTTAAGTTAGGGCGATTTCAAGTTAGGTAGCTTTCAAGTTAGGGAGATTTCGAGTTAGGAAGATTTCAAGTTATGGAGATTTCGAGTTGGGGAGATTTCAAGTTAGGGAGATTTCGAGTTGGGGAGATTTCAAGTTAGGGAGCTTTCAAGTTAGGGAGATTTCGAGCTAGGAAGATTTCAAGTTAGGGAGATTTCAAGCTAAAGGGATTTCGAGTTAGGAAAATTTCAGGTTCGGAAAATTTCAAGGGAGATTTCAAGTTAGGGAGATTTCAAGTTACAAGGATTTCAAGGTAGGAAGATTTCGAGTTAGGGAAATTTCAAGTTACAGGGATTTTAAGTTAGGGAGATTTCGAGTTAGAAAGATTTCAAGTTGGGGAGATTTCACGTTAGGAAGATTTCAATCTAGAAAAATTTCAAGTTAGGGAGTTTTTAACTTAGAGAGATTTCAAGTTAAGGAGATTTCAAGTTGGGGAGATTTTAAGTTAGAGAGTTTTTAAGTTAGGGGGATTTCAAGTTAGGGAGCTTTCAAGTTAGGGAGATTTCGAGTTAGGAAGATTTCAAGTTAGGGAGATTTCGAGTTGGGGAGATTTCAAGTTAGGGAGATTTCGAGTTGGGGAGATTTCAAGTTAGGGAGCTTTCAAGTTAGGGAAATTTCGAGTTGGGGAGATTTCAATTTAGGGAGCTTTCAAGTTAGGGAGATTTCGAGCTAGGAAGATTTCAAGTTTGGGAGATTTCAAGCTAAAGGATTTCCAGTTAGGAAAATTTCAGGTTCGAAAAATTTCAAGGGAGATTTCAAGTTAGGGAGATTTCAAGTTACAAGGATTTCAAGTTAGGAAGATTTCGAGTTAGGAAGATTTCAAGTTGGGGAGATTTCAAGTTAGGAAGATTTCAAGCTAGGAAGATTTCGAGTTAGGGAAATTTCAAGTTAGGGAGCTTTTAAGTTACAGGGATTTCAAGTTAGGGAGATTTCAAGTTAGGCCGGATTTCGAGTTAGGAAGATTTCAAGTTAGGGAAATTTCAAGTTAGGGAAATTTCAAGTTAGGGAGATTTCAAGTTAGGGAGCTTTTAAGTTACAGGGATTTCAAGTTAGGGAGATTTCAAGTTAGGGAGAATTCGAGTTAAGGAGATTTCAAGTTAGGGAGCTTTCAAGTTAGGGAGATTTAAAGTTAGGGAGAATTCGAGTTAGGGAGATTTCAAGTTAGGGAGTTTTCAAGTTAGGAATATTTCAAGCTAGAAAAATTTCAAGTTGGGAAGATTTCGAGTTAGGGAAATTTCAAGTTACAGGGATTTAAAGTTAGGGAGATTTCGAGTTGGGAAAATTTCAAGTTGGGAAGATTTCGAGTTAGGAAAATTTCAGTTTCGGAAAATTTCAAGGGAGATTTCAAGTTAGGGAGATTTCAAGTTACAAGGATTTCAAGTTAGGAAGATTTCGAGTTAGGGAAATTTCAAGTTAGGGAGTTTTCAAGTTAGGAATATTTCAAGCTAGAAAAATTTCAAGTTAGGGAGATTTCAAGTTAGGGAGCTTTCAAGTTAGGGAGATTTCAAGTTAGGGAGCTTTTAAGTTACAGAGATTTCAAGTTAGGGAGATTTCAAGTTAGGCCAGATTTCGAGTTGGGGAGATTTCAAGTTAGGGAGATTTCGAGTTGGGGAGATTTCAAGTTAGGGAGATTTCAAGTTAGGGAGCTTTTAAGTTACAGGGATTTCAAGTCAGGGAGATTTAAAGTTAGGGAGAATTCGAGTTAGGGAGATTTCAAGTTAGGGAGCTTTCAAGTTAGGGAGATTTCGAGTTCGAAAGATTTCAAGTTAGGGATATTTCGAGTTACAGGGATTTAAAGTTAGGGAGATTTCGAGTTAGAAAAATTTCAAGTTGGGAAGATTTCGATTTAGGAAAATTTCAGGTTACGAAAATTTCAGGTTATTGAGATTTCAAGTTAGATCGAATTCAAGTTGAGGAGATTTCAAGTAAGGGTGATTTCAAGTTAGGGAGCTTTCAAGTTAGGGAGATTTCGAGCTAGGAAGATTTCAAGTTAGGGAGATTTCAAGCTAAAGGGATTTCGAGTTAGGAAAATTTCAGGTTCGGAAAATTTCAAGGGAGATTTCAAGTTAGGGAGATTTCAAGTTAGGGAGATTTCAAGTTACAAGGATTTCAAGTTAGGAAGATTTCGAGTTAGGGAAATTTCAAGTTAGGGAGATTTCAAATTAGGGAGATTTCAAGTTAGGGAAATTTCAAATTTAAAGGATTTCAAGTTAGGAAGATCTCGAGTTAGGGAGATTTCAAGTTAGGGAGATTTTGAGTTAGGAAGATTTCAAGTTGGGGAGATTTCGAGTTAGTGAGATCAGGTTAGGGAGATTCCGAGTTAGGGAGATTTCAAGTTAGGGAGATTTCAAGTTACAAGGACTTCAAGTTAGGAAGATTTCGAGTTAGGGAGATTTCAAGTTACAAGGATTTCAAGTTAGGGAGATTTCAAGTTAGTGAGACTTCGAGTTAGTGAGATCAGGTTAGGAAAATTTCAAGTTAGAGAGATTTCAAGTTGGATTGATTTCAAGTTGAGGGGACTTTATGTTAGGGAGCTTTCAAGTTACAGGGAGTTCAATTTAGGGAGATTTCAAGTTGGGGAGATTTTAAGTTAGGGAGCTTTCAAGTTAGGTAGATTTATTGTTAGGAAGATTTCAAGTTGGGGAGATTTTAAGTTAGTGAGCTTTCAAGTTAGGTAGATTTCGAGTTGGGAAGATTTCAAATTAGGGAGATTTCAAGTTGGCGAGATTTCGAGTTAGGAAAATTTCAGGTTAGACAAATTTCAAAGGGGCTTTTAACTTAGAGAGATTTCAAGGTAAGGAGATTTCAAGTTGGGGAGATTTCAAGTTAGAGAGTTTTCAAGTTAGGGGGATTTCAAGTTAGGGAGCTTTCAAGTTAGGGAGATTTCGAGTTGGGGAGATTTCAAGTTAGGGAGCTTTCAAGTTAGGGAGATTTCGAGCTAGGAAGATTTCAAGTTAGGGAGATTTAAAGCTAAAGGGATTTCGAGTTAGGAAAATTTCAGGTTCGGAAAATTTCAAGGGAGATTTCAAGTTAGGGAGATTTCAAGTTACAAGGATTTCAAGTTAGGAAGATTTCGAGTTAGGAAGATTTCAAGTTGGGGAGATTTCAAGTTAGGAAGATTTCAAGCTAGAAAAATTTCAAGTTAGGGAGATTTCAAGTTAGGGAGCTTTCAAGTTAGGGAGATTTCAAGTTAGGGAGCTTTTAAGTTACAGGGATTTCAAGTTAGGGAGATTTCAAGTTAGGCCAGATTTCGAGTTAGGAAGATTTCAAGTTAAGGAAATTTCAAGTTAGGGAAATTTCAAGTTAGGGAGATTTCAAGTTAGGGAGCTTTTAAGTTACAGGGATTTCAAGTTAGGGAGATTTCAAGTTAGGGAGAATTCGAGTTAGGGAGATTTCAAGTTAGGGAGCTTTCAAGTAAGGGAGATTTCGAGTTCGAAAAATTTCAATTTAGGGAGATTTCGAGTTAGAGGGATTTAAAGTTAGGGAGATTTCGAGTTAGAAAAATTTCAAGTTGGTAAGATTTCGAGTTAGGAAAATTTCAGGTTAGGAAAATTTCAGGTTATTGAGATTTCAAGTTAGATCGAATTCAAGTTGAGGAGATTTCAAGTTAAGGTGATTTCAAGTTAGGGAGCTTTCAAGTTAGGGAGATTTCGAGCTAGGAAGATTTCAAGTTAGGGAGATTTCAAGCTAAAGGGATTTCGAGTTAGGAAAATTTCAGGTTCGGAAAATTTCAAGGGAGATTTCAAGTTAGGGAGATTTCAAGTTACAAGGATTTCAAGTTAGGAAGATTTCGAGTTAGGGAAATTTCAAGTTAAGGAGATTTCAATTTACAGGGATTTCAAGTTAGGGAGATTTCAAGTTACATGGATTTCAAGTTAGGGAGATTTCAAGTTAGGGAGTTTTCAAGTTAGAGGGATTTCAAGTTACGGAGATTCCGAGTTAGGGAGATTTCAAGTTAGGGAGATTTCAAGTTACAAGGATTTCAAGTTAGGAAGATTTCGAGTTAGGGAAATTTCAAGTTAGGGAGATTTCAAGTTACAAGGATTTCAAGTTAGGAAGATCACGAGTTAGGCAGATTTCAAGTTAAGGAGATTTCGAGTTAGTGAGATCAGGTTAGGAAAATTTCAAGTTAGAGAGATTTCAAGTTGGATTGATTTCAAGTTGAGGGGATTTTAAGTTAGGGAGCTTTCAAATTACAGGGATTTCAAGTTAGGGAGATTTCAAGTTAAGGAGATTTAGAGTTAGGAAGATTTCAAGTTGGGGAGATTTTAAGTTAGGGAGTTTTCCAGTTAGGTAGATTTCGAGTTGGGAAGATTTCAAATTAGGGAGATTTAAAGTTGGCGAGATTTCGAGCTAGGAAAATTTCAGGTTAGACAAATTTCAAAGGAGCTTTTAACTTAGAGAGATTTCATGGTAAGGAGATTTCAAGTTAGGGAGATTTCAAGTTAGAGAGTTTTCAAGTTAGGGGGATTTCAAGTTAGAGAGCTTTCAAGTTAGGGAGATTTCGAGCTAGGAAGATTTCAATTTAGGGAGATTTCAAGCTAAAGGGATTTCGAGTTAGGAAAATTTCAGGTTCGGAAAATTTCAAGAAAGATTTCAAGTTAGGGAGATTTCAAGTTACAAGGATTTCAAGTTAGGAAGATTTCGAGTTAGGAAGATTTCAAGTTGGGGAGATTTCAAGTTAGGAAGATTTCAAGCTAGAAAAATTTCAAGTTAGGGAGATTTCAAGTTAGGGAGCTTTCAAGTTAGGGAGATTTCGAGTTAGGAAGATTTCAAGTTGGGGAGATTTCAAGTTAGGAAGATTTCAAGCTAGAAAAATTTCAAGTTAGGGAGATTTCAAGTTAGGGAGCTTTCAAGTTAGGGAGATTTCGAGATGGGGAGATTTCAAGTTAGGGAGCTTTCAAGTTAGGGAGATTTCGAGCTAGGAAGATTTCAAGTTAGGTAGATTTCAAGCTAAAGGGATTTCGAGTTAGGAAAATTTCAGGTTCGGAAAATTTCAAGGGAGAATTCAAGTTAGGGAGATTTCAAGTTACAAGGATTTCAAGTTAGGGAGATTTCAAGTTAGTGAGACTTCGAGTTAGTGAGATCAGGTTAGGAAAATTTCAAGTTAGAGAGATTTCAAGTTGGATTGATTTCAAGTTGAGGGGACTTTATGTTAGGGAGCTTTCAAGTTACAGGGAGTTCAATTTAGGGAGATTTCAAGTTGGGGAGATTTTAAGTTAGGGAGCTTTCAAGTTAGGTAGATTTAGAGTTAGGAAGATTTCAAGTTGGGGAGATTTTAAGTTAGTGAGCTTTCAAGTTAGGTAGATTTCGAGTTGGGAAGATTTCAAATTAGGGAGATTTCAAGTTGGCGAGATTTCGAGTTAGGAAAATTTCAGGTTAGACAAATTTCAAAGGGGCTTTTAACTTAGAGAGATTTCAAGGTAAGGAGATTTCAAGTTGGGGAGATTTCAAGTTAGAGAGTTTTCAAGTTAGGGGGATTTCAAGTTAGGGAGCTTTCAAGTTAGGGAGATTTCGAGTTGGGGAGATTTCAAGTTAGGGAGCTTTCAAGTTAGGGAGATTTCGAGCTAGGAAGATTTCAAGTTAGGGAGATTTAAAGCTAAAGGGATTTCGAGTTAGGAAAATTTCAGGTTCGGAAAATTTCAAGGGAGATTTCAAGTTAGGGAGATTTCAAGTTACAAGGATTTCAAGTTAGGAAGATTTCGAGTTAGGAAGATTTCAAGTTGGGGAGATTTCAAGTTAGGAAGATTTCAAGCTAGAAAAATTTCAAGTTAGGGAGATTTCAAGTTAGGGAGCTTTCAAGTTAGGGAGATTTCAAGTTAGGGAGCTTTTAAGTTACAGGGATTTCAAGTTAGGGAGATTTCAAGTTAGGCCAGATTTCGAGTTAGGAAGATTTCAAGTTAAGGAAATTTCAAGTTAGGGAAATTTCAAGTTAGGGAGATTTCAAGTTAGGGAGCTTTTAAGTTACAGGGATTTCAAGTTAGGGAGATTTCAAGTTAGGGAGAATTCGAGTTAGGGAGATTTCAAGTTAGGGAGCTTTCAAGTAAGGGAGATTTCGAGTTCGAAAAATTTCAATTTAGGGAGATTTCGAGTTAGAGGGATTTAAAGTTAGGGAGATTTCGAGTTAGAAAAATTTCAAGTTGGTAAGATTTCGAGTTAGGAAAATTTCAGGTTAGGAAAATTTCAGGTTATTGAGATTTCAAGTTAGATCGAATTCAAGTTGAGGAGATTTCAAGTTAAGGTGATTTCAAGTTAGGGAGCTTTCAAGTTAGGGAGATTTCGAGCTAGGAAGATTTCAAGTTAGGGAGATTTCAAGCTAAAGGGATTTCGAGTTAGGAAAATTTCAGGTTCGGAAAATTTCAAGGGAGATTTCAAGTTAGGGAGATTTCAAGTTACAAGGATTTCAAGTTAGGAAGATTTCGAGTTAGGGAAATTTCAAGTTAAGGAGATTTCAATTTACAGGGATTTCAAGTTAGGGAGATTTCAAGTTACATGGATTTCAAGTTAGGGAGATTTCAAGTTAGGGAGTTTTCAAGTTAGAGGGATTTCAAGTTACGGAGATTCCGAGTTAGGGAGATTTCAAGTTAGGGAGATTTCAAGTTACAAGGATTTCAAGTTAGGAAGATTTCGAGTTAGGGAAATTTCAAGTTAGGGAGATTTCAAGTTACAAGGATTTCAAGTTAGGAAGATCACGAGTTAGGCAGATTTCAAGTTAAGGAGATTTCGAGATAGTGAGATCAGGTTAGGAAAATTTCAAGTTAGAGAGATTTCAAGTTGGATTGATTTCAAGTTGAGGGGATTTTAAGTTAGGGAGCTTTCAAATTACAGGGATTTCAAGTTAGGGAGATTTCAAGTTAAGGAGATTTAGAGTTAGGAAGATTTCAAGTTGGGGAGATTTTAAGTTAGGGAGTTTTCCAGTTAGGTAGATTTCGAGTTGGGAAGATTTCAAATTAGGGAGATTTAAAGTTGGCGAGATTTCGAGCTAGGAAAATTTCAGGTTAGACAAATTTCAAAGGAGCTTTTAACTTAGAGAGATTTCATGGTAAGGAGATTTCAAGTTAGGGAGATTTCAAGTTAGAGAGTTTTCAAGTTAGGGGGATTTCAAGTTAGAGAGCTTTCAAGTTAGGGAGATTTCGAGCTAGGAAGATTTCAATTTAGGGAGATTTCAAGCTAAAGGGATTTCGAGTTAGGAAAATTTCAGGTTCGGAAAATTTCAAGAAAGATTTCAAGTTAGGGAGATTTCAAGTTACAAGGATTTCAAGTTAGGAAGATTTCGAGTTAGGAAGATTTCAAGTTGGGGAGATTTCAAGTTAGGAAGATTTCAAGCTAGAAAAATTTCAAGTTAGGGAGATTTCAAGTTAGGGAGCTTTCAAGTTAGGGAGATTTCGAGTTAGGAAGATTTCAAGTTGGGGAGATTTCAAGTTAGGAAGATTTCAAGCTAGAAAAATTTCAAGTTAGGGAGATTTCAAGTTAGGGAGCTTTCAAGTTAGGGAGATTTCGAGATGGGGAGATTTCAAGTTAGGGAGCTTTCAAGTTAGGGAGATTTCGTGCTAGGAAGATTTCAAGTTAGGTAGATTTCAAGCTAAAGGGATTTCGAGTTAGGAAAATTTCAGGTTCGGAAAATTTCAAGGGAGAATTCAAGTTAGGGAGATTTCAAGTTACAAGGATTTCAAGTTAGGAAGATTTCGAGTTAGGAAGATTTTAAGTTGGGGAGATTTCAAGTTAGGAAGATTTCAAGCTAGAAAAATTTCAAGTTAGGGAGATTTCAAGTTAGGGAGCTTTCAAGTTAGGGAGATTTCAAGTTAGGGAGCTTTTAAGTTACAGGGATTTCAAGTTAGGGAGATTTCAAGTTAGGACAGATTTCGAGTTAGGAAGATTTCAAGTTAAGGAAATTTCAAGTTAGGGAAATTTCAAGTTAGGGAGATTTCAAGTTAGGGAGCTTTTAAGTTACAGGGATTTCAAGTTAGGGAGATTTCAAGTTAGGGAGAATTCGGGTTAGGGAGATTTCAAGTTAGGGATCTTTCAAGTTAGGGAGATTTCGAGTTCGTAAGATTTCAAGTTAGGGAGATTTCGAGTTACAGGGATTTAAAGTTAGGGAGATTTCGAGTTAGAAAAATTTCAAGTTGGGAAGATTTCGAGTTAGGAAAATTTCAGGTTACGAAAATTTCAGGTTATTGAGATTTCAAGTTAGATCGAATTCAAGTTGAGGAGATTTCAAGTTAGGGTGATTTCAAGTTAGGGAGCTTTCAAGTTAGGGAGATTTCGAGCTAGGAAGATTTCAAGTTAGGGAGATTTCAAGCTAAAGGGATTTCGAGTTAGGAAAATTTCAGGTTCGGAAAATTTCAAGGGAGATTTCAAGTTAGGGAGATTTCAAGTTACAAGGATTTCAAGTTAGGAAGATTTCGAGTTAGGGAAATTTCAAGTTATGGAGATTTCAATTTACAGGGATTTCAAGTTAGGGAGATTTCAAGTTACATGGATTTCAAGTTAGGGAGATTTCAAGTTAGGGAGTTTTCAAGTTAGAGGGATTTCAAGTTACGGAGATTCCGAGTTAGGGAGATTTCAAGTTAGGGAGATTTCAAGTTAGGGAGATTTCGAGTTACAAGGATTTCAAGTTAGGAAGATCACGAGTTAGGGAGATTTCAAGTTAGGGAGATTTCGAGTTAGTGAGATCAGGTTAGGAAAATTTCAAGTTAGAGAGATTTCAAGTTGGATTGATTTCAAGTTGAGGGGATTTTAAGTTAGGGAGCTTTCAAATTACAGGGATTTCAAGTTAGGGAGATTTAGAGTTAGGAAGATTTCAAGTTGGGGAGATTTTAAGTTAGGGAGCTTTCAAGTTAGGTAGATTTCGAGTTGGGAAGATTTCAAATTAGGGAGATTTCAAGTTGGCGAGATTTCGAGTTAGGAAAATTTCAGGTTAGACAAATTTCAAAGGAGCTTTTAACTTAGAGAGATTTCAAGGTAAGGAGATTTCAAGTTGGGGAGATTTCAAGTTAGAGAGTTTTCAAGTTAGGGGGATTTCAAGTTAGGGAGCTTTCAAGTATTGGAGATTTCGAGTTAGGAAGATTTCAAGTTAGGGAGATTTCGAGTTGGGGAGATTTCAAGTTAGGGAGCTTTCAAGTTAGGGAGATTTCGAGTTGGGGAGATTTCAAGTTAGGGAGCTTTCAAGTTAGGGAGATTTCGAGCTAGGAAGATTTCAAGTTAGGGAGATTTCAAGCTAAAGGGATTTCGAGTTAGGAAAATTTTAGGTTCGGAAAATTTCAAGGGAGATTTCAAGTTAGGGAGATTTCGAGTTGGGGATATTTCGAGTTAGGGAAATTTCAAGTTATGGAGATTTCAATTTACAGGGATTTCAAGTTAGGGAGATTTCAAGTTACGGGGATTTCAAGTTAGGGAGATTTCAAGTTAGGGAGATTTCAAGTTACAAGGATTTCAAGTTAGGAAGATTTCGAGTTAGGGAAATTTCAAGTTAGGGGGATTTCAAATTAAAAGGATTTCAAGTTAGGAAGATCTCGAGTTAGGGAGATTTCAAGTTAGGGAGATTTCGAGTTAGGAAGATTTCAAGTTAGGGAGATTTCGAGTTAGTGAGATCAGGTTAGGAAAATTTCAAGTTAGAGAGATTTCAAGTTGGATCGATTTCAAGTTGAGGGGATTTCAAGTTAGGGAGCTTTGAAGTTAGGGATATTTCGAGTTCGGAAGATTTCAAGTTAGGGAGATTTCGAGTTGGGGATATTTCGAGTTAGGGAAATTTCAAGTTATGGAGATTTCAATTTACAGGGATTTCAAGTTAGGGAGATTTCAAGTTACGGGGATTTCAAATTAGGGAGATTTCAAGTTAGGGAGTTTTCAAGTTAGGGAGATTCCGAGTTAGGGAGATTTCGAGTTGGGAAGATTTCAAATTAGGGAGATTTCAAGTTGGCGAGATTTCGAGTTGGGAAAATTTCAGGTTAGACAAATTTCAAAGGAGCTTTTAACTTAGAGAGATTTCAAGTTAAGGAGATTTCAAGTTGGGGAGATTTTAAGTTAGAGAGTTTTTAAGTTAGGGCGATTTCAAGTTAGGTAGCTTTCAAGTTAGGGAGATTTCGAGTTAGGAAGATTTCAAGTTATGGAGATTTCGAGTTGGGGAGATTTCAAGTTAGGGAGATTTCGAGTTGGGGAGATTTCAAGTTAGGGAGCTTTCAAGTTAGGGAGATTTCGAGCTAGGAAGATTTCAAGTTAGGGAGATTTCAAGCTAAAGGGATTTCGAGTTAGGAAAATTTCAGGTTCGGAAAATTTCAAGGGAGATTTCAAGTTAGGGAGATTTCAAGTTACAAGGATTTCAAGCTAGGAAGATTTCGAGTTAGGGAAATTTCAAGTTACAGGGATTTTAAGTTAGGGAGATTTCGAGTTAGAAAGATTTCAAGTTGGGGCGATTTCACGTTAGGAAGATTTCAATCTAGAAAAATTTCAAGTTAGGGAGTTTTTAACTTAGAGAGATTTCAAGTTAAGGAGATTTCAAGTTGGGGAGATTTTAAGTTAGAGAGTTTTTAAGTTAGGGGGATTTCAAGTTAGGGAGCTTTCAAGTTAGGGAGATTTCGAGTTAGGAAGATTTCAAGTTAGGGAGATTTCGAGTTGGGGAGATTTCAAGTTAGGGAGATTTCGAGTTGGGGAGATTTCAAGTTAGGGAGCTTTCAAGTTAGGGAGATTTCGAGTTGGGGAGATTTCAAGTTAGGGAGCTTTCAAGTTAGGGAGATTTCGAGCTAGGAAGATTTCAAGTTTGGGAGATTTCAAGCTAAAGGATTTCCAGTTAGGAAAATTTCAGGTTCGGAAAATTTCAAGGAAGATTTCAAGTTAGGGAGATTTCAAGTTACAAGGATTTCAAGTTAGGAAGATTTCGAGTTAGGAAGATTTCAAGTTGGGGAGATTTCAAGTTAGGAAGATTTCAAGCTAGGAAGATTTCGAGTTAGGGAAATTTCAAGTTAGGGAGCTTTTAAGTTACAGGGATTTCAAGTTAGGGAGATTTCAAGTTAGGCCGGATTTCGAGTTAGGAAGATTTCAAGTTAGGGAAATTTCAAGTTAGGGAAATTTCAAGTTAGGGAGATTTCAAGTTAGGGAGCTTTTAAGTTACAGGGATTTCAAGTTAGGGAGATTTCAAGTTAGGGAGAATTCGAGTTAAGGAGATTTCAAGTTAGGGAGCTTTCAAGTTAGGGAGATTTCGAGTTCGGAAAATTTCAAGTTAGGGAGATTTCGAGTTAGGGAAATTTCAAGTTACAGGGATTTAAAGTTAGGGAGATTTCGAGTTGGGAAAATTTCAAGTTGGGAAGATTTCGAGTTAGGAAAATTTCAGTTTCGGAAAATTTCAAGGGAGATTTCAAGTTAGGGAGATTTCAAGTTACAAGGATTTCAAGTTAGGAAGATTTCGAGTTAGGGAAATTTCAAGTTAGGGAGTTTTCAAGTTAGAGGGATCTCAAGTTAGGGAGATTTCGAGTTAGGGAGATTTCGAGTTGGGAAGATTTCAAATTAGGGAGATTTCAAGTTGGGGAGATTTCGAGTTAGGGAAATTTCAAGTTATGGAGATTTCAATTTACAGGGATTTCAAGTTAGGGAGATTTCAAGTTACGGGGATTTCAAGTTAGGGAGATTTCAAGTTAGGGAGTTTTCAAGTTAGAGGGATCTCAAGTTAGGGAGATTTCGAGTTAGGGAGATTTCGAGTTGGGAAGATTTCAAATTAGGGAGATTTCAAGTTGGCGAGATTTCGAGTTAGGAAAATTTCAGGTTAGACAAATTTCAAAGGAGCTTTTAACTTAGAGAGATTTCAAGTTGGGGGGATTTCGAGTTAGAGAGTTTTCAAGTTAGGGGGATTTCAAGTTAGGGAGTTTTCAAGTTGGGGAGATTTCAAGTTAGGGAGCTTTCAAGTTAGGGTGACTTCGAGCTAGGAAGATTTCAAGTTAGGGAGATTTCAAGCTAAAGGGATTTCCAGTTAGGAAAATTTCAGGTTCGGAAAATTTCAAGGGAGATTTCAAGTTAGGGAGATTTCAAGTTACAAGGATTTCAAGTTAGGAAGATTTCGAGTTAGGGAAATTTCAAGTTACAGGGATTTTAAGTTAGGGAGATTTCGAGTTAGGAAGATTTCAAGTTGGGGAGATTTCAAGTTAGGAAGATTTCAAGCTAGAAAAATGTCAAGTTAGGAGATTTCAAGTTAGGGAGCTTTTAAGTTAGGGAAATTTCAAGTTAGGGAGATTTGAAGTTAGGGAGCTTTTAAGTTACAGGGATTTCAAGTTAGGGAGATTTCAAGTTAGGGAGAATTCGAGTTAGGGAGATTTCAAGTTAGGGAGCTTTCAAGTTAGGGAGATTTCGAGTTCGGAAGATTTCAAGTTAGGGAGATTTCGAGTTAGGGAAATTTCAAGTTACAGGGATTTAAAGTTAGGGAGATTTCGAGTTGGGAAAATTTGAAGTTGGGAAGATTTCGAGTTAGGAAAATTTGAGGTTAGGAAAATTTCAAGTTATTGAGATTTCAAGTTAGTTCGAATTCAAGTTGAGGAGATTTCAAGTTAGGGTGATTTCAAGTTAGGGAGCTTTCAAGTTAGGGAGATTTCGAGCTAGGAAGATTTCAAGTTAGGGAGATTTCAAGTTAGGGAGATTTCAAGCTAAAGGGATTTCGAGTTAGGAAAATTTCAGGTTCGGAAAATTTCAAGTTAGGGAGATTTTAAGTTACAAGGATTTCAAGTTAGGAAGATTTCGAGTTAGGGAAATTTCAAGTTAGGGAGATTTCGAGTTAGGAAGATTTCAAGTTAGGGAGTTTTCGAGTTGGGGAGATTTCGAGTTAGGTAGATTTCAAGTTAGGGAGCTTTCAAGTTAGGGAGTTTTCGAGTTCGGAAGATTTCAAATTAGGAAGATATCAAGTTAGGGAGATTTCGAGTTAGAGAGATTTAAAGTTAGGGAGATTCCAAGTTAGGGAGATTTCAAGTTAGGGAGATTTCAAGTTAGATAGATTTCAAGTTAGGGAGATTCCGAGTTAGGGAGATTTCAAGTTAGGGAGATTTCAAGTTAGGAAGATTTCGAGTTAGGGAAATTTCAAGTTGGCGAGATTTCGAGTTAGGAAAATTTCAGGTTAGACAAATTTCAAAGGAGCTTTCAACTAAGAGAGATTTCAAGTTTAGGAGATTTCAAGAAGGGGGATTTCAAGTTAGAGAGCTTTCAAGTTAGGGAGTTTTCAAGTTAGAGAGCTTTCAAGTTAGGGAGATTCCGAGTTAGGGAGATTTCAAGTTAGGGAGATTTCAAGTTACAAGGATTTCAAGTTAGGAAGATTTCGAGTTAGGGAAATTTCAAGTTAGGGAGATTTCAAGTTACAAGGATTTCAAGTTAGGAAGATCACGAGTTAGGGAGATTTAAAGTTAGGGAGATTTCGAGTTAGTGAGATCAGGTTAGGAAAATTTTAAGCTTGAGAGATTTCAAGTTAGATCGATTTCAAGTCGCGGAGATTTCAAGTTAGGGAGACTTCAAATTAGGGAGCTTTCAAGTTAGGGGGATTTCAAGTTAGGGAGCTTTCAAGTTAGGGAGATTTCGAGTTAGGAAGATTTCAAGTTAGGGAGATTTCGAGTTGGGTAGATTTCAAGTTAGGGAGATTTCGAGTTGGGGAGATTTCAAGTTAGGGAGATTTCAAATTAGTGAGATCAGGTTAGGAAAATTTCGAAATAGATAGATTTCAAGTTAGGGAGATTCCAAGTTAGGGAGATTTCAAGTTAGGAAGATTTCGAGTTAGGAAGATTTCAAGTTAGGGAGATTTCGAGTTAGTGAGATCAGGTTAGGAAAATTTCAAGTTAGTGAGATTTCAAGTTTGATCGATCTCAAGTTGAGGAAATTTTAAGTTAGGGAGATTTCGAGTTGGGGAGATTTCAGGTTAGGGAGCTTTCAAGTTAGAGAGTTTTCAAGTTAGGGGGATTTCAAGTTAGGGAGCTTTCAAGTTAGGGAGATTTCGAGTTAGGAAGATTTCAAGTTAGGGAGATTTCGAGTTGGGTAGATTTCAAGTTAGGGAGATTTCGAGTTGGGGAGATTTCAAGTTAGGGAGCTTTCAAGTTATGGAGATTTCGAGCTAGGAAGATTGCAAGTTAGGGAGATTTCAAGCTAAGGGGATTTCGAGTTAGGAAAATTTCAGGTTCGGAAAATTTCAAGGGAGATTTCAAGTTAGGGAGATTTCAAGTTACAAGGATTTCAAATTAGGAAGATTTCGAGTTAGGGAAATTTCAAGTTAGTGAGATTTCAAGTTAGGGAGTTTTCGAGTTGGGGAGATTTCGAGTTAGGGAGATTTCAAGTTAGGGAGTTTTCAAGTTAGGGGGATTTCAAGTTAGGGAGATTTCGAGTTGGGGAGATTTCAAGTTAGGGAGCTTTCAAGTTATGGAGATTTCGAGCTAGGAAGATTTCAAGTTAGGGAGATTTCAAGCTAAAGGGATTTCGAGTTAGGAAAATTTCAGGTTCTTAAAATTTCAAGGGAGATTTCAAGTTAGGGAGATTTCAAGTTACAAGGATTTCAAGCTAGGAAGATTTCAAGTTAGGGAGATTTCAAGTTAGGGAGATTTCAAGCTAAAGGGATTTCGAGTTAGGAAAATTTCAGGTTCGGAAAATTTCAAGGGAGATTTCAAATTAGGGAGATTTAAAGTTACAAGGATTTCAAGTTAGGAAGATTTCGAGTTAGGGAAATTTCAAGTTAGGGAGATTTCGAGTTAGGAAGATTTCAAGTTAGGGAGTTTTCGAGTTGGGGAGATTTCGAGTTAGGGAGATTTCAAGTTAGGGAGCTTTCAAGTTAGGGAGTTTTCGAGTTCGGAAGATTTCAAATTAGGAAGATATCAAGTTGGGGAGATTTCGAGTTAGAGAGATTTCAAATTAGGGAGATTCCAAGTTAGGGAGATTTCAAGTTAGGGAGATTTCAGGTTAGATAGATTTCAAGTTAGGGAGATTCCGAGTTAGGGAGATTTCAAGTTAGGGAGATTTCAAGTAAGGAAGATTTCGAGTTAGGGAAATTTCAAGTTGGCGAGATTTCGAGTTAGGAAAATTTCAGGTTAGACAAATTTCAAAGGAGC